>JASKMD010000008.1:12488159-12713482 GCA_030144725.1 Haematococcus lacustris | reverse complement strand
GCAGGGACATCAGCGACAGCGTGCAGTTCCACCTAGGCCTGCTGGAGTACCTACAGCAGCGGGGCAGCCCAGCTTGGCTGTTGTTGCTGGACCTGGCGGGGGCCTATGACAACGTGTCCTGGGGCTTGCTCCAGGAAACGATGGAGGCCATGGGGTTCTGCCGGGAGGGGCATGTGCGTTGGGCTCAGCTGCTGCACCGGGGTGCCACGAGCCAGGTGCTGGTCAACGGCCACCTCACCGACAGCTTCCCCCTTGCGTCGGGGCTGCTGCAGGGCAGCGGGGCTTCCCCACTCTACTGGTGCATCGTGCTCCAGCCGCTGGTCAGCTACCTCAGCTCGCTCCAGCTGGCAGGCCGCATCAGCACCCCCACCATCCCCTCCAGCCCTCTGGCCATGCACAGGGCCGCCCTGACCCCCGCGCTCCCCTCCAAGGAGTATGCGGACGACCTCACCATCGTGGTGCTCGATCGGGTCAGAGACGGGAAGGTGGTAGTGGAGGCCCTGGGCCTGTTCCGCGCCGCTGGGGGCCCTGCGCTGAGTGTGAGCAAGAGCTCAGCCATGCCGTGCGCCCAGCCAGAGCACGGGCTGGGTAACCAGGGGGACTCGGGACCCGAGGGGGCGGGGAGGGGAGGCAGGGGGGGTGACGGGGGGGAAGGGGGCAGGCAGGGGCAGGTGGGCGAGCAGGGGCTAGGGGGTGGGCTGGGGGAAGGTGGCGGGCTAGGACAGCAGCAGGGCGGGCGGGAGCAAGGTGGGGAGCAGGAGCCGGAGGTGGTCATCCCAGCTGTCCGAGCGGGGGTGCCAGTGCGCCACCTGGGGGTCCCTCTTGGGGCGGCCTCCTACGCTGCCACAAGCGAGGCCGCCTTCGGTGGGGCGGCTGCGGCCATGATGGCAGCCTCCCTCCCTTGGCGGCCCCAAGGCCTCAACCTCCTGGGGCGGGTGCAGGTGGCACAGCAGTGCCTGGCCTCCAAATCCATCTACCAAATGGCCTTCGTGCAACCCTCCGCTCCTCTGGCGCAAGCCATGGCCTTGGCTGTCAACCGCTTTGTGGCAGCCTCAGACCTGCCCCAGGAGCGCAGCCCCAACAGCAGCCGCCTCTACCCTAGCAAGGCCATCTGCGTGATGCCCCGGGGGGAGGGAGGGGTGGGGCTTCCCGACCTGGGGGTCACCAGCACGGCCATGCTGGCGAAGATGCTGGCCCAGCTCTGGTCGCCCCGGGTTCGTCCCTGGCAGCCTCTGACCCACAGCCTGCTGGCAGACCCCTCCCACGGCCTCAGCACGTGGGTCATCACCGACCCCACCGCCCCCCCCTCGCGAGGCATCAGCCCGCGGCTGCAAGCTCACGTGGCGGCCCTGGCGGAGCTCAAGCTGTTCCGCGCGGTGCCCCCCGCTAGTCAGTCCTTCTTCTCGGTGCTGGCAGAGCCGCTGTGGTACAACGCGCAAGTCCACATGAACCCAGCAGCTAGGGAGGCAGCAGCTGAGCAGGGTTGGACCCACGTCCGCCACGTGAGGGAGGCCCTGCATAGCCCCCAGCTGGAGGGGGATGCCCGCTGGGCTGCCGACCTGGTCAGGGCTTGCCTCCCCGAGCCCTGGCAGGGCATGGTGGACCGCCTGCAGCCTCCTCAGCCGGAGTGGGAGTGCCTGAGGGTTGGGCCAGGGGTGGGGTTTGTGATGCGGCGCCACCCCCTGCTCCAGCCCTCCCACTGGGTGGGCCCCAACGGCCGCCTCTACTCCCTAGACCCCGCAGGACAGGGGCCCCTAGGGGCTTTCTGGGCGGAGGGAGGGGCGGCCTGGGAGCCAGCTGCGGTGGCCCGGCTCAACAAGCCCAGCTACAGGCTGACCCCGGGGGAGCGAGCCACCCACCTCCGCCCTCTACCCGCCCAGCATCACGTGGCACAGGAGCAGGCTCAAGGGCAGGAGCAAGGAGGAGCCAGGGCGGTTGGCAGGGGGGGGGGGCGGGCAAGGGGGCGGGGCGGGGGCAGGGGGCGAGGGCGTGGAGGAGGTGGAGGGCGTAGGGGCGCAGGGGGCGGGGCGGGAGGGCAGGCTGCCGACCCAGCTGACGAGGGGCCTGGCACCTGGCCTAAGGAGGAGTGGCTCTTGGGCCCCTGGGCTCACCTGCAGCTGGACCCTCAGGTGTGGGGCATGGGCACCACCACCCTCCTGGACTTCTCGGTCAAGCATGCCAGGGTGCGCCTCCACCAGCTCCAGCGCGTCAGTGCCGACCCCTTCTACCCACCCAATGGGGGCTTGTGGCCTGCGCTGTGGGGTGTGCGGCCCCCCCGGGCAGCGGGCGAACCGGAAGTGGCAGCGGTGGCTGATGGGGCCCTGAGGGAGCTGGAGCTCAAGTGGGAGGCCAGCGCGCAGCAGGTGGCAGGCCAGGGGGCAGCGGGGGAGCGGGAGCAGCAGGGCAGGGATGTGGAGGAGCGGCTCCCCGAGGAGGTGCAGGGCAGCCAACCGCCTCGCTGGCTGGACACCTCCGCCAGGGCGCACCATCGTCCCTCGCCGCAGGACAGGGCGGCCGAGCAGGCTGAGCGGCAGCTGGAGGCCCAGCAGCGGCGTGGGGGCAGGCAGCCCGCCCCCCGGGCCGACACCGCGGACCAGCTGGCTGTGGGTATCCAGGCGGGCCAGCCATGTGCGAAGGTGTGGAAGGAGCTGCTAGACCCCACCCTCCGTCGGGAGCACGTCATCGTGGCCTGGCGGCTGCTTCACGCCAGCCTCATGGTCGGGGCCTTGTGGGGTCACATCCTCAAGGGGGCGGCTGCCCCGGGCTCTTCCGCCTGCCGCTTCTGCCAGCCGGGGCACCTGGAGACCCTCACCCACGCCTTCCTGACCTGCCCCGCCGTGGCCCCAGCCTGGGAGTGGGTGCTGGACGTGTACGGCCGCCTCACAGGCACCCGGCCCCCCTCAGGCGACGCCATGCTGCTCCTCAGTGGGCGCCCCACCCGCGGCGAGGCCCCCCCCTTCCAGCCCCCTGACAGCCTGTTGTGGCTGCGGCTGCGCGTGGCCTACCTGGGCGCAGTGTGGCGCCTCCGCAGCTCAGGAGCCGCTACAGCCCTGCAGCCACAGCAGGTGGCAAGGCGGGTCGTGGAGGAGGTCATCTCCACCCTCACCACGGCCGTCAAGCGGGACTGGCATCGGGTGGGGAGGGACATCCGCGTGGGCCTCTGCGGCGCTGTGCCCTCCACCTGGTTCAAGGGCAAGGACCCGGAGCTGGACGCTACCCACTTCGACCAGCTGTGGCCCGAGGCGTCGGGGGGCTGGTTTGCCAAGCAGCCCAGGAGGGAGCGGAGGGGAGGGCAGGAGGGGGCAGAGGGGAGGTTTGGGGCAGGAGGAGTGGAGGAGGAGAGGGCAGCAGGGAGGCCTAGGCATGGGGAGGGCAGGGCGCAGGGGGGGGGAGAGCTAGTGGTTCGCCTCTCCTTGCAGTGGCCCGTCCCCTTCCCCGTCGAGCCAGCCTGAGCTGCAGGGTTGCTGGTGGGGGCTTAGGGCGTTCGGTGGGTGGGGTGGGCTAGGCTTCGGGGGGATGTCTGGGTGTTAGGGGACCGGGGGCTCTGATGGTCTTGGTTTGAGCGTTGGGGGTAGGGTTCTCGGTTTCAGGTCGAGGGGCGGAACTTAGGCTCGTGTGGGTAGTTTTGTGGGGAGGGTCTGGGGAGGGTCTGGGGAAGTGAGCTAGGGTGGAGGGCGTTGGTGTGGGGTAGTGTCTTGACGTTGTCCTAGGGAGGGGGTTGCTTGGGTTGTGTGGACCTTTGCTTGGGGTGTGTGTACCTTTCCTTGGGGTGTGTGGGCCGCTGTGTTTTTGGCTGGGGTGCTTGGGGATCGTGTATGCGGGAACCTTGTTTGATGTAGTCTTCTCTTTTCTTCTTTTCTTTAGTCTCACTCTCTCTCTTATGCTCCTCCATGAAAAAAAAAAAAAAGGGCGTTACCGCCACTCCCCACCCTACGGTAGCCCGCTGCTGCCGGTGCCGGGGCGGGAGCGATGGCTGGGGCGGAGCTGCTGTGTAGACTAGACTGCCAGACATGGTTAGCTGGCCCGGGTGGAGGGCACAGGCCTTGCTTCTAGCCCTGTTCACTCAGTTGCGCCATCCAGGGTGCATGCCAGGGGCCAGAGCCAGGTTGTACACATACTACCTCCTGCGACCCCGAGCTGTTGACCTCCTGCTGGCTGCTTGCGCCCTTGTCGTTCCCGCCGCTTCCCATCCCACGCTGGGTCTATGCTCCTAAGCCTGCTGTGGGTGCACCCGGGGGGCGTGGCATTAAGGGTACTGGCGAGCAAAAGCCTGAGGTTGAGCCACCCTCCCCGTGTGCACAAGCGCAGTGGCCAGTGCAGCCAGCGTTGGATGAGCCTGCGGTCCAGCCCAGCTGCCCCGGAGCCAGGACGGGCCCCGACAAGGCTCATGCGGTCGCGTACAGCCCGCCACCCGCCACCGCCCCACGTGCCACTGACGCACCTCCAGCCGCCAAGGCCCAGCTCGCCTGTCACCCACAGCCCTGGCATGCAAGAAGAGGGGGGGGGGATGTTGCACGCTGGTAGCACCAACATCCCTGCATGGCAATACTCAGAGATACTTTTGGACAGCTGGCCCACAGTGGGAGCCCACGCCCTGCAGCGGAGCTCGTGCACGGCACAACTGAGCAGGTGGTAGGGCGTTACCGCCACTCCCCACCCTGCGGTAGCCCGCTGCTGCCGGTGCTGGGGCGGGAGCGATGGCTGGGGCGGAGCTGCTGTGTAGACTAGACTGCCAGACATGGTTAGCTGGCCCGGGTGGAGGGCACAGGCCTTGCTTCTAGCCCTGTTCACTCAGCTGCGCCATCCAGGGTGCATGCCAGGGGCCAGAGCCAGGTTGTACACATACTACCTCCTGCGACCCCGAGCTGTTGACCTCCTGCTGGCTGCTTGCGCCCTTGTCGTTCCCGCCGCTTCCCATCCCACGCTGGGTCTATGCTCCTAAGCCTGCTGTGGGTGCACCCGGGGGGCGTGGCATTAAGGGTACTGGCGAGCAAAAGCCTGAGGTTGAGCCACCCTCCCCGTGTGCACAAGCACAGTGGCCAGTGCAGCCAACGTTGGATGAGCCTGCGGTCCAGCCCAGCTGCCCCGGAGCCAGGACGGGCCCCGACAAGGCTCATGCGGTCGCGTACAGCCCGCCACCCGCCACCGCCCCACGTGCCACTGACGCACCTCCAGCCGCTAAGGCCCAGCTCGCCTGTCACCCACAGCCCTGGCATGCAAGAAGAGGGGGGGGGGATGTTGCACGCTGGTAGCACCAACATCCCTGCATGGCAATACTCAGAGATACTTTTGGACAGCTGGCCCACAGTGGGAGCCCACGCCCTGCAGCGGAGCTCGTGCACGGCACAACTGAGCAGGTGGTAGGGCGTTACCGCCACTCCCCACCCTGCGGTAGCCCGCTGCTGCCGGTGCCGGGGCGGGAGCGATGGCTGGGGCGGAGCTGCTGTGTAGACTAGACTGCCAGACATGGTTAGCTGGCCCGGGTGGAGGGCACAGGCCTTGCTTCTAGCCCTGTTCACTCAGCTGCGTGTAGCGTTCCGGTTCTGCACTAAGCGGATCGGCGCTAGTGTCACTGCTGAAGTGTGATACAGGCAGGTTAAGTGGTGGGCTGTACTGCTGCCCACCATTCGGGTTCGATCCCCGGAGGCCGTTCTATGTCTCAGCCTGGTTGCGCTGCAGCAGTCTGACACCTGTAACTGCGGTTAGCGTTGCATGGCGTTCACAGTGTTCATGGCGTTCACAGTGTGCATGGCGTTCACAGTGCATGGCGTTCACAGGAGCAAATGGACCTCAGTTCCCGCATCCGTGCTGCTGTCAGCTAACAAGCTGAATAGGGGCTGGCTCGTACAGCTGCTAGCTGTTGAGTGAGGAGGGTTTGGCTAATAGAGTAAAGGGCGGCATTGAAGTAACGGGTGGCACTGAAATCATGCGGCATACCTGGTGCCCCACTGTGAGTGGCAAACTGGAGGTGGGCTGCAAAGGACATGGCTGAGTGGCCCCACAACACCATGAAGAGGGCTGCCAACACCATGCGGCGGTAGGTGCCTTGAACCACTGTTGTTGTTGCAGCCTTCACAGCTGCTTTGATGGAGCCGGCACCCCCCCCAGCACGCTGTGTCATGCCGATGACTTCTGAATGGGCCTTGCTCTTGGCGTGTTCAGCCAGCTCCGCCTCACACGTCACAGCCCCACCACCACCACTCGCCTTTGCGAATAGAGATGAGTTGGGCTTGTGCTCCAAGCAAGTGGAGCAGTGGGCTTGGGGGGTGCCTCTCTCGTTGCATCCGCCACTGAACCTGCACCATGGGTACTTTGCTTGCAACTCCTTCTGCTTAGCCTCAGTCATTGCAGTCTTGTGGCCTCTGCGAATGCTGGAAGGTGCTGGCTCTTGGTCAATGAGAATAGGATCGTCTGGGCTAAGGCTGGCCACTGGCTGCGGGGTGGACGGAGCCGAAGAGGTTGGGCTGGAAGGGGAGGGGGCTGGGCTCCTGCCCTGCTGTTGCTACCGTGATGCTGCCCTGCTGCTGATGACGTTGCTGCCCTGCTGTAGCTGCACTGCTGCTGCTGCGCTGCTGCTGCTGCCGCTGCTGCCGCTGCTGCATTGCTGTAGCTGCCCTGCCGCTGCTGCTGCTGCTGCCCTGCCGCTTCTACCCTGCTGCTGCTGCTGCTGCTGCTGCTGCCGCTGCCCCTGATACCGCTGCCCTGCTGCTGCTGCCCTGCCGCTGCAGCTGCTGCCCTGCTGCTGCTCTCCTGATGCTGTGATGCCCTACTGCTGCTGTTGCCATGCTGCTGCTGCCATGCTGTAGCTGCCCTGCTGATGCGGCTGCTGCTGCAGCCCTGCTGCTGCCGCTGCTGCCCTGCTGTAGCTTCACTGCCGCTGCTGCTGCCGATGGTGCAGCACTTTAGCAGCAGCATGGCAGCATTTTAGCCCTGATGCTGCCCTGCTGCTGCTGCCGCTGCCCTGCTGCTGCTCTGCTGCTGCTGCTGCTGCTGCTGCTGCTGCTGCGCAGCCCTGCTGATGCTGCTACTGCCCTGCTCCTGCTGCTGCTGCCCTGCTTCTGTTGCCCTGCTGATGCAGCTGTTGCCCTGCTGCTGCAGCTGCTGCCCTGCTGCTGCTCCACTGCCATTATGCTGCTGCCCTGCTGCTGCTACCGTGATGCTGCCCTGCTGCTGCTGACGTGCAGGACCTGCTGCAGCACTTATTAAGAATGCTAAATGATAATTATCAAACATATTATACCCCAAACCAGTTTAATCCTCCCCGCATTGGGCGCATTGGGCTGACAAGGCCACTTTCATCGGGAAAGGCGGGATTGCGGGCTGCGTGGTCTGCGCGGTTCAAGAAGTTAACATGAGTTAACATGTGAACGCGGAGATGTCAACGTCGAAGATGTCAACGATGCGATGGTACCCACCAAGCGCCATCTGAATTGTCATCTGTCGCTGGTCCGACGGAGTCTGCCTTACTTTCTTGCCTGGCTTTCCCATATCTGATAACGCAGCCGTGAGTTAGGTTTGAGATATGTACGGGCGCAACTAAGAATAACAGGCGCCCGTAGATAGCCCGTGAACTCCCCCCCGTAACCCAAATTTTGAAAACCACGGGCCCCCGTACTGGGCCTTCGGCCCAATTACGGGGGCCCTCGCCAAAATGGGTCAAAAGTACGGGCCCCGTACGGGGGGTCGAACCCTGGTTCACACACTGAAAAGATTTAAGGCGCGTTCTTTCTGAACGCTACATTGGTTTCCGTATTCCGATACCTCAGTGACTTGCCGCACCATGACTGAACATACGCCGGGCGCTGGTCCATCCAGCGGTCCATCACCAGGCGCTGGTCTATCCAGCGGTCCTGCGGGTTCCCAGGCCATATTGGCCCAGGCCCTGACTGATCCCGAGTTTGCCAAGACCCTGAGGGCAGCTTTGTTCCCTGACGGCGTCCTTGCTGCAACTTCGCCGCGGAATGGGCAGGGCGATGGCCCAGTCCCTCCAGGCGGCGATGAGGAGGACGAAGAAGAGGAGCAGGATGAGGAAGAAGAGGCTCAGGACTTCTCTGAGGGCGAGATTGACTTGTCCTCCGAAGACCAGCTGGCCCAGTCGCTGTTGGACACGCAGGACAAGCTGAAAGAAGCCAAAGCCAAGCTGGCCAAGATGGAATCTCGCCAAAAGCTGACAGATCGCACTTTGGCTGCGCTGGCTGATAAGGTGGGTCTATTTCCTGGGTCTTCTCCTCCCATTCAGGACAGGCTGTTTAGTATGCGCACTCCGTCCCCGAGTCGGTCAGGTACACGCCCAGCGTGTATTCCTGGTACCTTTAACTCGATCGGTGGGAGGGGCGGTGCTCTGCATCACCTCTTTCCCCAGGTCAATAGTCAGGCTCCAGCTGCTAAGTCTGTGCCTGGCCCTGATAAGTGGACAGACAACTGCACCAAGTCTCGCCGCAGGGCCTCTGCCTTCTGCGACGACTTAGAGGCACACTGCCAGCGCTTCAATCTTGACATTGCCTCTGTCTTTCCTGCATTCCTGTCTGGGGCCGCACGCGATGCTTGGTTGCCATCCATTCGTGCTGCTCATTTCGCACAAACCCGCACTGCACCGACCTGGCCTTACTTGCGTCTGTCCTTTCTCGAGTACACAGGGGACGACTTGCGTGATGATCAGACTGATGCCAGAAAGCAGCTGCTTGAGGGACACATCCGTATGTCGTCTCAGCTGCTGCTGCATGATTACATTACTGCGTACAGGAACAATCTGCTCACTGCTGGTGTCCAGTGTATGGAAGAGAGTTTGCTTGTCTCCCTGTTTATTAAGGGACTGACACCTGAGCTGAAAAAGGCAGTCCTAAGGGATTCTGCTCCTTTTCCAGCCTTCACTCTGGCTCAGGCTATCGACTCTGCCAGGCAGGCTCAGCGTTCCGCTGAGATCCTTGCTGAAGCAGTCGGCTCCAAGCGGCATGTTGCTGCGGTGCAGGCCAAGCAGCTGGTGGATGGTTTGGATCGTGCAAGCAACCCTCGTCCTCCCAGGAGCACCCAGAGCGACCCACCTGCCAAAACCCAGAGCTTCAGAGCCAGGGGCTCCAGAGCTGGCATGGCTGCCGGTCCTGCAGTGGCCTACCGCATTATCATGAAGAAGAAGGCTGAGGAGGCTGCTGAGCAGTCTGATATGAAGCCAGGCCAGTACTGCCACCACTGTTACGACCCTAGGCATCTCAAGCCACTGTGCCCTTAAAAGGAACTGCCAGCTCTGGAGGCCAGGAAGCTGTCTGGCTATCCTCGCCCTCCTGCTGATGCAAAGTCTGCAGGGAAGCGCTCCTCTGAGAACAATGAATCTGAGCCAAAGAAGGGCAGGCTTGCGTCTGCCAATGGGAAGTGAGGTGTTGCCCAGCCAGGACAGTGCCATGCCTGTGCTGTGGTACATGCTGATGAACCTGTCTTATGCACCTGTGCCACTGATATGACTGGGACTGAGCCCCAGCTGATGGTTGTGGATGGTGTTGCTGTGCATGCTATGAGCCAGCCTTTCCCTGATCCAACTGTTGATGGCCATGCGTTCTCTGAGCAGACTGCTGTGACAGCAGCTCAGAACTGTAGTTCCTATTTCAGTGCTGCTGACCCCTGTGTGGGTCATATTCTCTCGTGTAAGACTGCCCTGTGCTGTCCCCGTGCACCGTCTCAAGTCATCTTGGGGGTCTCTGGTCAAGACGACAAGGTGAGGTTCCAGTTTGCTGGCACCATTGATTCTCATGCCTGTCACATGTTAGCTGATAGTGGTGCTGATGCATCACTCATCAGTGCTAGCTTTGTTCAGTTGCATAACATCCCAGTGTTTACTTATCCCATGTCACTCAGGTTTGATGTTGCCAACAACAAGCCTGTGATATGTGAGCATTATGTCAAAGTGCAGCTGCGCATCAACAGTTTCTGCTGCATGTGCCTGACCTTGTTCATGCTTATGACGTGCTCCTGGGTGCTGACTGGTTGACTGTGCAGGGAGCCTTGGTCGACTACGTCGACAAGACTCTCACCCTGCGCACTCCCCAAGGTAATAAAACCTTGCACCCACACACAGGTGACCAGAGTGCTTCTGGCCAGTGTGCTGCCGCAAGGCCACCTGGATCCACCCACTCACTGCCCCGCCCACCTGCTGCTGTCCTGGCTGCTGTGTCCAAAGCCAATCCAAAGGCTCTTGTGACAGCAAAGCAGGCAGCCCGATGGCTGCGTAAAGGTGGCTCAGCCATGGTGGCTATGGTGTCTCTGGAAGACCTTGCCTTACCAGTAGACGCTGTGTCCCATGCACAGAGGCAGCACCTGCAAGAATTGCTTGATGAATACTCTGATGTATTCCAACCTATCACAGGACTCCCGCCAGAGCGTGCAGTAGGGCACTCCATCCCCTTGCAGCCTGATGGCAAGCCTCCAGCTAGGCCCAGCTATAGGATGTCCAAACCTGAGCAAGATGAACTGCGTAAACAGATCACTGACTTGCTAGCTAAAGGCCTGATAGAGCCAAGCTCATCACCCTATGCTGCACCTGTGCTGTTTGTCCAGAAGAAATCAGGTGAGCTGCGCATGTGTATTGATTACCGCCAGCTAAATAAGATTACAATTAGGGACCAGTATCCTTTGCCACGCATTGATGATCTGTTTGATCAGCTAGCAGGAAAAACTGTGTTCTCCTCCCTTGATCTGCAGGCTGGTTACCACCAGATCCGCATCCCGGCTGAGGATGTCCCTAAGACCGCGTTCAGGACTCCCATGGGGCACTACCAATTCAAGGTACTGTGTTTTGGCCTGACAAATGCTCCTGCCACGTTCCAACGTGTAATGAATGAAGCATTTGCTGAGGTGATCAATGACTGTGCACTCGTGTACCTTGATGACATCCTAGTGATGTCCAAGGACAGTGAGGAGCACCTAGTCCACCTTAGGCGTGTGTTTGACTTACTGCGTAAAAATAAACTTTATGCTAAGCTATCTAAATGTGTATTTATGCAAAGAACACTGAAGTTCCTGGGCCATATTATTAGTGCTCAAGGCATCTCAGTTGACCCGTGTAAAGTTACTGCAATCTCTGAATGGCCAGTACCTACTAGCCTCAAAACCCTGCAGTCTTTCCTGGGCGCTGCTAACTATGTACGTAAATTTGTACATAATTTTAGCACTATCGCTGCACCCCTTACTAACCTGACTGGCCCCAAGAAGGAGTCCTTCCCTTGGAAGGCATGGCCTCAGGCTGAGCTGGATGCATTCAATGCTCTGAAGCAGGCCATTTCTAATGTGCCTCTGCTCAAGCTTCCTGATCACAGCAAGCCGTTTCAGGTGCACTGCGATGCGTCCCTTGAGGGCATCGGTGCAGTCCTGATGCAGGATGGCTACCCTTTGGCGTATTACTCCAGGAAATTGATTCCTGCTGAGATTAATTACACCACGGGCGAACAGGAACTGCTGGCATTGGTATCTGCTTGCCAACAGTGGCGATGCTACCTGGAAGGGGTACCATTCACACTGTACACAGATCACAAGCCGCTCATCTCTCTGCCTACTCAAACTATACTATCACGAAGGCAGACTAGATGGATGGAATTCCTGGCCCGCTTCTCATATACCATTGAATATCTACCTGGTATATCTAATCCTGCTGACCCATTGTCACGCATTCCAGCAGCCCCATTGCAGACGTGTAAGGGCTCTGGTGCAGATGATGTGCGTAGTATTCTAGTGACGACTAGAAGCCAGCGTCGTTCTCAGGAGGGGGAGGAAACTTGTGCTGAGGCGCAGAAAAACAGTGCTGGTGATGCCGCTGCGCCACCCACACAACCACCACCAAGCCAAGGTGCTGGTGCTGCCGTCAGGCCACCCACTAAGCGTGTCACTTGGGCTGCTGACATACCAGCAGATGGAGAACCCAGTGCACCCAAACCACCAGGTCCTCTGTCAAACCTGCATGAGTGGTTGGTCAGAGCTTACGCTGCTGATTCCAACTTCACCAAGCGTAGGAAGACAAAGAACTTTTACCTGGATGAACATGGCTTATGGAGACATAACAAACGACGAACCATTATTGTGCCCCGTGACAAACAGCTACGAGAGCATATCTTGCATGAGATGCATGATGCTAAGTATGCTGGCCACGTTGGGATCACTAAGACGTTGGAGCGTGTCATGCGTGTGTTCTGGTGGAAACACTTACGCACTGATGTGCGTCACTATGTAACAACATGTGATGCATGCCAGAGAAACAAGTCGGTTACAGCTAAGCCATGGGGGTTCCTTCATCCTCTGTCTATACCTGGATACCGCTGGGAAGTCATGCACATGGACTTCATAACCAAACTACCGTCCGGATCACATGGATATGATTCCATCTGTGTATTCGTTGACAGGCTCTCCAAAATGGTGCATCTAGTGCCATGTAAGGAAAGCATGGATGCTCCTGAGTTTGCACAACTCTTCATTGATTCGGTATTTGTCCATCATGGACTACCCTCTGAAGTTGTGAGTGATCGGGGCTCCCTATTCGTGAGCAAGTTCTGGCAAGCTGTATGCAAGCTAGTAGGCATGAAACATTCTCTTACCTCCAGCTATCACCCCCAGTCAAATGGGCAGGTTGAGCGGTACAATAAAGTGCTGGAAGAGATGCTTCGGCATTATATCTCTCCCACTCAACGAGATTGGCCTAAACACCTCTCGTTTGCCGAGTTTGCAATTAATAACTCATGGCAAGAAAGCATTAAGTCTACACCTTTCCTGATTAACTATGGACAGTCCCCAGTGACACCGGTGACCCATGAGTTACCTCGGTTGCCACCTCCCATGGCCCAGTTCTTCTCTGATGGCTGGGAGAAAGGTGTTCAAGAAGCCAGGAGATGTATGAAACTGGCACAAAGTCGGCAGTCAAATGATGCTAATCCACGGAAATCCGCGGACAGTATCCGCGGACAGTATGTTCCAAGTGGGTGACCGTGTGCTGCTTAGTACCATGAACCTGCGTAATATGGTGGGCAAAGCCAGGAAGCTGCTGCCACGGTATGTGGGGCCTTTCAGGATTGAGGCTCATGTGGGTAGAGACGCTGTAAAGCTGACCCTGCCACAAGCCATGTCCAGGATTTACCCTGTCTTCCATGTGTCACTGTTAAGACCCTATGAGGGCAACTTTGGTCGCCTACCCCCCACTGAGCTGGGCTGGTTAGATGATTCCCCACAGTATGAAGTAGAGCGCATTGTGAACCACCGGCATGTGCGTGCAAGAAAAGCAAAGGAGTACCTCGTCAAGTGGAAGGGTTATGATGACTCCGACAACACCTGGGAGCCAGCCAGCAATCTAGCAAATGCCCCTGACTGCGTAAACTTGTATAAGGCTCAGCATGGCTTGCTGTGAATTAAACGTGGGACATGGGCTCCATGTGGTCGTGCTGGTTGCTTTGCTGCATGCTATGTGCCTTGGTGTGCTATGGGTCCAGTTGCTCATGTGAGCCTGGCTTGTCTTGTTCCCAGCATCCACTGGCTCTGTGAGCGGGTGGCTCAGTGTAGGTCGAGGCGAGGCAACACGCAGCCAGCTACCCAGCCAGTCAGAGGGGGGCCTAGCCGGCACCGGAATGGCATTCCCTCTTCCGGTTCCATCTCTGAGGAGAGGGAGGCTCGGCGTGCAGGGCACCAGCAAGCTGGCAGGCAGCGTGCTGCGCAGCTTGGCCATGGGTCCCCACACGTGCGCCGCTACGGGTTGCTCAGCCCCTCTGCTAGCCTGGCCAGCTCGCTGGGGGCCTCCTGTGATAGCCCTGTAGTTGAGTCAGCAGGGCCCCGGGAGGGGAGGTTGAGGGTGCCTAAGCGGCAGCAGCCCGAGCAGGCAGCTCAGCCTGGGGAGGAGGTCGAGCAGCTTGGTCCTCTGCCCCTGCGACCCCCGCTGGCCATCTATTCCCGTGAGCCTCGGGTCCGCCTGCGCCGCCCGGGGGCCAAGTTGGCCTGCATTGAGGCCACTCCAGCCCCTATCCCCGGCCCACCCCCTTTGCCCGGTCCGCCTCCCCTTCCCAGCCCACCCACCCTCCTCTACACACGCGTAGCCCGCGCGGGGGCAAGCCAGGATTAGCCATTCAGCGCCCAGGTTTGGCCGCCTGATTCAAGGGCAGGAGCAAGGAGGAGCCAGGGCGGTTGGCAGGGGAGGGGGGCGGGCAAGGGGGCGGGGCGGGGGCAGGGGGCGAGGGCGTGGAGGAGGTGGAGGGCGTAGGGGAGCAGGGGGCGGGGCGGGAGGGCAGGCTGCCGACCCAGCTGACGAGGGGCCTGGCACCTGGCCTAAGGAGGAGTGGCTCTAGGGTCCCTGGGCTCACCTGCAGCTGGACCCTCAGGTGTGGGGCATGGGCACCACCACCTTCCTGGACTTCTCTGTCAAGCATGCCAGGGTGCGCCTCCACCAGCTCCAGCGCGTCAGTGCCGACCCCTCCTACCCACCAGGTGGGGGCCTGTGGCCAGCGCTGTGGGGTGTGCGCCCCCCCCGGGCAGCGGGCGAACCGGAGGTGGCAGCGGTGGCTGATGGGGCCCTGAGGGAGCTGGAGCTCAAGTGGGAGGCCAGCGTGCAGCAGGTAGCAGGCCAGGGGGCAGCGGGGGAGCGGGAGCAGCAGGGCAGGGATGTGGAGGAGCGGCTCCCCGAGGAGGTGCAGGGCAGCCAACCGCCTCGCTGGCTTGACACCTCCGCCAGGGCGCACCAGCGACCCTCGCCGCAGATGAGGGCGGCCCAGCAGGCTGAGCGGCAGTTGGAGGCCCAGCAGCGGCGTGGGGGCAGGCAGCCAGTTGCTCAGCCCGCCCCCCGGGCCGACACCGTGGACCATCTGGCTGTGGGTGTTCAGGCGGGCCAGCCGTGTGCGAAGGTGTGGAAGGAGCTGCTAGACCCCACCCTCCGTCGGGAGCATGTCATCGTGGCCTGGCGGGTGCTTCACGCCAGCCTCATGGTGGGGGCCTTGTGGGGCCACATCCTCAAGGGTACGGCTGCCCCGGGCTCTTCCGCCTGCCGCTTCTGCCAGCCGGGGCACTTGGAGACCCTCACCCACGCCTTCCTGACCTGCCCCGCCGTGGTCCCAGCCGGGAGTGGGTGCTGGACGTGTACGGCCGCCTCACAGGCACCCGCCCCCCCTCAGGCGACGCCATGCTGCTCCTCTGTGGGCGCCCCACCTGCGGCGAGGCCCCTCCCTTTCAGCCCCATGACAGCCTGCTGTGGCTGCGGCTGCGCGTTGCCTACCTGGGCGCAGTGTGGCGCCTCCGCAGCTCAAGAGCCGCTACAGCCTTGCAACCACAGCAGGTGGCGAGGCGGGTCGTGGAGGAGGTCATCTCCACCCTCACCACGGCCGTCAAGCGGGACTGGCATCGGGTGGGCAGGGACATCCGCGTGGGCCTCTGCGGCGCTGTGCCCTCCACCTGGTTCAAGGGAAAGGACCCGGAGCTGGACGCTGCCCATTTCGACCAGCTGTGGCCCGAGGCGTCGGGGGGCTGGTTTGCCAAGCAGCCCAAAAGGGAGCGGAGGGGAGGGCAGGAGGGGGCAGAGGGGAGGGTTGGGGCAGGAGGAGTGGAGGAGGAGAGGGCAGCAGGGAGGCCTAGGCATGGGGAGGGCAGGGCGCAGGGGGGGGGGGAGCTAGTGGTTCGCCTCTCCTTGCAGTGGCCCGTCCCCTTCCCCGTCGAGCCAGCCTGAGCTTCAGGGTTGCTGGTGGGGGCTTAGGGCGTTCGGTGGGTGGGGTGGGCTAGGCTTCGGGGGGCTGTCTGGGTGTTAGGGGACGGGGGGTTGAGTGGTCTTGGTTTGAGCGTTGGGGGTAGGGTTCTCGGTTTCCGGTCGAGGGACGGGGCTTAGGCTCGTGTGGGTAGTTTTGTGGGGAGGGTATGGGGAGGATCTGGGGAGGTGAGCTAGGGTGGAGGGCGTTGGTGTGGGGGAGTGTCTTGACGTTGTCCTTGGGAGGGGGTTGCTTGGGTTGTGTGGACCTTTGCTTGAGGTGTGTGGACCGCTGTGTTTGGGTGGGGTGCTTGGGGATCGTGTATGGGGAAACCTTGTTTGTTGTAGTCTTTCTTTTCTTCTTTTCTTTAGTCATTCTCACTCTCTTGTAATGCTCCTACATGAAAAAAAAACAGTCCTGGCATGCAAGAAGAGGGGGGGGGGGGGGGTTGCACGCTGGTAGCACCAACATCCCTGCATGGCAATACTCAGAGATACTTTTGGACAGCTGGCCCACAGTGGGAGCCCACGCCCTGCAGCGGAGCTCGTGCACGGCACAATTGAGCAGGTGGTAGGGCGTGACCGCCACTCCCCACCCTGCGGTAGCCCGCTGCTGCCGGTGCCGGGGCGGGAGCGATGGCTGGGGCGGAGCTGCTGTGTAGACTAGATTGCCAGACATGGTTAGCTGGCCCGGGTGGAGGGCACAGGCCTTGCTCCTAGCCCTGTTCACTCAGCTGCGCCATCTAGGGTGCATGCCAGGGGCCAGAGCCAGGTTGTACACACACTACCTCCTGCGACCCCGAGCTGTTGACCTCCTGCTGGCTGCTTGCGCCCTTGTCGTTCCCGCCGCTTCCCATCCCACGCTGGGTCTATGCTCCTAAGCCTGCTGTGGGTGCACTCGGGGGGCGTGGCATTAAGGGTACTGGCGAGCAAAAGCCTGAGGTTGAGCCACCCTCCCCGTGTGCACAAGCGCAGTGGCCAGTGCAGCCAACGTTGGATGAGCCTGCGGTCCAGCCCAGCTGCCCCGGAGCCAGGACGGGCCCCGACAAGGCTCATGCGGTCGCGTACAGCCCGCCACCCGCCACCGCCCCACGTGCCACTGACGCACCTCCAGCCGCCAAGGCCCAGCTCGCCTGTCACCCACAGCCCTGGCATGCAAGAAGAGGGGGGGGGGATGTTGCACGCTGGTAGCACCAACATCCCTGCATGGCAATACTCAGAGATACTTTTGGACAGCTGGCCCACAGTGGGAGCCCACGCCCTGCAGCGGAGCTCGTGCACGGCACAACTGAGCAGGTGGTAGGGCGTTACCGCCACTCCCCACCCTGCGGTAGCCCGCTGCTGCCGGTGCTGGGGCGGGAGCGATGGCTGGGCCGGAGCTGCTGTGTAGACTAGACTGCCAGACATGGTTAGCTGGCCCGGGTGGAGGGCACAGGCCTTGCTTCTAGCCCTGTTCACTCAGCTGCGCCATCCAGGGTGCATGCCAGGGGCCAGAGCCAGGTTGTACACATACTACCTCCTGCGACCCCGAGCTGTTGACCTCCTGCTGGCTGCTTGCGCCCTTGTCGTTCCCGCCGCTTCCCATCCCACGCTGGGTCTATGCTCCTAAGCCTGCTGTGGTGCGGGTTGGGCCCGGTGAGCTTCAGGGTAGTCAGCCTCCCTGCTGGCTTGACACCGCCGCGAGGGCACCTCCGCGCCCCTCCCCGGATGACAGGAGGGCAAGGCGGGAGGAGCGGCAGCGGGTGGCTCAGTGTAGGTCGAGGCGAGGCAACACGCAGCCAGCTACCCAGCCAGTCAGAGGGGGGCCTAGCCGGCACCGGAATGGCATTCCCTCTTCCGGTTCCATCTCTGAGGAGAGGGAGGCTCGGCGTGCAGGGCACCAGCAAGCTGGCAGGCAGCGTGCTGCGCAGCTTGGCCATGGGTCCCCACACGTGCGCCGCTACGGGTTGCTCAGCCCCTCTGCTAGCCTGGCCAGCTCGCTGGGGGCCTCCTGTGATAGCCCTGTAGTTGAGTCAGCAGGGCCCCGGGAGGGGAGGTTGAGGGTGCCTAAGCGGCAGCAGCCCGAGCAGGCAGCTCAGCCTGGGGAGGAGGTCGAGCAGCTTGGTCCTCTGCCCCTGCGACCCCCGCTGGCCATCTATTCCCGTGAGCCTCGGGTCCGCCTGCGCCGCCCGGGGGCCAAGTTGGCCTGCATTGAGGCCACTCCAGCCCCTATCCCCGGCCCACCCCCTTTGCCCGGTCCGCCTCCCCTTCCCAGCCCACCCACCCTCCTCTACACACGCGTAGCCCGCGCGGGGGCAAGCCAGGATTAGCCATTCAGCGCCCAGGTTTGGCCGCCTGATTCAAGGGCAGGAGCAAGGAGGAGCCAGGGCGGTTGGCAGGGGAGGGGGGCGGGCAAGGGGGCGGGGCGGGGGCAGGGGGCGAGGGCGTGGAGGAGGTGGAGGGCGTAGGGGAGCAGGGGGCGGGGCGGGAGGGCAGGCTGCCGACCCAGCTGACGAGGGGCCTGGCACCTGGCCTAAGGAGGAGTGGCTCTAGGGTCCCTGGGCTCACCTGCAGCTGGACCCTCAGGTGTGGGGCATGGGCACCACCACCTTCCTGGACTTCTCTGTCAAGCATGCCAGGGTGCGCCTCCACCAGCTCCAGCGCGTCAGTGCCGACCCCTCCTACCCACCAGGTGGGGGCCTGTGGCCAGCGCTGTGGGGTGTGCGCCCCCCCCGGGCAGCGGGGGAACCGGAGGTGGCAGCGGTGGCTGATGGGGCCCTGAGGGAGCTGGAGCTCAAGTGGGAGGCCAGCGTGCAGCAGGTAGCAGGCCAGGGGGCAGCGGGGGAGCGGGAGCAGCAGGGCAGGGATGTGGAGGAGCGGCTCCCCGAGGAGGTGCAGGGCAGCCAACCGCCTCGCTGGCTTGACACCTCCGCCAGGGCGCACCAGCGACCCTCGCCGCAGATGAGGGCGGCCCAGCAGGCTGAGCGGCAGTTGGAGGCCCAGCAGCGGCGTGGGGGCAGGCAGCCAGTTGCTCAGCCCGCCCCCCGGGCCGACACCGTGGACCATCTGGCTGTGGGTGTTCAGGCGGGCCAGCCGTGTGCGAAGGTGTGGAAGGAGCTGCTAGACCCCACCCTCCGTCGGGAGCATGTCATCGTGGCCTGGCGGGTGCTTCACGCCAGCCTCATGGTGGGGGCCTTGTGGGGCCACATCCTCAAGGGTACGGCTGCCCCGGGCTCTTCCGCCTGCCGCTTCTGCCAGCCGGGGCACTTGGAGACCCTCACCCACGCCTTCCTGACCTGCCCCGCCGTGGTCCCAGCCTGGGAGTGGGTGCTGGACGTGTACGGCCGCCTCACAGGCACCCGCCCCCCCTCAGGCGACGCCATGCTGCTCCTCAGTGGGCGCCCCACCTGCGGCGAGGCCCCCCCCTTTCAGCCCCATGACAGCCTGCTGTGGCTGCGGCTGCGCGTTGCCTACCTGGGCGCAGTGTGGCGCCTCCGCAGCTCAAGAGCCGCTACAGCCTTGCAACCACAGCAGGTGGCGAGGCGGGTCGTGGAGGAGGTCATCTCCACCCTCACCACGGCCGTCAAGCGGGACTGGCATCGGGTGGGCAGGGACATCCGCGTGGGCCTCTGCGGCGCTGTGCCCTCCACCTGGTTCAAGGGAAAGGACCCGGAGCTGGACGCTGCCCATTTCGACCAGTTGTGGCCCGAGGCGTCGGGGGGCTGGTTTGCCAAGCAGCCCAAAAGGGAGCGGAGGGGAGGGCAGGAGGGGGCAGAGGGGAGGGTTGGGGCAGGAGGAGTGGAGGAGGAGAGGGCAGCAGGGAGGCCTAGGCATGGGGAGGGCAGGGCGCAGGGGGGGGGTGAGCTAGTGGTTCGCCTCTCCTTGCAGTGGCCCGTCCCCTTCCCCGTCGAGCCAGCCTGAGCTTCAGGGTTGCTGGTGGGGGCTTAGGGCGTTCGGTGGGTGGGGTGGGCTAGGCTTCGGGGGGCTGTCTGGGTGTTAGGGGACGGGGGGTTGAGTGGTCTTGGTTTGAGCGTTGGGGGTAGGGTTCTCGGTTTCCGGTCGAGGGACGGGGCTTAGGCTCGTGTGGGTAGTTTTGTGGGGAGGGTATGGGGAGGATCTGGGGAGGTGAGCTAGGGTGGAGGGCGTTGGTGTGGGGGAGTGTCTTGACGTTGTCCTTGGGAGGGGGTTGCTTGGGTTGTGTGGACCTTTGCTTGAGGTGTGTGGACCGCTGTGTTTGGGTGGGGTGCTTGGGGATCGTGTATGGGGAAACCTTGTTTGTTGTAGTCTTTCTTTTCTTCTTTTCTTTAGTCATTCTCACTCTCTTGTAATGCTCCTACATGAAAAAAAAACAGTCCTGGCATGCAAGAAGAGGGGGGGGGGGGTGTTGCACGCTGGTAGCACCAACATCCCTGCATGGCAATACTCAGAGATACTTTTGGACAGCTGGCCCACAGTGGGAGCCCACGCCCTGCAGCGGAGCTCGTGCACGGCACAATTGAGCAGGTGGTAGGGCGTGACCGCCACTCCCCACCCTGCGGTAGCCCGCTGCTGCCGGTGCCGGGGCGGGAGCGATGGCTGGGGCGGAGCTGCTGTGTAGACTAGACTGCCAGACATGGTTAGCTGGCCCGGGTGGAGGGCACAGGCCTTGCTCCTAGAACTGTTCACTCAGCTGCGCCATCCAGGGTGCATGCCAGGGGCCAGAGCCAGGTTGTACACATACTACCTCCTGCGACCCCGAGCTGTTGACCTCCTGCTGGCTGCTTGCGCCCTTGTCGTTCCCGCCGCTTCCCATCCCACGCTGGGTCTATGCTCCTAAGCCTGCTGTGGGTGCACCCGGGGGGCGTGGCATTGAGGGTACTGGCGAGCAAAAGCCTGAGGTTGAGCCACCCTCCCCGTGTGCACAAGCGCAGTGGCCAGTGCAGCCAACGTTGGATGAGCCTGCGGTCCAGCCCACCTGCCCCGGAGCCGGGACGGGCCCCGACAAGGCTCATGCGGTCGCGTACAGCCCGCCACCGCCACCGCCCCACGTGCCACTGACGCACCTCCAGCCGCCAAGGCCCAGCTCGCCTGTCACCCACTCTCCTGGCATGCAAGAAGGGGGGGGGGGGGATGTTGCACGCTGGTAGCACCAACATCCCTGCATGGCAATACTCAGAGGGACTGTTGGACAGCTGGCCCACAGTGGGAGCCCACGCCCTGCAGCGGAGCTCGTGCACGGCACAACTGAGCAGGTGGTAGGGCGTTACCGCCACTCCCCACCCTGCGGTAGCCCGCTGCTGCCGGTGCTGGGGCGGGAGCGATGGCTGGGGCGGAGCTGCTGTGTAGACTAGATTGCCAGACCTGGTTAGCTGGCCCGGGTGGAGGGCCCAGGCCTTGCTCCTAGCCCTGTTCACTCAGCTGCGCCATCCAGGGTGCATGCCAGGGGCCAGAGCCAGGTTGTACACATACTACCTCCTGCGACCCCGAGCTGTTGACCTCCTGCTGGCTGCTTGCGCCCTTGTCGTTCCCGCCGCTTCCCATCCCACGCTGGGTCTATGCTCCTAAGCCTGCTGTGGGTGCACCCGGGGGGCGTGGCATTGAGGGTACTGGCGAGCAAGAGCCTCAGGTTGAGCCACCCTCCCCGTGTGCACAAGCGCAGTGGCCAGTGCAGCCAACGTTGGATGAGCCTGCGGTCCAGCCCAGCTGCCCCGGAGCAAGGACGGGCCCCGACAAGGCTCGTGCGGTCGCGTACAGCCCGCCACCCGCCACCGCCCCACGTGCCACTGACGCACCTCCAGCCGCCAAGGCCCAGCTCGCCTGTCACCCACTGTCCTGGCATGCAAGAAGGGGGGGGGGGATGTTGCACGCTGGTAGCACCAACATCCCTGCATGGCAATACTCAGAGGGACTGTTGGACAGCTGGCCCACAGTGGGAGCCCACGCCCTGCAGCGGAGCTCGTGCACGGCACAACTGAGCAGGTGGTAGGGCGTTACCGCCACTCCCCACCCTGCGGTAGCCCGCTGCTGCCGGTGCTGGGGCGGGAGCGATGGCTGGGGCGGAGCTGCTGTGTAGACTAGACTGCCAGACATGGTTAGCTGGCCCGGGTGGAGGGCACAGGCCTTGCTCCTAGCCATGTTCACTCAGCTGCGCCATCCAGGGTGCATGCCAGGGGCCAGAGCCAGGTTGTACACATACTACCTCCTGCGACCCCGAGCTGTTGACCTCCTGCTGGCTGCTTGCGCCCTTGTCGTTCCCGCCGCTTCCCATCCCACGCTGGGTCTATGCTCCTAAGCCTGCTGTGGGTGCACCCGGGGGGCGTGGCATTGAGGGTACTGGCGAGCAAAAGCCTGAGGTTGAGCCACCCTCCCCGTGTGCACAAGCGCAGTGGCCAGTGCAGCCAACGTTGGATGAGCCTGCGGTCCAGCCCACCTGCCCCGGAGCCAGGACGGGCCCGGACAAGGCTCATGCGGTCGCGTACAGCCCGCCACCGCCACCGCCCCACGTGCCACTGACGCACCTCCAGCCGCCAAGGCCCAGCTCGCCTGTCACCCACTCTCCTGGCATGCAAGAAGGGGGGGGGGGATGTTGCACGCTGGTAGCACCAACATCCCTGCATGGCAATACTCAGAGATACTTTTGGACAGCTGGCCCACAGTGGGAGCCCACGCCCTGCAGCGGAGCTCGTGCACGGCACAACTGAGCAGGTGGTAGGGCGTTACCGCCACTCCCCACCCTGCGGTAGCCCGCTGCTGCCGGTGCCGGGGCGGGAGCGATGGCTGGGGCGGAGCTGCTGTGTAGACTAGACTGCCAGACATGGTTAGCTGGCCCGGGTGGAGGGCTCAGGCCTTGCTCCTAGCCCTGTTCACTCAGCTGCGCCATCCAGGGTGCATGCCAGGGGCCAGAGCCAGGTTGTACACATACTACCTCCTGCGACCCCGAGCTGTTGACCTCCTGCTGGCTGCTTGCGCCCTTGTCGTTCCCGCCGCTTCCCATCCCACGCTGGGTCTATGCTCCTAAGCCTGCTGTGGGTGCACCCGGGGGGCGTGGCATTGAGGGTACTGGCGAGCAAAAGCCTGAGGTTGAGCCACCCTCCCCGTGTGCACAAGCGCAGTGGCCAGTGCAGCCAACGTTGGATGAGCCTGCGGTCCAGCCCACCTGCCCCGGAGCCAGGACGGGCCCCGACAAGGCTCATGCGGTCGCGTACAGCCCGCCACCGCCACCGCCCCACGTGCCACTGACGCACCTCCAGCCGCCAAGGCCCAGCTCGCCTGTCACCCACTCTCCTGGCATGCAAGAAGGGGGGGGGGGGGATGTTGCACGCTGGTAGCACCAACATCCCTGCATGGCAATACTCAGAGGGACTGTTGGACAGCTGGCCCACAGTGGGAGCCCACGCCCTGCAGCGGAGCTCGTGCACGGCACAACTGAGCAGGTGGTAGGGCGTTACCGCCACTCCCCACCCTGCGGTAGCCCGCTGCTGCCGGTGCTGGGGCGGGAGCGATGGCTGGGGCGGAGCTGCTGTGTAGACTAGATTGCCAGACCTGGTTAGCTGGCCCGGGTGGAGGGCACAGGCCTTGCTCCTAGAACTGTTCACTCAGCTGCGCCATCCAGGGTGCATGCCAGGGGCCAGAGCCAGGTTGTACACATACTACCTCCTGCGACCCCGAGCTGTTGACCTCCTGCTGGCTGCTTGCGCCCTTGTCGTTCCCGCCGCTTCCCATCCCACGCTGGGTCTATGCTCCTAAGCCTGCTGTGGGTGCACCCGGGGGGCGTGGCATTGAGGGTACTGGCGAGCAAAAGCCTGAGGTTGAGCCACCCTCCCCGTGTGCACAAGCGCAGTGGCCAGTGCAGCCAACGTTGGATGAGCCTGCGGTCCAGCCCAGCTGCCCCGGAGCCAGGACGGGCCCCGACAAGGCTCATGCGGTCGCGTACAGCCCGCCACCCGCCACCGCCCCACGTGCCACTGACGCACCTCCAGCCGCCAAGGCCCAGCTCGCCTGTCACCCACAGCCCTGGCATGCAAGAAGAGGGGGGGGGGATGTTGCACGCTGGTAGCACCAACATCCCTGCATGGCAATACTCAGAGATACTTTTGGACAGCTGGCCCACAGTGGGAGCCCACGCCATGCAGCGGAGCTCGTGCACGGCACAACTGAGCAGGTGGTAGGGCGTCACCGCCACTCCCCACCCTGCGGTAGCCCGCTGCTGCCGGTGCCGGGGCGGGAGCGATGGCTGGGGCGGAGCTGCTGTGTAGACTAGACTGCCAGACCTGGTTAGCTGGCCCGGGTGGAGGGCACAGGCCTTGCTCCTAGCCCTGTTCACTCAGCTGCGCCATCCAGGGTGCATGCCAGGGGCCAGAGCCAGGTTGTACACATACTACCTCCTGCGACCCCGAGCTGTTGACCTCCTGCTGGCTGCTTGCGCCCTTGTCGTTCCCGCCGCTTCCCATCCCACGCTGGGTCTATGCTCCTAAGCCTGCTGTGGGTGCACCCGGGGGGCGTGGCATTGAGGGTACTGGCGAGCAAGAGCTTCAGGTTGAGCCACCCTCCCCGTGTGCACAAGCGCAGTGGCCAGTGCAGCCAACGTTGGATGAGCCTGCGGTCCAGCCCAGCTGCCCCGGAGCAAGGACGGGCCCCGACAAGGCTCGTGCGGTCGCGTACAGCCCGCCACCGCCACCGCCCCACGTGCCACTGACGCACCTCCAGCCGCCAAGGCCCAGCTCGCCTGTCACCCACTGTCCTGGCATGCAAGAAGGGGGGGGGGGATGTTGCACGCTGGTAGCACCAACATCCCTGCATGGCAATACTCAGAGGGACTGTTGGACAGCTGGCCCACAGTGGGAGCCCACGCCCTGCAGCGGAGCTCGTGCACGGCACAACTGAGCAGGTGGTAGGGCGTTACCGCCACTCCCCACCCTGCGGTAGCCCGCTGCTGCCGGTGCCGGGGCGGGAGCGATGGCTGGGGCGGAGCTGCTGTGTAGACTAGACTGCCAGACATGGTTAGCTGGCCCGGGTGGAGGACACAGGCCTTGCTTCTAGCCATGTTCACTCAGCTGCGCCATCCAGGGTGCATGCCAGGGGCCAGAGCCAGGTTGTACACATACTACCTCCTGCGACCCCGAGCTGTTGACCTCCTGCTGGCTGCTTGCGCCCTTGTCGTTCCCGCCGCTTCCCATCCCACGCTGGGTCTATGCTCCTAAGCCTGCTGTGGGTGCACCCGGGGGGCGTGGCATTGAGGGTACTGGCGAGCAAGAGCCTCAGGTTGAGCCACCCTCCCCGTGTGCACAAGCGCAGTGGCCAGTGCAGCCAACGTTGGATGAGCCTGCGGTCCAGCCCAGCTGCCCCGGAGCAAGGACGGGCCCCGACAAGGCTCGTGCGGTCGCGAACAGCCCGCCACCGCCACCGCCCCACGTGCCACTGACGCACCTCCAGCCGCCACACTCCTACAATTTAGTCCCTGCGTTCTTCCCTGCGCTTCTGTCAACCTTGTCCAAATGGGCTGAAACTTGACCAGTTGGTAGCTTGTAATGTAATGTAATGAATCCATCCCAAAAGTAATCAGGTCAAAAAAGTTAAAGTCAGAGACTGGGCGGCCCGTGGCGTTCACGCAGGGACGGATGCAGGGATGGAGGGGGGGCGCAGGGACGAATGCAGGGATGGAAGGGGGGACGCAGGGACGAGTGCAGGGATAAACTGGAGACGCAGGGACGAATGCAGGGATGGAAGGTGGAGCGCAGGGATGGACGCAGGGATGGATTGGGGACGCAGGGACGAGTGCAGGGATGGATTGGGGACGCAGGGACGAGTGAAGGGATGGAAGGTGGAGCGCAGGGATGGACGCAGGGATGGATGCAGGGACGCAGGGACAAGTGCAGGGATGGATTGGGGACGCAGGGACGAGTGCAGGGATGAGTGCAGGGACGAGTGCAGAGATGACGGGCGCAGGGACGAGTGCAGGGACTAAGGGCGGCGCAGGGATGAGTGCAGGGACGGATGCAGGGACGAGTGCAGGGACGAGTGCAGGGATGAGTGCAGGGATGACGGGCGCAGGGACGAGAGCAGGGACGAGTGCAGGGACGAGGGCAGGGATGACGGGCGCAGGGACGAGTGCAGGGACGGGTGCAGGGACGAGTGCAGGGATGACGGGCGCAGGGACGAGTGCAGGGACGAGTGCAGGGACGAGTGCAGGGACGGATGCAGGGACGAGTGCAGGGATGACGGGCGCAGGGACGAGTGCAGGGAAGATGGGCGCAGGGACGAGTGCAGGGATGACGGGCGTAGGGATGAGTGCAGGTTGGAGTGCAGGGACGAGTGCAGGGACGAGTGCAGGGACGACGGGCGCAGGGACGAGTGCAAGGATGACGGGCGCAGGGACGAGTGCAGGGTCGAGTGCAGGGACGAGTGCAGGGACGGATTCAGGGACGAGTGCAGGGGCGATTGCAGGGACGATTGCAGGGACGAGTGCAGGGACGAGTGCAGGGATGAGTGCAGGGACGAGTGCAGGGACGAGTGCAGGGACGAGTGCAGGGACGAGTGCAGGGATGAGTGCAGGGATGAGTGCAGGGACGAGTGCAGGGACGAGTGCAGGGACGAGTGCAGGGACGAGTGCAGGGACGAGTGCAGGGACGAGTGCAGGGACGAGTGCAGGGACGAGTGCAGGGACGAGTGCAGGGGCTGGGCTGGGCTGGGCTGGGCTGGGCTGGGCTGGGCTGGGCTGGGCTGGGCTGGGCTGGGCTGGGCTGGGCTGGGCTGGGCTGGGCTGGGCTGGGCTGGGCTGGGCTGGGCTGGGCTGGGCTGGGCTGGGCTGGGCTGGGCTGGGCTGGGCTGGGCTGGGCTGGGCTGGGCTGGGCTGGGCTGGGCTGGGCTGGGCTGGGCTGGGCTGGGCTGGGCTGGGCTGGGCTGGGCTGGGCTGGGCTGGGCTGGGCTGGGCTGGGCTGGGCTGGGCTGGGCTGGGCTGGGCTGGGCTGGGCTGGGCTGGGCTGGGCTGGGCTGGGCTGGGCTGGGCTGGGCTGGGCTGGGCTGGGCTGGGCTGGGCTGGGCTGGGCTGGGCTGGGCTGGGCTGGGCTGGGCTGGGCTGGGCTGGGCTGGGCTGGGCTGGGCTGGGCTGGGCTGGGCTGGGCTGGGCTGGGCTGGGCTGGGCTGGGCTGGGCTGGGCTGGGCTGGGCTGGGCTGGGCTGGGCTGGGCTGGGCTGGGCTGGGCTGGGCTGGGCTGGGCTGGGCTGGGCTGGGCTGGGCTGGGCTGGGCTGGGCTGGGCTGGGCTGGGCTGGGCTGGGCTGGGCTGGGCTGGGCTGGGCTGGGCTGGGCTGGGCTGGGCTGGGCTGGGCTGGGCTGGGCTGGGCTGGGCTGGGCTGGGCTGGGCTGGGCTGGGCTGGGCTGGGCTGGGCTGGGCTGGGCTGGGCTGGGCTGGGCTGGGCTGGGCTGGGCTGGGCTGGGCTGGGCTGGGCTGGGCTGGGCTGGGCTGGGCTGGGCTGGGCCTCGCTGGGTTGGGCCTCGCTGGGCCTCGCTGCTTCTGGCTGCTGATCTGCGCCGTTGCAGCCTTGCCTGCAATCACCAAGCATACTACACATGTGATGCGCATGGTCAAGGCTGTTGCCACACTGCTGGCAAGCATGGCAAGCCTATGCTTATGCCACACACCTGTTGCTTTGAGTCATGCCATGTAGTTGTAGTTGTTGTTGAGCACTTGAAGTGTTTGACAACAAGACAAGACATGCTGAACATCCTCACTGCTCCGAGTGCTCCTCACTGTTCCGAGTGCTTATCCGCACCTAACGGTTGCACCTCCTATCCGCACCTCAAGGTTGCACCTCCTAAGTGCTCCGAGTGCTTAGCCGCTCCACCGCTCTGCGCTTCCCTTGCTGCTCCGATCCGAGTGTTTATCGCCGCGCCTCCTAGCTACGGCTTGTTCATGCTTGTTGATCCTTCTACCTCCTAGTCGCGCCTCCTATTTGTGACTGGTCGCGGATGGCTGCGAGGCGGAGTTTTATGGTGGCCAGGAGGGGGGGCTAGTTCGTCAAGTCGCGAGTCTAAACCTAGTTGTGAGGCTACTCGTAGCTGATCGTGGCTCCTTTGAGGATTGGGCGTAGTATGCATGCGGCTTGCATGGTACTTAAAAACAGATTCTTACTTTAGCGTCTGTACAGATGGTGGGTTTGGGCATCTGTATAGATGTATCTAGCTATCTGTACAGATAGTGGCTTGCTATCTGTGCAGATGGTGGGTTTGGGCATCTGTACAGATGCTAGCTAGCCATCTGTACAAATAGCGGCTTGCTATCTAACAGATGGTGGGTTTGGGCATTTGTACAGATGTTAGCTAGCCGTCTGTACAGATAGCGGTTTCCTATCTGTGCAGATGGTGGGTTTGGGCATTGTACAGATGTATGTCGCTACGCTCCGCGGCCGCTGGCTTCGGTCTCGAGCTGTTTAGCGCCGGTGCTCGGCCTCGCGTGTTTAAAAACTTTAGCACTGGCGGTTTTGTCGTTATGTAGTAGATAGTTGGCAAACATGGAGTGTTAAGCCCGCCTAAAGACGCGAGGCCGAGGTCCGAGCGCGTAACAGTAGTTGGGTTGTGTGCGTGTGCTGCGTGTGCTGAGTGTGTGTGCGCGTGCGCGTGTGTGTGCATGGTGCATGTGTGTGTGTTTGTGTGCGTGTGTGCGTGTGTGTGCGTGCGTGTGTGTGTGTGTGCTTGGTGAGTGTGTGCGTGTGTGGCGCGTGTGTGCAAGGGTTGTGTGTGTGAGTGCGTGTGCGTGTGTGCGTGTGCGAGTGCGAGTGCGTGTGTGGTGGGGCTGTTTTCTGAGCTGTTAGGACTGACAGGGCGAGGATTTAGCATGCAAGCCCAGATGCAACTGCTATAGCTATAAGCGCAGATTCAGTTGTTGCAGCATGCTTTGTTTATGCAGATCAGGCGTAAGGATTAGAGAGCTTTTGCTGGTGCAATGTCTCTTAAACACGCATGTTTGAATTTTGAAACGGTTCTTAAACAGCGAAAAGTGCACCTTAAACAGCGAAAAGCGCACCTTAAACACCCCTCACCCCCTATTATGGCCTCCTAAATGAGCCGTAAATGAGTCTTTAAACGCTAGTAACACCCAACTACGTAGTAGATAGTTGGCAAACATGGAGTGTTAAGCCCGCCTAAAGACGCGAGGCCGAGGTCCGAGCGCGTAACAGCCCGAGACCTCAGCCAGAGGCCGCGGAGCGTAGCGACGCGGCCGATGGCTGAGGTCGAGGGCTGTTACGCGCGAGGACCGAGGCCGAGCGTCTTTAGGCGCGCTTAACACGCACATGTTTGCCAACTATCTAATGTAGTTGGGTGTTACGCGCGTTTTAACGTCCGTTGACGCTAGTATGGTCGTTTTCCACCCCGCTCAAATCTCACTCCTAAGAAGTGAGGCGCAGATCTGGAAGCCTGGCCTCTCTTTCCGACCTGTGTTGGCGGCATGGAAGAGCTGACGGAGTTGCCCAAGGAGTTGTTCGCTGGAGTCTACTGCTCCCGACTTTTACGACGAAGCCACCCGCCAGTAAGCCACCCGCCAGTTTCATCAGCGGGTGCAATGCTATTTGCGTTGCTTAACCTGCACTGCTTGCCATTCGCAGCCGCACCCATTCCCAGCCCGGCCGACAAATCAGCCGCTGATTTAGTCGCTGCTTGTGAGCTTGTTGCCACAGCTCTTGTTGTGCTTTAATCTCCTAAAGAAGCTTGTGTGCTCGCAGCCGCTTCTACCGCTGCTGCACAACCTGCAGCGGGCCAGTCCAGCGATGATGCTCCAGCGATGAGTCTAGCTGCAGCCACTAGACGAGCAGGTAATGTGGTTCGGGCTGGTCTGTGGGAAGGCGATCGGTGGCCAACTGTGTGCGTGTGTTTTGAATGGCAGGACTCTTCACGCTGTTGCGTTCTGACCTTGCCATCACCAAGGCTCGGCAAACAAGCACAGTAAACAAGAAGACGCTTTTTTAGCGGAGTAAGTTGTATGCACAGCCTAGGGAGTGCTAGCTTGCATAGCCCAGGATTAGTTGCCATGCTTGCCTTAGCTTGCCTTTTCTTGCTTTGCTTCTAGCCTTCATGTGACGGTAAGAGTTGTATGCTTGGTGTGTGCGTGAACGTGTGCGTGCGTGTGCGTGTGCGTGCGTGTGTGTGCGTGTGTGTGCGTGTGCGTGCGTGTGTGAGCTTGGTGTGTGTGAGCGTGTGTGTGTGCATGTGTGTGTGTGCTTGGTGTGTGTGTGCGTGTGCTGCGTGTGCTGAGTGTGTGTGCGCGTGCGCGTGTGTGTGCATGGTGCATGTGTGTGTGTTTGTGTGCGTGTGTGCGTGTGTGTGCGTGCGTGTGTGTGTGTGTGCTTGGTGAGTGTGTGCGTGTGTGGCGCGTGTGTGCAAGGGTTGTGTGTGTGAGTGCGTGTGCGTGTGTGCGTGAGCTGTTAGGACTGACAGGGCGAGGATTTAGCATGCAAGCCCAGATGCAACTGCTATAGCTATAAGCGCAGATTCAGTTGTTGCAGCATGCTTTGTTTATGCAGATCAGGCGTAAGGATTAGAGAGCTTTTGCTGGTGCAATGTCTCTTAAACACGCATGTTTGAATTTTGAAACGGTTCTTAAACAGCGAAAAGTGCACCTTAAACAGCGAAAAGCGCACCTTAAACACCCCTCACCCCCTATTATGGCCTCCTAAATGAGCCGTAAATGAGTCTTTAAACGCTAGTAATTGAGTTTTACGTAGTAGATAATGGTGTCGCGGGTCGTTTTAGGCGGTTTAAACTGCGAGGCCGAGGCCCTGGAGCGTAACAGCTCGAGACCGAAGCCAGCGGCCGCGGAGCGTAGCGACGCGGCCGCTGGCTGAGGTCGAGAGCTGTTACGCGACAGGGCCGAGGCCGAGCAGTTTAAACACGCCTAAAACGACCCAAGCGACGCCATTATCTAGTGTAATTGAGTTTTACGTATCAGCAGCTATGCAGCGCGGCGGAGCCGCGACATCTGTATGTCACACATTTCGTATGATTTTCTGATTTTGTGTTTGCTCTTTGCTGCCAGGCTTATTCAAGGCCGTGTTGCCGCAGCCGTATTATGGGACAACTCCTGAAGATGGCGGTGACCCAGGATGGAGCGACGGTGTTCGTGCATCTGGATGACGACCTGCTAAAGGCTTTGCATACATTCAAGCTCCTATCCGACTACCCGCACCTCAACCCCAGCGATGCCAGCGGCTCAGGTAAGCGAATGGTGTATTGCTGCGTTGTGGCTCTCCGAATACATCCGAATACTTACCAAGGAGCTCTCCACTAACACAGGTGTGCGCTATGAGCTCTCCAGTAACGCAGGTATATCTCGTCCTCCAACCCGCGTGGTATATTCGCTTTCCCGCTTCTATGCGTGGTAAGGCGTTGTACACCCTTGCTTTGCGCTATGTACCCTTGTCGCCGTGTACATTTCTGATGTCGCCATCCACATTCTTGTAGGCCCTCTCGCTATCCAACATTTAATGGTGTTCTTGACATCTGCAGCTCATCATCTGCCCGTCATCTCTGAGTTTGTTTATGGTCTAACAGAAGACGCGGTGTTCATGTTATACCACTCGTGTCAACGCGTGCCAAGGAGTTGTGCCTATGTTGTGCGTATGTAATTGCTAATGTTGTTGTTTACTAACCCATTGCTTAGTGACCTCCTCATCCTCAAGTTATGTGACATTCCTTGTTTTCTTGTGTTATGCAGATGCGCGCAGCTCAGAACGCAAGGGTGTGTTAGCCTTTGGTGCTAAGCTCACCCCGTCTTCTCTGTGCCATCGCTTCAATTGCATTGCGCACCATCTACGTGTCTTTCACCAGGCCCAGGAGCGCCTTGGTTGTAGCGCCTTGGTTGGTTGTTGCGGCTGCCGGAGAGGTAAGAATGTCTGGTAAATGCGTGTTAGTTGTAGTTGGTCTAGGATTGCTCCACTTGTAATCCATGTATGTTTTGTGGTGCTTGTAGGTTAACCTTTTACTCAAGCGAGCCCGGGCTGTTACGGCTAAAGCTATTGCTGCAGCTCAGCCTAGGCTGGACATTACCACCCCTGATGGCTTGCTGACATGACATGGGCGGCTGGATGTCGCGTGACTCCATGGCTGCTTATGCCCATCACGGTGCGGCCAAGCGTGGCAAGGTGTATGCCATGATGTTGCCAAAGTCTCCACCCTTTCTTTCCACTGCCAAGGAAGGTGATGGTGTTGGGGCACCAGCTGCAAGTACAACCTTGCCTGCTGCTGCAGCATCAGCTGTGGCCATTGTAACACCAGCTGCTCCTTGTGTGGCTCCAGCGCAGTGTGCTGTTGGTGTTGTGGCCTCTCTCACCTTGTCACAGCAAGTGTCTGTTGTGCCAGGTGTCAGCAACTTGCCCATCACCTCTAAGTCCGGAGGTCCCGTCTGTACCATGTGGCCTGGCAATTGTCACTACTTTGCTTGCCAGCATCCGGATGCAAATGCAGTCTATGCAGAAGTTGCTGGAGAGCTACAAGGAGCCAGCAAGGAGTAGGGGACCCAAAGTAAGGGATTTGTGGTGATAATAGGAGGGAGGTTTCTCTAGATGTACGAGTTGCTATGTTGCCATGCTTTGTTGATAAGTTGAGTTTTGGGCTGGAAAATGCATGCGATGATTTTATTAATGGCTGTGCACTTTTTGATAACTGCAGCGCCCTGTCCAATTAACAGCGTATTAACGATTTGTAAAACGAGGTCAATTAACGATTACAACTGAGTAAAACTCAATTACTCAATTGTAATCGTTAATAGACCTCGTTTTAAGAATCGTTAACTGCAGCGACCTGGTGTATTAACAAAAGTGGTTGCCAACGAACACGTAACAGCCGGCCAACACCATCGCAGGTGACAAGAAGCATCACATTGCGCGGCTTCGCCGCGCCAATAGAGCTTCGCCTACGTAAAACTCAATTACACTAGATAATGGAGTCGCCTGGGCCGTTTTAGGCAGTTGAAAAAGGCTCGGTCTCGGCCCTGGCGCGGGACAGCTCTCGACCTCAGCCAGCGGCCACGTCGCTACGCTCCGTGTCCGCTGGCTTCGGTCTCGAGCTGCCCCGCGCCAGGGCCTCGACCTCGCCTTTTTAAACCGCCCAAAACGACCCGCGACACCATTATCTACTACGTAACACCCAACTACCTACTACTTAGGTGCATTTAAAGGCTAAACTAAAGACTAAAGACTAAAGACTAAAGGCAAGCATCTGTACAGACGGATGTACAGATTCCCAAAAAGGGGGGGGTACCTCGCGCGCGGATCGATGTATCTTCGCAACCGCTGCGAGTTAGGACTTCATTCAAGAGCGAGGTCCCCCTTAAACTCGGCGCTCTATCGTCCTATCGGAGCAGAAAGTCCTTCCGATGCAAAAAAGGCCCCCGCGTCGGCCTTATTTATCGTGAGTGTAGCTAGAGCCTGAGGTTGGGTTGCCCTCAGTTTGTTCGCATGTAAGTGTTGATGGACAACCAATTACAAACACCTGTCTAAATCAGCCCCACAGGTGCATGTTACACGGGAATCTCTACTTGATCCAAGACCATGAGCTCTCTTGCTCTTTGATGCTCTTGCGCTTTTCAGCTGCCAACACAGTACGTGCTACTAGTGTCACGGCGTCTACAGCATGGCTGACTGCATACATGCATGCTGACCAAGCTGCGCTGTCCGCTCCGGGTATGAGCTGTGGTTGCGATGGACAATTGACTTTGCCACGACCATGAAGATCGACGTGCGTGTGTACGTCCGTCACGCGCTCTGACTGCTCCCATATCGGCTTGCTCGATCCGCTTGGATCCATCGTCAAAGCCACTTGATGAGGGTCCTCCCTCCATTGTGCACTCTTGCCCCCCCCCTCCAGCTTGTCCAGCCGCCCTTCCAGTCTGTTCGCTGCAAATTGGGCTACCGGACTAGTGCCCCTCGACTCAAGCCCCTCTTCTTGCGGAGGAAGACGCCGCTCGTTGCTGCCAAACGTCGTGGGCCATGCCGTGGTGAGCCTCACGCCAAGGGCATCCGTTGCACCGTTGCGTGCTTGTTGGAGGACCCAGGCATGCAACCGCAAACGAGCAGTTGTCACATGCGAGTGTGTGATGGTGCGCAACTTGACGAGGGTGTCGAGCTCATGTGCTAGCTTGGCAACTGCAGCAGCATGGGTTGGCCCTGCCTCCTGGTGCGTCAACAATTCTTGCACGGTGCGCGCCAAGCATTGAACTTGCACCATGATGCCCAACAACTGCATGGTACACCACAAGGGCAGCTGTCAATGGGCAAAAAGGCGACAAGGAGGGTATCAAGTATGGGTTTAAGGTGTAAGGGATTGTTGTCCGCTGCCATTGGTAGCTGCCTGCTTTTCGGCCTACTGTAATGCTCACTTCCGCATGCAACGGGCGCAAGAGGTGGTCGCGAGCCCAATGGCTGAACCGTGGGCGCAAGTGACACGACGCCCACAACGTCATCTGCATTCACTTGAAGAGGCCCATGACTTGTTGGCGTGCTTGCCATCCATGAGGCATGGCATGTGCATTTTATACACGTACATCACACCCAAGTCAAGAAAGGGAGGGCTATGGGGGATGGAGTCAAAGCGGGGGCAAGAGGATGACATTGAGCAGACATTGGACGAGACATGTGAATGGGCGGCAGGGGTGGGCTGCATGCAGGGCTGTTAGACACAAGGTGCGAAGTGCGTGGCCAGCACACACCTGCACTGCCGTGAGACGGTCTGCCAACAATGCGATTGCAGCTAGTAGCTGGTGCACGAGGGGCGGCGTAGCCAACACCCCGCGCTGCCAAAGCGCAGCCTCCCGAGCTAAACTCTCTTGCACCGAGGTCAATGGCGACAGCACAGCAGAGGTCCCACCACCTTGCTTGGCAGAGCTTGGGAGGGGACCCTGCGGCAGCCATCGCGACATGCTTTGCATTGGCGAACTATCAGTGATCGTATCCTCACTACATTGCATCATAACAAAATACATGAAGGTTTTGCCTTGTTCATCCAACTAGGGCTGTGGGCCCGTCCCACATCGGACGGGCAGCAGGCAACATATGTATGTGCGGCCTCCGGCCGCACCACATTGCTTTAACAACCAGCCTGATAGACAGCCGGTCAAGCAAGCCCGCATGCAGCCAAACAAAGTTATGCACGTTCCTGGGTTGTCAACGTCAGGTCATGTGTCAAGAAAGAAGTAAAGACTACGCCCTCGCCATCAAGCGTGCAAACAGGGTGGAGAGAAGCCTCACGGCATGCCCTTGCTATCCTGCCACTAGGGAAGGTCATGTGTGAGGTCAATCTGCTCAGGTCATGCTCATGTTGACAGTGTGGCCCGTGATAACCTGATGTGCGAGATTGCTATGCCTTACTGAGCACTGGCCGCAGCCACCTCCAAGGACATATGACGTTGTGCAAGTGGAATGTCTTTTCACCGTGTTGCTGATTGTTACATAGTTTGGGACTGTTGTTGAATCATACAGCTCTAATGTAGAGCCAGGCATGTTCCCCGTTGTCGTTCTTGCAGATCCTCAGCTGGCTGTTCAACGCTTGTAGTATTCAGCTGAAGCATCAAATGTGTGCCATCGCACAAACCCTCTGCACCCATTGCCAAATGTAAACCACCAGCATGCAACATGTGATGGCTTGTTTATGCACCGCTGGCCTACACTTCCAGCACCTCGTTGCATGCTCAAGCTGTTGCCTCCTGATCTAGATCATAAGGTTGCTGCCGCTGCCGCTGCCCCTGCTGCCGCTACTGCCGCTGCCGCCGCTGCCACCGCTGCTGCTGCAGCTGCTGCCCCTGCTGCTGCTGCCCCTGCTGCTTCTACTGCTGCCCCTGCTGCTACTGCCCCTGTTGCTGCTGCCCCTGCTGCGGCTGCCCCTGCAGCTGCTGCCCCTGCTGCCGCCGCTGCCGCTGCTGCTGCCGTTGCCCCTGCTGCTGCTGCCCCTGCCCCTGCTGCTGCTGCCCCTGCCCCTGCTGCCCCTGCCCCTGCTGATGCCCGTGCTGCTGCTGCCCCAGCTGCTGCTGCTGCCCCTACCCCAGCTGCCCCTCTTGTTGCCGCCCCTGCTGCTGCTGCCCCTGCTACTGCCGCCCCTGCTGCCCCTACTGCTGCCCCTGCTGCTGCTGCCCCTGCCCCATCTGCCCCTACTGCTGCTGCTGCCCCTGCTGCCCCAGCTGCTGCTGCCGCTGCTGCTGCCGCCACTGCCCCTGCTGCTGCTGCTGCCCTTGCTGCTGTTGCTGCCCCTGCTGCTGCTGCTGCTGCCCCTGCTGCTGCTGCTGCCCCAGCTGCCCCTGCTGCTGCCGCCGCCGCCGCTGCCGCCGCCGCCGCTGCCGCCACCACCGCTGCCGCCACTGCCGCCGCCGCTGCTGCTGCCGCTGCTGCCGCCGCTACTGCTGTTGTTGCCCCTGCTGCTGCTGCCCCTGCTGCTGCTGCTGCTGCCGCTGCTGCCGCTGCTGCTGCTGCTGCCCATGCTGCTGCTGCCCCCTGCTGCTGCTGCTGCTGCCCCTGCTGCTGCTGCCATTGCTGCTGCTGCTGCTGCTGCTGCTGCCCCTGCCCCAGCTTCCCCTGCTGCTGCTGCTGCCGCTGCTGCCCCTGCTGCTGCTGCCCCTGCTGCTGCTGCCCCTACTGCTGCTGCCCCTGCTGCAGCTGCCCCTGCTGCTGCCCCTGCTGCTGATGCCCCTGCTGCTAGCCTGGCTGCTTTTCGGGGCTAGACACCTGCCATCAGGTGCATTGGGGACGTGAGGCTACCTCGCGCTGAAGCAGAGGCTGAACATGTTTTACCGCATAACGTGCACGCTTTATAACGTGCGTTTATCGTACAACGCGTTTAACGTGCACGCCACGGCCAAGCGCCACATCCGTCCCTGGACTCTGGCCCTGGACTGCGGCTATCTGACCAATCTGTGTCATGTCCATATAGGGCCGGGGCTGTACTCCGCAGGAGTTCGGGGTGTTTGTTTGACTGGGCTGTCGGTTGACGGGTCGGCCAGACCATTCAAAATGAAACAGCGCGAGTTGACGCGCTGGCGTGTACTTTAACAGACCCACTACTCATCTATATTTTTAAGGCCTCCAAATTTCAGATCGACTTTCGATCGTACCGCACAGAGAGTCGCGCTAGAATCCCTCGATGTACTGTGCGGTGTTGAAGTTAGGAGAGGTTGCACGGAGAATCGCAGGCCATTCCGTGACATTGCCCCCTTATTTTCTTGTATACCGTACTCTCCCTTTTGATTCCCTATCCCGAATCGTTTTTTGTCCTTCGGGAAACCGGGAATGATTAAACAATGTATTTTTCTGGTCTTTCGGGAAGTAGTCAAACAATTAGTTGACCTTGACGAAAGTGCCAGCAATTGACCACTTTGTGGTCCGGGGCATCAGTGCCGCCGACGCAGCTGATAATCTGCACCGCGAGCTCCTTATGCACCATGAACAACGCTTCCAAATGTCTCTTAATCGTCAAGCGGCAATGATTGAGAAGCGACTACCTGGGACCACTAACTTTGGGCCTTCTCCACGCCTCAATCTTGCCGCATCGCCCAGCACACCTCCTCCTCTCGCACGCACCGGCAAGGCGTATGAGAACTGGTGGCAACCTGCTAGGATTCAGCCCACCCTGGGCTGGGCCAGGGGGAGGCGGGCCAGGCTGGGGCAAAGGCTAGTGCGGCGGGCCAGGCCGGGGTGGCAACCAGGGTGGCTGCTATGCCCCGGGCATGATCGAGGGAGGTGGGTCGGGCTGGGGCAAAGGCTGGGGTCACAGGACAGGCAAGGGTGGCAACCAGGCTGGCAACCATGTCAGAGGGGAGGCGGCTGGTCATACACGGGCAGCCGGCCAAGGTGGGGTGCTTGCTTTGGCCAAGGCAGCAGAATGGGTGGCTGCAGGAGTACGCAAGTCTGAATGCTCCAAGGCAGATGATGAGATATGCCGCCACTGCCAGCAGCGGCAGGAGGACCACGACTGTATTGAGCGAGATTCGGTGCCCCATGTGACGTGGTCAGGTGATAAGGCCACTAGAAGAGAGGCCACGACAGTTGACAATGTCAATCATACAATTTTGATGCGAGATTAATGGGGAGGGAGGCTTGATTATTTCTATGCACGAAGACGTTCTCAAAACTAACTTTCGACGTACTTTGGCCATCGGGGAACTTGAAACAATAAAAAATATGGCTCGGGAATAATATTTCAATTATAGTTTTCGAGGCCTCGGGAATCAAAAGGGAGAGTACGGTATATAATTCATCCATGTAACTTCTCAATGGTGTCCTCCCATGCCTGCAACAAGGGCACAATACCCCAGTCAGCCGTTGCACTATGCTTTTAACCGCGGTTTACTAATGTGTTCTCTATTGTGCCCATGTCCGTGTAACCTACCCACCCACCTTCTGGCTTTGTAACTGATTCACCACCTCACTGTACTGCCCAGCCAGCAGGTCTGCAGCGGTGACAAAGGCGCTTGCTAGTTGCTGCAGTGCCGCCTCAGACAAGTACCAGGGCAACAACAGCTGCGACACCATGGGCGGAAACACACAAGCGAGGCCCACTGTCACCTGTATGCGGCAGTCAAAAGCAACCACTTAAGTTAGTCAAGGCCTAAAGGACAAACCGTGATCTCTTGCCCATTGTGACGTCTAAGCAGTAGCCTTGGCAAGTCACGATGAGGATCATAGTGGGGATAGTCGCGGAGGCGTGAGAATTTAGACGAAAAGAGGTGTCACAAGCCTTTCATACCTCTTTTGCAAGCTTGATATGTGCACGGGTATCGTAAAGGTATATTGCAGTATAGTCCTTGTTCCTCGACATGTGAATAAAACTACTCAAACAGTAGGGGCGTTGACAACACGGCAACATGTTTGAATGCAACATTTAGATATTGTTCGCTATGTAATGGTAATACCACGCTCTTCTAACCTGCCCTTCTTGCAATGTCGTCTGAGTGTTGCAACACCCTATCGCTGAATGCCACAGCCTTCCAACTATCATTGCTGCATGCCTGATGCCACAATCCCACCCTCCACAAGCTCACTTACCTACCAACTCATTCCTTTGCCTAAGCACCTCCTTTGCCACCTTGCCCTATCAACTTGCCTTGCTGCACCGTAGCATCTGGTGCTGCCCAGCCCACTCTCACCAGCCTCTCCACAAAGTAGCGCACAGAGCCGGTGCATCCTGGGCAGGCGGTGGAGTACTGGCAGAGCGCCACTGCGTCAAGGCTGGTCAGGAGGAGGAGCACTACCAGCTTGAACTGGGTGTGGGCCAAGGGGGCCAGGGCCGCGCCAGTCAGGCAACACACCGCAATCACCTGCGTGCAGCCACCGGCCACCGTCATCACACATAGGCCACACCTGTCCACGTGCTTACAGCAGGCTGTCTTAACCCTGGTCTTAAAGCCATGGTGTTTATGGCCATGTGCAAAACCCGGTCAGACCTTTGATGCTGTTGCTGCTGCTGTTCCCCACCGAGCCCACCAAGTAGGGGTTTGCGTTGTGGCCCAGCAGCAGCAGGTGGCCCAGGGAGGAGCCCGCGCCGGTGCACACCAGGCGGAGCAAGGCCTTGCTCACAGTGGTCTCCACCTGCACCCTGAGGGGCAACACGCTCTCTAGGGGCCCACACGCGGGTCACATGTGGAGGCTGAGCTGTCCACCCCTCCAAGAGAGAAGAAATAAGTAAATAAAGAAAGAAAGAAAGAAGAAAGAAAGGAGAAAGGAAGAAAGAAAGAAGAAAGAAATGAGAAAGGAAGAAAGAACAAGAAAGATATGAGAAAGGAAGAAAGGAAGAAAGGAAGAAAGGAAAAAAGGAAGATAGGAAGACTACGTCCTCGTCGACGGGCGTGAGTCAAGAGAATTTACCAACTGAGCCAGCAACCGCACCACGGGGCGGGATGTCCACCCCTCACTCATGACAGCCATAAACGCACCGGTGCGTGGTGCGCCACATCATTGCCCACCGCGATCATCACAACCACGTCCAGACACCCTGCTGCCATCCCTTGTGCTTTGCATGGCTACCTCATCCTACTGCGGAGCTGTGATCACACATCTGCTACGTGCCCTATCGTATTGCACGTTGCATCACCCCCACTAAGGCTACCGCCGTGAGGCTATAGTCACAGCATCGCTTCCGACACAACTGGCTATAGCACCACAACTCCCACTCCGCCTCCCCGCCCGCCTACTGTCACACACTCCCCCCACCTCCCACAGCCCAGGCCCCCCCTGCCCCACCCCACCCCCTCCCCACGGGGCGCACCTTCTCGCTCATGATGGCCGCAGTGGCGATGTAGCCAAACAGCGGGGGCGAGCGCAGCAGTCGCGGGTCCAGGGCTGCAGCCACACCGCCACCACCTCCACACGCCTTGCACCCTCAGGGGGCCCCTCACAAAGCAGGGTTAGGGTTAGGGTTACAAGCAGGGGTAGGGTAAGGACAGCTGTGGACACCCCTAACTTCAGCCCTAACCCACCCTCGTGATCCGCTGAGGAAGGCAGGCCAGGCTAGCCAGCCTCATGTTTCAGCCACTGCCTGTCGACCCTCATGTGCTTACCCTCCCCTCCCCTGCTCTTCCCACCTTGCACAAGCAAGGACAGCACCAGCATTAGGGACAGCGCCAGCCAGTACTTGAAGCCAGCCTGCAGCAGACAAGGCATCCAGCATACATACATCCAGCCTGCAGCATACATCTAGCCTGCAGCAGGCAATACATCCATTAGGGAGGTCTAGGCCAAGGCAAGCTGGAGGGCAGGCAGGGCAGGTCAGGGTGGCGGACGCAGTCAAGGTAGCGGCTGAGACACCGGCACCCCTAGCTGGGCAGCACCGACTAGCTCACCACGCCCCTCCCCCTCCCCCTCCCCCCCCCCTCCTCCCATTCCTTCCCTCCCCCCCCTTCCCTCCCCCTCCTCCCCCTCTCTGCCCTCACCTGCACCAGCTTGCTCCTCAGCAGCCCCACCACCTGCGCCCTGCCCTGCGCAGCTGCAGCCAAGCAGGTGCGGGCCACGAGGCCCAGGTGCTGAAACAGCATGCCGCACAGCAGCAGCGGGAGCAGCAGCTGAAGAGGGTGGGTGGCGGCCTCAGCCTTAGCCAGGCCCTGGCTGGCCCTGGAGCCCCAGCCTGAGTGTTTGGTGGCGGCGGCTGGGAGGGGCTCCGTGGCAGCGGCCAGCGGCACGGCAGCTGACATCAGAGGGGCGGCAGGAAGGTAGGCGGCCGGGCCCTGGGCCGGGGCAGCAGGTGGAGGGCAGGGAGGGGGGGGACCCCCTGGGGGCCCTCTCGCCCCCTCCTGCTTTGCTGCAGGACTCATCGGCGCCAGCAGCTGTGTCGGTCCAGGCGGCTGTGAAGGTGAAGGTGTTGAGGGGGGGGCGGCGTGGGGCGGCGCTGCAGCGGTGAGCTTGTGCAGCACGGCCTGCAGCGTGGCTAGGGAGCGCAGCAGCTGCGCGGTGATGAGGGCGATGAACAGGGCGGAGCGCACGGCGTGGGAGCTGGGCAGCAGCAGGCCGGGGCCAGGGACCTGGCGCAGAGCCGGGGGACTGCGGGCGGCTGGTGAGGGGTGGGGGTGGGGGGGGCTGGGGGTGGGTGTGAGGGTGCGGCGCTGCTGGTGGTGCTGCAGCACGCTGGTCCAGTAGGAGCGCATCTGGGCCTCCATGCCAGCCTCCAGGGCCCTGCAGGCGCACAGGGGGGAGGGGGAGGGGGAGGGGGCTGGAGGCAGGGGGGGAGGGGGCTGGAGGCAGGGGGGGGAGGGGGCTGGAGGCAGGGGGGGAGGGGGCTGGAGGCAGGGGGGGAGGGGGCTGGAGGCAGGGGGGGGAGGGGGCTGGAGGCAGGGGGGGGAGGGGGCTGGAGGCAGGGGGGGGAGGGGGCTGGAGGCAGGGGGGGGAGGGGGCTGGAGGCAGGGGGGGAGGGGGCTGGAGGCAGGGGGGGGAGGGGGCTGGAGGCAGGGGGGGGAGGGGGCTGGAGGCAGGGGGGGGAGGGGGCTGGAGGCAGGGGGGGGAGGGGGCTGGAGGCAGGGGGGGGAGGGGGCTGGAGGCAGGGGGGGGAGGGGGCTGGAGGCAGGGGGGGGAGGGGGCTGGAGGCAGGGGGGGGAGGGGGCTGGAGGCAGGGGGGGGAGGGGGCTGGAGGCAGGGGGGGGAGGGGGCTGGAGGCAGGGGGGGGAGGGGGCTGGAGGCAGGGGGGGGAGGGGGCTGGAGGCAGGGGGGGGAGGGGGCTGGAGGCAGGGGGGGGAGGGGGCGGGGGGGAGGCAGGGGGGGGGCGGGGGCTGAGTTGCAGCAGGGCGAGTAGGCTGAGCCAGGAGGGGAGGGGGGAGGCCTGTGGCTCACCTGACTAGGCTCTGCAGGTCAGGGGGGCTGTCTGGTCTGCCTGCGCTGCCGCCATCTGCTTTCACAGCTCCTCCCATGATGCTCGGCCCTGCACCTCCTGCCCGCTTAGTAAAGACCGGCAGCCAGTCTTGATCACACCCCTTGGCTGCTGCAGCACTTGCAACAGAGCCTGTCAAGGAGCTGGCTCCCCCAGCAGGTGCTTCAACAGGCTCTGAGGCCTGATCAGGCACCAGGTCTGGCTCCAGGCAGTGGGCCAGGCGCCGCATCTCCGCCACAGCTGCCCCCAGGCTAGCCCTCACCACCTGCTCCAGGATGACTGGCTGCCAGTAGTAATGGTGGCTGGTGCGGGGGGGAGGAGGGGGTGGGGGGAGGGGGGGGGGAGGAGGGTCGGCGGCCGCACTCTGACCTGCCCCCCCAGCCCCAGCCTCTGGGGGGTCTCTGCCCCCCCCTGCCCCCTCCGCCACACCCTGAGGCACGCCCTTGGCCACGCCCTGGCCCTGCCAGTCAGGGAGGATGGAGGGGGTGGACTGGCGCCGCCTGGCCGTGTCAGTGCTGCTGGCCTGCGGGGCAACAGGGCGGGTGGGCGGGCGGGTGGAGGACAAGGACATGCACAGGGCACCTGGCCATGGCCCGCAGCATGCTGCAGGTAGGGTTGGGGGGCTGGAGGGGGCGGGGGGGCGGGGGGAGGACATGCACAGGTCCAAGCCGGATGGCATGGGGAGTGGAAGCCTGCAGCTCAGCTCCCTCTCCCAGCCCTGCACACCATGCGCTCCTGCGCCCCCCTGCCCCCCCCTGCCCCCCCCTGCCCCTAGGCCCCCTGCCCTCCCCCCCTCCCCCCACCTCCAAAGCTGCCAGCTCATCCACCACCTGGCCCAGGCTGCTCAGCACCGCCGTCCAATGGCCCAGGCTGAAGGGTCGCCACGCCTCCCGCACCTGCACCTCGCACGCCAGCCCTCAGGCCCCCCCAGCAGTGGTGACCAGGCAGCGCTCAGCCAGACCAGCTCGACACACGGGGGTGGGGGGCAGCCTGGGCCAGGTGGTGGATGAGCTGGCAGCTTTGGAGGTGGGGGGAGAGGGGAGGGCAGGGGGCCTAGGGGCAGGGGGGGGCAGGGGGGGGCGCAGGGCAGGGGGTGCGCCTGGCCAGCATGCAGCTGTGGCCTGCTGCTGTGGGGCTTCACCTGGGGGGGGTCGCAGGCCCAGGCCAGCAGGCGGGCCAGCCAGTGCGGCTCCGTGTCAGCCTGCAGGTCAGGGGGAGGCAGGGGACCAGGCGGGGGGCAGTCAGCACGACCAGGCAGGGGCCAGGCTGAGGTGCCAGGTGAGGGGGTCCAGGTCTATGCGGCTGGGGGCAGCAGGGTGGGGGTCGCTAGGGCAGGGCAGGGGGGCGGGGGGCCAGCATGCATTGAGTGGGGTGCAGCCTCGCTGACTGCTGCTAGGCCTGCTGGGCCTGCGGCGTACCGATGGCAGCAGCTTGCGGGCGCCGGCCAGGGCGGGTCGCAGCTTGAGAGCCGCCCACTGGGGCAGCAGCTCCTCCGGGGGCCCTAGCTGCGGCGCCAGGCTGAACAGCGGCCGCAGGGGCGCCGCACGCGGTGCAGTGACGCCCTGCAGCATCTGCAGCAGCCGGGCCAGCAGGCAGCGCTGCGTCAGCTGGGCTGCAGGCTGGGCGGGTGGGCAAGCGGGCAGGCGCAGCCAAACAGGGGGCCCACCTACAGCCTCACCCCTCCACCACCCCCTGATGTGGCCGCTCACCTCCGCGAATGCATCGTCGTGCAGCTCCTGGTGCATGAGGGGCAGGCTGAGGGCAGGGGGCAGGAGGTCATGCGGGGGGGAGGCCACCCCTGGCCCTGCGCCAGCCGCCTTGTCAGGCCCCGCCGCGTGCTGCCGTCCCCCCATGAGGCCGTCAGGGCTGGGCGGGGCCGCGGTGTGCGAGACGGCCGGGGGGGAGGGCCGGTCTGGGCCAGCAGGGGCTGAGGTCGGCTGGCAGGGGCTGCTGCTGAAGCGGGGGGTGTGGCGGTTGGGTCCAGTGGGTGCGGGCCGGGGGCGTGGTGGGTGCTGGGCTCGGCAGGGCCGGAGACTTGGTGCGCGAGGAGCAGCAGCGGCACGCAGCTGCAGGCAGACGCAAGGCCCTGTGTGAGAGGGCTGGAGGGGCGGAGAGGGCTGGGCGGGAGTAGGAGGCGATGGCTAGGGTGGAGTCCTGCTGGTACCGGCACCTCCGTGTTGCACCGGGCAGGAAGGCTTACTCTCGTCTACCTTACCTGCCATCTACCAGCGTGCACAGTATCAGAGCTCACCTCGCAAGTTTGACCTGGCCGCCAGTCCTTATGTTTGGGTGGGTGGGTGTGGACTGTGAGGGCAGGGAGGGGAGGGGGGTGGGGCTACTCACTCCTCCAGTGAGCTTGCTGCCTGGCGCAGCACCTTGGCGGCTGTGCTGCGGATGGCTCGGGAGGCCAGAGCCGGCCATGGCAGCAGGCTGACCAGCACCAGCACCGCGCTGGCCAGCAGCGAGCTCAGCAGCAGGTATCGCGCCACCTGGCGGCAGCAGAGCTATCAGGCAGTCAGCCCCAGGGGGGGCTCACAGGGCCCCCTCCCCCTGCTCAGCCCATACCCACCCCCTCTCCCCTGCCCCCTGGCCTACCCACCCCCTCTGCCCTGCCCCCTGGACCCACCGCAGTCCAGACCAGGGCGGCAGTCGGCAGCGGCGCTGTGGCGATGAACACCACGCCCAGCATGAGGCAAGCTTTCAGCGCCATGACCCACAGCAGGGGCGGTGAGGGTGCCGGGCGGCAGGCACTCAGGGGCACCAGGCCCAGCGCCCCCAGCGTACACAGCAGCCCCAGCTCCACGCCCTGCCCCTGGCTGTGGGCCAGCTTGGCCAGGGACGCCTGCAGGTCGGCAGGGGTCCAGGCACGAGACCCAGGCTGGCTGGAGGGAGAGGTGTGCCGCGGTGTCGGCTCCAGGCACCATGGCATCAGGCAGGGCAACCAGCCACCCACACGCTTTCCTGAGGCTGGTAGGCCTGCCTGCTTGCACCTGGCTTAGTTACAGGGGCGGTGGGCTGGGCATGGCACGGCTGCTGGGCATGCAGGTACTTCATGGCAAACACACACCAGGCTTGAACCCCACACGATGCCCCATGACAGCGCCCCAGTTTGTACTGCAGCCACGCGGCAGTGGGACCCCACGCTGGGGTCTTGCACAATGAGGAGCTTGGCGACCAGGAACCAGATTGGTGTCAAGCAGGCCAAGGGGAAGTTGAGTTGCCTGCACACATGAACTAAAGACCCTGATGAGCGGCTGAGCACTGTTGGTGCAGGCAGGCGCGGGGCAAAGAATGTATCAGCGACGGCCGGCCAAACCACATCAGAATGTGTACGAGCTGCCGCACCTGACGAAGATTGGAAGGACGCACACCAGCAGCCCTACGCCGACCTGCAGCTGCAGGCGACACTCGCGCAAGCTGTGTATCAGCCATCGCCCGAGCCCGCTTGGGCTCTTCACCGCCTCGAGGACCATTGTTAGAATGGCGCTGCCTTGTCTTAGCGGCCAAGCTGAGTCCAAGGCCAATGTCGGCATTCGTGCATCTCACTCCTTTCCGTGCCGACCCGCGTATGCGAGAGCTGGAACCTAAGATGCATCCTAGTGGCTGACAGGCTGCGCTCTGCCTAGCGTACGGGATGGTCATGTCATGTTACGCCTAGCGTACGGGATGTCATGTCGTGTTGCATGCAGAATCATGTCTTTCCATCCAGAATTTTGACGAGAGCAACTCACAGCGTCGGCGCTTGTGCAATACAACTCTAGCCACTTTATCCCCTCCCCCTGATGAAGCAGCATCCTGCTTTGGCCATGGCGCAATGACCCGCTAGGCACAGCCCCCTCGCCTGCTTCAAACCTTACTGATTTGCAGGGTTGTGGCCCCTGTACGTACTGTGCGCGCTTGCCAATGGGCGGATGGACGAAGGCAGACACTCGCCGGTCAAGCAGTTTTCGACCTCTTTCCGCCAGCTGCTTCGCGCAGACCTCGCGCACCGCCTGTACGACCCTAGCTTGCTGCATACTCATCCTGGCAGCACAACGCTCCCACCTGCCTTCTTCAAACATGTCGACAAACATGTTGACAAGCCAGACCATGGCTCGGCTCGCTGGGCTGCTGGTGAAGCCGCACTGGGAGCTCCACCCCCACCCAGTTCATACAAACTGCTCAGCTCAGACTATGACTGGCTGGACAACCCCAACCTTGCCAGCAAAGCTCGGTGGAGGCAGCAAGAGGAGGAGGATGCCAAGCCCCTGCCCGCACCCCCTCTGGAGCTGCAACAGAGCAACTTCCTTGCACGCGCCAGGATCATTCTTGTTAAGTTACGCAAGCAGGTGTGACCGCAGTGCACTGACCATGCATTGCAGACATGCACTCTACTGCATGCAAGGTTGCCCCTGGACACCCACAGCCCCATGCCAGCGACTTGCATGGCCCCTGCCGCCGTGCCCACCACCTAAGTGTGACGCACCGTGCCGCCTACCAGCATGCAGAGCCCAGGCCAGCCGGTGCCCACCAGCTGAGCCACAAGCTGAGCCTGCTGCAGGTAGACGAGTGCGTGGCCTCTTGCCTCGCCTCCGCAGCCTCCGGCCTGCTGCTGGGGGAGCAGCAGGGCGCTGCAGCCCAGTCCCTGGGCCCCCAGGTTGCCGGGGCAGCCCAGAGCAGCCAGGGCAGCCCCTGGGGTACTGCGGGGGGGACCCTGCCCAGGCTCCCACCCACCCCTCAGGCGCCTGCTCAGCCGCCAGTGCAGCCGGCCCACTCGCCAAAGATGAGTGCAGCCTGGGCTGCTGCCTGCCTGGCCCAGGAGGGCATGGCTGCAGGCAGGCAGGCAGGCAGCGGGCAGCCAGGGCAGGGGCAGGCGCAGGCAGCGCACAGGGCGGCTGGAGGAGGGCTGGGCCTGGGCCACCCGGAGCTGGACAGGGCAGCCAGTGAGTGCATGCAGCGCTGGAGCAGCCTGGACCTGCTGCATGCACTGGAGGCCTGTGCAGCTGCCAATGCCCCTGCCTGCCTACGCCTTGCATGCCAGCCTGGCTGCTCTCAGTGTGTGGTGGCGGAGCGGAGGGGCGGGGCCTAGTCGCAGCCGGCAACACCATTGCGGCTGCTGCTGGGTGGGCTGCCATGCCCCCCGCACCCACCATGCCCCCTGCACCTGACTGCACAGCGCAGCTCGTCTGCTGCCCACTCCCAGCCCTGCCATCAGCAGCTCCAGCCCTGGCCTCTGGCCCCACCCCCTACACACCCTGGCCTGTGTGCTGGTGTGCTGCTCAGAGCAGTGCGAGGCCAAGCTGGCTGAGATGTTTGAAGACTGCCTGGAGGACCTGATGGAGCAGCTGTGGGGCGCGCTGCAGTATGCAGGCAGTGCACGGTCCCAGGTGCTGCGCCTGGACGCACATCAGGGTCGTGCCCCACCCCCCAACCTCTGCCCCCCCCCCCGCCTGGATCCTTCTCCCTGCTCGGGCCTGATAAGCCTGATGTGCCTTAGCCCTCCCTCCCTGACTGGCCAGGGGTGGCACGGCCAGCTTAGGGTGGAGGCAGCTGGAAGTCAGAGCGCTCCAGGCCACAGGCAGCCAAGGCAGCCAAGCTGCTGCTCTGGGCACCCCTGCCTCGCTGCCCATGGCCTGCTGCAGGTCACCTAGGGGCCAGGCAGTGCAGCACACAGGCAGGGCAGTGAGGCGCCCGGTCACTCCACACCCGGCCCCTGAGGCCAAGATGCAAGCAGCCGCACTCACTCCTCCCTCACACTCCCTCACTGCAAGCGCTGGACACAGTCCCTCGCCCCTGCCCTGTGGGCTCCTGCCCTGCCCTGCCCTGCCCTGCCTTGCCTGCTGCTGCGGGGTCTGCTGCTGCCTGCCACCGCCTCCCCACCTGGCCTGGCTGCAGGTGGCCGTGCTGGCCAACGCCATGGCGTCACGCGACTCAGAGCTGGAGGAGGTGGCGCAGCGCAGGCTGGCTGGGGCGGAGGCGCAGGTGGTGGCGCTGCAGGCTAAGCTGCTGGCCCGGCAGGCCGAGGAGGACAGTGAGCGCCTGAGGTGGCAGGCAGCGCTGCTGACCAGCCAGGTGACCAGACAGCCCCGCACCCTGACCCGCTGGCCCCGGTTGTCCCCACCGCCGCCCCCACTCTCCCTGCCCTCATGCCGCCCTCCCTCCCCTCCCTTCCCCCTCGTCGTCTGCCGTGAGGGGCCATGCACGGCGTGAGGCCTCAGCTGGGGTGTGCCGCCCTACAGTGCGCCCCTGCAGTGTGAACCCCCCTGCATGTGTGCCCCTGTGCTGCGCCGCCCCTGTGCTGTGTGGCTGCAGGCCAAGGTCGAGCACCTGGCCAAGAGCTGCAGCGCCCTGGAGCAGCAGCTGCAGGAGCGGGAGGCGCTGCGGGGGCAGGTCAGGAGGTCGAGGCCGCATGGGAGCAGGGGCTGGGCAGGGGGACACGCTCAGACCTCAGCCTTGCGTGTGGCAACAAGGACAATGGCGGGGACGGCATGGCGGCAGGCAGTGGGCAGGCGGAAGTCAGGCAGTGGGCAGGCGGCTGCAGCTGGTGCGGCTGCGCTGTGCAGGTGGATGCACTGCGTGCTGCCCTCAGTGCGGCGGAGGGGGACAAGGCCCGGGCGGTGCAGGTGGGGCGGGGGGCGGGCTGGGCTGGGCGCTCTGCAGGGGTTGGCCTTCACGCCTGGCGCTGCTGCTGCTGCCCTCAGTGCTGCTGGCATTGCTGCTGCTGCTGCTGCTGCTGCTGCTGCTACGGGCCTGACGCCTGGTGCGTCCCGGCTCCCTGCAGCTGCTGCTGCCCCTGACACCGCTGCTGCTGTGGTCCTCTCCTGCTGCTGCTGCCCCTTTGGCTGCTGCTGCTGAGGGTGCAGCTGCACTGTCTGGTGCTGTCGGCATGGACTGTGGGTGGTGTGGATGCCGTGCGCCAGGACGCCTTGGCCTCCAGCCAGCACACAGTGGAGCAGCTGAAGGACATGGCTCAGGCGGCTCAGGCTGGGCTGCTGGAGCGCGACGCAGCCCTGGCCACAGCCCGCAGCCACGCTGCTGAGCAGGCTGCGCTGCTGGACACCGCCTGCCAGCGCAGGGACCACGAGGTAGCAGCTGCCAGGAAGCTGGAGGCCACGGTGGTGAGCTGGGCAGGTGGAGGGGTGTGGGCAGGGGTCAGCTGGGGGCCTGGTGTCAGGCAAGCCCATGCCCAGGAGGGAGGCAGGCAGGGCGGGGCAGAGCAAGGGGCAAGAGGCACAGGGTGGCACTTCCTGAAGACCTGAGGCAGGAGGGCAGGCTAGGCAGCCCACTCGCATTGCTCACCCTGGCCCTGCTTCCCTTAGCCTCTACCAGCCGTGGCCTCTCTGTCCCTTCCTGCTGGCGGCACCCTCTGACCCACCCCCTGGGCCCTCCACCCTGCATGCGCCCCTGGCTGGCCCTGTGCCTCCAGGCAGAGCTGGTGGCGGTGCTGGGGGCTGATGCCAGCCTCAGCGTGCGCCAGTGGCTGGCCGTGACTGAGGCCGCCAAGGGCAGCGGGCTGCAGCCAGGGGAGGCGCTGGACGGCGAGTGTGGGCTGGCCAAGGCCCTGCTGGTGAGCCGCAGCTGGAACACCGACCCACCCACCCACCCAGCCACCCACTCTCTCCCCACCCACCCTGCTTTGCTCCTCAGCTTTTCCCAGCTGACCCACACCTCACAGCCTGGTGGTGTGTTGTGAGGGGTGGGGCTGCTGGACTGTTGGACGCACCGGGACTGCTGGGTCAAGCAAGAGCAGTCAGTCACCTTGAGCCAGGGCTGTCGCTCCTGCCCCTCCCAGCTTGCCCTCACGAACATTGCGTGGCTGCTGCTCCTCACCCCTGCTGCCACGTGTTGACTGCACTCAGGCTGCGGCGCGTCAACGTGGCGCAGTGTTGGCCATTGCAGCGCTGAAGCCAGCCCTGCCCGCAAGCATGCCAGAGTGAGGTGGAGGGGAGAGGGGTACTGCTGGCCCCCCCTCGTGCCCCAGTGTAGACATGTGTGCTGCCAACAGCCTGCCTGCAGACACCCCCTGCAGGCCCTGGCTCACTGCAGCCCCCCACACCCTGATCAACACTGTGTCAACCAGACCTTCACGGCCGCACATACTGTGGCCACCCTCCCCCTGCCACCCTCCCCCTGCCACCCTCCCCCTGCCAACCTCCCCCTGCCAACCTTCCCCTGCCACCCTCCCCCTGCCACCCTCCCCCTGCCACCCTCCCCCTGCCACCCTCCCCCTGCCACCCTCCCCCTGCCACCCTCCCCCTGCCACCCTCCCCCTGCCACCCTCCCCCTGCCACCCTCCCCTTGCCACCCTCCCCTTGCCCCCACCCCTGCCCCCTGCTGCTGTCCCACCCTGCCTTGCCCTGCTTCCTGCCCGCTCAGCTATGAACCCGCTGGTGACCCCGGCATCAGTGGACAGCCTGCACCAAAGCAGCAGGGGCTGCAGGCCCTTAGGGGCAGCGGGTACCTGAAGGAGTCCATGCCTGAGCTGTGGCACCACCTGCTGCGCGCACCCCTACAGCAGCACATGACGCTGACACAGCTAAACAAGTGAGTGCCAGCCTGCCTCCCACTCCTGACTAGGCAACTCACCTCACTTTCAAGGCAGCCCCTTGCCAGGAGCGCACAAAGTGGGGTGGCAGCAGGCGGGGCAGCAGGCAGGGCAGCAGGCAGGGCAGCAGGCGGGGCAGCAGGCAGGGCAGCAGGCAGGGGTCTAATGGGTCTGGTGTGATGCGCTGTTGCTGGGAGTAGCCCAAGCAGCAGTCAGGCCTCAGCAGCAGCAGTCAGGTCCAGGCATCCAGCAGACAGCGGCCCCGCCTCGTGCAGGCACATCCTGGAGCTGTATGCGGTGAAGCGTGCGGCTGATGACGCAGCGGATGCAGCCGGCCAGCCCCGCCAGGGCCTGCACGCAGCAGTCTACAAGCACTACCTGGCTGAGTGAGTGCGCCTGCCTACCTGACTCGCTCAATCAATCAATCAATCAATCAATCAATCAATCAATCAATCAATCAATCAATCAATCAATCAATCAATCAATCAATCAATCAATCAATCAATCAATCAATCAATCAATCAATCAATCAATCAATCAATCAATCAATCAATCAATCAATCAATCAATCAATCAATCAATCAATCAATCAATCAATCAATCAATCTCGCCTGCCTGCTCACCCCTGGTGGCCAGGAGCAACAGCGTGGAGGCGTGTGAGACCAAGGTGGTGGCGCTCATCCACGGCCTGCGGGCGCACAGCGCAAAGTCGGAGCGGGCGCTGCTGTTCTCACAGGCAGGCCCAACACACCCACACGGCAGGGCTCCAAGCCACAGCCCCCCGCACGCTGACCCCACCACCCGCCCTCATGTACACCCACACACACCCTGGCCCACCCCCTGACCCCCCGACTCCCCTCACCCCTTCCTCTCTCACTCCACTTCATGCCACAACGCACACAGACTGCGCTCTGGGTTCACAGTGCTGGCTGCACCTCAGCCCTCAGCCTCCTGTGTGCCCCTGCTGCAGCCCCCTACACTGCTGTCCTCATCTCCCGGGCTAGCCGGTGCTTGCCGCAGCATGTGGCCCGTCTTGCCTGACCGCCAGGCCCTGCCGCTCCCTCCATCACTCCCTGTCCTGCCACTGCCGTAGACCCCCCCCCCCCGCTCCCTGCCCCTACACCAGCCCACCGTGCCCAGTCTATCCCCCTCCTGCCCCCCCTAGCTGCTGCCCACCCCAATGCCTCCTGCCTCCCCTCCCCTTCCCGTGCTGCCTGCCGCTATTGCCCGCAGTTCCTGGCCCTGCGTGGCCCCGTGCTGCCCGAGCCTGGCCTGCTGGTGTACCAGGCCTTCAGCAGCGCACTGCGGGCGCAGACTCCGGAGGGGCAGCCTGCAGTGGTGGAGGACGCGGGCGGCGCTGCCTGGGTGCACCTGTCCAGGTGGGCTGCAGGGGCCTGCCGAGCGGTAGCGACCAGGTCGAGGCCAGGGCCAGGGGCAGGCCAGGGTGTGGTCAGGGGCGCCAGCAACGTCTTGTCCAACACCAGGGTTTGGAGCAGTGTTGAGGTAAGAGTGAGGGTAAGGGCCGAGGGGTGAGGGGTTTGATGAAGAGGGAAGGTGTTGGTAGTGCTGGTGGGGGGGGCTGGTGAGGGCCGCCAGCTGCTGCCTGGCTGCTGCAGGTGGCGGCCGCTGGTGATGGGGCCCATGGGGGCGTCCTGCTGGGACGGGGACACCATGCGGACCATCATTAAGCGGGTCAGCGCACCTTTGCAGCCTGCGGCCCGCAACAACACACACCGCCTGCCTGCCTGCCTGCCTGCCTGCCTGCCTGCCTGCCTGCCTGCCTGCCTGCCTGCCTGCCTGCCTGCCTGCCTGCCTGCCTGCCTGCCTGCCTGCCTGCCTGCCTGCCTGCCTGCCTGCCTGCCTGCCTGCCTGCCTGCCTGCCTGCCTGCCTGCTTGATCCAACTACATGATCCAGCTGCATGGCCTCTCTCCTCCATGCCGCCCCAGGCCACCACAGCCTCCCCCCTCCCCCCCCACCTCCTTACCCCCCACACCCTCCCACCCCAGGTGGGCGAGTTGAAGACGGAGCCTGCGCGCAGCAAGCCTCACTTTGGCATGCATGACCTTGACTCCGTGCTGCACTGCATCATGGACGCCTGGATCGCCTTCTGGCACGACCAGCTGCCCCTGCGCCTGGCTGCCTGCTACAAGGAACACAACCTGGCAGGCAACGGGGTGTTCTCCTTCTATGAGTTCAAGGACATGGCCAGTGAGTGCTGCTGCTGCTGCTGCTGCGGCGGCGGCTGCGGCTGTTGCGGCTGCTGCGGCTGCTTGCTGGCAATCATTGCACGTGGTGAGGCTGGCAGCAGGAGAGGTAGTAGTGCAGCAGCTCAACTCATGGGAGGTGTGGCAGGGTGCAGGGCAGGGGTGCTCACGCACGTGGACGCCGCGGCAGGGCTCAGGCTCAGCAGTTTGTACCTGACCAGCCTGACTTGGCCTGACCTCAACTCTGCCTCCGTATGATATGTTTGCTAATAGTAAGGAAGTATCTGCTCTTCCACTCAGTACAAACTACAGAAAGGCGACCATACTCCACGGTAGTCACTCCATCCTTACCCTCCCAGCCTTTGACCCCCTGACACCCCCTTGGCCGTGCTTGCCCCTGTGGTGCTGCTGCAGCCAATGTCAACCAGCAGACCAGCGTGACCCCGGCCTTCGCCCTGGACCTGATGCACCAGTGCCTGGCTGAGTCTGCCTCCACAGCGCGCAAGGCTCCAGGCCAGATGCGTGGCAGCATCACAGAGGCCGCCTTCGTGCAGGTAAGGCTGCTGCAGCGGGCCAGGGCCAGGCAGTGCTGGGTCACCACAGGCAACAAGGTCACACCTTCCAAGAGGACGTCACACTGATCAGGCCCCAACATCAGAGTGCTGCAGCTGTGGACATGACTCAGCAGCGCGTGCTCAGACTCAGGCAACAGAGTCCCAGGACGGCTGCCACGACCCATTTGAGAGCTAGCATGGTGCGGCCTCAGGCCTTCAGGCAGTGGCCTCAGGCCGCTGTGAGCAGCCCAGCCCCATGCCCTCCTCCCCTGCCGCTACTGCCAGGTCTGCATCAAGCACCGGCTGCTGGGCTGCCCGCCCCAAATGGCCGGCGGGGTGGAGACGCAGCGCATCAACATGGCTGTTCGCCTGTTCGCCTCCCTGGTGGACCTGTTCGTGACGGACGTGAAGGAGGAGGGACTGCAGGTCAGGCGCTGCCACCACAGTGCCACAGCTGGCCCACCCCGCCCACTGTCAACCCAGGGTTAGGCTTTTCAGGGTCCAAAGGGGTGCTCTAGACAAACCCTCAGCCCAATCCCAGCCCACACCCTCAGCCCAGTCCCAGCTGCATGCTGCAACACCTCCTCTTGCTGCGCCCCATGCCTGATTTGCTTGGGTGCACATCGCAGCACTGGATGCTGTTCCCTCATGCTCACTCATGCTGAACTGCTGCCTTGCAAGCCCCCCTGGGCCTTGACCGACAAGCCACGCAGGCTAGTGCAGTTGTTGGTGAGCTGGCTGCTGGAACACAACCAGGCCACTGCTGTGCTTGTGCCCCGTCCGGCTGCTGCTGCTCAGACCGTGGCCAGTGGCAGGCTGACAGCTGAGGTGCGCGTCCTCGAGGAACGCCTGCGGGAGGCTGAGAGCGCGGGGTTGGACAGCGATGCGGTGGCGGATGCTTGGTCCGCGCTGTCGGTCATCACGCGCATGCTGTTGGAGGTGGGGAGCTCGAACCCGCAGCCCTGCATGGACTGGCGCCAGCCTAGGTTGTGGATTGGTCGCCCTAATCAGGCTCCTATAGCATACGTGTGATGCGCACGCGGTAGCCTTTGCGGCCATGATTGGTTGTGTCCTCGCGGCTGTGTGGCGCCGGTGCTGCAGGTTCGTGCCGACTTTGTGCGCAAACGCAAGGCAGCCCGCGAGGCAGCGGCCGCAGCTGCGTCGGCCCGCGAAGCAAGCCTGCAAGACGCAGTGGCCGCAGCCAGCAGGGAGGCGGAAGAAGCGCTGAAGAAGAGGGCAGAGGCAGAAGCAGCAGCAGCCTTGGTGCGTGCTATGGCCACCTGACCTTGCCTGCCTACCTGCCTGCCCGCCTGCCCTCCTGCTTGGTCACCTGACCGCCTGCCCTCTTGGTGGCCTAAGCAAGACCTGCCTTACTGGAAGCCTGTCGACCCTGCGCCTCTCAACCCTGCTGCGGCACCTGCTCTGCACCACTGCATCACTCCCACTATGTGATGCGCAGGCCTTGGCCAAGGCAGCGGATGGTGCAGCCGCAACAGACAGGGAGGACCAGCTGGGCGAAGGCTCCTCACCGACAGCCTCACTGGCTACCAGCCCCTCCCTCAGCCGCAGTGGCGAGCGGTCAGGCAGCCCCTCCTCAGTCAAGGTAGCTATTGGCGAATTTGGGGGTGTCTGAGGGTTCAGTTGAGACTCACCCCTTGGGCAAGCAAAGGCGGAGCATGCGTATCAACCTGTCTGCCACACTCCTGCCTACCCTGGGCTGCTATTGGCACCTGCCCTTGGGCCGTTGGCCTGCTATTGGGGCCTACCCTCCCCCCTTGCCAACACCCCTGGGCAAGCAAAGGCGGAAGCAGCAGGAGCCTGGAGAGCACACGTAGCGACCTATCTGCCACACAGCTGCTCACGTTGCGCATGCTGCTACTGCGCCTCCGCCTTGCCCTGCTGTCCCTACCACTGCGCAGTCAGCCCTGCCTGGCGACTCGCCCCGCTCGCCCTCCCCTCTAGACCCCCAGCGTGAGGCGGCTGACGAGGCAGAGCAGCTCCGGGCTCAGTTGGCGCAGCTGGCCAGGCGTGCAGAGGCTGCGGAGGCTAAGCTCATTGCACAGCGGCAGCAGATAATTCAGCAGGAGGCAGCCCTGGAGCGCTTGAAGCAGGTCAGCCGGCACAGGTCAGGGTCAGGGTTAGGGTTAGGGTTAGAGCGCCTGTAGCAGGTCAGCATGCACCAGCATAGGTTGGAGGGAGGGGCGGGGCCAGGGGCAAACTCAAAATCAGGGATGTGGTGGCAAAGTGCATCCCCGCCTTCTGCATCCTCCTTGAGGGTGTCAGGCTGGAGCGTGAGGCGTGTAGTGTGGTGTGGTGGCTGCCATGCTGCACGCAGGCCAATGCGCGCAGGGCTCGGCAGGCGGGGCGCAGGGCGGAGGCCGCTGCCCAGCTGCCCACCCTGCACCTGGGCTCTCTGCCTCCGTGGCTGGACGTCGCCTCAGGGGGGCTGCCCCTAGAGCTGCAAGAGGCCATCGGGCAGCTGCTGCAGGTCGCTGGCTTCATGCACGTGAGTGGCAGGAGGCCTAGTCAGCTGCCTCAGTGCCTGTCCGCCACACCAGTCAGCCACACCTGCGTCAAGCAGCCACACGTGTGCACCAACAGCTTGACGCAGGTGGCCCCCGCCACTGGCCCTCTATGAGGAAGCATGCGCCCGGTCCACACCCCAGGCTTGCCCAGCGCAGGCACCTCCATCTGCACTAGTTCCTTGGATGTTGCCACCCCCTGTTGGACCCGGTTGCAGGGAGTGGCTGGCGGCTTAGGCCTCCGCTCACCCACCTTGACCGCCACCCTGGCCCAGCCGCTCCCCAACGCCTCAAACCAGGAGACAGCAGGTGCGGGCAGCTGGGGGACATCAGGCAGCCAGTCAGCACGGCACAGCAACGGCACTGGCTCGGGCGGTGTGATCAGCCTGCGACCCTTCAGCGCACGGCTGCGCGGGGCCTCCCCCCTGCAGCCCCTGCAGCCCCTGCAGCCCCTGCAGCCCAGCCCCGAGGCTCACGAGGAAGAGGGGCAAGCGCTGCTGAGAGAGCTGTCTGAGGGCAGCGCCAGAGAGGAGGGGGCACTGGACGCCGCCGACATCCCCCTCTGCCCCGCCCCCACCTTCGCGCCCGGGCTGGACGCAGCGCCCCGCAGTGCCTCCGACGCGCACCTGCCTCTGCCCTCCCACCTGCGGGCCGTGCCAGGGGCCAGTGCCGGCTCCTGGACCGCGGCAGTGCCCAGTGCAGCTGCAGCGGCTGGCAAGGGTCGGATGGCGCGACACAGTGTGGCGTCAGGGGCAGCAGACGACGTGGGGCTGGGGAGCCCTAGCAAGACGGCCGCGGGTAGGACTGAGGGGCTCGCGGGGCCGAGGATCGCGGCTCGTGGACGCGCGCGGGGCGGCAGTGGAGTCCTGATGGGTCGCCTCTCGCGCGGCAGCGCCACTGAGGAGGAGGGTGCGACGGCGGCCTGGGGCCAACGCGGGGGCATGCTCCGAGGCCTCAGCCCCCTGCCTGCCCTGCTGGCTCAGGTGTCTGCCCTGGCGCAAGCGGCAGCAGCCAGCGGGCAGGTCAACCAAAGCAGTTTCTTCGAGGGGGCTGCTGAGGGGGCTGCATGGGTGGCTCAGCTGCCTGCTTCCCTGGCGGCAGCAGCAGGGGAGGGGGCAGACCCAGGGTGGAGTGAGACACCCTGTCTCGAGGGGGAGGAGGAGGGTGCGTCTGGGGAGGGGTGCGGTGAGCAGGTGGAGGCAGCTGACACCCAGGGCCGCGTGCAGGGCCTGTCCGCCTCCCCCCTCGCGCCCAGCAAGGCTGCAGGCAGTGGTGGTGGCAGCAGCGCCCGCCTGGCCGCCTCAGGGCCCCTGCTGTTCAACCTGCGGCGTGCCACGGCATCCCCGCAGCCTTCCATGGATGGCAGTGGCATGGGGGGCGACCTGGGCCAAGGCGGGCGAGCGACGTACGACGGCAGCAGCGGCAGCCTCACCGCAGCCAGCGGCCAGGAACGCATCCCAGCAATCACACGAGCTGGCAGCCACCGTGGGAAAGTGTCTGGCTCAGGGCAGTCCATGCTCTTTGGTGTGGGGGGCCGGGGCCCCAAGGCCGCCACTGCGCTGCACACTCGCCTGGCAGGCGCCAAGGCTGATGACCAGGGAGGGCTCCTGCAGGCTGCCTGCCCACCCCCCTCTGCCCCTGGCCCTACACACACGAGCAGGGGCCCACCGGCCGAGCCCCACAGCCTGCCCCTCGCGGTGCTGCTGCAGCTGTGTGGGCAGGTGGCCCGCCACGCCCTCCAGGCCGCGCACCTGGCCGCAGCGGCTCAGGCCCAGGCCGACCTCCACCTGGCAGAGGCTGCGCAGGCATCTGCAGCCGCGCAGGCCGAGCTGCACGCCGCCATGCAGCGGGCGGTCCTAGCAGGCCCCCCCTTGTCAGTCATCGAGGCAGCGGCACGAGGCCAGACGCCACGGGACGTATGCGTGCAGGCCGGTGGCTCCTCATCACCACCCTCGGCCCCCGCATCGCCCCTTGCCCACAGCCCCAGCCAGTCAGCCGGGTCAGCCCCCCCGAGTGCCCAGCCCTCCACAGCCCCTGCCTCCCTGCCGGCCCCGCCTGCTGCCAAGGCGCCAGTGCCTGTCCTGCCGCTGATGTTCATGCCCGCAAAGCGCCCCGCCAGTCCGGCTGAGATGCGCCCTCTGTCGGCCTCCTGGCACTACCAGCCGAGCAGGGCGAGCGGCATCTCAGCCGGGGCTCGAGGTCTGCTGCACCAAGACACCCCAGGACAGGCCGCCAGCCCCATGCCCAGCCACAGGGGGCCGAGGGGGGCGGTCCCAGCTGCTGCAGCAGCCGCGGTGGCGACTGGGGTGGGGCCAGAAGGCGGGTCGGGAGGGGCTGGGGCAGGGACTGACAGCGGCCTGGCACTCGAGGAGCGGGATGAGGTAGAGGGCCTGGCTGGGGGGCAGGCTGGCAGCAGCCCTGCTGCCTGGGGCAGGGGGCACCACTCGGATCTTCCGGCCGTGCCTTCCTCGCCTGCGTCAGCACCGCGCAGCCTCCAGGCCGATGACAGCCTGCACTCCAGCAGGCGCAGCCCGGGAGGGGCTGTACAGCCCCCAGTGCTGAGCCAGGCGCAGCCGCAGCCGCCCAGCGAGCCAGGTCAGGGGCCGCAGGGCGCGAGGGAGCAGGAGGTGCATGGCGTGGAGCTGGGCGGCGAGGTGGCTGTATCGCAGCTGGACACCTCCTGGCTGCTCTGCCGCTGCTTCCGCCTCGCGGAAACTGAAATCGAGGAACTAGGTGAGCGGTGAAGCCGCGAAGCCCGAGGCTCCTGCTCTCACTCTCATCATGGAAACCAATAGACAGCTGCACAGACAAAGGCAGCAGCTGCGACTGCTGCTAGCGCCTGCTGCTGCTGCTGCTGTTGCTGCTGCTAACGCAGGGTGGGGCATCATGAATGCGGTGCACGCCGCGGGGGGCTTCCCAGTCATTAGCACGGAGGGACACGTGTATGACGCGCAGGGGCATCTGCTGGCGCCCAGCCACCCCGCACACAGCCTGCCAGGTGCGGTGCCCTTACACCTCAGCCCGGCCGCCTCACAGCTGCAAGCGCTCCTGCCCCGCCCCTCCTGGTTGCCTTGTTGCTGCACAGGGCTGAGCCACTAGCCTGGTGTGGCTGCAGGGCATTGACCACTGTTGCTGTCCGCATGGCTGCATTGGCGTGAAATGGGGCGTGCATCTGCCCCTAACAGCCAAGAAACAGCACATGCCCCGTATCCAGCCCTGCCCATCTCACGCTTTGCCCAGCCCCGCTCGCTGCAACTCGACTGTGGTAGTGCCATGCTTAGCTCAGCAGTGTGGTGCAGCACCCCCCCTCCACAGCCGTGTGGTGCCGACTGCGCAGACTGGCCTACACGGGCAGACTGGCCTGACTGTTGCAGGGCCCTGCCCAGCTCAGCCGTGTTGTGCAGCACACCCCCTCATGCCTACACTGCCACTGCTCAGACTGGCTCACTCTCTGCCCGCCTGACAGACCCCTTGCTACCGCCCCGCCAGCCCCAGTGCCTGCTGCATTGCTTGACGCCAGCGTGTGTGTGGCCTTGCCCTGCCGCAGACGTGGCCAGCCAGACTGAGGCACTGCGGCGCCTGTACATCTCTTCCGCGGGCCTGGTAGTGTCACAGCACTCCCGGGGGGTCATGCTGCAGCGCCTGCAGACAGACCTGGACCGCCGCTTCAAGTGCGCCCCCCCTGCAGGGCCCCTCAGCGCTCCGCAACATGTGCCACACACCCTGCTGCACCCAAACTACCCGCATGCTGTCCACCTCCCTGTACACCCCTTCACTCCACCCTGCCGCGTTTCCCCTGCCGCCTGCTGTGCAGGTCCATGCAAGCTGCGGCTAAGCGGGTCCTTGCCCGCCACCAGCTAGTCACGCAGGCGCAGGCCTGGCTGGGGGCAAACCTGCTGAGGCTGGCAGGTATGCTGTGCAGGGCATGGTGGCTGCAGGGCATGGTGGCTGCAGGGCATGGTGGCTGCAGGGCATGGTGGCTGCAGGGCATGGTGGCTGCAGGGCATGGTGGCTGCAGGGCATGGTGGCTGCAGGGCATGGTGGCTGCAGGGCATGGTGGCTGCAGGGCATGGTGGCTGCAGGGCATGGTGGCTGCAGGGCATGGTGGCTGCAGGGCATGGTGGCTGCAGGGCATGGTGGCTGCAGGGCATGGTGGCTGCAGGGCATGGTGGCTGCAGGGCATGGTGGCTGCAGGGCATGGTGGCTGCAGGGCATGGTGGCTGCAGGGCATGGTGGCTGCAGGGCATGGTGGCTGCAGGGCATGGTGGCTGCAGGGCATGGTGGCTGCAGGGCATGGTGGCTGCAGGGCATGGTGGCTGCAGGGCATGGTGGCTGCAGGGCATGGTGGCTGCAGGGCATGGTGGCTGCAGGGCATGGTGGCTGCAGGGCATGGTGGCTGCAGGGCATGGTGGCTGCAGGGCATGGTGGCTGCAGGGCATGGTGGCTGCAGGGCATGGTGGCTGCAGGGCATGGTGGCTGCAGGGCATGGTGGCTGCAGGGCATGGTGGCTGCAGGGCATGGTGGCTGCAGGGCATGGTGGCTGCAGGGCATGGTGGCTGCAGGGCATGGTGGCTGCAGGGCATGGTGGCTGCAGGGCATGGTGGCTGCAGGGCATGGTGGCTGCAGGGCATGGTGGCTGCAGGGCATGGTGGCTGCAGGGCATGGTGGCTGCAGGGCATGGTGGCTGCAGGGCATGGTGGCTGCAGGGCATGGTGGCTGCAGGGCATGGTGGCTGCAGGGCATGGTGGCTGCAGGGCATGGTGGCTGCAGGGCATGGTGGCTGCAGGGCATGGTGGCTGCAGGGCATGGTGGCTGCAGGGCATGGTGGCTGCAGGGCATGGTGGCTGCAGGGCATGGTGGCTGCAGGGCATGGTGGCTGCAGGGCATGGTGGCTGCAGGGCATGGTGGCTGCAGGGCATGGTGGCTGCAGGGCATGGTGGCTGCAGGGCATGGTGGCTGCAGGGCATGGTGGCTGCAGGGCATGGTGGCTGCAGGGCATGGTGGCTGCAGGGCATGGTGGCTGCAGGGCATGGTGGCTGCAGGGCATGGTGGCTGCAGGGCATGGTGGCTGCAGGGCATGGTGGCTGCAGGGCATGGTGGCTGCAGGGCATGGTGGCTGCAGGGCATGGTGGCTGCAGGGCATGGTGGCTGCAGGGCATGGTGGCTGCAGGGCATGGTGGCTGCAGGGCATGGTGGCTGCAGGGCATGGTGGCTGCAGGGCATGGTGGCTGCAGGGCATGGTGGCTGCAGGGCATGGTGGCTGCAGGGCATGGTGGCTGCCAGGAGGCTGCAGGGGGTGAGGTACCTGGGTACCCTTAGAGGTGGGGTGGGCGCTGCCAGGTCAGCCCCCTGGAGCCCTCTTATCAAATCTGTCTGCCTGCCTGCCTTGCCTGCCGCTGCTCCCTTCCCCTCCCTGCTGCTGCAGGCTGCCAGGTGCATTGCGAGTTGCTCACCTCCTCCCTCGCAGCCATAGCCGACCATGTGACCTCAGCAGCTGCCGCCGTGGCCTCCCTGCCCCCGCTGCTCCCCCCCCCTCCCTGCCCCCCCGCCCCTCCCCCAGCAGCAGCAGCCCCCCAGCAGCCTTCCCCCCTGCAGCCCCGCCCTGCACCCACATCGCCCCTGACTGTGCACAGACACCCAGCCACCCAGCCCAAGCTGCAGGAGCACCCGGTGCTGGGGGCAGCATTAGACCAGCCTGGGCCACCCCCTGCGCCTGCCCAGCTGTCACAGCCAGGGCCTGCTCTACAGCAGCCAGCCGGTGCTGCCAGCTCATGCCCAGACCCTAGCACCGCCTACACTGCGCAGCCCGCCTTGGACACAGCGGCAGTGATGGCCGCCGTGGCCGCATCTCAGGCCAGCCTAGCTGCGTTTGCACCCAGCCTGCAGGCCGCCCACCACTCCTTGCAGCAGCTGCGCACCGCCCTGCAGGCCTGGATGCCGCCAGACACGCTGCAGCCTGAGCCCCTCCACATCCCTCCTGGCCCTCACCCAACCACCTCAACCGCCTCGGCAACAAATAGCGGAGACGTCGCCCCGGGCGGCAGCAGCCTGGCGGGGGTGCGGGACCTGCTGCAGCAGCTGCACAGCACAGTGCAGGGCAGCCAGGTGGGTGCAGGGCAGGCAGCCCAGCTGGACTGAGCCACTGCCCAGAGACAGCCACCCTGCCCATGGCTACAGCACCCTGACCCCACCCCCCATGGGCAGGGCAGCAGCTATCCCTGGTCCTGGCCCTGGCCCTGGCCCTGGCCCTGGCCATCATCACCCATGGGCAGGGCACTCCTTTTCCAAAACTGTGTGTTGACTGGCTGCTTGCGCAAATCATGCTCTGCCGTAACAACCCACGCATGGAGCATGGAGCAGCCCCTGCACAGTCCTTGCCAACCTTCCCTCAACGCCCTGAGCTCGGCATAGCGTGGTGCATGCTCCATGGTTCTCAGGCAGCCTCATCTCATGCCCACACCCAAGTCCAGTCCTCCATGGAGTCATCTTCACTTGGTTGCCTGCTGCCACCACCTTCCATGCCCTGGATGCTGACTGCAGCCACAATGTGTTTGCTGCGTGCCTGGCTGCTGCCACCGCCCTCACCTCCCCCTCCTGGCTCCGGCTGCTGCAGGAGGATGCTCAGTCCGCCAGCCTGCTGCTGGACCTGCAGCCCCGGGACCTGTTCCAACAGCTGCAGCCCTCTCATGAGCAGCCAGCTGCCCCGCCACTCAACATCTCCGACCTGCTGCAGGCTAGCTCCGACCCCAGGCCTGACCCCAACACCCAGCCCCTCAGCAGCAGCCTGATGGACCTCACCCAGGCCGCTGCAGCCAGCCTGCCTGGCGCCAGTCAGGGCCAGCTGCGGCAGTACCCTGCACAGGGCACCCCGGCAGCCACCCCGGCCCTGGAGCACAACAGGGAAGAGGAGGGGGAAGCTGAGGAGGAGGAGGAAGAGGAGGGGGACTGGGTGACTCGGGCGATGCATCAGGCGGGGGGGCCTGGCCTGCTGCAGTGGTTGGACCTGGCCCTCATGGCGGCGCAACACCAGGTGAGGCAGGCGGAGGGGAGGGCAGCAGGGCGTGGTGGTCAGGGTTGGCTGAGGTAGACTGCTGAATGTGGGACTAAGACCTGGCTGCTGAATGTGGGACGATGCGTCACGAAGTGGGACTAGGACCAGGCTGAAGAGGTGAGAGGGCTCTGATGCCAGGTGGGCAGGGCAGGCAGCAGCAGCCCGCCTGAAGCCTTCATGGAGGGGTGAGCCATGCCCGCCTGGCCACAGGCCCCACGCCAGCAGCCTGCAGCCTGGCAAGCAGTCCTGGCATGCCCAGCCGCTGCTGGCCCCGCACCCCCTCCCCTTGCAGGCCGCCTCCGCCCTGCCCCCAGGGGCCCCGCTGGTGACCCTGTCAGCCTCGCTGCTGGCCCGCAGCCAGATGGCCCCGCCCCGCTACCTGGGTCAGCCCCAGGCTGGGGGACTACACCGTGGAGGTGGCAGGCACCTGTACCAGGGCCGCCCCCTGGAGCCAGCTGTGGTGCCGGCACGCTACGAGCGGCGGCCCTTCACCGCCAGGAGGTGGGTGTGGAAGGGGCGGGGCTAGGGGCAGGAGGGCTGTGGGCAGTCATGGCAGGCTGTGGTAGTGTTTGACAGGCAAGCTACGATAGGCAAGCTTGCTTGCTATGCTGTGCTTGGGGGACGGCACCAGCAACCTACAGGTTTGCTAGGCTGCACCTGGCCCTGGATTGAACACGGAGCACAGCAGAACCCCAGCCTGACTCCCCTCTCTGCTCAGCCAGTCATGCTGTCATCATCACAGCAAGTGAACAGCTGAAGCAGCTGTAGGGCTGACGCTTGCCTGTGAGCTCTGGCACGTGCTCTGGCGGTGTCAGTGGCGCAGTGAGGCGGTGCCAGGTGTTGCAGGGCCAGGCGCCATACCATACCAGGTGTGTGCCGCAGGTATGTGGAAGCTGTGCAGGAGCAAGGAGCTGCTCGTGCGTCCCAGCTGACGCATCACCCACAACTGGGCAACCAGGCGAATGCTGCGCGCTGGGCAGCACATGAAGCTCATATTCGAGCCCTGCTGTTTCAACACAGCCGAGGCAATGCCCTGGCCAACCACCCCATAGCAGCGCCTGGGCATGCCCAGGGAGCAGCAGGCATCAGGAGACCCTGGGCCTGGTGGCAACCTGGCCCTGCGATGTACTCCGTGCCGGCAGTGTGGGAGCAGAACATGACGCAGGCGCCCGGCGTTGAGCGCAACGCAAGCTCTCTTCCTGCGCAACTGGCCAGGGCGGCTGCAGATGCCGCGGCTCGCGGTTCGGCAGGCGCGGCGCGTCTAAGCCCAGGACAGCCAGAGCGGGCAATGTCGAAGCTAGCGAGGACGCGAGGCCTCTCGCCAGAGCTGTCAGGCTGGGGCGACTCGTCGAACGGCCGAGGTGCCACGCAAGCCCCTGCGGTGGGGGTGCTAGCCGCTGATGTGCTCCCTCAGCCCGCGGCCCGTGGCGGGGGCGGCGGCGCGCTGCGAGCCAGCATTCCGGCAAGCTCGTCTCTCCTCCAGCCGGGAGTCCGGGTAGACTCCAGCGGCAATGTGGTGAACATCCAGGCACGACGTTAGGCAAGGGTACTGAAGCCAACACCGTAATGCGTGCGATGCGACTTGGTGCTCGTTCTCTAGCCCCACCTCAATGTCACGCATGCAAAAAAATGGAAGTAGAGTGTGACTGTCGTAAACATGGTTTCGTGGTATTGAGACCAGGGCGCAGGAGCTTACAGTCTCGCATAACCCACGGCATGTTCTTTATGACACTACATGCGTGATGTTCATGCTCCATTCAAAATGAAAGGTACCGTGTGAAGCCAGATGATGTCTTCGGAATCAGAGAAGCGTCTCAGGTTCTTCAGCAATGTCCATCAAATGCCCCGACGCAAGGCGCTATCGGCACACGAGTCTTCCTCCATAGGGGCTCCCCCTTCGGCGCGTCTCGTATCGGGTACTAAAAGCACGGATGCACAGCATGAATTTGAATGTGGACTTAGTGAGCATCATGCGGGTTTGCCCAGGTAGCAGGGAGATGTGCTTTGGACTGGATAAGCAGCAGGAATATGTGTGCCTGCCTGCTGCTTCTTGCCAGGAGTGAGGCAAAGCCACCTGGAAAGCCAATCGCATGCGGCTATGCAAGCCTGGATGGGATGACACCCTGCATTGCCATAGTGAGGGATATGTCCGTGCTGACAGGTGCTGTGCCATTGCTAAAGTTCCGCACCAACCTTTGGCATTTACCTGACTTGCTGTCGCTGTGTCTGTCTGCAGAGCTGGGGGCATGGAAGGGTGGCAGGGTCCTCTGCTACTGCCCCCACCAATGAGTCTATAGCTGGCAATCTCACTGCCGCTTCCAAGCTGTTCATTGCACAATGTCAACACACCAGGTATGGTACATGTGCACTGTTTCGTAAGCCATCCATGTGGCCGCTTAGGCAGTCAGGGGCGGAACATGGGAGTTTATGTCATGAACGTGCAGGTCGTCAATATCTGCACCTGTTGCGCATACAGGTGAGCTGCCTGCTTCAGCCCCACAATGTCATGCAAGGCAAACACGGCTGGGCTTCCATGAACCAGGCACAGGTCAGCAATGGTGAATGCATGCTTTCTTGCAGAGTATGAGTTAGTAAATCAGGTACTTGCCAGCCGCCCCTGTGCACAGCTTTGACTTGGTTGTTGCATGCCCCATGCGCAGGCCTGCAGCTGACAAGCGCATGCATGGTGCCACAGCCAGGCAGGAGCGACGGCAGGACCCCAAGCATGGACGATGGTTTTGTGGCGCACAGCAGCAGTGCAGTGCAGGTGCACTGGCAGCGGCCACGGCAGGAGCGCAGAGCCACTGACTGCCACAGCCTCTCCCCACACCGGGTGAGGGCACCCCATGAGTGCCTGGTGCATGCAGGCCCTCCCCCTTATGAAGTTCATGACTGCCTCAGCAACCTAGTAGCACATGCACATGCCCTGGAAGCCAGGCCCCCTGGCAATGAGGTAGTGAAAGGCGTGGCCCTAGCAAGTGCTGCTGGCCTGCAGTACAATGGTCACACCTTGGATGGCAGGGGGAGAGTAGCGTGACGGGGTGTGCATGGGGTTGAAGTTGCCTACACTGTTACGGAGAGGCTACTGGAGAGTGCTCACTCCCAGGTGACTAGGTAGCTACGACATGGGCTGCATTGTGCAATTTGCTCATTCTGTCTTTGGCCTTTGCCAATCATGAAGTCAGTGCCACTGTTGTATAACAAAGGTATGGTTGATGGGCTACCCTGACTATGTTGGTCCTTATCCTCCAGCGCCGCCTATGGCCTACCGCCTATGGCCTCTTCTCCAATGTTCAGAAGAACCTGTGACTGTGGCTTCCGTTGTGCCCTGGGTGCGACATGGCTATGGTGCTTTGCACCAGGAGGCTAATGCTGTTATTATGACGAGCTACCGCACTCAGTGCAGCTGCCACCTCCTCCTGATGCCATCCAGCCGCTGGGCTCACAGCAGCAGCTGAGCAGCCAGGCCAGGCCGGGCAGTGAGGGTTGGGCTTGCCTCACAGGTGCAGCAGGCAGGTGGGGTTGCGCAGCAGGTGCAGTGAGGAAGAGGGGCAGTGGAGGTAGAGGAGGGGCTTGCCCGCTGCGCAGCCAAGTGTTGGTGAGCTGAGATGTCAGGGAGGCCCTGGCATGTGGGTCTGAGCGGCATGGTGTCTGAGGGGTATGGTGTAAGGGGGGTGTCTGAGGGGTATGGTGTAAGGGGTCTGAGGGGTATGGTGTAAGGGGTGGTTGCAGCTGGAGGTGGTTGTGGCCACCAGCACCTGAACTCTGTCAGCGACAGCCATGGCAGCAGCAGCAGCAGGATGTTCAGGTCTGCACTACTGGGAGTGTGGGGACTGGGGTACTAGGGTACCAGCTACTAGCTGGCCGGCACTTGAATCATGGTCTCCTGCCCTTGTCGAACCCCAACCCTGAGCCCGACCCTATCCCTACTGGTCCCCTACCCAGCCCTTCACCCCTTGCATGTGTGCCTTGAAGCTGGGCACCGTGATCGTGGCCTTGTATGCCTGTGGCTGAGGCCTGCGTTGAGGGGTCTGTCATCCGTGCGGGTGGGAGAGGGGAGTTGCCAAGCTCCGCCGCTAACGCTGCTAACGGCTAGGCAATAGGGGAAGCCAAGGCTGGTTATAGGGGAAGCCAAGACTGATCATAGGGGAAGCCAAGGCTGATGGCTGAAAGGCTTGGTGTGATGGTGATGTTCAGCACGGTGTCGTTGCTGCCAGTGGCGTACTTGATAACCTGCGTGCATGGCTGATGCTACCAAGGGATGTCCCGGGATGGTCCTTTCGGAAGGGCCCTTTGGAGGTGTCCTTTGGAGCCTTGCCCTTTGGAGGTGAGAGAGTGAGGGACATCGCCTCCTGTGTAAGTAGGTCTTAGCAGGTGTTAGCTGATATGAGCCTAGTGGCGCAATGCCTCCGAGGAAGCGGCCCAGTAGCGCGGAGCTAGAGCCGCATCCAATTGAAAGCCCGCAGTGTAAGCCACCTGTCTATCAAGCTCCGCCGCCACCAGCAACAGCTTACACCGCTTAAGCCGTCAGCCGTTAGGCTGCTTGGCCGCCCTCCCCCGGGTGTTTCAGCTCCGAGCTTCACCAGGAGGAGGTGCACAGGGGGGTGGGGATGTGTGCAGCCACAGCGTCAAATGCTTGGGTTCAGACGAGGAGGTGGGGTGGGGAGGCCTCAGGGCTGCCGACCAGTACAGCAGTGCGAACTGTGGAGTCGGTCACTGGGTGTGGGTGTGAAAAGGTGGGTGGGTCACTGGGTGGGTGGGTGGGTGGGTTACTGGGTGGGTGTGGGTGTGAAAAGGGTGTTGTTGTGCAAGGTGCAACTGAGGACCTTTGTCAGCAAGGTTAGCGGTGTCGAGCCTATTAAGCAGAACTGCCCTCACAAAAACTGGAACCTTGACTGACACACACTCTTACACACACATGGGGCATGCAGGCAGGCATAGGAGCATGGCGATGTGCTTGAACAACGTTCGTCTGACCCTGTCGGCCTAGTGTGGCAGCTAAGCTAGGTCACGAAAAGGAGTAAGCTGGGTAGGGGCAAGTGCGGCGTGCCAGTGAGCATGAGATGGTTTTGTAGTCAGCTGTACGCAATGAAGTGTAGCATGAATACTGGGAATGGATGTGGTTGCTTGCATGGGCAATCGGTGGGGGCCGAGCTGGTGCGGCTGGCAAGCGCGGTGTGGCTCTGCAACCATGGCCAACCTCATTGAAAGAAGATGGCGAAAAGACATCCCAAGCCGCCAGTCTTTATGTGATGGTTGCCACCTCAGCCTGTCAAGGGCAGCCACTGCCAAGCTGGTGCTCAGTCCTTGCTAACTATGTGCGCTGACATTGTGTGTTGTTATCAGGCAGGGTTGTTAGAGTGCATGCCTGAGTACTTGAACTCTCTCACCACAGGCAGGACCTCATGCTTGTACCCATCACCTTTGACTCGGCCCAAGAGGCTCGGCAGTGGTGACTGTGGCGTGCCCATGTACATGACATCGTTTGTAGCCAGCTGTACAGAGTGTATGGAGTGTAACCTGAGTCATGGGGAAGGGATGTAGTTGCTTGCATGGACTCTGGGTGGGGCTTGGCGGGTGCGGCTATCACGCACGGTATGCTCACACTGTATAAGGCCAACCTGGTTAGGAAGAAGATGACTTAGATCACCGCTTGAGCCGTCGGCCTAAAGGCTGCTTTGCTGCCCCTCTTCCTCTAGGGGTTCGGTAGCCAGCCCGGTAGTGTCCAGTACCCCATGATCTTCATGTGCCGCGCAGTCGGTGTTGCAATATGAGTTTACCAGCCCATGGCACCGCAACAATGGAAGTCAAGAGTGCCAGTTTCCAATATCAGGGGGGAGGGAGCTGATCACTCGCCCGTAAGCGTGACCTCCGATCCTCGCCTTGGCATCGCTCCAGCACGTTTGACACAGACACCGCCACTGAGAAGGGGAGCGTCTACATAAGGTGAGCTGTTGCACAGCGAGGTAGACAATATGCTTGGTAGGTGGGGGGGCAGCGGGGCACGTAGGGCGATGTCGCAGGCCCTGTAGCCACGCGGGGAAGCGCCAGCACAAAGCGTGCATCATGCTGCGAGTGGGGCGGGCTGGCTGCCTGACTGGACCCGCTGGCCTGACTGGACATTACGCTGCTAATTGGACGCTGCAAATCACCCCCGCAACTGCCTCGCCTCGCCCCTCATTTTCCGCCTGTCACCGTTTGCCCGCAGGCCACTGCTCCTGCTCTGTATCCGACGTCCCGGAGCGCACCTTCAGCAGCCATGGTCTGGACAACCGCTGCCAAGTGCTCCCTCTTGGCCTTGCTGCTGGTCGCCTGCTGCCCAACCAATGCCCAGTTTTTCACCGAAGATGGACGTGAGTTTTGACATGCCAGCTTGTGCTGCAGCAGTGCCAGGTTTCTAGGCAGCTTACCACGAGGCATGTCCAGAGCATGCAATGCCCATTATTGCCGCTCGGTTATTGCTGGCTCAGCTGCTAATGTGATGGCTGGCTGCCTTGTGGTGTCATGAAAGGTGACCTAGCTGTACCCTTCTGCAACTCCGCGGGCAAAAGGCTGTCCTGTGGCTGGGCCAGTGAGAGTGAGCAGAAGAGCTCCATTAAGGGCTGCCCCTTCTGTGGCTCCGTGTGGGGTGGTCAAATCAAGTCCGTGCCCACCACCCTGGATCTTGGCAGTAGCGCGTTCAAGTACTACTCCCGCATCATCAGCCTGGGCTGCTCCGGGCCCGTGGTGGTCAGGACAGAGTTCAAGGTGTTGAGTACGGATGGCTGCTCGCGCCTGCTAAAGGAAAACCTGGGGCCGCAGGCCAGCGGCACCACCTCCATCACCCGCTGTGAGCTGAGGGGATTCAGCGACGTCAACTGCAAGAGCTGCAACTCCTGCGCTGAATGCCCATTTGAGTTGGGGCAAACCTACAGCGACACCTTCCGCACCAGTGTGACGGGGTGCAGGGGCGTGCTTGGGACAGGCAAGATGGAGCCAGCCATCGTCAGCATCCTGATGAACCCCGATACCAAGATCCAGCTCAACAGATTTGAGGTCAGGCGTGGGTGAAATGCGCACAACCATGCTAATGACAGATGTAGCTGCTATGGGGCATGGGGCCGTACTGCCGCGTGCCAACAGCATGAGCGTGCCTCTAGCGGTGCAGCTTCCCCGCGCAGAACAGTGCATGCCACCTTTGCATGCAAGACGACGTACCACTGCCGGCCGTAGGGAACGTCAAGCATACATGCAGCATGTTTGTATTGTGTGAAGGATCTTCAATGACATTTGTGGCACATGTCCGCATGTGTGTGCTTCTTTGCCTCGTTGTTGCAATGCAAGGGCAATAGCTACAAGTACCTATGTGAGTGTGCTTCCAAGCGTGTTTGCATGGTAGTTGTGAGCATGCATGGTAGTTGTGAGCATGCGCTGATGAGGTGCACATGAGGTGCGCTGATTGCTGTAAGGCTTGGTATTGATGAAAGTGTAGGTGCAGCATGTTCCAAGGCCATGTAGCCAATGGTGTAAGCGCAGCAGGACAGGGCTGTCACCTCTGATCATGAGCGTGTGTACGAAACTAATCATGACAGCCATCATACTATTCTGAAGTCAAACAAACGTGTCTCACAATCCGAAGACCCACAAACAAGAGGATTATCAATCGTTGCTGTTGCAGCCGTGTCTAGATGTTATGCATGGCTACAAAGACATGATCTTGATTGGGCAGAACAGCTGAGAGGCAGCGACTACTTAAACGTGCACCTACTTCGTGATCAAGTCACGTAATGATCTGTTCAATCACTCCGGGTTACTTGTAGCACAAGTGACGAATCGGGATGGGGAAACCTAAGGGAAAAGAGGGTACAACAATCATGTAATTTGACTGCGCTGGATATTGGGTTATGGTGGGTCAAAAGCTATAGACGTCTATTTGGCGTCCTCACTACCGACATCGGCTCGGGTTGAAATGGGCTCACAAAGGCAGCCATGCGTCATCAGGTTTTCAAACGTTGGTGAGTTTGACTCGACGTCGCCACCGTAGCAAGGGTGACATAGCTAAAGCATTGAACATACAGTGAAATACTTTAGGCGTCTCCGGCCCACGATGAATCTGATGTGATCTGAGCTGAGCACGTGCAGTTGGGCAGAGAGGAGCAACACTGCCGTTGATGTCAACGTCTGCTGCCGGAACGGGCAGCTTGCTCAGCAATTTGTATGCCTGGGGAGGTTCTGTGGTTCAATATGCGGCCGAGCAGATGAACAAGTGAGTATGCACACGATGAGGCTTTCGCCACGACAGTTTTTGTAAGCATTTACGGCTGCGCGCTGCACCGGCTCTACTGAGGGTGCCCTTTCTTGCTGCAGCTTCCTTGGCTGGGAAGAGCTGGATGTTGTTGACCCGGAGGCAGAGAAGGCCGGCAAGGGGTCTGACAAGCCCGATGCCGGCTTACACCAAGAGGTCAGCACGCCTCTAGTACAGAAGGGTTCATGGCAGCTGAACACTAATGTAACAATGCTGCTAGCATGCAGGAAAGGAAGCAAGCATGGGGGACAAAGCAGTTTCAGCAGTACATCGGGATGGATGTCACCTCACTGCTCAGCGTGCCAGTGTGGATCATGGAGCCCTTCACCATCTTGCAAAAAGCAGCAGAAATCATGGAGTACACAGACCTGCTGGACAAAGCGGATCAGTGTGAAAACCCTCATGAAAGGTGTGGTTGCAAGCTGATACTCCCTGGTGCCAGCAGTGGGTGCAACCGCCTTTGCCTGTCTTCTGCGGTGTGGCAGCCCGTCGCCAGCACCCGTGCATGTATGCATGGCTGCCATGTCGTCGTCTGACCCGCAGGTTTGCATGGTTGGCGGCCTACTGTGTGTCGCCATTTGGCTCCGCTGAGCGTGCCTGGAAGCCCTTTAACCCTATCTTAGGGGAGACCTTCCAGGTGGAGGTGGGCAACGGCGTGCAGTACCTTGCGGAGCAGGTGGGTAGGCACAGCTCCCCGTGTCAAGCGCTGGCACCAGGCCTGCACGGGTAGCCGCTGCACATTGTAGTGCACCTAGCGTATCGGGGTCACAGCCACAGCTGTCTGACAGTCGCATGACCCAATGGCCTTGACAACAGCAGCTGCAGGCGCAGGAGCAGCAGCAGTAGGAGGACGGTGCTTGTGACCCGCTGTAGCGTGTGCTGGTGGTGGTGTGCAGGTGAGCCACCACCCGCCTGTGTGTGCGGCACACGCGGAGAACAAGCACTTCAAGTACGACCTTGTCAGCGCACCGACAACCAAGTTCCTGGGGAACTCCCTGGAGGTGTACCCCTACGGTGCGAAGCCTGCCGCACCACCTGCTCACTACCCTGTGCAGCAGTGTGCTTCAGGGTCGCAGGAAAGCACCCGCAAGGCCTTTCTGGGCTGTGGCATGCACTAGCCCATGTAAAGATAGGCACACTGACCAGGCACACTGATGCAGGCATCAGCATTAGCCGCTCCCAAACCCTAAGGCTCTGTCAGCATTGGCACACCTGCCTGCCCTGCAGACCACCAGCCATGCCAGGTCAGTGCCTTAGCAGACGAAGTGAGCAGCAGCAGCGACCTAACCCAGCACCAGCTATTGCCTTCGACCCCGCTGGCCCCACCTGATGTGGCTAGCCAGCAACAGCGCAGAAACTGGCCCTGACGCAGTCATGCCAGCCAGGCAGCCAGCCTTGATGCGCACCACACGCCCAGGGTCTGCTTGATGAGGTGGTGCAGGGCTGGCCTGTCTGTCCAGCAGCATTATGACCCTGGCCCTGACCCTGACCCTGACTGTGACTGCGACCCTGACCCTGACCTGACCCTGACCCTGACCCTGACCCTGACCCTGACCCTGACCCTGACCCTGACCCTGGCCCTGGCCCTGCAGGCCGCACCCGCATTACCCTGCGCAGCACAGGGGAGGTGTACACCCTGGTGCCGCCCAACGCCATGGTGCACAACATTGTGATCGGGCGGACCTGGGTCGACGCGTTTGGCCCCCTGTACATCGGCTGCGCCAGCACCGGGGCACAGTGCGTGCTGGAGTTCACGCCCTGCGGCTGGTTCAGCTACGGCCGCTATGAATTCTCTGGCTGGGTCCAGGACAAGGAGGGGCGCAAGCACATCAAGCTGAGCGGCAAATGGAACCAGTACTGCGACATGGTGCCCTGTGACGCTGAGGGCGGGCCACTGGAGGGGGCGGAGAGCACCCGGCTGTGGACCTGTGCGCCTAAGCCCGCCAACGACTACTACAGCTTTACACACTTTGCTCACCTGCTGAACAAGAGTGACAACATCCGCACTCCGCTGCCATCAGACTCCAGGTTGGTGGGCATGGTGAACAGGGCGCCCTGCACTCCACCAAGTAGCTGGTGACTATATGCGGGTGATGCGGCAGGACTGACAGCACGGGATAGCTTTGTTGAGATGTGGCACTGGGCTCAGTAGCACTGGGCTGGCCTCATGCGCCGCCGCCCACCTCAAGGCCCGTGTATGCTTACACTCCTACCGCAGCGCCAGGCACTAGGCAGGGCACCAGGCACCAGGCAGGGCATCTCTGCTCTCCCATAATGGCGTGTGGGCAGGGGGCCCAGTGCGGTACCAGTGGGGTCCTCAGAGCCGCCTTCTCCCTGCAGGGCTCAGGCTCACAGGCTCATGGGCAACAGCTTGGGCTTGGCTGTGGCTGGTGGGGTATGGCATGGAGGCTGTGGTGGGTATGGCGTGTGTGGTGGTAGGGTATGGTGTGTGGCGTGGAGGCTGCTTCCCAGGGCGACCTGCTGCTTCACTGTGCATGGCCTGCTTGCTACCTGAACAGGCGCCGCCCCGACCGTGCCGCGCTAGCTGCCGGGGTTTCCTCCACAGCGGGGTCTGAGAAGTACCGGCTGGAGGAGATGCAGCGGGCTGAGAAGCGGGAGCGCGACAGGCGCAACGACAAGTGGCAGCCATTGTGGTTTGACCCAGTGGATGCGCCGCAGCTGCTGCCCGGTAAGAGTGGCCACAGGCTTTGGGCAATGTGCCCAGAAGCTAGGCTTGCACTGTGTCTAGCAGAGTGGTGTTGGGAGTGGGCTTTGAGCGGGGTTGAGCCGTGTTAGGGGAGGTAGGGGTCCCCGAAGGGAGGGAGAGAGGGAGGGAGGGAGGGTGAAAAGGGCGCATGTGAGGGGAGGGAGGAGGCCCTGGGGACCAGAGCGCACTGAGCCCAGAGGTGGCACCCTGAGGCCTGCTGCCCTGCGGCCTGCACAAGAGAGTGTGTCGAGCCCAGCCTGCCGTGGCACTCTCATGGCGCAGGGGAGCTGGACGTGGCCAAGGTGCCCTTCTGGCAGTTCAACGGCAAGTTCATGCAGGCCCGGCTGGAAGGCACCTCTGGCGCTGACGAGGTGGACGGCAAGGGCTTCTGCCCCTGGCAGTACCCGGACATTCATACTTAGCCGCTGGGGCAGGTGCCCGGACCTTGGGTCTACTCAGCTGGTGGGGCAAGGTGGTGGGGCAGCTGGGCAGGACATGTGGCGTACTCAGCAGCGGCGGCATGTCTGCACACTGTGGGGTGGGGCAGCTGGGCAGGCAGGTGCTGGCAGCCTGGTGGGCAGGCAGTGGCAGTGGGCAGAGCGCTGGCCATGCCACAGTGGTGGAGTTGCCATGGCTGGTGGCCACTGGGGAGCATTTGGTGGAGGAGCAGTGTGCTGGCTGGTGGCTCTGATCCTGCACGGCCGCTGCAGTGTGTGAGTGCCCTGGCTGTGGCCTGCCTAAATAATCGCAGCTCGTGCTGCTGTGTAGAGTGGTCTGGCATCACCACCACAGCCACACTCAGAACCTCAACCTGGGCGCGCAGTACTAGGCTTGGGTTTTACGACCTACGTTGACGATGGACAGGAACTGATCAGGGAGCAGGATGTCATTCTGTTGGTCGGTTGGTCTCGTGCGGTGTTGGTCGTGCGTGCTTATCTCAACCCTGTGCAACGCTTTCATTTGGGGGTGAGGTGCAAGGCTAGCTTGGTGGTGGTGTTGACATCGTTGACCCCTCAACGCATGTGGTGCAACGCACATACGTATGGTAGCTAAGCATGGTGGTGCTGTTTATGGCATGGCGGCCACAGCAGAACCTTAACTGATGTCAGGGTAAACTACGGGGACCCTATGCATTGGTTGTACCCCTCAAAAAATTCGGAAGTGCCCCTTTTGGAAGTGCCTCTTTTGGAAGTGCTCTTTGGAGGTGCCCTTGGAAGTGCGTGACATCGCCTCCTGGGTAGTAGTAGGTACTAGCAACTGTGAGCTGATATGAGCCGGGTGGCGCAGTGCCTCTGAGGAAGCGGCCCAGTAGCGCGGAGCTAGATCCGCATCCGATTGAAAGCCCGCGAAAACAAGGTTCGTGGTAGTCGTGGTGTGGTCCGCTGCAACTGTGCAGTCCGGTGAGCTCCGCGATGCTCACATCGCTACTGTTCATGCCAGCGCAGGTCCTAGCATCCCTCCCGGCAAACAATGCGAGGAGCGAAGGGCTGAATGGAAAACCCAGCGCCGACAGGTGCGCACCCCTGCCATGTATGCCCCCGCACTGTTTGTGTCCCCGCACTGTTTGTGTCCCCGCCTTGTGTGCCGGCCTGTCAAAGTGTTGATCGTAATTGGCTGCAGGTCATCAAAGTCCCGGGTGGAGCCGTGCTGCGCGGGTGCAAGAAAACCCGCCGCAAGCTGGTGGCGCACTTCCAGCTGAGGGTTGGGGTGCACAGCCAGCTCCGCGTCATCGCGTCACTGTATGTGTTGCGGATTTTTCTGACATGCCTTGTGGGCTACTGCACCCCGGGGTAGCCCAGCGCCCCTATCCCTCCAGCCGTGCAGCCTCCCCGTGCACTGGATGCTGCACCCCTACCCCCACTCCCCCTGCGTGTCCCTGCCCAGCCAACCAGCATGGACATGGACTAGGAGCCTGAGGCTGAGCCAAAGCCTGATCTTGAGCCAGAGCTTGAGCTTGAGCCTGCCCCAGCACCACCCACACTGCGCCCACCCAGCGCCCGCCTTGCTGCCCGCCACCCCCCACCAGCAGCTCCCATTGGGCCACCCATGCCCCTGGACAGCGAAGATCCAGTCATGCTACAGCAGCTGTAGGTCTTTTGTGAGTACTTTGCCAATTCCACCTTCCTCACCCCCTACAACCAGCTGCAGCGGCGGCTTGGGCGCCCAAAGCAGAACCTACACTACAGCATCAAGCCAACCTTTGACGACCCCAGCAACCAGGATCTGCTGGTCAAGCTGCAGCAGCTGGGCAGCGTCAACTGGGGACCACAACACCATCAGCCACCACTCCATGCAGCTAGCGGTCGCCATGCAACAACACTACTCCAACCCAGGCAAGTTGTGGTGGTGCATAGACTCTGGACCTGGACCTTGACATAGACCTGACCTGACCATGACCTAGACCTGACCTGACCTGACCTGACCTGACCTGACCTGACCTGACCTGACCTGACCTGACCTGACGTGACCTGACCTGACCTGACCTGACCTGACCTGACCTGACCTGACCTGACCTGACCTGACCTGACCTGACCTGACCTGACCTGACCTGACCTGACCTGACGTGACCTGACCTGACCTGACCTGACCTGACCTGACCTGACCTGACCTGACCTGACCTGACCTGACCTGACCTGACCTGACCTGACCTGACCTGACCTGACCTGACCTGACCTGACCTGACCTGACAATGACCTGACCTGACCTGACCTGACCTGACCTGACCCTAACCCTGACCCTGAGCCTGACCCTGACCCTTACCCTGACCCGCACCCTTACCTGCATGCATGCAGAGCGCTATGTCAAGCTCTACGCCAAGGCAGCCAGTGCCATGCTAGGATGGAGCGGGGAGGAGGCTCAGCTTTTCATTAAGCTGACGTGTGGGTACAGCCTCAACACTGACAGCCCCGAGCTACAGGCTGCCCACCTGAACAAGGGACATGTGAACGACCTGATTGAGAAGGCAGCCAAGCAGCGGAGACTGCTGGCCCTGGAGGAGGGCGACTCCTTGCAGGACACCGTGCCCCTCCCTTGCCGCATGCGCCATGCGTGCATGTGTGCAGGTGCCTGGAGCAGTGGCAGCAGCCCCCCACCCCACCCGTGCCAGGGCAGCCAAAGCGTGGCGGGCGTAGGGTAGGTCCTAGGGTCCTGACCTGCCCACCCCCCTTCACCCTCACCCCCTTGGCCAGGGTAGGAATCCATTTCATCAAGGTGGACAGTAGGGTGTTGCATGGGGTGGGCCAGCAGCTGGGGCTCACAAGGGAGACAGCCAAGGTGCTCACCACAGAGCCTGCCCGTAGCAACCATTGGGACAGGTGGTTCAGCACAGGCAAGCTGGCCAACCAAGGCTTTGAGTTTGACGGGACGGTGGAGACTGATGGTGTCAGTGCATGTGTGCACTACACCCGCCCCCTCCCAACCCCTCCTGCTCCACCCTCAGCAGCAGGCCCCTCCAGCAGCAACAGCAACCCAGTGGCAGCCCCAAGTGCAGCAGCAGCAGCGGCCCATGAGCTGGGAGTGCCCCGCATTGGCAAGGGCCTAGCTCAGCAGCGTGACTTTGTGTTCAATCCAGCCACTCAGATTGGGGTGGGCATCGACCCCGGCGTCACCCAGGCAGTTAGCGCAGCCTCAGGGGTGTGGGATCCGGCGACAGGCCAGCTAATGGCAGACCAGCTGCGCCGGTGGAAGCTGACCAAGGGCCAGGTCAAGCATGGCAGTGGCCTGAACAATGCCCGTCGTGACACTGAGCGGTGGCTAGCACCAATCAAGCCCAACCTCCCGCACCTGGCAGCAGCAAGCTCAGCCGGCACCTCCCTCGTGGCCAACCTGAAGCACATCACTGTTACCCTGGCCACCTGGGATGAGGTGTGGGAGGTGTACCTGGACCCCAAGTGGGCAGAGCTGCGGCTGAGGCTGTCCGGAGCTCAGGACCGGACAGTGGAGCAGTTTTTCAAGAAGGTAAGGGTGCTTAGGCATGAAGTGAAAGAGTGGTTGACTGTGGGTGGGAGAGAGGGAGGGTAAGGGAGTGAGAGGTGGTGGGTTGGTATGAAGTGAGCATGAAGAAAGAAAGAAAACTACTCCGGTACAAACCGGCGTGCGTTAAGCGAGGAGCTTCCGCCTGTGGCGCGGCCTGCTCCCACCTCCAAACGTTGGACACAGGCTGGACATGTCCCCACCAAGCTGCCCTAGCTGTAGCCACAGACCACAGCTAGCACCCAAGGCAAATAAAGAGGCATGAGAGGAGCAAAGACCAGTGCACTCGGCAGCTGGACCTATCTCTTCTCCTCGTTGACGAGAGCAGTTCCAGCCTTGTCCGCCTGATGTCGCACTAAAAGTTGAAGTTCAGGCTCCATAAGTCCAAACTTCAGCTGTCAGCCAACGTCCTGCGTTGAGGTAGCTCTGCTCCCTCCTTGACGACGCCAGCAACTCCACAACAGCTCGATGACCCGCAGCGGTCGTGTGCGGCACCCGGACCTCATTTGTAGTCCGCTGGACAAAGCGGTGCCCGTTCAAGCCTGGGAAGGCTGTCCCGTTGCATCCCGGTTTATATACCGCTGGGTGCGGTGGTGAGGTAGCTTAGCCAATCCGTGCGACCGAAGTCAACTCGGATTGTTACTAGGGCCACCGCGTGGAGGTGCCTTACCGCCAGCCCCGTGAGCATGAAGAATAGGTGACTGTGCCATGCCTAACCATGTGCCACCATGTCAGCCACCATGTGCCTTGTGCCTTGTGTGCATGGCTGCAGCTGGAGGAGCAGATGGCTGAGCTGGCCATGCAGCGCCATGGGCATGCCAAGCAACTTGTGGTGTTTGTTGGAGCAGGTAGCATTGGCACTAGGGGAGGCTGGGGTGCTGATGCGGTGTTGCGGGCCTGCTGCAAGGTGGTGTGCAGGCCCAGGGGCACAGACCAGCGGCGAGGCAGGGTGGTGCTTGTGGATGAGCACCGCACCACCCGGGTCAGCTCATCTGTGAATGGCCAGCAGCCATGTGAGAGGCAGCTGAACAAGCGCAGGAACACCAGGCCTGCAGACTGGAAGCCCCCAGCAGGTCAGGTGGAACAGCGTCTGCTGCGCCCAGCCTGGAGCCAGCAGCGTGACCAGCCAGTGCGGGGCATGATGTGGTGCCCGGTAGTAGCCCCCCGCAAGCCCCCACAGGCCCCACGTAGCAGCCAGGAGGCCACACAGCCAGGAGCCTCAGAGCCTGGGCCCAGCACTCCCCTGCCAGCCAAGCGCAGCAAGCGCACCAAGGCTGAGCCAGAGGCAGCTGAGCCCACAAAGGGCAAGGGCAAGGCTTCCAAAGCCAAGCCAGCACCACAGCCAGGCAGGTGGCTGGACAGGGACTGCAACGCAGCATTGCACATGCAACGCATTGGGGAGAGCAAGTGGCGGCCGCTGGAGCTGTGCTGGTGGCCACAGCAGGCAGCTCTGCCAGCCAAGGGCAAGGAGTACCCTGGCCTGGGCTACAAGCGGCTGCGAAACAAGCCACCCCAGGCCCAGCAGCAGCAGCCTGCTGAGGCACAGTAGTGTGTGCCCCCCCCACTTTAAGTTGTCATCAGCTTTCAATTAGTGCATGTTTTGTCATGCCAACTCTACGGTGTAGCCCTAACGGGTCAGGCAATGTTGTAGGTGGTAGGCGACCATGACCATGTGGATGCCATGTGGATGCCATGTGTATGCCATGTGTAGGCCATGAGCATGCCATGCGATGGGAACTCCACACGGACAAAAAGACCGTTTTGTAGTGGTCCACACTTAGTGTGTTCGACTGCAATGAAGGCTCAAGGTTGAGTGCCAAGGTGCTGTTTATGGTATACAGTACTAGGCTTGGGTTTTACGACCTACGTTGACGATGGACAGGAACTGATCAGGGAGCAGGATGTCATTCTGTTGGTCTGTTGGTCTCGTGCGGTGTCGGTCGTGCGTGCTTATCTCAACCCTGTGCAACGCTTTCATTTGGGGGTGAGGTGCAAGGCTAGCTTGGTGGTGGTGTTGACATCGTTGACCCCTCAACGCATGTGGTGCAACGCACATACGTATGGTAGCTAAGCATGGTGGTGCTGTTTATGGCATGGCGGCCACAGCAGAACCTTAACTGATGTCAGGGTAAACTACGGGGACCCTATGCATTGGTTGTACCCCTCAAAAAATTCGGAAGTGCCCCTTTTGGAAGTGCCTCTTTTGGAAGTGCTCTTTGGAGGTGCCCTTGGAAGTGCGTGACATCGCCTCCTGGGTAGTAGTAGGTACTAGCAACCGTGAGCTGATATGAGCCGGGTGGCGCAATGCCTCCGAGGAAGCGGCCCAGTAGCGCGGAGCCAGATCCGCATCCGACTGAAAGCCCGCTAAAACAAGGTTCGTCGTAGTCGTGGTGTGGTCCGGTGCACCTGTGCAGTCCGGTGAGCTCCGCGATGCTCACATCGCTACTGTTCATGCCAGCGCAGGTCCTAGCATCCCTCCCGGCAAACAACGCGAGGAGCGAAGGGCTGAATGGAAAACCCAGCGCCGACAGGTGCGCACTCCCGCCTTGTATGCCCCCGCACTGTTTGTGTCCCCGCACTGTTTGTGTCCCCGCCTTGTGTGCCGGCCTGTCAAAGTGTTGATCGTAATCGGCTGCAGGTCATCAAAGTCCCGGGTAGAGCCGTGCTGCGCGGGTGCAAGAAAACCGCCGCAAGCTGATGGCGCACTTCCAGCTGAGGGTTGGGGTGCACAGCCAGCTCCGCGTCATCGCGTCACTGTATGTGTTGCGGATTTTCTGACATGCCTTGTGGGCTACTGCACCCCGGGGTAGCCCAGCGCCCCTATCCCTCCAGCCGTGCAGCCTCCCCGTGCACTGGATGCTGCACCCCTACCCCCACTCCCCCTGCGTGTCCCTGCCCAGCCAGCCAGCATGGACATGGACTGGGAGCCTGAGGCTGAGCCAGAGCCTGATCCCGAGTCAGAGCTTGAGCCTGAGCCTGCCCCAGCACCACCCACAATGCGCCCACCCAGCGCCCGCCTTGCTGCCCGCCACCCCCCACCAGCAGCTCCCTGTTTATGGTATACACTGCTCTGTTTATGGTATACACTGCTGAGGTCGACTCACATGCGCTGGCGACAAAGTCATTCAAGTCGTATGTCGACTTCACAAATTAGGAGGTTTTCCTGATGTTTTCCTGAGGGTTATCATTAAGGCGCGCCCGAAAAAATCTTTAAGATATGACCCCATATGATCAAGCATGATGGAATATGATGAAATATAATTAAGCCAAAACTCGCAAAACCCCGTAACCTCATTGCCGTGGTCTCAACTTGGTTTCAACCATGGTCTCAATCGTGCTTTAATTTGTAGGAGAGGAGAGGAACGTTGCTAACTGCCACCGAGAGTGATACTGGGTTCGAGGACGTCAAACCCTCTGCGCACTCGGGGTTCCCAGGTGGGTTAGTGTGGCGATCTACCACATTATCCTTTTGACTACAGACCCGGTCATATCACATCTTAAGGCCATCATATTTAGTCATATTTACTTCCGTTTTCATGCGTTATAATAGTTAATAGCCTGCTTTTTAAGAGACTTAGTTCCGTTTTCATGCGTTGTAATAGTTTATAGCCTGCTGTTTAAGAGACTTAGTTCCAACGCCGCAGACCTATTATGCTCTTAAAAACCCCTATTACGCTCCTAAAAACGCGGGGACGCGGACCTTTTTGAGAAAGAACGCACAAAAACGCACAAAAACGTCGCTACGCTCCGCGGCTGCTGGCTTCGGTCTCGAGCTGTTACGCTCCAGCGCCTCGGCCTCGCGTTTTTAGGGCGCCTAAAACTACCGGCGCTTCCACTATCTACTACGTAGTAGATAACGACAAAACCGCCAGTGCTAAAGGGTTTAAACACGCGAGGCCGAGCAACGGTGCTAAACAGCTCGAGACCGAAGCCAGCGGCCGCGGAGCGTAGCGCCTCGGCCGCTGGCTGAGGTCGAGAGCTGTTTAGCACCGGTGCGAGGCCGAGCGTGTTTAAACCTTTAGCACGCAGCGGTTTTGTCGTTATCTAGTGTAGTGGCGTTTTCAAAGCGTTCGAGCTTCATTTAGCGCGGCGGAGCCGCAGTGGCTACGTCTCTCACATTTGGTGTGACCTTTTGAATACTCAACGCTGCCCATCCATTCCTATCTTTTATTCCTTAATGTCAGGGGTTTATCCAGGGCCTACCCCTACATCTTCTGACAACGTGTAGCGAACGGCTCCTCGAAGCCTAGCTCGCCTCACGGTACTTCTGTACTGCAGTGTGACATGGTGGGCGAAAGGGGCAGGTGGGCCTTCGTGCACACCTGCTTCAGAGGTTCGACTCCTCGGGGGAAACGTTCTAAACCCTGGCCGTGTCATGCTGTGGGAAAGAAGGTAGTTATCGGTTCTCGGCGGTGTGCCTTAGCACGCTACATTTTGGTTTCCGACCGACGTTGCTACTGACGCCACCTTCTCTCCTAAGCAAATGACTGCCAAAAAGGAACCTCCGCATGGCGGGGACCAACGGACGGAGAACACTCCACTTGGAGATCAAGCCTTTGTTTCTCTACGCCCAGCAGTTGCAACAGAGTATCAACAGCTGGTAGGAGCGACTGCGCACCTGAAAGCCTCCCAAAACAAAGCCGTCAGGATCCGAGCCGAACTCGCTGAGATGGAGCGCCTGCAGAACATGCAGAACGCGGTGGTGGGTGGTGAACGAGTTATAGCTGCAATCCGCAATCAGTACTCGCAGTCAGCCAGACCTGCTGTGAATGTTAGCAGTGGCACATCTGCTGCTCTGGTCGCACCTGCTGCACCTGCTTTGTCGGGCACCGCTACTCCTGTCGCACCTACTGCGCCCCCTGCAGCGCCAGCAGGGCAATTATCCCTGTCTCAGGTTGCTGCGCCTGTCACTGTGCCAGCTTCCCTGCCCAGGATAAAAGTCCCAGGTCCTGATAAATGGACGGACCAGTGTCTTGCCACATCTCGTGTAGCAGAGATTTTCTGTGAGGACCTAGAGGTCCTTTGTGCATGTAATGGAGTTTTACTGCTTTGTAACACTTAAAACCACCGGTATTACAGATGGGTAAAACGCTATTAATAGGCAAAGCGCACTGCTATTAACAAAAAGTGCATCTCTATTATAAAAAGTGCACCTAATAATAGAGCTCACATGCAGCCTTTTACACCTTTCGGCTGAACTATGATATGATGCTCACTACTACACTCCCGCTCTCCAGCGCCTCCTTCACAACAGCAGCATTCAGATGGGCCCCTGCTCATTCAGCAACCACAGGGACCACAACAAAGGCAACACCAAGTGCAGGGCAAACAAGATTTGGACCAAGTTACAGGTGGTTAAGCTATTCAAGCAACACGGACACATTAGACTATGCTGCCCTATATACGCGTCACGATGGTGTGGAGGCAGTGTCAGACAGCGGCCTGCTCCGCCGTTCGCACAATGTCATCAACTCCCTCCCCTTCCTCATCACCCACCAAGGTCCCAGATGTGGCGCCATGTCGCCGTGGGTCCTGGGTAAGACAAGGCAACAGAAGGCAGGACAAGGTGTGGCAAGGGTGCAACACTAAGGGTGAGGGAAGGCGGCATTGGGGGCAGTAGCAACCCTATTCTAGAAATGGCTGGGCACTTCTTGCTTGCAACCCATCAATGCCCCCCAATCTAGCCCAGGCCATAAGCCTCATCCTCTCATTCCACATCCACAATCATCAGTTAGACTGACTCTGCTTGCCCATACGCCAATCACAACAGTATCTAGGCTGGCTGCCCTCAACTGCAGACAACCAGCGCCTTGCTGATGTCTGAAGCATTGCGGTAGCTCTGTAGGCCCCGATGGAGCGAGCATGCAGCAGCAACTCATCGCAAGACAACCCGCACAACGACAAGCATAAGGCAGCAATACTGCGACACGAACAAGGAATCAATCTGACTACCTACCGCATTTGGTGGCGCAATACCAACAGCCTCTTGGCGCACCCCTTTGCGGGCAAAGACAGAACCTACGACAAGGAATTAGAAAATGATCAGAACAATGGTACTGAGTAGCGACAACAATCTTACAATCTTCACCTTTACGACAATCGAAAGGAGGTAAGCGAAAGGAACACTCCGAGCCAAGGGCAACCTGCTGAAGGAATGCGATATGAAGCTGGCGGGCTACAGTGATGCTCCCACGCACCTATAGCGACCAGCTGAGAAGCGAACAACGCGAAGCGAATATGTGAACATCGAAGGGAATCCCGCTGAGAGGCTGCTAGAGGCCGACGGCCTGTCCCAAGGCACAACGCCGAAGAAAAGAGCTTCTTCCATACTTGAAGTCTGCAAGTAGGGCAATGTTCGCAATACCAAACTCTCAAAATCATACGAAAAGTGTGACATCCCGAAGACGCGGCTCCGCCGCGCCAAATGAAGCTTCGACGCTGTAAAACTCCATTACACTAGATAGTGGGGTCGCCAGGGCAGTTTTAGGCGGCTGCAAACACTCGGCCTCGGCACTGGCGCGTAACAGCTCTCGACCTCAGCCAGCGGCCGCGTCGCTACGCTCCGCGGCCGCTGGCTTCGGTCTCGAGCTGTTACGCGCCAGTGCCTCGGCCTCGCGTTTTACAACCACCTAAAACGGCCCGCGACCCCATTATCTACTACATCTGTGCATAGACCCGGCTGATGCATTGACTAACTTCTTGACAGGCAAGGCATGAGAGGTGTGGTACCTTGCCACCGGGAATGCCCACATCCTTGCTCATGGCACTAGGCCAACATGGGCATACCTGCGCTCTTCTATCAAGGAGATGGTTGGTGATGACGCAATGTTTTCAGATGTGCACCGCAGAAGGTTGTTGGACCCTTGTTCACTGTGCATGTCAGCAGGTTCTACCCTCAATGCCTACATTACAGAGTTCAGAAGTACTCTGACTGTGGCAGGTGCCACCTGCATTGCGCCATTGATGTTGGTTACCAACTTCATTAGGGGCCTTACCCCTAAGGTGCAAGCACGCGTTGTGCATGGTCTTGCACTTATGCATGACCCCACACTTACTGATGCTCGTTTGACTGCTGTGAATGCACAGAAGGTACTCTTTGCAGAAGCCACCATGCAAGTGGGACGTCGCCCACCTGCACCACCTATGGTTGCCTTTGTGCCTCATAAGCAGATGGACCGTATGCCAAGGCTTCTCTGGCCCAGCTGAAGGATGTGCTCCTGCAGCCCCTCGTGGCCCATACTGGAATATGAGCGCTGGCAGCAGCAACGGCCACAGTAGTCAAGGTGGGGGTCGTCCTGCTGAGCGTTCTGCCCTTGCCCCCCATGCTCCTATGCTCACAGATGAGGCAAATCTGCCCATGGGTCATGCAACAGACGATGGTGTCTTACACTTCTCGTTCCCGGGTAGAGTGAATGGCTATGCCTGTACTATGCTGTTTGACAGTGGCGCAGCAGCCAACTTCATCAACTGTACTGCTGTTGAGCAGTATCAGCTTGCCGGTTATAAACTGATGCAGCTCAAGGAATTCCTTGTGGCTAATGGCCAACCTGTAGTTTGTACGCATGCATGCAGCGTCCAGTTGAATGTGCAGACACTGAGCTGCAGGGTTCAGTAGCTAGTGATGCCAGAGATGTTCTCTGCCTTTGATGGGCCGTGACTGGTTACAGTCGAATGGTGTGTTGCTAGACTATCTGGCACACTCCTACAAATTAATCCCTGCATTCTTCCCTGCGTTTTTGGCCAACCTTGTCCGATTGGACTGAAATTTTGATGGATCGTGTTTTGCAGAAAATAAAACATATTGTTTTTTGAATTTTTTTTCCAAAAAACAATATGTTTTGTTTTCTGCAAAACATCATCTTTCAAATTTTCAGCCCGATCGGACAAGGTTGGCCAAAAATGCAGGGAAGAATGCAGGGATTAATTTGTAGGAGTGGCACGTACTATTACAGTACAGTGGGTGTCTATTAAGACGGTGCTCAAGTGGAGCCTGCAGCGCCCATTATGGCCCCCTCTGTGCCCATATCCTGGCAAAGCACAAGCAAGCCACAGTGCCAGCTAAGGTGGCTTACAAGTGGTTAAGAAAGGATGACCAATCTCTGGTTGATAACTTTTTCGGTTGTCCGCAACCGAGAGAGTTTCCGCGACTACACGGCCCGCTCCCAGCGCTTTGCACCCTACAACCGTAACAAGCAAAACAAGACAAGCCGAACGAGATGTATATCGATAACCGCACTTCTGAGATAGTCCTCAAAGGACACAGCAAGGTGCTACGTATGCGCGCAACTCTTGTACTAGTCTTGTTATCCCTTGTATGCACAGGGTCAGCGGTTACTAATCCCCGCAGACACGCAGATGAGGGCTTTGCTTCCAGCGATGCTTGCAGCAAAGTATACGGCGGAATGCATAGCGCGAGACAAACATGGTGGCGAGGTGGAACTAATTCCACATGGCAGGTAGGGCAACCTTGGGTGCTCCTGCACGTTGAACTGGGCTTGGATGACCGCTGGAGTTGGGATGGACCCAAGCCAATGACCGACTGGGCTATACCCAACCCGCGACTGTGTTGGGCTATACCCGCACAGAGCGCACACACACACAAGGCCACAGGCCTAGGGGCTATACCCCAACACACATCCCTAGGGGCTAAACCCCAACACACATCTCTAGGGGCTATACCCCAACACACATCCCAAGGGGCTATACCCCAACACACATCCCTAGGGGCTATACCCCAACACACATCCTTAGGGGCTATACCCCAACACACACTAGGGGCTATACCCCAACACACATCCTTAGGGGCTATACCCCAACACACATCCCTAGGGGCTATACCCCAACACACATCCCTAGGGGCTATACCCCAATGCACATCTCTAGGGGCTATACCCCAACACACATCCCTAGGGGCTATACCCCAACACACATCCCTAGGGGCTATACCCCAATGCACAACCCATGGCGCTCTGCCTCACTACCACCTGCCAGACCGCCCTGCTGCATCCTGGCATGACCAGCCGGCCAATTCACAAATGCAAGCTGACCATGTTGACATGCATGTTGACATGCATGTCGACATGGTATATGGTGCACCGCCTCACCACCACCTGCCAGCCCCCACTGCTGCAGCCTGGAATGACCAGCCAGCCAGATCACAAATGCAAAGTACTCATGTAGACATGCAGACCGGCATGTTACAGGGCGCTCTGCCTCACCACCACCTGCCAGCCCAGGCTGTTGCCGCCGCCCATGCTGGCCTGCTGCCCCGCAACAGGTACCCTCATGCCCACAACAACAAGTCAGAGAGTGCGCAGCGGTGCGTTCAGCCCACCACGCTGCCAGGAGCAGCCACGCATGCTGCCCATGCTGGTGCTCTGCCCCGCATCAGGCACCGCCATGCCTACAACAACACGGCAGAGAGTGTGCAGCGATGTGTTCAGCCCACCACGCTGCCAGGAGCAGCCACGCATGCTGCCCATGCTGGCCTGCTGCCCCGCATCAGGTACCCCCATGCCTACAACAACAAGTCAGAGAGTGCGCAGCGGTGTGTTCAGCCCATGACGCTTCCAGGAGCAGCCATGCATGCTGCCCATGCTGGTGCTCTGCCCCGCATCAGGTACCGCCATGCCTACAACAACACGGCAGAGAGTGTGCAGCGATGTGTTCAGCCCATGACGCTGCCAGGAGCAGCCATGCATGCTGCCCATGCTGGTGCTCTGCCCCGCATCAGGTACCGCCATGCCTACAACAACACGGCAGAGAGTGTGCAACGATGTGTTCAGCCCATGACGCTGCCAGGAGCAGCCATGCATGCTGCCCATGCTGGTGCTCTGCCCCGCATCAGGTACCGCCATGCCTACAACAACAAGTCAGAGAGTGCGCAGCGGTGTGTTCAGCCCATGACGCTGCCAGGAGCAGCCATGCATGCTGCCCATGCTGGTGCTCTGCCCCGCATCAGGTACCGCCATGCCTACAATAACACGGCAGAGAGTGTGCAGCGATGTGCTCAGCCCATGACGCTGCCAGGAGCAGCCATGCATGCTGCCCATGCTGGTGCTCTGCCCCGCATCAGGTACCGCCATGCCTACAATAACACGGCAGAGAGTGTGCAGCGATGTGTTCAGCCCATGACGCTGCCAGGAGCAGCCATGCATGCTGCCCATGCTGGTGCTCTGCCCCGCATCAGGTACCGCCATGCCTACAATAACACGGCAGAGAGTGTGCAGCGATGTTTTCAGCCCATGACGTTGCCAGGAGCAGCCATGCATGCTGCCCATGCTGGTGCTCTGCCCCGTATCAGGTACCGCCATGCCTACAACAACAAGTCAGAGAGTGCGCAGCGGTGTGCTCAGCCCATGACGCTTCCAGGAGCAGCCATGCATGCTGCCCATGCTGGTGCTCTGCCCCGCATCAGGTACCGCCATGCCTACAACAACACGGCAGAGAGTGTGCAGCGATGTGTTCAGCCCATGACGCTGCCAGGAGCAGCCATGCATGCTGCCCATGCTGGTGCTCTGCCCCGCATCAGGTACCGCCATGCCTACAATAACACGGCAGAGAGTGTGCAGCGATGTGTTCAGCCCATGACGCTGCCAGGAGCAGCCATGCATGCTGCCCATGCTGGTGCTCTGCCCCGCATCAGGTACCGCCATGCCTACAACAACAAGGCAGAGGATGGACAACTACACCAACGAGTCAGGGGAGGCACCCCGCGACACATTCAGACAGCTGACACTTTAGACACTAGCACCATGCCGAGCTATGACCACGGACACGAGACACTCAGTTGGATGACACACATCGCCATTGCTATCGCCAGCATCGCTCTTATGAGGGGCTACCCCCCCACCCCCCCACCCCCTGCTATTACCCCTTCCCAATCTAGAGCTTGCCTCCGACGACACCTCAAGAAGATCAGGAGATGGAGAGCGATCTCTGTTGGATCTGCCTACACCCTGTACCTCTACCTTGATGGCTCAGTGGAACGTCATACTGCCTTGATGCACCTGTCAACAGCCCTCACTACCTGGCAGTCGCATGGCCACTACACATCCAACCCAGAAAGCACCAGCATCCTAGTTTACCAATACAACGCGACTTTGCAACGGTACACAATACACAAGCTGCGCATCAACCGCATGCCTGATCTGCCTACCCGCATGGGCATCCCAACCCTTTTAACCAAGCTAGCCCATTGCCTTGGCGTCATGTCCCCCTGCTACAGTGCTATCTACTTGCTCTATATAGGCTGGCTGTTGCTAGCAGGAGGTGATATTGAAGCCAACCCAGGCCCATCCCACTATGAGGAGCATCATCCAGAAGTTAACCCTAACCCCCGGTTTTTTGAAGCACAGGTAAACCGCAATTGCCAGGCCCACTCCCTAAACAATGCAGCTGGCAAGCCATGGGTGAAGCCTGAGGACCTACATAATTTTTGGATAACCTGGCAGAAAACATTGCACGACGAAGGCGACAAGAAGGCGTGGCACACCGCACGCGGGGACGGGGGTGCTTTCAGCGACGAGGTCATTCACCTATACCTTCGATACAAATACGGCCTCACTATTAAGAGTGTCGCTCAACTACGCACCACAGACGATTGGAACGACGACAACTTCGACACCATAGCGATAGAGTACGCCACACTCAACTTTTTGTGCAAAACAAACGGCCACAGCATGGCGCTCAGGAAGTTGGGTGGGCAGTGGAAGCTCCTAGACTCCGACAGCTCCAGTAAATCAGCTATAGCCATCTGCGAGCTGTCGCATTCTTACACGAATCACTTCCACGAGGTGTTCGTCATTGCACCTGACCCAGCAGCTACACCAGCCCAAACCATGGCCACCACCCGACAAGGTATAAGTCACATCATCAGCCACAAAGAAGACAACCAGAACCCGTCCCACTACTACATGGAAAGGCAATACAAACAATGTTGTCTAGTGCACGCCCTTAACATGGCCATGGGAAAACCAATGATCAGGCCTGAGGACGTTATCACACACTGCAAAGCACTTACTACACACATCCAGGACCTAGCCAAACAGGCAAGGCAGGAGCATAGGATAATACCACTACGTAGCAGCCTCCCACACATATACGAGGAACCTGGCAACTTCACCATCTCCACCATAAACCACTACCTATACCACCACCACAAGGACCTCCACCTATGCCCTCCAACCACAACCACCTACAACAACAACATCACACCCGAGCTCCTCACCACGCTCACGGGCAAGACGGACAGCTACACTAACACAGCCGCCATCCTCATTACTCACAATCACGCTACCACCATCCGCCACATTAACAACGCATGGCACTGGTTGGACTCGGAACGCGGCCACCCACGCCGGTTGGACACCCCGGAAGACTGGCTCGAGCTGCATGGCATGCTCGTTCAAATTAAAAAGGGCGACGCGGCTGATACTAACCTCATCCACCCACTATGCTGGCTAGCTGACCCTACAAGGCGCGCCACAACGGAGCAGCTGGAACAACATCTACGTACCACCCACATCGACCTTACTACCCAAGACCTGGGCTCACAACCCGCGCACAACCCCCGAACAGACCGGCCGCTACCCACTGCACAACCAGCGAGTTACAAGCGCATAGTAACAGCCACAGCAGACACCCACCCGACAGACAAGCAGGCCCGGCCGCGACTGCGCCAGGTCGCCCCCACAGTCACTCTCCCCACTCTACAAGACCGGTCAAGCAGCAGTAAACGGCCCACATCATCGGGCACTATCGTAGACAAAAAACGGATCAAGCCAAGAGCGCAAACCAAGGACTCGCACACACAGACCCTGATGTACAGATACCTAAACACAGCCCCCACTCCACCCCCCGCCGCCATCCCCACAACACCGCCACCCCCCACTGATAACCTACGATACCCCACTGAGCACCCAGGACCACACCCACAACACAGCACCTTGCCAACCCGGCAGCCACAACCAACACACAATCGACAGCATATCACACTAACAACCCTGAACGTTAGAAGCCTTCATAGGTCCAGGAACGACGTCCTCAACCTTGTGCACCAGCACAGCCCGGACATCCTGATCCTAACTGAAACCATGACCCAGCCCAGGAGCAACAATCCAGGCTCTGGCTGGCTGAAGAGAGTCATGCCAGATTATACGACACACCGACACAGAGGCCACAGTGAAGTACTAATAGGCATCAAACACAACTTAGCCATCCAAATGCAAGCCACTATGCTCTCACCGAGCATCGATGCTGAGGTAAATGCACGATGCGTCATCCTGACCCTCAACCAACACCAGTGCGAACAGCTCACCATCATCGCCACGTACTGGCCGTCGGGATCCAATGGCGAAGCGCTCTCACTGCGCGAGAAAATGCAAGAGCATATACGAACAGCCACGGGCCACCTGCCCGGCTCACTCATCCTGGCGGGCGATATCAACGCCACGATGAAAACAGAGGATCGCTCCGAGCACACTGAATACACACAAGACAGCATGATGAGGGGCTTCGCCACAGAAATGCAACTGAAGGAAGCTGATCCCGGCGACCGGGCCTGGACCTACCAGCAACCGCACTGCAACAGCCGCATCGACGCTATCCTAACACGCGACGCAAGACACGGTCCTGAGCACCGCACGCACGTCGATACCAACGCCTATCTGAGCGACCACAGGCCACTCACCGCCGCACTGAATACAGCCCGCCTGGGCATAGACCTGGCAGCCCCACACAAACCACCGAAGCACAGCTACACCATCCTCACCACCCCCGTTACCAATAAGGACAGGGAAGCATACCGCCTGGCAGTGCAACAACCCAGCTCAGGCGTCCCACAATTGCACGCAGAACTGACAGCCTTCTTAGCCCCCATATACACAGAGGCTACCCACCACCTGGCTACACTTGACAAGACCAACCCTCAACAACCACAGCGCCTGACATCAGTGGCAGGACGCCCGGCCAGGGAAGCTGTAGACACCGCAGCCACCATGCTTACGCACCTCCTACAAACCTGCAGGACGGCAGCTCTAAAGACATGCAATACTAAGACCCTAACAAGGGGAGGCCAACACTACCAACGCAGGACCATGTGTAGGATTAGACAGGCACTAGGCAAAAAGCTTAAAACCACCAGAGAACTCAGCCGGAAGGCTAGAGTGTTTTTCAAGCAAAACAACGTGCACCCAACCATCGATGAACTTGTCCCAGAGACAGATACGACGAATGCGGAAACAAGGGAGGCGGTGCAAGCGCGCCAGGGCGAAGACCCAACCGAAAACCACGTGCAGGCCGCGCTCGCCCGGCTGACCAACTCGTACCGCGACCAAATCCACCAACTAGACGACGATGACTCCGCACTCGCCATCGCACAAGCTCGCGCCAGAATGCAACAACTGATCAGCACCCAGCCCAAGAAGGCTAACAAACGTATCCTACGCCCATCCCGCACCGACCACAAAGGCCTGCATGCGCTAGCTGATCCTGACACCAAAACCATATGCACCGCCCCTGCCGACCTTAACCGGATAATCACCGCCGCATATGGGCAGAAGCTGTCGGCCCCGACCCCCAAGACTGGCCACTACATTACTACACAGACACGAAACTACCCGTGGGCTCGCGCCAAAGCAGACGACGCCTTCGCACTGCACGCATGCCAAAACATACACTGGCTGCACACAGCCATCATGGACAAGGCAGGCTTCCAGGAATGCCTCAGCAGGCTGGCGGGAGGCAAGGCCCCGGGACCAGACGGCGTAGAAAATGAAATCATCAAGATGCTGCCATGGGAGATACGGGACACCATCCACCAGCTCTTCATCATCATGTGGGCAACAGGCTGCACACCCACAACATGGAAAACCAGTGACACCTGCCTGCTTTACAAAGACAAGGGCCAGGAAACAGATCTTAATGCCTACAGACCAGTGGGCCTAGCCAACACCGTTTATAAGCTATGGACCAGCCTCATTACCAAGACGCTGTCTGAGTATGCTGAAGCTAATGGGATGCTCAGCAAGAACCAGGCCGGGTTCCGCTCCCACAGAAACACCACACAACAGCTGCAGATGCTTGTCATGGCCCTTGAGGATGCTAAACTGGCCAAGGCAGATATCTACGCGCTCCTGGTCGACTTCACCAGTGCGTTCAACACCACCTGCCAAGACAAACTACTCTGGATCATGCATTACCTAGGCTTCCCCACGGACGCGACGGACGCAGTAAAGGACCTATACACGGGCGCTACAACGCGCTTTAAAACCCCGTACGGCCATACTGACCCGGTACCCGTCAACCGGGGCACCATACAAGGCGACTCTCTCTCGCCCTTCCTATTTCTCATTTACATCGAACCCCTCCTGCGATGGCTGCAAGTGGGCGCGAGGGGCTATAAATTCAAATCAGCAACGGCCGACAGCGGGGCACGCGCCACCGTCAGCAGCATCGACTATGCAGATGACATAGCTATACTCTGCAACACCCTTCGCAACCTCCGATGCCAAGCGGACAAACTCTCAGCCTTCTCGGACTGGGGTCACCTCATCATCTCACACAGTAAAACCCTCGCTACAGCGGCGCTCCATCACTCGGTCGAAACAGGCATGTGCAGCAACGCGGCCGAAGCGGATAAGCGGGCCAGCCAACAACTCCGAACCGTCAGCCTACAAGGGAAACCCGTCACCTACCACCGCCCGACCTCACCATTCACCTACCTGGGTGTGCTCATCACCATGACGCTGGACTGGAAACCACAACACACCGCTATGATCACTCAGCTCCGCCAAAAACTCGAGAGACTCAGACGCTCCTTTGCCAGTGCCAGACAGGCCATACACATCATCCGCACCGCCGTCATACCCAGCCTAGCCTACAGCTTCTGTGCCGTGCCCTGCACCCCAGGGGACCTTGAGCTGTACGACAGATCCATCAATCAATGCGTTAAGCTCAAACTCAGACTCCCCCTGGGAACGCCCAACGCCATCATCAGAGAAGACGCTGGCAAGCTAGGCATAGGCATTAGCTCTACTGCCCAAGAGTACCACGCCCGCAACACGACAGCCCTCACACACAGCCTCCAGTCCACAGATGTGGCACACGCCCACATCTCGAGGAGCATGCTGCACAAACAAATCACATGGCTCAGTACCCAGGCTAGCACACAAGGACACCGCATTCTCACCCTTCTCCATCACACCCTTAGGGCAAGGCAGCTGGTCTATGCCTCTATATCCGGGCTGTCGGCCACGGAAGAGGGGCTACCTCTCTACCATGAAGAGTGCCAAACACTCGGCCGCCTCATCACACAGGCCAGCAGCTCCCAAGCACACGATGTCGTTAGTGCCAGCATCACCTGCCTCAAAAGCCTAGGCATCACGCATGCTTCTGAGCTCAGCTGCAAGGGCAACACACACATCATCACGGGTAACATGCTCACATCGAAGTACGGGAAAAAAGTCAAGCAGAAGCACATCATCGCCCTCAACAAACTCGCGGCCATGGCGGCCCAACCCTCATGCCCAGATGCGACCGCAACGCGTGCCATCCGAGACAGCCGCAACACATCACTCGACCTCCCGCCCGACCAACGCAAAATCACACCCTGGGCCGCGGGCCTCACGGAACTTGCGCCCACACCCGCAGTGCCTGACACCAGAGCTCGCTACATGGATATGAAAGCGTATGCGGTCATGCACGCAACGCAACCAGCAACGGCGGACCGGGCCGCAGCGGCACCCGCAGTCCATGAGGCCATTCGGACGAGCTCACGACTGCTGAAACGAGAGCAACGAGCAACAAAATCGGCCCCAACGAAGCCCAACCCACCCAAGGCGGGCACGAAACGGAACAATGAGGGCAGACAGACCCAAACTATTCCGCAAGATATAGTGCGCATAGTAGGCCTTGACCTCCCAGGACTTTCCAGCTGGAAGGTGGATAAAGCCTGCCGATGTAAATCCAAGAACCTAGGCTGCATACTTGGGGCCATGTACGGCCACCAAGAGGCCATTACCAGCATAGATGGCTGGCAATGGGACGGCATCAACAAGGAAAACTACTACAAGGTGCATTGGAAGCCCACAGTCATAGATAGATGGGCATTACCACTATGTGCAGAAGAAGGCTATACACCCACACACATAGAGACCATCAGCAGGGAAGAGGCTAAAGACGTATGCACTTGTGAGCTGTGCTGGCTACCAAGAGGAGACAGCCCAACGTGCCATAACTGCAAGAGGGCCTACCACCCAGCCTGCCTAGATGAAGCCCACCTGTCAGGACACAAGGAACCAGGATACTGGCTGTGCCCTATATGCAAGTTCGGCAGCAATGACTTTAAGACAACCATGCGCCAGTCAGCGCACTCGGACCTCATACGAGTACACTGGCACCCCACTCTCGAACCGGCGCCGCTCATCACGGCACACCTGGACTACATGGAAAAGCGCAACGACTACGACGAGGAAAACAGGCAGATACAAGAGGCCAGACATGCGAGGCCCGACGCGCACCTGCCGGCCCACACCCGACAGGGACTACCGGACCCGCACACTTGGCTACCCCGGTGCAACAACCTGCACTCGAAGGCCACCTTTCACACCTACCCCATCAACCCGCAGACGGACATCGTCGGGACGGGCAATTGCGAAACCTTCCTCCAACTGCACCCCCACATGACCGCCCCCGCGATGAGCCTCAGCACGGGGGAGCCCATTATGCCACGGCACGACTTAGTGCAACACGTAACGGTCCACGACGAGTCGGGTCGCACAGTTGGCCTCCTGACAAAAGACCAGCACCAACATCTACACGCTTGGTTACAACACACACCACACACACGCAACCTGGCCACAGAAGTAGTGGCCCTACTAAGGAGACAGGACGCACAGAGCAGCCACCACCCCATGAGAGGGGCACAAGACAAAGCCCTTAACACCCTACACACCACACGAAGCTTTCCAAGCACCGTGCAAAGATGGGCTGATCCACTCACAGTTAGACCAGAAACCACCACCTATTGGAGCCCTGACACCAACGACACGGCCTTTGGGGCACACCACAACTGCCTACTGGTTCGCCACACTGGCTTATCCACATGGAACGTACCGGCAGATGATGCAGTGGCACTGAAATGCGTTAACCATGCTATACATTCAGCTACTCAAGAGGAGGCCATGGCAACCATCATGCTGATCCCTGGGAAAAAGGGCATCTCCTACCCTAAACACATTGACACCCTGCGGCGGTACCCTGAGTACTGCCAGCACCTGGCTAGCATACCCCCCACCAAGACCAGATGCCCCAAGCCAGGCAAGCACGCCAAACTCCACATCTACGTCATTTGGAATGCAGCAGGACAACAACTCGTCACCAAAGGCAACCCCCAAGGTTGGCTGGCTAGCACTGCCACTGCCCTCCACCCTCAACGAGACACACACCCAATCCGCAACAGACCAACGAATCAAAGCCAGCCAGCCACACCCCCTAGCGGTCACAAACAACATATGCGCTTGCCGCTGGACAGGGACCTCCCCACCTCGGGGCACCAACGCAGCCACGAACAACTCACGCACCATTCCACGACGCAGCCACGGATGGCCATCACCGAATGGGCCACGATCGCGTACACGGACGGCAGCTGCATTAAGACCTCGGGGGCAGCTCCGGAGAGCGTCGGGGCGGGGGTCTATATCCCGGAGAACAACGTCCTCATCACAGCCGCCCTAAACGACCCAGAAAGCAAAACCATTAACAGGGCGGAACTCACGGCGATACACGCGGCACTCAAAGCGGGGGCCAAACGTATCGCCACCGATAGCCTTTGCTCCCTCTACCAGATCCGCAGAGCCCTCGCTAACCCGATGTCGCTCATCACACACAGACACAACGACATCCTGACCGCTATCGCCACCCTCATCATCGACAGCCCCGCCACGATCCACTTCTACAAAGTCAGGGCCCACTCGGGCATCATCGGCAACGAAGGCGCCGATGCCCTCGCCAAGTATGCGGCGCTACACCCAGAGCTCGCCAACACCCCGGCCTACAGCCCGACCACACGGAATGAGACGAAGAACTGGCTCAGCAACGAAACCGACGGCGAATCCCCCGCCCCATTGCCGGATTGCCGCCAAAGCGTGCGGGCACACATGCACCGCAAACACAAGTTGGGCCTTGCCAATCAAGACAGTATCTACTACCAGATGACTCAGGAGATCACCAAAGCCGCGGCGAAAGGAGCAGGCGAAAGAGTGATGATCGACACGAACATCTCCACCCACGCGCAACGCACTGCCCTACTCTATCGTACCGGAGGGCTATACAACCAGAAACTAGCTATGCGCTGGAAACGGGCGACTGATGACCGATGCCCGCTCTGCGGGGAGGCGGATAGCGCCACTCACCTCCTCTCGGGCTGCAGCGAGACACTACCGATGGTGCAAGAAAGGCACAACGGGGCGGGCCGCCTCATCACTAAAGCTATAAGCAAGGGAACCCTAGGCGGGTACATCAGCTTTGCGGACACCGGCAGCTGGGAGAAGGGCGCTAAGGAAAGCCTGGACCTCCCGAGCGACACGCTACACACAACACTCCAAACACTCGGACTGAAACCAGAAGATACTAAACACACCACTAGGCCGGATATTCTCATGGTGCTCCCTCATAAGAAGGCAAGCAAGGACGGCAAGGACACCAAGCGGGTCTGTATCATAGAAATCAAATACTGCTCGGACTCACGGTGGACGGACCAATTAAACAAGGCACTCACTCAACACACCCACTTAGCCGAGACCATACGCAAGGAAGACCATATGGTCGCTATCATACCAATCCTACTAGGCATAGGGGGCATAACCTACGAAGCGCACACACGGCAACACCTCCTAACCCTCGGGATCACACAAGCCAACACTACCAAGCTGCTCAACAAGTTAACTAGGCACGCTATGGAGGCAGCCCACTCTATTGCAAAGACAAGCTACAGACTCAGGGCTACCAAAGGGGGGGGAGGGTAGGGGGGACGCCTCTTCTTTGGCTGGATGGTGGGAGCAGGCCGCGCCCCAGGCGGTAGCTCCTCCCTTAATGCACGCCGGTGAATACCGGAGTAGTCTTCTGGTTGATCTCAACAACCCTCCCCTCTGCCTCACCTACCGTTCACCCTGACCCTCACTCTCAATCAACAACCTTACCCTCTAACTCACCTATCAACTACCCTACCTCTGATCCAGCTAATTTGCTGTCCCATATACCTGACCCCTACTCTCAAGCTTCTACCCCACCCTCTAACTCACCCATCCATTACCCAACCCCTTCTCCAGCTAATCAGCTGTCCAACGTACCTGACCCTCTCTCTCTCCCAACCACCTCACCTCCTGCCCCCACTATCAATTACCCGACCTCCAGACCCCTTGCAGTGGCAGCTCAGCTGACAGCGCTCATATCTGAGTACGACGATGTCTTCGCACCTTTCAATACCCTACCCCCTCAGCGTCCAGTGGGACACACCATCCCTCTCCAGCCTGGCTGTAAGCCACCAGCCTTGCCATCATACAAGATGAGCCAGCCAGAGCTTCTGGAGATGAGGAAGCATGTTGCAGCCTTCCTGGAGCAGGGCATCATTAAGCCTTCCTCCTCTCCCTGCGCTGCCCCTGTCATCTTTGTCATAAATAAGTCAGGTGAGTTGAGGATGTGTGTAGATTATCGTCAGCTGAATAAGATCACACTTAGGGATCAATACCCACTACCTCGAGTGGATGACCTGTTTGACAGGTTAGCTGGGTGCACGATGTTTTCGTCACTAGACCTGCAAGCTGGTTTTCACCAGATCAGGATACCTAATGAGGATGTCCCTAAGACAGCCTTCAGGACACCCAGTGGCCTTTATCAGTTTAAGGTTCTGTGCTTTGGCCTAACCAATGCGCCAGCCACGTTTCAACGTGTGATGCACAATCCCTTTGCTGATGTCATTAATGACTGTGCCCTTGTGTACATAGATGATATTCTCATCATGTCTAAAGTTGTGCCAGAACAATTCACACATTTGAGGAGAGTTCTTGAGTTATTACGTAAGCATCAGTTTAAAGCTAAACTATCAAAGTTTGAGTTCCTTAAAACTGCACTCAAATTCCTGGGTCACATTGTCAGTGACCAGGGCATAGCTGTTGATCCTGATAAAGTGAAATCCATCACTTCCTGGCCTGTGCCACGCAGTCTGACTGCCATGCAGCAATTTCTGGGTGCTGCCAATTTTGTGCGCAAGTTTGTACACAATCTCAGTGCTATTTCAGCACCTCGAACTGACCTGACTGGTAAAGCAGGTGCTGATCTCAATTGGCACAAATGGCCTGATGATAAATTTCAAGCTTTTGATGCTTTTAAGCATGCCTCTTCAAGGGTACCTTTACTCAAAACCCCCGATATTACTAAGCCATTTTTGGTTTACTGTGACGCCTCTTTGCAAGGCGTAGGAGCAGTGCTCATGCGGGAGGGTTATCCTCTGGCTTATTTAAGCAAGAAGCTTATTCCAGCTGGAAAGAACTATACCACTGGTGAACAGGAACTACTTGCGATAATTACTGCATGTAAAGAATGGCGTTGCTACCTAGAGGGTGTTCCCTTCACGTTGTATACGGACCACAAACCTTTGGTAGCTTTAAAAACACAAAAAATCTTGTCAAGACGCCAGACTAGGTGGTTGGAGTTTCTCTCCCGGTATGATTTTACCATTGAGTACCTACCTGGTGATACTAACCCTGCTGACCCTCTGTCTCGCATACCTGATGCTCCTGCCAGCAACACTGTCATGGTTATGACCAGGAGCAAAAAGCGCCTTTTGGAGGGGGAGGAAGCTGGTGTGGTGCAGCCTGCTCAGCCTGCCATTCAGCAGCCGCAGCAGGAGCCACAGCCTCAGCTGGTTTTGGAACAGCCCCTACCCCCACCTCCTTTGCCTGTGCACCCTCTGCACGCTGTCAATATGACAGAGCAGCTCCTGGCAGCTTATGCAGCAGATGAGGCCTTTGCCAGCACGGTGGATCAGTATGATCTGGACAAGCATGGCCTGTATCGCACCAAGGGCAAGAATCAGATAGTGGTTCCTAATCGCCAACAGCTCAAAGCCAGGATATTGGTGGAGATGCATGATGCACAGTTTGCAGGCCATGTGGGGATCACCAAGACGCTGGAGCGTATCTCCAGGATATTCTGGTGGCCACGCATGAGATCTGAAGTACGTCACTATGTGAGTAACTGTGATGCATGCCAGCGCAACAAGTCTGTGAATACCAGACCTGGTGGTTTGCTTACACCACTGGCCATACCCTATGACAGATGGGAGTCCATGTCTATGGACTTGATTACTAAACTGCCACCTGGTGATCATGGTTTTGATGCCATTGCTGTCTTTGTGGATAGGCTATCTAAAATGGTACACTTTGTACCATGCCGTGAGTCTATGAACGCTGAGGGCTTTGCCCGCCTGTTTATTGATAACGTGTTTAAACACCATGGAGTGCCCAGAGAGATTATCTCTGATAGGGGCTCTCACTTTACTAATCATTTCTGGGCGTCAGTTATGGCCATTCTTGGTGTAAAAGAATGTAAATCTAGTGCTTACCATCCTGAGTCTGATGGTCAAACAGAGAGGTATAATCGTACCCTGGAGGAAATGCTTCGCCATTACATCTCCCCTGCCCAGTCTGACTGGCCCTTCTTCCTGTCGCTAGCTGAGTTCGCTGTGAACAACAGCTGGCAGGAATCCATCCAGTCCACGCCCTTCCTGGTCAACACTGGCCAGTCACCTTTGACACCGGCTCTGCTGGAGCTGCCAGGTGAGGTGTACTGTCCCTCTGCCAGGAAGCTGTCTGAGTGGTGGCAGAGTAATGTCAAGCAGGCTCGTCATTTCATAGAGCAAGCTCAGCAGCGTCAGGCCTATCTGGCCAACAAGGGACGCAGGGATGTGGAGTTCAGCCCTGGTCAGCTAGTGCTGCTGAGCACCAAGAACCTCATGCTGAAGCCAGGTAAGGCTAAGAAGCTGTTGCCTAGGTTCATTGGGCCATTTAAGGTCCTGGAGCATGTAGGTCCTGTTGCTGTGCGCCTGGACCTGCCTCCTGCCATGGCACGCATGCACCCTGTGTTCCATGTCGCTCTGCTGAGACCCTACACAAGTGAGCATCCTCATTTGCCTCCTCCTGTGGATTGGTTGGATGAGGCACCTCTGTATGAGGTTGAGAAGTTGCTCGCCCATCGTGGTGTCCGTGCTGGTAGAGCACGTGGCTACTTGGTCAAGTGGCTGGGTTATGATGACTCTTACAACACATGGGAGCCAAGGAATAACCTTGTGAACTGCCAAGAAGTGTTGACTGCATATAATGCAGTGCATGGTTTGTTCTAGCATCACTGCTATAGTGTTGCGAGTCCTTGTGTTATCACGAGGGCGGAGCGTTTCCTCTTTGGAGGGGGAGGAATGTAGCGAACGGCTCCTCGAAGCCTAGCTCGCCTCACGGTACTTCTGTACTGCAGTGTGACATGGTGGGCGAAAGGGGCAGGTGGGCCTTCGTGCACACCTGCTTCAGAGGTTCGACTCCTCGGGGGAAACGTTCTAAACCCTGGCCGTGTCATGCTGTGGGAAAGAAGGTAGTTATCGGTTCTCGGCGGTGTGCCTTAGCACGCTACACAACGACGACGACGAATCGACTACGACGATGATATTCCCGGAGATGTCGACATTGGTGTGTTCAAGCTCTTAACCTCCTTGCCTCTTCCCGCTTGTCCTGCTGGCGCTGGACCCAGTGGAGCTGGTCCCAGTGGTGAGACATCTGAGGTTACTAACTCGAACCTCTAGTTGCGCTCCTTGGTATTGCTTATAACCTGCGTCCTTGTCATGGTTGCAGGTCCATCTTTGGTCGCGTTACGAGCTTCGATTGCATTGGTCCCTCCGACCGTAACTCCTCGTGGTAATGAGCGTGTTGCCGAATGCGTTGATGCTCCTACTGCGTGCTATAGTTCAGTCTATGTTGCGTACTATAGTTCAGTCTATGGCGAAGCTTTTTTCGCAGGTGTACTGCTATCTGAACCATCCGGTTACCAGCTGTTGCAAGCGGACAAGGCCATTGCTGTAGCCTTCCTGCTCAGCCTGGTCCTAAAACCGCGACAACCCAGCGAACCATGCTGAAGTGCACCGCCACATTCTTTCTTGCTTTGCCTCCAGGTGCGCCCCGTTGGTTTCATTCGCTTAAGATTTCCTACGCCGATAGTGCTGATGTGTTGTTGCATGTTATGTGTTGTACAGCTGCTGTTGCCATTACCACCCCTTCCACCAATGTAAAACTTAATTGCGGTGTGTTTTGGTGTGGTGTATAAAGCGGTGCACTGGGACATCATGGTGTGTGTGCGCTTTGCAAGGACTCATTGTAGGGCACGGAGCTGATTGCACACTAGGCACAGTGATAGCTGGCGCTGACGGTGATGGCGTGTTGAATCAAGGGGGATGGACCACAATGCAAGGAGTGTTTGAGTTGACGGGTAAGGAAGGAATGGAGACGGTTGTGGTGGTGGGTGGGATGGGGTGGCTACCGTTTGTTGCCTTGTATAACTTTGCTGACGTGCAGCTCCCCTACTGTGTTTGGTTGCTTTGGGTGTCCTCCATGTGCAGGGAGACAACCAAGTGCGTTTTGAGCTGGGCGCTTTGGACTCATTGTAGGGCACGGAGTTAATGGCACGCTATGCACCGTGGCGGTCTAGTGCAGACGGTGACGGCGCATTGGAGCAGGTGGGTTGGTTGACAATGCAATGGGTGCAGAAGCTGACGGGCAGGAAAGGGGTGGGGAGGTCTTGGGGGATGGGCAAGGCAATGGATGGCACAATACGCCGAGGTGTGGCCGCCCTTATGCCTGATTTTGTTTGCACGGTAGAGTTCCCCACTATGCTTGGCTGCTCTGAATGTGTTTAGAGTGTCTGCGCCTGTCCGTTGGGAAGGCATGCCTGTGTCACCGGAGAAGACATCGAGGAGCAAGAAAATTGGGCTGCGGATTTGCGGGACTGGGGACGCGCAAGATCTGCCTCGAGGCGTTTGCCGCTGGTGCAATTCATGCGCATTAAAACGTGTGGTGTTATTAGCGTTGCACTTTTTGCTTTGTGGCTGTTAGTTGCTGAGGGGGCTGTAAACAGAGATGCGCTTTTTAGGTTTGTGGCTGTTAGTTGCTTAGGAGGCTGTAAACAGAGATGCACTTTTTGGGTTTGTGGCTCTTAGTTCAGCAAGGGCCTCGTACTAAACGTTTTAAGGAAAGGGCTGCTAACGTTTTTAAACGCGTGAAAAACGCCACCACGACCAATTCCTCAGCAAGTCATATGATCGGTCGCGCCCTAGTTATCATAGCTGATAAAGTTCAGTATCCTTAGTACATTCGCCCCTACATCCTGACCGACAAAATGATTACCAAGTGTGACATGAGTGTTGCCACCAAGCAGTTGGGAGCCTATGACGCCTTTTTCCGCCAGTTCGTTGGCGATAGACGTTGGCTTGGCACACATGATTTTGAGTGAGCAACAGATTGGACAGTGCCTAATGCACACATCACTGTGCTACAGGCTGCTGACCCTTGGCCTTGCGACCTCCAATGATGCTGGTTCTGCAGTAACAGACGGTGCCACTGAGAACCAGCCCAACATGGGCACACCAGCCACTGCAAGCAGTAAGGTGGTGGGTAACAGATCGATGTCAGGCCGGCGTAAGGATCACGAAACATGGCCAAGCATGGACTGGTAAGCCGTGGCTCAGAAAAACCTAGGAGCCAAGCGAACAGGCTGAGAGCCAAGCGGCAGCGTGGCGGCAGACTAGCCAGGGGTGGGATGCTGTTCCAGGTGACGCTCAGGTGGGCCAGCGCCAGAGCAGCCCAGGGGCCAAGCTAGCAGTCAGGTTAGACAAGCAAGGTAAAAAAAGGTCATTTTTCAGACGGACCTAACTGCCTCAATACATTCTCGATGTAAGAATTACATGCCTTGTCATAGCGCAGCGCAACTTAGCATCGGCTCACGGGGACAGGCCTGTGGTGATCGGCTGGTCCGCGACCCCGTCCAATGTTCGGGGGCCCCAACCAGCACGCAATGTCATAAGCACTCCATCTCTCTCATTATGTGCCCTGCAGTAGGTGTGTTGTCGCGGCGATGTCCGGGTGCCTCCTGGGTGCCTAGGTGTGTTGCATGCTGCTTGCGAGAGGCTTGTCTCATGGCCGGGTTGTGGGGGTACGCCGTGAGGCTTTGGATCCGAAACTTCTTCAGCAGCTAGCTGTATCACACAGCTCGCACCCTGGCTCTGACTTGACCTCAACATGCATCAGCTCGGTCTATGGCGAGTGGTGGTGTGGGACACACTGGAAAAGCTTCAACTGCACGCCAAACGTACCAAATGCCTTGCACTGAGCCCCGGGGGAACCACATAGGACATCTCCACAAAGGTATCGTCAGTAGGCGGAATGAAATTGTCAGCTGGTACTTATACAGGTAAAACATGAAACACACCAAAAGTTTGGCCATGCCCGGGGCTTTCGTCAAAGTGTAGGCGCTTCCGGCCGCCACAACGATAAGAATAGAAGCGACGACCCTTCTCCACCCGTCGAAGCCGTCGGTCGACCTTATGGGCGATGGCAGCCGCACTTGAAGGATTTGAAGTCATGCCCCATCGCTCGAAGCGAAGCCTAGCCGGGTCTGCGCGAATGGCCGAGCTTTTAGCCACTGGCCGTGCTCCGCGGACGCGCATTGCTGGCTTCCAAGCCCAGGCAAGCCAGCCCAGCCCTGTCCAGCCCAGCCCTTGCTTGTGCCCTTTCCCATACCGATGCATGTGGTGGTGCATTGTTGTTTTCAGGCGCATTGCGCCACTGAACAACGTCTACAAGCAGTGCTGGAAGAGCATGCAAGGGAGAAGCTTGATTGGCAGCAGCAGCACCATGACTGGCAGCAGCGGCAGCAAGACTGGCAGCAGCAGCAGCAAGACTGGCAGCAGCGGCAGCAGGACTGGCAGCAGCAGCAGCAGCAGCTGTTGGAAAAGCAGCTCCATGACCTTCTGCAGCGGGCTGACCTCCATGCCCACATCATAGCCGTCTCTGCAGCAAATGAGCTGGCACAATTGAAGGTACGGCCAGCCATAATTAGCCTCGTCCCTGCCATCCAGCCAACCTTCCACCTTGCATTTTATCCTTCACCCCCTTTGATTGTGCAGGAACAACTCAATGCAGCCCAAGCTTCTTTGGCTCACCAAGCCCCGGGTGTTGAGCAGCTGCAGCAGTCAGTGGTGAAGCTCACAACGGCAGTGTGCATTGCAGATGCCCGTGCTGTTGCAGCCGAGGCTGCTTCTGTAGCGGCCGCGGCTGTAGCGGCAGATGCCTCTTCTGCTGCCCATGCATCAGAAACATTGCTGGAGCAGGAGCAACAGCTGAACGCAGCCTTGCTTGAGGAGACAGAGCTGTTGCACCAGCATGTAGCCATTGTTGATGCCGCAACCATGGCAGCCATGGCAGACGCAGAGGACAAGGGCGTCCGGCTGAGGGCTTGCATGGCAGACTCCAAGGAGTTGCAGAAAGAGTGTAGTAATCTGATGAAGCGTGTGGCAAGGAGAGACCAGGCCTTACAGGAGCTGCGTGCAGCCCAAACAGCCCAAACAGCCATTGCGCAGGAGCAAGAGCAGCCCCCAACTGCCACTAGCAACTGTCAACATCTCACCAGCCGCCCGCATCAGACCGCATCAGACCTATGCCACACACTGGTGGCTGCGCATGCTACAACAGCTTACAAGACCAGCTATTTGTTGCGAGCATTGCAGCTGCTTGTGGCCTGCCAGCTGTCCTTCAACAAGGTGCAGCATGCCATCACCTCGTCCCTTGGCCTACACCTCATGCCGGGTCAGGAGCTGATTGACAGAGTGCCTTCTGGCAAGACCCTCAAGCGAGCCATGGACAAGATCGTCGAGATAGTGAACAAGCTGCAAGCTAGTGAGTTACAATCAATCCATCAATCATTGAGGACCCTGAGCCTAGCCCTTGCAAGTGCCAGAGCCCTAGCATGCATGCAGTGAATGCCACACAACACAAGTGACCGGTCACAGAGAATACAAGTGATAGTTTACAGAGAACACAAGTGTAGGTTGGATGTTTAATGTATTGATGTGAGGTTGGATGTAATGATGTATGGTTGAGGGCCGGACGGGCCAGCCGCAAACAGCTTTTTAAGCAAAGTCCACCGCACATGTTATGAGATAGGAGGGTTCGGAGCTGGAGTTTGTGATTGCGGGGCATTACTAACATTCACAGCTTTGCGGGAGCTAGGAAGCCGAGCTACCCAGTACAACCGACTGAACGGACCTGGCTAGCGAGAGAGACGGGCCCCGGTCTTAGACTTTATACGTATGTCTGTAGCTACCTACAGCGACCTTGTTGCGTGGACACAACTTTAGGCCCAAACAACCATGTTCAGCCTGCGGGCCTGCGCTTCAGCGCCGCTAACTTTTCTAGCACGCTGAAGCTAGCGGTGCAACCGCGGTAGCAAATGGTGGTCTAAATGTGGAGAACAGCATGGTACCAATTTTCCCCTTGCTTGTCTAACCTGACTAGCAGCGTGCATCAGGCCCTCTGACGCCGTGTATACAGCACAAGACGGCTGTGCGCACCCAGCTTGCTATGGCCAACTCCGCCTCGCTGCGCTGCCAGGGGCTTCGTGTATGTTGCCATGACGTTATGGTGAAGGAACGTGAGCGATGCATGCAGCAGGGCACAGGTGGTGGCTTGGTGGTAGTCAGCGGGTGAAGGGTATCCGGCTATGCAACCTGCGCATGGCAGTAGTTTCGTGATTTTGGCAGCACAGCACAGCACAGGGCAGCACACACCCCATGCGTCCCAAGCCAGGGTCAGCAGCCGTGCAGCCGTGCAGCCCTGCGCAGCCCAGTGCAGCAGAGGCTCCACCCGCAGCTGGTCCTGCAGCTCCCACCATTGCATGATGGTGGCGAATGCATCGTCCACTGCCACATCGCCACGGAATGGCCTGGGCAGGCGCACGGCCCCACCCTGTTGAGGCTGTTGCAAGCCACGCTGCAACTGGCGACCTGCAGCACACAAGCAGCGGCCCAGTGAGGTAGACATGGCATGGCACTGGGTGCATGGGACGCATGAGACCCTTGCATATGACCATGCTTGTGCAGGACCACGCGATGCCTATGACCATGTTCAGGGTCAGCCACCCAGCCAACCCATTGTTCACCTATCAAGCCGGCAACAGCAAGACCTAGTGATACCTGCCGTGACCCGTCCCTAGACCCCGCCAACCCAGCCAGGCAGCGCACTGCGCACCTGAGGTCGGGCCTGCCTCCTCGGCCTTGCCCCGCCGCGTGGCTTCAAGCAGGCCAAGGTTGCTGTCCGTCAAGGCCTGGGCAGCCAGGCGCTGCTGGGGCGAGAAGGCCCACCGGAACCTGAGGAACAGCCGTGCCAGCATGAGGGGGTGTCACAGCGGGACAGCAGCACACCAGCAGTGCTGCTGTGCAGCCTCCCTGCCACCCTCTAGCTCCCCCGTCGGCTAAGGAGCATCAGGCGCCCCAGAGCATGAGCCGCCCCAGAGCAGCTTAGCCGCATTCACGTCCACCAGCCCCAATGTCCCAGGCTCCAGGGGGTCAATGGCTGCCTGCCTGGGGCACTGAACTGGCTCCCCCAGTGACTGTGCATGGTGCTGCTACTGTCCCTGAGCAGACACACGAGGCGCTGCAGCGCCCGCAGCGTCAAGGGGTGTCAGGTGAGATGTTGCAATGGAGGGCGGCTGGGGGAGGGGCATCAGTGGCCTACTCGGGCCGTCTCAATGCCAGAAACACCCCAGCCCTTGGCAGGCTGGTGGCAGGGGAGCCCCTACCAGGCTCACTGGCTTGTTGCTGCTGGGCTCAGCCCCACACAGCCCCACCAGCAGGAGCAGCGGCAGTAGCAACGGCAGCAGTAACGGCAACGGCACCAGTAACGGCGGCGGCGGCAGCAGCAGCAGCAGAGGGACTCTGGCGGGGGCCCAGCAGCTGCAGTCTGGCGCCCCACCTGGCTCACCTGTGGAACACCCTGGACAGGTGGCGCTGCATGCTGCGCACTGAGGCCGGGGGGATGGACTTGAGCACGTTGACCAGGTTGGGGATGTCCTTCTCCAGCACCCGCACCGTGAACTGCGTGAAGTTCAGCAAGGTCTCAAACTCCACGTGGACCCCGTCCTGGATGATGACGGGGATGCAGCCGTTCAGCGCGGCGTCCTCCATGCGGGCGGAGTAGCCGTCCCCAGGCGCCACCTGCATCCGCCCAGCCAGCCACACCCGGGGCAGCCGCTGGCTGAGTCACGGCAACCACCCTCATGGCCAGGAGCCTGGGCCTGCTGAGGTGCAGGCTGCGCTAGCCGGTGTCCAGCAGGGCCGCCTGTGGCATTGCTGCCACCACCCTGTGTGCCACAGCCCTACCCTCTTGAGGATGGCTGACTGGGTGCTGTCGCTACTGCACTGCAAGCATGGTGCCCTGACTCTTGCTGCTGCTGCTGCTGCTGCTGCTGCTGCCGCTCCTCCTCTTGGTTCTTGCTGTCACTGCTGGCGCTGCTGCCATTGCCGGCTGGTGGCCAGTGCCACTGAGCTGTGAGCCGCCACTGAGTTGCTGAGAGGGGCAGGCAGGGTGCCGGCAGCAGGGGCAGGGGCAGGCCAGCTGTCAAGATGCTGTACAGCTCCTCCAGGTTCAGCAGTACTGCCAGTGAGGTGCAGGGTTGCAGGGGGAGGGTAAGGGCCTGGGGCCAAGCTGGGGTGCTGTACGTGACCAGGCAGGCACAACAGCAGTCCAGGTCCAACTGGCTGTGGGGGCCTCCAGCACTGCCACTGAGAGTGTGGGGGGCAGGGAGGAGGGGGAGGGGGCAGCAGCACAGGCACCCACCAGGCAAAACAGGGAGCGGGAGAGCAGCTCTGAGTAGGAGCCGGGCACATCTCCTCCATCCCCCACCTGCACCACGACATGCGTATGGCCCAGTGTTTTGTGCTCTGGCTACTCGACGAACTTTTTGTTGCACAGGTTGAACTGCCCTCCCTCCGTCCCTCCCTCCCTCCATCCCTCCTTCCCTCCCTGCAGCAGCCAGCAGCTTGCTGTCATCAGGCAAGGCACAGGCAAGGCTCCAGCTCCACACTGGCCGGCTGCAGCCCGGACCTCGCCCAGCTGAGCTCCATAGCGCAGATCAGGGTCAGTCTGACAGAGCAGCGGGCCCAGGCAGGCAGCTGCAGCCCACTCAGCTGCACCCCCTCCCTGCCCGGGTCTGGCAGCCGCCACAGGCCCCAGGACGACCTGGCTGGGCTGCTGCGGGCTGCACCCACACTGCGGGCTGCAGCCCTGACCCCGCCCAGCTCAGCTGCACAGCGCTTCAGTCTGGGCTAGCCCTGGCCCTGCCCAGCTGGCTATGACCGCAGCCGCAGACCTGCCTGGTCCTGACTGCAGCCATGAGTCAGGGCGCCTGAGTCTGGCGGAATGCAGCCCTGACCCCCCTTGACCCCCCTGGACCCCCCTGACCCCCCTTGACCACCCTTGACCCCCTTGACCCCCCTTGACCCCCTTGACCCCCCTTGACCCCCCTTGACCCCCTTGACCCCCCTTGACCCCCCTTGACCCCCTTGACCCCCTTGACCCCCCTTGACCCCCCTTGACCCCCCTTGACCCCCTTGACCCCCTTGACCCCCTTGACCCCCCTTGACCCCCCTTGACCCCCCTTGACCCCCCTTGACCCCCTTGACCCCCCTTGACCCCCTTGACCCCCCTTGACCCCCCTTGACCCCCCTTGACCCCCTTGACCCCCCTTGACCCCCCTGACCCCCCTGACCCCCCTGACCCCCAGACCCCCCTGACACCTGACGTGCCAGGCCTCACTGCCCTGCCCCCCACCAGTATGTTGTACTTCTCCTTGAGGTTGTTGTCTTGCACCATCTTGTACACGGCCTGGCGAATACCGCGGCTGTAGTTGGGCAGGCGGTGCTTGCCTACATCGCCCTGCAGCACGCGCCCGCAGCCCACACTGCACCGCATGGCCCCATGCAGCCTGCCACACACTACGCCCTAGCCTGGTAGCCAGGCGGCAGCAGAGCACCAGGCTCGACCCCTTAGGGGGGTGGAAGGGCACAGCAGCAGCCCAGCCATCACAGGCCAGGCAGGCTTCACACGAGGTTGCCTGATTTGGAGACAACAAGCAGTGCGGCTGCTTCTTGTGGACCAGGTCCTGTATAGAGCCAGTGTGGGGGCATGACAACACCCAGACTGCCAGGCTGACTGGCTGTTGAGCTTGAGCTGTGGCGTGGGATGATAAGGGATGATAAGGGATGATAAGGGATGAGAAGGGATGATAAGGGATGAGAAGGGATGATAAGGGATGATAAGGGGTGAGAAGGGATGAGAAGGGATGAGAAGGGATTATAAGGGATGATAAGGGATGATTAGGGATGATAAGGGATGATAAGGGATGATAAGGGATGATAAGGGATGATAAGGGATGAGAAGGGATGAGAAGGGATTATAAGGGATGATAAGGGATGATTAGGGATGATAAGGGATGATAAGGGATGATAAGGGATGATAAGGGATGATTAGGGATGATAAGGGATGATAAGGGATGATAAGGGATGATAAGGGATGATAAGGGGTGATAAGGGATGATAAGGGATGATAAGGGATGATAAGGGATGATAAGGGATGATAAGGGGTGATAAGGGATGATAAGGGATGATAAGGGATGATAAGGGGTGAGAAGGGATGAGAAGGGATGAGAAGGGATTATAAGGGATGATAAGGGATGATAAGGGATGATAAGGGATGATAAGGGATGATAAGGGGTGATAAGGGATGATAAGGGATGATAAGGGATGATAAGGGGTGAGAAGGGATGAGAAGGGATGAGAAGGGATGATAAGGGGTGATAAGGGATGAGAAGAAGCAGATCAGCAAGGGCGGGTGGGTCAGGGCCTGCTGGCTGTGCCCCTTGCCCCTGAGCTTAAGGGCCTGAAGAAGAAGGCGCACCCGGAAGAAGAAGAAGATGTCCCGCTCCTTGGGCGCCGCACCCATCAGCGGGCTGTGGGAGTATTGGTCGATGGTCTTATGGCTGGGCACCACCAGGTCCTGCAGCCACTGCCCCACCCCCCCCTGACCCACAGGCAAGCCAACAGCAGGCAGGCAGGCAGGCAGGCAGGCAGGCAGGCAGGCAGGCAGGCAGGCAGGCAGGCAGGCAGGCAGGCAGGCAGGCAGGCAGGCAGGCAGGCACAGGGGAGGGTGAGGAAACGGAGTCTGCCCTCCCACCTTGACTGGGTCGTAGCAGGCGTGGCCAGTGATGTGGTGCCGCCAGCCATCCGGCATGCGGCTGCACTTGCTGTCCTCGTTATAGTTGTCGCCCATATAGGCCGTGTTGCTGGTATGGTTGAGCTCCGTCCTGGGCAGAGCAGGTGCAGGGTGGGGCACCAGGGGCGTGGCTGCCCTGCCTGCAGCTGGAGTTGCGGCCTGCTGCTGCGCTCTGCTGCTGTGATTGGGGACAGCAGCATCACGCTGCCATATAAAGGCTGCTGGTCTCAACTGCACAGTGCTGCCAGTGCTGGCAAGGGCATGAGGATGCCCCCTCCCCATGACCCTCCACCCGCCCTTATCCCTGCCCCTTACCCTTGCCCCTGCCCCCTCCTCTGCTCCTCCCCATGCAGCCTCCCTCCCAGCCCACCTGCCCCAGTGTGTGAGCCAGACGGCGCTGGTGAGCACGCGCGGGACCCAGCAGGCGCCCTCATCGTGGGTGAACAAGAAGATGTGGTCACGGCCCTGGCGCCGGTTCCAATACGGGAACTGTGTGGACAGGTACCGGTGCACCTGCGCGGCAGGTAGCGCACAGCTGAGGAGCTGGTGCACTGGTGGCATGGGGTTGTGCAGAGTTGCATGCGTCAAGGGTGAAGCTCAGCGCTGACCTTGGTGGCAGGGGGTATATAGCAGAGTTGTTTGCTTTGTTTTCCCAGTTGCATTATCAATAGATCAAATTGGCATGGCCCAGGTTCATCCCCTAAAGCTTTCAGCTCGACCTATCTCGGACCCAAGGCTCGCGTCAAAACAACGACATGATGTTGGCAAGATTTGAGTCAAGGTCATGATGCGCGATAGCGCAGTACGCAAAGCGACCATTGCAAAGCGCAATGCAGCCAAACACCTAGCGTACCTGACCAGTCAGGTGTGCAAATGTGTGACTTCAGTGCTATGCTGCACATACAGCGCCAGGTCATAAATGCCCAGTGTGACACTGCTGCGGTGCACCAGCCACCAAGGGGCTGCGCCCTGTGGCCGCTGGCGAGGAGCCTGGGCCTGGCTGGCTGCGGTGCTGCAGGGGCTGGCTGGCTGCCGGGACTGGGCCGCACCTCCAGCAGCATGAGGGCCGCATGGCCTACGCGGTTGGCTGCAGGTCAGCAGGGACACAGGGCACAACAGGTGGCACAGGTCACACACAGGTCACACACAGGTCACACACAGGCCACACACAGGTCACACACAGGTCACACAGGTGTATGCGTCTGGCTGTGGCAGAGGCTTGACTAGTGGGAGGGGGAACAAGGTGGAGGTTCTTTGTCCAGGCAACAGGAAGTTACAGGGCAGCAGCACTGGCCCCCAGCCCGCCACCACCCTCCGGCTGCACTGAGTGTCAGCAGCTGTCCAGCGCCCCAAGACTGTGGTGTGCATGTGAAGTGCATGGCAGGCAGGGCAGCAGGAGGGCGCCCTGCGCTGAGGCGTCCACAGCCACATATGCCTGCTGCACCCGCTGCCCCTCAGCTGCGCCGCTAGGCCTGTTGCCCGGGTGGGCTCAACATTGCCTGAGCGGCCAGGCAGGGGTCAGGAGTCGATTGAGTGAGGTGGAGTGAGGAGGAGTAGGTCGATTGAGGAGGAGGAGTAGATCAGGGCCGGCTGTGGGTTAGCCAGGCATTGGGTGGGGGCCAGGACAGCCTGGCTGGGGTCTGGGCACACCCGGCCTGCTGCACCCATCCAGCAGCCATCACCCCGCAGGCCCGTGGCTGACCCGCTGGCCAGCCCACCCCAGCCTCACACTCCCTAGTGCAGTGCGGCCCACAGCAGACTACCTGTGTCTGGGGGTCCAAACCAGGGGAAGTCCGCCCAGTTCTTGATGGGGAAGATGAAGCAGGTGCTGTACTGGGGCACGTAAAAGAAGTCAGCTTCCTCAGGGTCAAAGGTTCTGCGGCCACAGCAGAACCTTAACTGATGTCAGGGTAAACTACGGGGACCCTATGCACTGATTATACCCCTCAAAAAATTCGGAAGTGCCCCTTTTGGAAGTGCCCCTTTTGGAAGTGCTCTTTGGAGGTGCCCTTTGGAAGTGCGAGAGTGAGTGACATCGCCTCCTGGGTATTAGTAGGTACCAGCAGGTGTTAGTAGATATGAGCCTAGTGGCGCAATGCCTCCGAGGAAGTGCCCCAGTAGCGCGGAGCAAGAGCCGCTTCCGATTGAAAGCCCGCGAAAACGTGTGGTCCGCTGCAACTGTGCAGTCCAGTGAGCTCCGCGCTGCTCACATCGCTACTGTTCATGCCAGCGCAGGTCCTAGCATCCCTCCAGGCAAAAAACGCGAGGAGCGAAGGGCTGAATGGAAAACCCAGCGCCGACAGGTGCGCACCCCCGCCTTGTATGCCCCAGCACTGTTTGTGTCCCCGCACTGTTTGTGTCCCCGCATTGTGTGCCGGCCTGTCAAAATGTTGATTGTAATTGGCTGCAGGTCATCAAAGTCCCGGGTGGCGCCGTGCTGCGCGCGTGCAAGAAAACCAAGCGCAAGCTAAAGGCTCACTTCCAGGTGAGGGCTGGGGTGCACAGCCTGCTCCGCGTAATAGCCTCCCTGTTTGTATTTAGGATATTTCTGACGTGCCTGGTGGGCTACCCCACCCCGGGGTTCCGCAGCGCCCCCACACCTCCAGCCGTGCAGCCTCCCCGTGCACTGGATGCTGCACCCCTACCCCCACTCCCCATGCGTGTCCCTGCCCAGCCAGCAGCCATGGACATCATGGACTGGGATCCTGAGGCTGAGGCTGAGGCTGAGCCAGAGCCAGAGCCAGAGCCAGAGCCTTGCCCAGCACCACCCATGCTGCGGCCACCCAGTGCCCGCCTTGCTGCCCGCCAACCCCCACCGGCAGCTCCCACTGGGCCACCCATGCCCCTGGACAGCGAAGATCCAGTCATGCTGCAGCAGCTGCAGGTGTTCTGCCTGTACTTTGCCAACGCCACCTTCCTCACCCCCCACAATCAGCTGCAGCGGCGGCTTGGCCGCGCTAGGCAGAACAAGCACTTCATCCTCAAGCCTGCCTTTGACGACCCCAGCAACCAGGAGCTACTAGCCAAGCTGCAGCAGCTGGGCAGCACCCAGCTGACTGGGGACCACAACACCATCAGCCACCACTCCATGCAGCTAGCGGTCGCCATGCAGCAACACTACTCCAACCCAGGCAAGTTGTGGTGGTGCCTAGACTCTGGACCTGGACCTTGACATAGACCTGACCTGACCATGACCTAGACCTGACCTGACCATGACCTAGACATGACTTGACCTGACCTGACCTGACCATGACCTAGATCTGACCATGACCTAGACGTGACCATGGCGTGACCATGACCTGACCTGCATGCATGCAGAGCGCTATGTCAAGCTCTACGCCAAGGCAGCCAGGTCCCGGCTAGGCTGGAGCGGGGAGGAGGCTCAGCTCTACATCAAGCTGACGTGTGGGTACAGCCTCAACACTGACAGCCCCGAGCTACAGGCTGCCCACCTGAACAAGGGACATGTGAACGACCTGATTGAGGAGGCAGCCAAGCAGCGGAGACTGCTGGCCCTGGAGGAGGGGGACTCCTTGCAGGACACCGTGCCCCTCCCTTGCCGCATGCGCCATGCGGTGCATGTGTGCAGGTGCCTGGAGCAGTGGCAGCAGCCCCCCACCCCACCCTTGCCAGGGCAGCCAAAGCGTGGCGGGCGTAGGGTAGGTCCTAGGGTCCTGACCTGCCCACCCCCCTTCACCCTCACCCCCTTGGCCAGGGTAGGAATCCATTTCATCAAGGTGGACAGCAGGGTGTTGCATGGGGTGTGCCAGCAGCTGGGGCTCACAAGGGAGACAGCCAAGGTGTTCACCACAGAGCCAGCCCGTAGCAACCATTGGGACAGGTGGTTCAGCACGAAGCAGCTGGCCAACCAAGGCTTTGAATTTGAACGGACGGTGCAGACTGATGGTGTCAGTGTATGTGTGCACTACACCCGCCCCCTCCCAACCCCTCCTGCTCCACCCTCAGCAGCAGGCCCCTCCAGCAGCAACAGCAACCCAGCGGCAGCCCCAGGTGCAGCAGCAGCAGCGGCCCATGAGCTGGGACTGCTCCGCATTGGCAAGGGCCTAGCTCAGCAGCGTGACTTTGTGTTCAATCCAGCCACTCAGATTGGGGTGGGCATCGACCCCGGCGTCACCCAGGCAGTCAGCGCAGCCTCAGGGGTGTGGGATCCGGCGACAGGCGAGCTAATGGCAGACGAGCTGCGCCGGTGGAAGCTGACCAAGGGCCAGGTCAAGCATGGCAGTGGCCTGAACAATGCCCGCCGTGACACTGAGCGGTGGCTAGCACCAATCAAGCCCCACCTCCAGCACCTGGCAGCAGCAAGCTCAGCCGGCACCTCCCTGGAGGCCAACCTGAAGCACATCACTGTTACCCTGGCCACCTGGGATGCGGTGTGGGAGGTGTACCTGGACCCCAAGTGGGCAGAGCTGCGGCTGAGGCTGTACGGAGCTCAGGACCGGACAGTGGAGCAGTTCTTCAAGAAGGTGAGGGTGGGTGGGTGGGTGGGTGGGTGGGTGGGAGGGTTATGTATTGAGATGTGGTGGGTTGGGCATGAAGTGAAAGAGTAGTTGACTGTGTCATGCCTAACCTGGTGCGACCCTGTCAGCCGCCATGTGTGTGCCTTGTGTGCATGGCTGCAGTTGGAGGAGGGCATGGCGGAGGTTTGCATGGAGCGCCATGGGCATGCCAAGCAGCTTGTGGTGTTTTTTGGAGCAGCTAGCATTGGCACTAGGGGAGGCTGGGGTGCTGATGCGGTGTTACGGGCCTGCTGCAAGGTGGTGTGCAGGCCCAGGGGCACAGACCAGCGGCGAGGCAGGGTGGTGCTTGTGGATGAGCACCGCACCACCCGGGTCAGCTCATCTGTGAATGGCCAGCAGCCATGTGAGAGGCAGCTGAACAAGCGAAGGAACACCAGGCCTGCAGACTGGAAGCCCCCAGCAGGTCAGGTGGAACAGCGTCTGCTGCGCCCAGCCTGGAGCCAGCAGCGTGACCAGCCAGTGCGGGGCATGATGTGGTGCCCGGTAGTAGCCCCCCCGCAAGCCCCCACAGGCCCCACGCAGCAGCCAGGAGGCCACACAGCCAGGAGCCTCAGAGCCTGGGCCCAGCACTCCCCTGCCAGCCAAGCGCAGCAAGCGCACCAAGGCTGAGCCAGAGGCAGCTGAGCCCACAAAGGGCAAGGGCAAGGCTTCCAAAGCCAAGCCAGCACCACAGCCAGGCAGGTGGCTGGACAGGGACTGCAACGCAGCATTGAACATGCAGCGCATTGGGGAGAGCAAGTGGCGGCCGCTGGAGCTGTGCTGGTGGCCACAGCAGGCAGCTCTGCCAGCCAAGGGCAAGGAGTACCCTGGCCTGGGCTACAAGCGGCTGCGAGACAAGCCACCCCAGGCCCAGCAGCAGCAGCCTGCTGAGGCACAGTAGTGTGTGCCCCCCCCACTTTGAGCTGTCATCAGCTTTCAATTAGTGCATGTTTTGTCATGCCAACTCTACGGTGTAGCCCTAACGGGTCAGGCAATGTTGTAGGTGGTAGGCGACCATGACCATGTGTATGCCATGTGTATGCCATGTGTATGCCATGTGTAGGCCATGAGCATGCCATGCGATGGGAACTCCACACAGACAAAAACACCGTTTTGTAGTGGTCCACAATTAGTGTGTTTGACTGCAATGAAGGGTCAAGGTTGAGGGCCAAGGTGCTGTACTGGGGCGCCTGAGTGACCCTGAGTAAATGTAAAATAAACAAAAGAAGTCAGCTTCCTCAGGGTCAAAGGTTCTGCGGCCACAGCACCAGTCACGCACGCACTCCTCTCCCACGCACACACATGCACACACCATCCCAACGTACAGGATGAAGGCAACAGAGCTTGCTGAGTAACAGCCCACCTTCCCACCTGCCCTTACGCCTGTCTGCTGGCCTGTCTGCTGGCCTGTCTGCTGGCCTGTCTGCTGGCCTGTCTGCTGGCCTGGGCGCCTCAGGCCGGCCCACCTGTGCTGGCTCTGCAGCAGCGACTCATGCAGAATGGTATCCACTGAGTAGACCCAGTTGGGAATGTCCAGGCTGACGTTGCCCTGGTGGTAGCGGCGGTGCACGCACCAGCTGCTAGGGATGCTGCAGCCAGGCAGGGCCCATACACAGGGGCAGGGCCTGATCAGGGCAGGACCAGGCAGCTGCAGGGGCAGCAGTGCAGCTCAGCATCAGCTCTGGCAGGGCTGCTCGCTGCTGTCTCATGGACGCCTCCTTCAAGCTGGCGGGCTGTGGTGTGGCTGTGGTGTGATGATGAAGTGTGATAATGAAGTGTGAAGTGGTGTGGGTTGTGGTGTGGTGTGGGCTGGTGTGTGGGCTGAGGTGTCAACGCAGGCTGTGCAGGTCTGGCGCACAGGGCCCTGCCATCAGCCAGCCCCCACATCAAGGCTTTGTGGCCAGGTCTAGCTGTACGACTGCAACCTGCCTTGCTGGGGGTCTATGCCCTTGCACATGACCGGCAGCGACAGTGGCCCCCTGCTGCACCCCTCTGGCCTCACCCTGCCCACCGCTGCAGCAGGCAGCTGCCCCCTGCGCCACACCCCTGAGCTAGCTGCCCCTGTCCTCCAGCCCCCACTGCACCTCACCCTGCCACCCCCCTCCAGCCACCCCTGCCAGCAGCCAGCAGCCCCCCCCCCTGGCCCCCGCACCGGTACTGCAGCAGCTTGCTGCTGAACAGGGGCTCCAGGTCGTACACGAAGATGAGGGGCCGCTTGCGGGTGGCGGCTGGGGGCGGCTCCTGGGCTGCGGGGGGCTCCACAGCCACGCCCTGCAGCCAGCGGCGCTGCGGGATGCGGCTGGGCTCCAGCGCCTGGCCGGCAACCTTGCGCGAGCAGTCGTGGCCATACCAGCCTGCGCCAGGGCAGCAGCAGGCAGTGGCCAGGGCAGGGTGACGCACTAGGCAGCACGTGCATGGTGTGAGGGCAGCACACAGCCAGCTGACAAGGCCAGGCACACAGCCAGCTGGCAAGGCCGGGTTGCAGGGCACGGGGTGCTGGGCTGAGGGAACTTGTGACTGGGCCAAGTCAGCGCTGGGGGAGCCTGGCAGCCTGATGAAGGGTCATGGTACACCAGCCAGGCGGTGCTGCTGGCTGGCGCAGCCCAGGGCAAGTGCAGGTGCAGCCACGCTTCACTAGTCTGAGGCCCCGGATGCTTGTCCCCAATGTGAAGCAGGAGCATGCCTTCGGGCAGCGCTGCGCTGTGCCTCACCTGGGTCACACTTGCAGAAGCCCAGGTTACACTCTCCATGGCCACTGCACTGCACACCGCCAACACCAGACAGCAGCAGCAGCAGCAGCAGCAGCAGCAGCAGCAGCAGCAGCAAGCATCAGGCTGCCATACTGGCTGGCATACACAGCGATCCCGTGTGCACCAGGCTTCCCTGCTGACCCCCTTCCTGCCCCTCCCTGCCCCATCACAGGTAGTGAGGGAGAGGGTACGGGGGGGAGCGGGGAAGGGAGGGGCAGGGGAGAGCAGGGAGGGCAGGAGGGCAGGATGGCAGGAGGGCAGGAGGGCAGGGAGGGCTGCTCCGGTGCTGAGCTGGTCTGACCTGGTTGATGCAGAACATCTCCACCGTGTCCTCACAGGTGTGCCCTGCCAGGCCGTCGATGACTGCAGGCAGCAGGGCTGCTGGGTCAGCTGCTTCAGGGCATGCTGCCTCTACCACCCTCAGTGCTAGCAGCAGCAGAGGGGGTAGGAAGTTCAGCTGGGCTGGCTGGCAAGGTGTTGAGGGTGCTGCAACCTGCCCGCCTGCCCTAGGCATACCCCTAGTGCAGCACCCTGCTGCCCTGCCGCCTGCCCAGCTGCTGCCTGCCCTCCAGCTGACAGGGGCCAGAGGTCAGGGGTAAGTTGCTGCCTACATCTGCTGACTTCCAACCATTCACCATCTTCATCCCCCTGCCGGCCCCCAGCATGACCCACCAAAAAAGCAACCTACCAACCAAACAACCAACCAAGCAACCAAGGATGACAAATGGTATGCAGCAGGCACTTGGCAGCCAGTGTGCTGTGGCCTACAGCAGCTTGCCCCCCCTGCCTGGCCCCTGCCTGGCCCCATGCAGTCAGGTCCGCACCCCTCCCTGGCCCTGTTGGCTCCCGCAGCCTCCTCCACACTGCGCTGCCGGCCCCGGCACCCGCATGCCACTCACTGCAAGGGCAGGTGGCCACGGGCTGCTCTGCCACGCACCAGCCACCAGGGCCATAGATGTCGGCCCAGGTGCGCCAGCCCCCCGCATTGTACTGGGTGCCGTCAGCGCCCTGCAGCCCGCAGCAGGGCCAAGTGAGGCGACTGGCATGGAACAGGTGCCGGGTTGGTCTCAGGGGCTCAGTCGGACAGAGGGTGGCGCAAGGGGCTCGCTGCCCGGCATGACGACCCACAGTGGAGGGGGGAGCTGTGGCCACCTCGGGGTCCAGCCCAGCCCGCACCGCCCCGCCCCGCCCCACCCCGCCCCGCCCCGCCCTGCCTGGGGTGTGAATGGAACTAGTCAGTGCTGCTGCACGTGTGCTCCAGCCCTCTGGCCCTCATGCCCTGGGGCTGCCTGGCTGCCTCATGCCTGCGCCTCCAGCCCTGGCCTGCTAAGCCTAGCCAAGTCCAACATGCTGCTCTAGATCCGGGTGCTGGCGGCAGTGCTGGGCAGCAGGGGGAACCCACCTCCTTGGGTCTGCACTCCGGGGTGTTCATGGGTCGGCCCCGCTTCAGGGGCGGGGTGCCTGGGGGGGAGCCCTTAGGCGCGGGGATGCGGCCTTGCGGCCCGTCACACCAGCAGCTGCCCACCTCGGGGTCACAGATACCTGCACCAGGGGCCACAGCGGCCAGCAGGGGGGCCACTAAAGTCAGCAGGGGTCACACAGATGTCGGCAGGGGAGGCCGCAGCGGTCAGCAGGGGGGCCACAGACATCTGCAGGGGGGTAACAGTGAGGGCAGGGGAGGATGGGGGGCCATAGATGCCTGCAGCAGTGGGGGGGGAGGGGGCCTAGGGGCAAGCACAAGCGCCCACTTTGCTGCTCACCCACCCCAGCTGTGTGGAGGGTAGCGCGGCAGTGCCCTGGCAACCCCCCCCTCCCAGCCGCTGGCCTCCCCCCTGCCCAGGGCCCGGGTTGGCTGCAGCAAGGCACTGACCCAGGCAGCGAGATTGCGTCCCGCCATGCTCTGTGGGGTCCCGGTCCCGCCCCTCTGCGTCTGAGGAGCTCCGGGGGGGCTGGTCAGCCTCCTCACAGCTCCTCAAAGTGTTGGTGCAGGGGCGCTGCTGCTGCTCCCCGCAGCCGGCACCGGTCCACCCAGCTGCAAGCACCGGGTGGCCATCAGGGTAGGGTGGAGGGTAGGGTGGAGGGTAGGGTGGCAGTGACCAGCTTTGCAAGCACAGAGCAGCTGGGTGTTTCCTTTCACTCACACAACAACTGTGAGGGAAGAAGACAAGGGGGAAAAGAGGTGCCTTGCCTATGGTTTGTGCTCGGTGCCACGCACCAGGGCACTCGCAGTAGCCAGAGTCAGCATTGCAGTTGCCGACCCCGTTGCAAGGCACAGGTGGTGAGCCAGAGGTAGGGCACTGCTTGGAGCCCCGGGGCGCAGGCTTCCAGCTCACTGGCTGCAGAGACGACAGTGGCAGAGGGCAAGCCACAACAAGCAGTGCAGTCAGCCTCAATCGTAAAAACCGCTGCAAAAATGCAGGCTTGGTGCTGTTCAGTGGATGATGCCTTGCAATGTCCTGCATCGTTCCACTGTTACTCCTTTGAACACTGTGCTGCAATGCTGTGGAAGCAGTCAGCCTCTAATCAGGACTGCTTTACATGTACAGGCACCCTATGCAGTACCTCTTGAGCGTGAAATGCAGCACACCAGTCGCCAATCGCTGCGCTGCAACGCATGCGCACAGGTGCATCCTCCGTCAGGACAAAGCGAGCCCGCTGTACAGGTAGGCCGACAGCGGATGTCAGCAGAGTGATGACAGCTACCGCGCCGAGAAAGCTCATCATCACAATGTGTAATTTGCTTTGCACTAGTGGCAAGTGAGCGATGCACGGAAGACGTACGAGTCCGTTTGAACGGCGCATGGTTGTTTACAAATGGCAGCTGGTGATCAGGCGCCCCCAACATTCAAAAAATGGCAGTAAACCGACCCCTGGTAGTAGGACGGCTGTAACTCTGCACTCGCTGCGCCAAATTTAATGCTAGCTGGCTCAGTATGTAGCCAACCCAGCCAGCTACCTTTCACCCATCCAGAATAAACATTCACCGAGTAGGCCGTGCACAACAAAGCATCAAAGTTAGTGATTCAAATTTGGACCGTTGCGGGGCATGCCGTCATCGCTGCGACCGCCTTCGTCGCTTAGGCTGCTCTACATGCGCATGCGCGTCGGCAGCAGCAGTCGGATCGGAAAGCGGTTGCGGCGATGTGGCAATGAGCCCACCTCCCCCCCTTACCTAGAGGGCAATGCCACAGCTCGACCATTGGGACTTACAGCATGCTACTTACTAGGTTACGCTCCTTTTAGACATTGTTACACACGCTCATACTCAGATATGTCAAAAGCACACTTTGGTCTGTGACCGTCAACTCCCTTAGCCGATTTTGGGGTCAGGGCCATGCAGTCAGTCACACAGCTCCACACCATGACCGAGTTTGGACTCGGCTCCTCTGAGAGTTACACTCCCCTACATCCCATCCACCTGCGTGCAACGTTTCATAGCTCAACTGCCACCCCACAGCCCCGTGGCCCTGATTATACTTGGAGAACATGATGTCACTTTGAAGATGTCAAACTGATAGAGGCCTGGGTTGTTTGATGTGCAATTTGTTTCAAGAGATGCACCAGTGAGTCAAGAACAAACATTTTATACCCATTTTCCTATGGGTGCAGCGGGTGAAACACAGTGGAGGACACAGTGAGGAGGGGGTGTGTAAGCCGTTGATACCTCAGTGTGCGCCGACCCGAAGGGTGTATTCGGCGAGAGCGAGTATAACAATATGTTCCAAACACCCCGTCAAGGTGCCCTGCACGCCCGGCAGACATCGCGTTGGGTGTTGGCCGGACATTCCATTTGTGCACAACCAGCTCACTACGCTAGGTAGATGGGGCCACAGCGATGCGGCTCACCGTGCCAAGGATACCCGTCTCGCCGCTGTGGTTTGTTCGCGGGCACATGTGGCAGTACGCGAGCAAAGACTCCAATGTCGTGCGCTGATGGTCAGATGACGCGCATTGATTTGCAGCTACCAATGTGCCAAACGCTATCGAAAACGATGCAGTATTTAGAGAGTACTTGCATGCATATTACCAACCCCATGTTGGGGGCGCCTGAGGCACACACACCAGAAGGCTGAGCTAAAGTGGGCATTAGGCACACTAGCTGTAGCCTTTACAACAGCGATCTCGCAGCCTGTGATTGATTACAAGTTGTTAGGCTAGCACCTGTTCCAACAACTCGACAACGACTGAGTGTTACACTTTGGCCTGAGAGAGTCTTGTACTCCCCAAGGTAACAGTGCTGTAGCTCTACTATTTCCAGTGATTCCAGTATTCCCCGGCTTCGACCATGCAGCTTGCATACTTTTGCACTTAGCATGCGGTGACCTCTGCTCAAGCTGATCAAAGACCCTGGCTTTGTAGCTTGTCACGCTGGATGGGTTTATGGTCTCGGGAGCTCCAGGGCTTGGGCTACTCCCGCTGCAGCAGGCCGAGGCGATCCGCGAAAATCTTGTGAAAGCCATCAATTCTAGAGCGTCAATTCTTCCCTAAACGTGAGCAAGATGCATAAAGCCTTGCGAGATGTCTTTAGTCATCCCAATGTACACCAGCTGTTCACACGGTCGACCAGATGTTCCAGCTGTTCCCATCACCAGCCATTAAACACCAAGCCATGCAAGTACATAATAATCGAGATAATGCTTGCTGAGGCGTGCCACCGTGGTGATGGCGTCCTCCTTCTCCTGTGGTGACAGCAGCCCAAAGGGGGGCTGGGGAGATGCGTTGAGACTTAAGCAGGTGCGCTATTCAAAAGGCTCATCTCGAGTCTATCTCGATCGTCGAGTCGAGTCGAGTCGAGTCAAACTCGACTTGAAATTTCGAGTCGAGACGTCTCGTCTAGTCGAGTTGCGCTCCTTAATAACCTGTCATTGTACCTCACATCACCAGCATTGCATGCTCCTATGATTGCACACCCGCAAATATGAGGTGCAAGATGCAGTTCACCTCTGGGCATCGGACAGAACAGAAAAGCAACTTGACAATTGCAGACGACTCAACAGTCTTGCTGCAGCATTCCCATCCTCTCCACAAACTCTATGAAACCTGTTGCATGCATCTGTGCTAGTATTGCACTCAATGAAGCACTCGGGGGAGACAGTCCATCATTCACCCCTTATCGTGCCAGCTCAGCACCATTTCTATGCACTTGCTGATCACTGAAGGGATTGGCCTTCCCGACCCAGTTTGGCCACAAGTAAGCAATGTGCAGCGACAAGTGCATGCGTGAAAATACATGCATGCATAGACATGCATGCATGCACAAGACCTGGTGTCATTATGTGTGAGCATGCGCTTCTGTTGTGGCCCTAAAGCCATGGATGTGGATCCGGGCATTCACGTGCAGCCTCCCCAGTGGCACCACTGACCCGGACTTTGTCAGAAGACGTTTGTCAGAAGATGCACCTGGCTGCATATATAGCGCCCGGCAGCAGGCGATACACCCCAACTGATACATTATGACGCCCATGGGAAGTGGGCAGATGCAATGCTCAGAGCCATGCTCAGAGCCATGCCAACCTTTGGCGCCTGACAGCCCAGAAGCTGGCTACGGGCCAAAGAAGAAGGACACATGGAGGGTAGATATTTAAGACATCAATTGTGGTCTGACAGGTGGTGGTGATGCTGAAGAGGCAGCCTATTTGCTTGGCATGCCCAGTGCTGCGGCAGTTTCCTTGCGCCCCCCTTCCAGCAGGGCGCGGATGTGCTCTGGCTGTTGGTGCTCCTCTGGCAGCGGCAGGGCTGTGTAGTAGTCGTTCATCTCCTGGGCGTGGGGTGGCAGCTTCTTCAGGAACCAGGGGTGCTGCAAGATGCCTGCAGCAGGGGGCCGAACATGCGCATGCAAGCACACCAAGGAGTGCATGAGGCATAGCAGTGAGTGGAGGAGGGAGGACAAGAACAGTACGCATGGCACATACACATAGCATCACACATCCCCAGCCTCCCTTTGGCTGCAGCCTGCACCCTAACCCCTGCACTGTGGCTGGCACAGTGGGCACCACCAGCCTACATGCCTTGCTCCTGTGCTAGCCCAGCCGTGGGAGCGGACCTTGCAGGGTGAGGCGCTTGGCTGGGTCGGGCTTGAGCAGGCGCTTGAGGAAGTCGGTGCACTCCAATGAGGTGAGCACGTGCGGGGACAGGTCGTAGCGCTCCTTCTCCATTGCCTGCAGCATCATCTGGCTGCGGGTGGACTCTGCCACTTCCACGCTGTCGTCCAGGTCGAAGGGGTACTTGCCATACAGCTGCGGGCAGACGGTGGGTGAGGAGTGGGAGTGGGAGGGTGGAAAGCATGAGAGAAGGAGAGCAAGCAGTGGAGGGGCAAGGGCGAGGAGAGGGCTGCATGCTGCAGGGTTGCCCTGCACTCGTATGCCTTAGGCATGGTTGTAGCAGCTGATGGAAGCTGGAAAGGGATGTACTGAGGCTGCATTGAGGCAGAGCTCGTGGCCTTGCTGAGCTGCAGCCTAAGGATGTGGGGTCGTACCATGATGTACAGCACCACCCCGGTTGACCAGACGTCTGCGTGCTTGGCATCATAGTGGCCACGCGACTTGATGACCTCGGGCGCCTGAAGCAGTGGCAGCAGCGGCAGCAGCTGGTTATCAGAGAGGGCTGCAGTGGAGGCAAGCCAGGGATCCACTGGTCAGCAGGTGCCCATTACTGCTCAGGGCTGCCACCTAGTTGGGCTGGCATTAAACTGATGTCTGCAATGTCAGGTCTGGGTGAGGCTGCCAGGTTCAGCAAGGGGCTTGATCCTCACCATGTAGCTCAAGGTGCCGACCTGCACAGCACAGCACAGCGCAGCACAGTACAGCACAGGCGAGGCAGGCAACGTCGTGGGTCAAGGGTGCAGAAGAGCAACGGACATCCGAAGGTGCATGCAGCTGTGCAAGCACACTAATGGCAGGCGCCTCCCGCCTACCCTGAGCATTTCAGCGTGTCAACGCTCAGGCTCAAGCTTGCTGGCAGGAATGGCTGCTGGGCTATCCAGGCCCCACCTGTGATTTGGCTGCACTGCGAAAGTCTGCCTTGGAATAGCCAAAGTCACAGATCTTGAGCAGTGGGTAAGGCAAACCCTCCTCATTCTGCAGCAAGCAGTTCTCCAGCTTGATGTCACGGTTGGCGATGCCCTTGCGGTGCATGTAGTCCAGCGAGAGGACCAACTGTGAGCAAGCAAGGAAGGTAGGTAAGCACTTGACAGACCAAGTCAGGCAAGGGACTGCCTGGGCCCTGGATGTGGACCTGGCAGGTGGTAGCCCGCTGGCCCACACACCTGTTGAATAAACCAGCGAGCCTGTGTCTCCTTTAATCGCTTTTGAGTGCGTACCAAATCAAACAGGCTGCCGCCATTAGCATATTCCATGACCTGCAGCAATGTGAGCCAAGGGTTTAGTGTTTGTGAGAAGCCTTGAATAGTGCAAGGATGTGCAAGCCTGTAAGCCTCCCATCTGGTGTGCCATGCAGGACTGTGTGTCCTAGAGGCTGTGTGTCCTGGAGGATGTGTGACGGTTATTTGTCCTGGAGGCTGGTGTGTCCTGGGAGTTTTTGCTGTACTCACGATGCAGACATGTTCAGACGTGAGAAACACCTCCTTAAATTGCACAATGTGTGGGTGTCGCAGCATGGAGTGGTTGACAATCTCTGCTTCAAGGTACCTGCAGGGTTTGTAACAAGTCTAGTTAGCTCTTGCTGATATGCCTACAAGGCGTGGCACGGGTTTCTTCGCCAGGACCCCTCACTTGTTGATGTTTCGCCGCTTCAAGCACTTCATAGCCAGCATTTTTTTTGTGTGTACTTCGTGTACTAGCTTCACGCTGCCAAAGGCGCCAGTACCAATAGTCTGTACGTGCATTGCAAGCCTTGGCGTGTGAGGCAGTTTGGGCAGTGGGCAAGATATTGCAGCAGCCAGCACACGCGCACACCGCATATCAGTAGTACAGCTTGCTCTAACGCTTAGAACACTTGTGGCGAGCGAGAAAGAGCAAGTTTCGCAGGCGCTCACCTCGATTGACACAAAGCGAGACATTGGGTCCACAGTAAGCGAGCGAGGTATGCTTGCTGTGCCTGCACTGCTGCTCTTGGGGGCGGTAGCGTTTCCGGGGAGCATCCCGGCGTCCTGTGCAAGCGGTGACATCCTTTGTAGCTGGGACAGTGGGTGTGTACGCGACGCTAGAACAGACGAGAAATACGCTGTCACACAGCACTGGCTTCGAAGCCACCGAAAATACCAAGGCGGAAATGTGAAAAGTGATGCTTGCATAGAGTCGGCTGCTACGTCGGCTGATGACGCAGTAGGCTGATGACGCAGTAGGCTTCGGCGTCTATGCATAAGGTAAGTCGCTCAGAACTTGTTTGTACAAGAGCTCGACATGCTTTCAGTGACCAATATTTGTAACGGTGCTGTAGAGACGAAGTTGCCAAACTTAGCGTCCCGCGCCTGACTTACACTCAGACACCACGCACGTTAGGTATGCTGACTGTTTGCTTATGACTGCCCTCCTGTCGCTCCTGAGCGAGCCTGCAGCAAGGCAAAGATTCCAGTTAGTACATTATGAGCAAAGGCACTGAGGCTTGTTCTCAATTCCCTGTCATTGCAATCATAGTGCAATGACAGCATGGTAGGCGACCTCGTTGTCTCTTGTACCAAACTAAGGGCGCGTTTCCAATGGACGGAGAAAAGAGAAAAGAGATCGCCCATGTGCATGAATTCAAACGCGTTTCCAATGGACGGAGAAAAGAGAGAAGAGATGCATGGAGGCCACTTTCCAGCCGCCGCCTACGCCTTCATTGATCTACACACGAGCTACAGTGCTTCATTGATCTACACACGAGCTACAGTGCTCGGCTGGTGTTTCACTATGATGTAAATGTGCTTGGAGCATGCCATGGCTGGTCGGCTGTAGCTTTGGGGGTTGGCTGTAGCTCTGGGGGGCGATCTTTTCATATGGTATGGGAACAAGGACGCAATTGTCCCGTTAGCTGGGATGGTGGCAGGTATGATGGGGTCAAGCATCGCAGGCGCAAGTGCACAAAGTGCGCCGTGCAAGTCAGTCGTGCAAGTCAGTGCAGTTGTGCAAGTCAGGCTGCGGGGCTTATCAGGCTAACTAGTCAAGCACTCTCCGCACTAGCGGGACTAGCTAAGTATGCTCCGGGGGGGCTACTGCTCCGCTCCCTGGCACTGCTCCGCGTTGAAATTGCGGTGCTCGTCAAACAGCTGATGCGCCCTCAGCTGATGCGCCCTCAGCAACAATACGGACGAGGACCATCTCCTGGGCATTTGTCCTCTTCATCAGCTCCTGCGGCTTAGGTGGCGACGCAGAAGCGGCAACGGGACATTGGCAACGGGACATCAAACAGCGATGCCCTGGAGAAACAGCCCAGCCTAACCCAGCTCTCGCTGCGGCTCCGGTGCAAAAGGTCACATCTCTCGGTCACATCTCTTTTTCTCCTGGGGGGGTCGGCCTGGAGGACCCTAGCGGAGAAAAAGAGATGAAATGGAGCTCACTCTAGGAGAGTTATTCGTCTCTATCTCCGCGCATTGGAAACGGGAGAAAAGAGATCCGGACCGTTGGCGGCAGTTAGAGGGACATGGGCTGGCGGCGATCTCTTTTTCTCTTTCTCTTTCTCTCTTTTTCTCTTTCTCTCTCCGATCTCTTTTCTCTTTCTCTCCGTGCATTGGAAACGCGCCCTAAGTGCTTATTCTCGAGGCTGCATGAAGCCCTACGTTCATTGTTCCCCCTCATCCCCTTGCTATCCAAGCAAAGATAGTGTGCAGTCCATGAAACAAATGTCTTGTGGTCAGGCTAGACAAGCAAGCCAAAAAATGCCCATTTTTCGGACGGACCTAACTAACTCTATACACCGCTTCACGATGTAAGATTGGCACGCCTTGACGCAGCGCCGCGCACGTTAGCATCGGCTCGGAGGAACAGGCCTATGGTGATCGGCTGGTCCGCGACCCCGTCCAATGTTCGGGGGCCCCGACCAGCACGCAACGCCAGGAGCGCTCCATCGCTCTTATTTGCGCCCTAAAGTATGTGTGCTGTTGCGGCGATGTCCTCGGCGATGTCCAGGTGCCTACTGGGTGTCTACAGTGTGTGCTACATGCTGCTTGCTAGAGGCTTGTCTCATGGCCGGGTTGAGGGGGTACGCCGTGAGGCTTTGAGCCTTAAACTTCTTCAGCAGCTAGCTGTACCACACACTCACACCCTGGCGCTGACTTGACCTCATCATGCACCAGTTCGGTCAATGGCGAGTGGTAGTGTGGGACACACTGCCAAAAGCATCAATTGTATGCCAAACGTGCCAAACGCCTAGCAATGCACACCGGGGGAACCGCATTGGATACATGCACAAATGTTTACTGTGGAGGAAGCGGGATAACATGTCTGCTGATAACTATAAATGAAATCCTATATAAAACCCCAAAAACGCGTTAGACATGGCCATGCCAGTGAGTTTTTGCCCAAAACGATGGCCTTTCCGCCAGCCTGAACTGTCAATGATGGTTGTAAAGACTGTTGTCCTGCCGTCGGAGTCGTCGATGGACCTTTCGGTTGAGGACCAATCAAGTCTCCCGGTAAAAGTTCCCCCTGTACGGGGGAAGTTTGTTGGCTGTAGATGGGGGAAGTTTTAAATTGCCCAACCGCGCTACTCGACAAGCACGAGCGACTAGCAACCCATACTACGGCTTGCTGGGCTCCATTGCAAGCTGTGACGCGCAACCTGGACGGCCCAGAGGTGGTCGCTGGGGGCGGTTACTGTAATCGTTGATGAACGGCCGCAGCGATGCCGACCACAAGCCGTCCCTTAACACCAGCCGACCCACTCCCGTACACGCAGGAGTTATGACCCCGCCGAGGCAAGCGAGGACAACGCACAGCTGAAGGACAGCAAGAAGAAACGCGTGGAGCTGAGCTAGGCGCGGGCCAGGCGAGCTACAGGTGAGATGGTTAGGGTAATACCTAGCCACTAACACATTAGGGGCAGCACTAATAATTCGCCCCTTGCATTACCCTTGCCATAACTCTGTTGTTGTGTGCCTATACATGCAGGCCATCCACAATAACAGTTCAAGGAGACCCCAACAACTTAGAACGGCAAGACCGGCGACCCGCCGCCCAGCCCCACCCCTTGCCGCCGCAGCCCAGCCCTGCCCCACCCCCTCCCAGCCCTGCTCCACCCCCTCCCAGCCCTGCCCCACCCCCTCCCAGCCTTGTGTTGCCCCTCCCCTCCCTGCCCAGCCCTGCCCACCCCCTTTCAGCCCTGCCCCACCCCCTGCCAGCCTTGCGTTGCCCCTCGCCGCCGCAGCCCAGCCCTGCCCCACCCCCTCCCAGCCCTGCCCCACCCCCTCCCAGCCCTTCCCCACCCCCTCCCAGCCTTGTGTTGCCCCTCCCCTCCCTGCCCACCCATGCCCCACCCCCTCCCAGCCCTGCCCCACCCCCTGCCAGCCCTGCCCCACCCCATCCCAGCCTTGCGTCGCCCCTCCCCTCCCTGCCCAGCCCTGCCCCACCCCATCCCAGCCCTGCCCCACCCCCTGCCAGCCCTGCCCCACCCCATTTAAGCCCTGCCGCACCCCCTCCCAGCCTTGCGTTGCCCCTCCCTGCCCTGCCCTGCCCTGCCCTGCCTGTAGGTGTGTGGCAGTGCAGTCTTCAGGTAGCAGCAGGCTGCAGGTTTGCTGCAGTGCATGTGCAGCAGCAGCAGGCTGCAGTGCATGTGTTACAGTGCATGAGCAGCAGCAGCAGCAGGTTGTAGTGCATGAGCAGCAGTGCAAGGACAGCAGCAGCAGTGGATGGGCAGCAACAGCAGGCTGTAGGTGTGTAGCAGTGCAGGTAGCAGCAGGCTGCAGGTGTGCTTCAGTGCATGAGCAGCAACAGCAGGCTGCAGTGCATGTATTACAGTGCATGAGCAGCAGCAGCAGGTTGTAGTGCATGAGCAGCAGTGCAAGGACAGCAGCAGCAGTGGATGGGCAGCAACAGCAGGCTGTAGGTGCGTAGCAGTGCAGGTAGCAGCAGGCTGCAGGTGTGCTTCAGTGCATGAGCAGCAGCAGCAGGCTGCAGTGCATTTGCTGCAGTGCATGAGCAGCAGCAACAACAGGTTGTAGGTGTGTTTCGGTGCATGAGCAGCAGCAAGAGCAGCAGGCTGTAGTGCATGAGCAGTGCATGGACAGCAGCAGCAGGCTGTAGGTGTGTGGCAGTGCAGTCGTGTATTAGAAATCAGCAGCAACTTTGAGCCCATCTGAGAAGAATGTCGCATGGTACAAAAGCTTTCAAGCTGTCCTGAGCCTCCGTTCAGTTCCATGCCACACAACGTGATTTGTAAGCTGTGAATGGTCAAGATGTAATGAAGAAAACGGTGCTGGTCATTAGCCGTGTATCCTCATCTCAAATGATACCTACGCCCCTTGTATGGACAACACCACCACGCGGTGATGCGCTAAGGCCGCAAACGTGGTAGCCACCTGCTACATATCCCCCTTTGCATGTATGCATCACGGTCATGCTTAGCAAGTGCAGGCCTGGCAGTGATCCGCACCAAACCCAACCATATGCTACCACGCGGTATTACATCGACGCTGCAACTGGCACGGTCAAGTACGCTAGGTCTATTGTATACCCTGATATTCGAGTTGCAATTGCCGATCACCGGGGGAATTGTCTTACACAACCAATATGGTGTCCATATGCGGCTACACAAGCAATGGCATGGTTAAACAACCGCATATTGCATGCCTTCATTTGCATAAAGCTACCAAGACCACCGCAGACCATGCCAGATCTATGCCTTGAAATGAGCTTGCATGCAACCAGACACACACCGCACATGTTGCTGTCCTGTGCCCTGTGCACTGCTGGTCATGCACTACAGCCTGTTGCTGCTGCGGCTGCTCATGCATTGCAGCACATGCACTTTAGCCTAGTAGTGCTGCTGCTGCTCATGCACTGAAGCACACCTACAGCCTGCTGCTACCTGCAGCCTGCATTACCACACACCTACAGCCAGCTGTTGCTGCCCATCCACTGCTGCTGCTGTCCTTGCACTGCTGCTCATGCACTACAGCCTGCTGCTGCTGCTGCTCATGCACTCCAGCAAATGCACTGCAGCCTGCTGTTGCTGCTCATGCACTGAAGCACACCTGCAGCCTGCTGCTACCTGCACTGCTACACACCTACAGCCTGCTGTTGCTGCCCATCCACTGTTGCTGCTGTCCTTGCACTGCTGCTCATGCACTACAACCTGCTGCTGCTGCTCATGCACTGTAACACATGCACTGCAGCCTGCTGCTGCTGCACATGCACTGCAGCAAACCTGCAGCCTGCTGCTACCTGAAGACTGCACTGCCACACACCTACAGGCAGGGCAGGGCAGGGCAGTGAGGGGCAACGCAAGGCTGGGAGGGGGTGGGGCAGGGCTTGGATGGGGTGGGGCAGGGCTGGCAGGGGGTGGGGCAGGGCAGGGAGGGGGTGGGGCAGGGCTGGGCAGGGAGGGGAGGGGCAACGCAAGGCTGGGAGGGGGTGGGGCAGGGCTGGGCAGGGAGGGGAGGGGAGGGGCGCGCAAGGCTGGGATGGGGTGGGGCAGGGCTGGCAGGGGGTGGGGCAAGGCTGGGTGGGGGTGGGGCAGGGCTGGGCAGGGAGGGGAGGGGCAACACAAGGCTGGCAGGGGGTGGGGCAGGGCTGGCAGGGGTGGGGCATGTCTGGGAGGGGGTGGGGCAGGGCTGGGCAGGGAGGGGAGGGGCAACGCAAGGCTGGCAGGGGGTGGGGCAGGGCTGGGAGGGGGTGGGGCAGGGCTGGGCAGGGAGGGGAGGGGCAACACAAGGCTGGGAGGGGGTGGGGCAGGGCTGGGAGGGGGTGGAGCAGGGCTGGGAGGGGGTGGGGCAGGGCTGGGCTGCGGCGGCAAGGGGTGGGGCTGGGCGGCGGGTCGCCGGTCTTGCCGTTCTAAGTTGTTGGGGTCTCCTTGAACTGTTATTGTGGATGGCCTGCATGTATAGGCACACAACAACAGAGTTATGGCAAGGGTAATGCAAGGGGCGAATTATTAGTGCTGCCCCTAATGTGTTAGTGGCTAGGTATTACCCTAACCATCTCACCTGTAGCTCGCCTGGCCCGCGCCTAGCTCAGCTCCACGCGTGTCTTCTTGCTGTCCTTCAGCTGTGCGTTGTCCTCGCTTGCCTCGGCGGGGTCATAACTCCTGCGTGTACGGGAGTGGGTCGGCTGGTGTTAAGGGACGGCTTGTGGTCGGCATCGCTGCGGCCGTTCATCAACGATTACAGTAACCGCCCCCAGCGACCACCTCTGGGCCGTCCAGGTTGCGCGTCACAGCTTGCAATGGAGCCCAGCAAGCCGTAGTATGGGTTGCTAGTCGCTCGTGCTTGTCGAGTAGCGCGGTTGGGCAATTTAAAACTTCCCCCATCTACAGCCAACAAACTTCCCCCGTACAGGGGGAACTTTTACCGGGAGACTTGATTGTGAGGACAGCCGCACTTGAAGCCTTTTAAGCTATGCCCCATCGCTCGAAGCCATGCCAGGGACCTGTTGCCCGAAATGTTGGCCTCTCCGCCAGCCCGCTATAGATAGAACGAAAGCACTGACCCTTCGCCTGCCTTCGGCGCCGACGACGGACATTTTGGACAATTATAGCCGCACTCAGATGGTCTTCAGCCATGACTGTACATATTGCCCCAGCCCAGCCCAGCCCAGCCCAGCCCAGCCCAGCCCAGCCCAGCCCAGCCCAGCCCAGCCCAGCCCAGCCCAGCCCAGCCCAGCCCAGCCCAGCCCAGCCCAGCCCAGCCCAGCCCAGCCCAGCCCAGCCCAGCCCAGCCCAGCCCAGCCCAGCCCAGCCCAGCCCAGCCCAGCCCAGCCCAGCCCAGCCCAGCCCAGCCCAGCCCAGCCCAGCCCAGCCCAGCCCAGCCCAGCCCAGCCCAGCCCAGCCCAGCCCAGCCCAGCCCAGCCCAGCCCAGCCCAGCCCAGCCCAGCCCAGCCCAGCCCAGCCCAGCCCAGCCCAGCCCAGCCCAGCCCAGCCCAGCCCAGCCCAGCCCAGCCCAGCCCAGCCCAGCCCAGCCCAGCCCAGCCCAGCCCAGCCCAGCCCAGCCCAGCCCAGCCCAGCCCAGCCCAGCCCAGCCCAGCCCAGCCCAGCCCAGCCCAGCCCAGCCCAGCCCAGCCCAGCCCAGCCCAGCCCAGCCCAGCCCAGCCCAGCCCAGCCCCGCCCCGCCCCGCCCCGCCCCGCCCCGCCCCGCCCCGCCCCGCCCCGCCCCGCCCCGCCCCGCCCCGCCCCGCCCCGCCCCGCCCCGCCCCGCCCCCGCCCCGCCCCGCCCCGCCCCGCCCCGCCCCGCCCCGCCCCGCCCCGCCCCGCCCCGCCCCGCCCCGCCCCGCCCCGCCCCGCCCCGCCCCGCCCCGCCCCGCCCCGCCCCGCCCCGCCCCGCCCCGCCCCGCCCCGCCCCGCCCCGCCCCGCCCCGCCCCGCCCCGCCCCGCCCCGCCCCGCCCCGCCCCGCCCCGCCCCGCCCCGCCCCGCCCCGCCCCGCCCCGCCCCGCCCCGCCCCGCCCCGCCCCGCCCCGCCCCGCCCCGCCCAGCCCAGCCCAGCCCAGCCCAGCCCAGCCCCGCCCCGCCCCGCCCCGCCCAGCCCAGCCCAGCCCAGCCCAGCCCAGCCCAGCCCAGCCCAGCCCAGCCCAGCCCAGCCCAGCCCAGCCCAGCCCAGCCCAGCCCAGCCCAGCCCAGCCCAGCCCAGCCCAGCCCAGCCCAGCCCAGCCCAGCCCAGCCCAGCCCAGCCCAGCCCAGCCCAGCCCAGCCCAGCCCAGCCCAGCCCAGCCCAGCCCAGCCCAGCCCAGCCCAGCCCAGCCCAGCCCAGCCCAGCCCAGCCCAGCCCAGCCCAGCCCAGCCCAGCCCAGCCCAGCCCAGCCCAGCCCAGCCCAGCCCAGCCCAGCCCAGCCCAGCCCAGCCCAGCCCAGCCCAGCCCAGCCCAGCCCAGCCCAGCCCAGCCCAGCCCAGCCCAGCCCAGCCCAGCCCAGCCCAGCCCAGCCCAGCCCAGCCCAGCCCAGCCCAGCCCAGCCCAGCCCAGCCCAGCCCAGCCCAGCCCAGCCCAGCCCAGCCCAGCCCAGCCCAGCCCAGCCCAGCCCAGCCCAGCCCAGCCCAGCCCAGCCCAGCCCAGCCCAGCCCAGCCCAGCCCAGCCCAGCCCAGCCTACCCTGAGCCTAGCCCTTGCAAGTGCCAGAGCCCTTGCCCATACCACGCATGCAGTGATTGCCACACAACACAACTACTGGGCGACTGGGCGACTGGTACTGTGCGTTTGTTGTTGTGCGCTTGACACCTCGCGATGGTAGCGAATAGCCATTGCCTGCGCATTGCCTTGCACTGTGCGGTTTCCACTATGCCATTGCCACTGTGCGATAGCAGCATTTGCCTCTGTGCGATGGCATGAGTGCGATGGCCACAGCACGAGTATTACTACGCGATTGCCACTATGCCATTGCCACTATGCCATTGCCACTGTGCCATTGCGACTGTGCCATTGCCATCGTGCGGTTGCCATTGTGCTGTAGCAGCAAATTGCGATTGCCACTATGCGGATGTGGGCAATGGGTTCTTGCGCTTGCTCTGGCGGTCCCGCCATACAAACGCTGCCAAGACTTACGGCTCTAATGCAAGTGGGTGAGCGAAGTGGCTGACGACGACGGCTGACGCGGCGGATACTTCTCCTAACTACTCGAACTGCAAGGCAGTTGATGGGCAATAGTTCGTATTCATGAAAAAGGCCCTTTCGAAAGGGCGCTAATGAATACGAACTATTGCTCACCAACTGCCCAACAGACCTCGAAAAATGGCGTCCTTTCTCGCTATTTAGCACCGCGAAGGGCAAAGGAGTTGCTCTGCAATAGCGATGCGCGCTCACAAGCCCGAATGCCCCAGTCAGTGAGGCTGGCGGCCAAAAAGTGCAGCGGTTAGGGCAATAAATACGAATTTTTTATTGTTGCGACCGCGAATAGGGCCGTTATTATCTAGCTAGGGAGCCGAGCTACCCAGTACAACCGACTGAACGGAACTGGCTAGCGAGAGAGACGGGCCCCGGCCTCAGACTTTATACGTATGTATGTAGCTCCCTATAGCGACCTTATTGCGTGGACACAACTTTAGGCCAAACACCCTGCTGGCCTGCGCTTCAACGCAGCTCACTATTTCAGCACGCTGAACCTGACGGTGCAATCGCGGTAGCAAATGGTGGCCTGGATGTGGAGAACAGCATGGTACCCAATTTTCCCCTTGCTTGTCTAACCTGACTTGTGGTCACCCCCGCCATTGGCCGCACCCCTGATAAAATCTTACTGGTCTTAGAGAATTTTACAGCGACTCTTGCGCAGGTCGATGCAGCCCATCACAGCGAAGCCAGCGTGCTGCTCGAACTGATGGGCACCTGTGCCGGGGCGGGCGGGGGTGCTGGAAGATTGGGTCGCGCTGTGACGGGAACAGCTTGCTTAGTGGGGCTGTGATCGGCGAACAGCTATCACGCTCAGCGGCCCAGCGACATGGACGAGCTCGGTTTTTTTGAATTTCTGTCGGGCCCAGGACCCCCCTTGATCTGTGTTCTAGTGCTAGTGCTAGTGCTGATGATATGCTTGAGAGTTCTGGTATGTCTTGTGGTTGTCCTTACACCACAACAGCGTGCAACTCGTGTCACGTCACCCCAAGTCAAATTTTCATAAATGGGCACTTTTTCCGGCCGCCATAACTGTCCAACCAGGACGTCGAATGATGGACTGTCATTTCTGTGCGGCTCCTTGTGTGGGTTCCTAACGTGTCATGAGAACAGAAACGCGTTGTCTCGATGTGTGGGCCGTTTCATGTGTGGGCGCAGGACATTTATATCAGCTCAGTTTCTACAACTTTTTGACCGATTCTTGCTGCTCTTGGTTGCTCGGAAGCCAAAGACATCAACTATAAGAACATCATGTGCAACCTGAAAAATCAATTGTCCGTCGCGGGTTGGGGGCAAGTTGCGAAATTGCAAGTTCAGCAGCAATCCGCCGTCGCGGTCACGCCCCCAGCTTGGGAGATGGTATCGATGCGTGCTGGGACGCAGCGGCACTGTCGCGTGCTGACCTGAAAATTTAAAATGTCCGTCGCGGGTTGGGCCCAGCCACCCGGCAAACCGCTGGGGCTGGCTCCACTCTAGTTAGGCCATAAGCAGCTCATCGCACCAATCGGCGGCCTCATCCGTGCAGAAATGAGAAAGTTTTTATCTCTTGAGCCACGGGGGTGCGGCCAATGGCGGGGGTGACCTTGTACAGAACACCTAAGTTACCGTGCAGTGGTCAAACTCAAGGAAATTAGCTGCTCTGTCCACAGCCCATCATCATCGTCGCTTCCCCAGGCCTCGTCATCGTCGTTCTCCCATTCGCTCACGCTATGCCCACCATTCGGCGTCTGCCTGTCGCCGCATGCCCGGCTCTCGCTACGCTGCCGGCGCACCGAGCTGGCTGCCAGGAGCGTGAGCGGTGCGCGGCCATCTGAGTTGAGCAACACAATGCTCGGTTCGCAGCTGACAGGCAACGGCAGAGAAGTGAGGCAGAGGGGCTGGGCTCCTTGTTCGAGCTCCCACACATCCCACTCGTGCACCTGCGAGCAGTGGCAGGCGCATGTGCTGCAGGTATTGTCACGCCCCACCTCTTGCCCCCAGCGAGGGCTGGGGTTGGGCCAGGACTGGGCACTGACTGTTAAGGCACATGCGGCTGACCCAGCCGCCCTCCCCACACCCTGCCCCCATATACCTGCTGTGTCCCACAGCCACCATACACCCCGCAGCCAGCCCCTGGCACCCACCCCCAAGGTGATCACCTCTGCTGCACCTCAATGAGAGGAACCTGTCCTCTGCACACATCCTCCAACCCTGAACCGCTCCTGGCGCACCCCCTCCCCCCCCCTCCCCTTGTGCCTTCTTCCCTGCCCCTCCCTGCTTCCCACTCCCCTTCCCCCCCCCCCCCCCTTCCCCTCTTCCCTCCACCTCCCGCCTGCCCCACCCCCTCCCCCTCCCACATGGTCCAGGGCCTCCCATGCGCCGGTCACGCTGCCATCCTGCCAGCCCAGGGTGACGGACAGGTCCCAGGCGAACAGCGAGCCGTTGGCAGCGCGGCCCAGCAGCACGTCATCACTGCAGACCAGGCTGAGGGCCTGGTGCTCTAGGCGCTGCAGCCAGGGGCCAGGGCAGCACAGGGCCAGGTCGGGGTCAGGCAGGGGGCGGTGTCAGGTCAAGCTAGGGGCAGGGGCAGGGCCAGGTGAGGGAACGCTTCAACTTGCTTGGCCTCCACCCTGGCCCCCACCCTGCCCCCTCAGCCAGTCTGAGTGGCGGCATTGTGGCCAAAGCGGTCAAGCAGGCTGCAGGCTGGGCAGCAGGCAGTGAGGAGGGTAGTCTGGCCAGCCCGCCACAGTCCTCACGTGCTCCACACTCAGGTCCCTGCTGCCTGCCTGCCTGCCTGCCTGCCTGCCTGCCTGCCTGCCTGCCTGCCTGCCTGCCTGCCTGCCTGCCTGCCTGCCTGCCTGCCTGCCTGCTTGGCCGCTGCTGCTCCGCCCGACCCCTGCCCCCCTCTCCCCCTGCTTCCCTTTCCCCTGGCCGCCCTCTTTCCCGCCCCCCCGCCCACCGTGCCAGTCTTGTCGTCCAGCCGGCAGCTCTGCTGGTGCAGCGGCACCGACATGCGGCGCAGGTCCCAGGCGCACAGCGCGTGGTCCAGGTGGGAGGTGAACACGAAGTGCTCGCGCGCCGCCGCCAGGCGGGGGAAGCAGCTGCGGTGGTGCAGGGAGAAGCGCTGCGCAGTGAGGCCCGGGTGCCGCGTGTCCAGCACACTCAGGGCGGCGGCGCGCGCCTGGCGCCAGGGGAGGGGGGCAGGCCAGGCCAGGGCAGGCCAGGGCAGGCGGGGCGGGGGCTGGCAGGGGGATGGAGTGGCTGGATGAGGGAGGATGTCGCCACAGTTCCCTTGTGAAGGGTCATGGTATCAGACATCACACGAGCAAGAGTCATCCACCACGCACCCTCCTGAGCTCTGGTCCAGCGCCCTATGCGCCCACCTACCCACACCCTGCCGCTGACCAGCCCTGCCAGCCAGCCAGCCTGTCTCTCCAGCACTGTCTGGCCCCCCCTGCCCCGCCTGCCACCCCGCCCTGCCCCCCGCCCCCCTGCCCCCCTGTCCCCCTGCCCCCCCTGCCCCCCTGCCCCCCTGCCCCCCTGCCCCCCTGCCCCCCTGCCCCCCCTGCCCCCCTGCCCCCCTGCCCCCCGCCCCCTGCCCCGCCTGCCGCCCCGCTGACCTGCAGCTTGTGGTGGCAGAGCCAGGCCAGGCCCCGGTACGCGCAGCTCGCGCAGCCGTTGCCCGCCACTGAGGCTGCCAGCAGCTCGCAGCCGCTAGGCGCATGGCAGTTGATCGCCACCAGCTGCCAGCTGTCCATCATGTCGCGCACGCTGCCCAGGGCCTTGCCGGCGCCCAGCTCCCAAAGTGTGACCGTGTTGATGCTGGCGGGGGCCTGGGGGCCGCCAGGGGGGGAGGCAAGCACGTCATGCAGCGCTGCGACCATGCTGCTGCTGCTGCTGCCGCCCAGGCTAGGGGGTGCCAAGCCAGAGGCCAGGGGCAGCCAGCCGCCGCTCCCCTCCCCACCCCCACCCTCGCCCTGCCACGTCCCGCCCCCCAGACCCACCACCTGGGTCAGGGGGATGCCACAGGGGGGCTGCAGCTGCCTGCTGTGCTGCAAAGCCAGGCGCCCAGTCACCCCACCTGTACTGCCCGTACTGCCTGTACTGCCTGTGCTGCCTGTACCGCTTGTGGCTGTGTGCGGTGTGTGGTAGGTGGGGCTGGCCCCCCCCTGGCCCCCCTGCCTGTGTGCTGGGCTGCTGGCAGGGTGCCCCCACCCCCCCTCGGGCCCCCCGCCCCCAGGCTGACTGCCTCCAGAGCTAGAGAAAATACCAGGCACCCCCCCTAAGCGGGCCGATGGGTGGGCAGCCGTCCCCCCCGCCTGCCTCCCCCTCCCCCTGCCCCTTGCCTGCCTCCCCTCCCCCCCCGCCTGCCCCCCCTCTCCCCCCCTCAACGTGAAGAGGTGCAGCGCCCCGTTGGCCTGCCCTGCAGCGAGGCGGAGGCCGGGCCCAGGCAGCCAGCAGCAGGACAGCCAGGGGCTGCAGGGGCGGCTGGCCAGCTCTAGCAACGGCTGCAGCGCTGCTGGGCAGGGCAGGAGGGCGGGGGCAGGGGAGGGGCGGGGGGAGGGGCTGCCACCTCCAGGGGTGCCAGGAGGGGTACCGCCGGGGGGGGGGCTGGAGCGGGCAGGAGCAGGCGGGCAGCTGGGGGCCAGCAGCAGTCGCGGCTCATCAGGCTCCTGGCACTGCAGCAGGTGCGGACTGGGGGTGCGGGTGCAGGCGGGGGCTGCTGTGTGGTGTATGCATGGAGGGGGGGGGGCTGGGGGGGCTGAGGTAGGGGGCCAGTGGGGCGGTGTGCTGCCGGCTGTGGCCTGACCCCACCCTCCTGCCGCTGGGTGCTCCAGGCCAGGGTGTGGTGGTAAGAGCAGGCGGCAGCGGTGATTCAGGGGGGGCTGCCTGGCTGCCCTGTGGACGGGGCTCTGCTGTACAGTGTGCTGCTGGCAGCTGCCTGGTAGCTGGCCAGTAGGTTGTGGTGCTGCCGGGTGCAGGCAGGGGGGGAGGAGGAGGCAGGGGGGGAGGATGGTGGGGAGGGGGGTCAGCCCAGCTGCTTAGCTGCCTGGCGGGTGCTGGCACGGGTGCGCTGCCATGTGCTTGCATGGTTGCATGCGGCTGCAGCATGCGCATGACATGCAGCGCACCCTCGACCCCCAGGGCCAGCAGGGGGGCGTCTGGGTGAGCAGCAAGAGCCCCCAGGGAGGCGGCAGGGGGGCAGTGCAGCAGGCAGCGCTGGGTCAGCTGAGGGGCCAGGAGGCCGTTGGCTTGCAGGAACTGCTGCTTGGGGTGTGAGTAGAGTGAGGTGTGGGGCTGGTGCCAGCGCAGGCTGCACAGACCCGCCCACAGGCTCTGCGGGGGGGGTGGCGGCAGGGCGGGGGGGTGAGGGCAAAGGGGGGGTTAAGTGTCTGGGGGAGGGAGGCACACGGTGGAGGCGGGGGGGTGGAGGGCAGGGGGAGGGTGGGATAGGTCAGGGGGAGGGGTAGGGGGTGCAGGGGGGCAAATTCTGGTGTCCAGGGTGAGGGGTGGGGGGTTGGGGGTGAAGGTGAGGGTGGGGGTGGGGGGGTTAGGTGGGGTTTCAGAGAGGGTGGGGTGAGGGTGGGGGTGAGGGTGGTCGGGGAGGGTGCCGCAGTACGCCCAGCAAGCATGCGCGAGGCCGCCCCCTGGAAGCTGCCGGCCATGTCATGGTGTGATGCAAGCTAAGCAGCGTGACGTGCTGTGCTGGCTATGTGACAGGCTGGTTGTGGCTAGGTAGGGGTTGGGGGAGGGAGGGGGGAGGGAGGGAGGCAGCAGGCAGGCAAGGGGCCGCACCTGGTGGCTGCCCACCCGCTGCAGTCTGCGGCAGGTGCAGCACAGGCTGAGCAGGGCCAGGGGGGGCAGGTGGGAGCACAGCAGCGCCAGGCAGTCGTCGTCCAGCACCTCCATCACACCAGCCTGTACTGCCTGTACTGCCAGCGCCTGCAGCCGCACTGTCCACAGCACACTGACTACAACACACTGACCACCCTACTGGTAAACCTGCAACCTGGCTACCTGGCTGCTGCTGCTGCCAGCTGCTGCCATGCATAACTCCTCCAGCTCCTGCTGCTGCTGCTGCTGCTGCTGCTGCTGCTGCTTATGCCTCTGCTGCAGTTGTTGTTGTTCCTGCTGCTGCTGGTGATGATCATGGTTGGTGGTGGTGGCGCTGCTACTGATGGTGACAGCACTGGAGGGTGAGGACATGCGGGGATTGCCGACGGTATGCATACATACCTGGTCTTTCAGGGGTTGTCCGAGGGAGGAAAGGCGCTGCTTGGCTCTGTGGGTGTACTGAAGGTTAAGCGCTGGACAGGGTTTGGCTGCGACACGTGGTGAGACTGTTGGTTTTGCTAGTAGGGTTCACGCAGCTGGGTTGTCCCTCTGGGCCATGACCCAGCTGCGATGCACTCTGCAGAGAGCTGCGGCACTGGGCGCGACCATCACGCGGGCTGCTGTAGCCTGACCAACGGAGCTCATAGCACGCTGCGACGCCCATCTCAATCCTAGCTGTCGTGATAGGCATGGGTTGCAAGGTTGCAGTCACACCACCAAGTATGATGTTCGCATGATTTCCGACGAGCGGCGCGTCAGCAGGATCTGCGTTGGTCGGCAATGACGATCCCAGTGGTGGTGTCGCTTGGCTCAAATATGGTGCGTGGCTCTGCCCTCGCCCCCCTGCCTTGCAGCCCCTGCTCGTCTTGCGGACTTCACCTGCTTCCTCCACCCCAGCCAAGCTACCATCACAGCTGGCTCCACGCAGGGCGACCGGGGGCGGCATCTGTGGTGGGCGGTGCAACAGCTGCTGGCCTGTGGCTTCAAGGTGGGCAGAGCCCAGGCAACCTTAGCCACCGTGCTGAGGAGGTCAGGGCTAAGCCGCTGCTCAGGGATACTGAGTAGTCACACACAGGTCTCTGCCATGGCAGTCAATGAAGACACCAGCAAAACAGGAAATTGAGGACAGTATGCTGGGCAACCCATGTCTGGTTGACCCCCATGCAATGCAGTACCCTGTCCATGCCTCAGGGCAACTTGGTATCCAGTACAGTTTGAGTCAGGGGTACGTACACATCAGACCATGCTGGCCTCATGCACCTTATTGCGCCTGTGCTCAGCAGCCCACCAGCCAGCTGTCAACGCACCTGCACCCCCCCCTCTTGGCTGATTTGGCTGCTAGACCACTAAAGCAGCAGCAGCAGCAGCAGCAGCAGCAGCAGCAGCAGCAGCGGCGCACTTTGGGCAATCATGGTGGTGAGGATGGCGAGGGTGATGAGGTTGGTGAGGGGAAATGAAGATAGGTGACCGTGACCGGGCATCACGCCCTCAGAGCTCAGATGCAGCCCGGACGAGCACACTGCCCAGTATGCGCAGCCTGTGTCGGAGGGCCTACACAGGGCCCCTGCAGCCGCCTTTCCTCCCTCCATCCCTCCCTCCCCCCCTCCCCGCATGGCAGGCAGGGGGCCTGTATACAGCTTGTGTGGGGCGCCTAGGCCTGGGCATGGACCTGGGAGCAGCCTGGCTGGGTTTGTCACCCCTCTGGCTGCGTCCCTGCAGCCTTAACCAGCATTTTGCACCTGGCAGGGGTTGATCCCAGGACCTGCCATGGCAATTAAAAGCACTCTGCCACTGGGCCACGGACGTATGCAGCCCTCTGTTAAGAGCCCAGCCATGGCACTGCTGGCCAGCCACGGCCAGCCTTAAAAGGCTCCTGCCCAGCATCATGCCCGCCTTTGACACCAGGCAACACACCAGCCTCTGCAGCATCAGCCTGAAGCTGTGACTGGGTGCCGCAGGCTTCATGCCTACATCACGACCTTGTGCTCAAACTTCCCCCCTGCCCCATACACCCCCTCTGCTCATTGTCCTGGGCTCCTTACCGCTCTCAACATCCCAGCCCACCTCTTTCACCCCATTTGCTGTGCATGCTTGTGACACCTGCCTGCCTGCCTGCCTGCCTGCCTGCCTGCCTGCCTGCCTGCCTGCCTGCCTGCCTGCCTGCCTGCCTGCCTGCCTGCCTGCCTGCCTGCCTGCCTGCCTGCCTGCCTGCCTGCCTGCCTGCCTGCCTGCCTGCCTGCCTGCCTGCCTGCCTGCCTGCCTGCCTGCCTGCCTGCCTGCCTGCCTGCCTGCCTGCCTGCCTGCCTGCCTGCCTGCCTGCCTGCCTGCCTGCCTGCCTGCCTGCCTGCCTGCCTGCCTGCCTGCCTGCCTGCCTGCCTGCCTGCCTGCCTGCCTGCCTGCCTGCCTGACCTGGCCCTGCAGGTGCAGCGCTGCTCTGGGCTGTACGAGACAGCAGCAGCCTACGTCACGCAGCAGCCTGCCTTCCTCAACGCAGCCCTCCTGCTCACCACTGACGCTCCCCCTCGGGACCTACTGCACAGCCTGAAGGAGGTGGGCCAACAACAGGGAGGGGGGCAGCAGCAGCAGCAGCAGCAGCAGCGGCTTAGGCCCTGACCTTGCCCTCACACACCATGCCAGGCCTAATCAGGCAACAGGAGGAGTGGCCTGGTGAGGCAACAGCATGAGCTACCTCCCTTGCACCGCCTCCCACACTTTGCTTTGTGTGGTGTAGCAGCCAAGGGGCCAGGCTCCTCCACTCTGCAAGGCAACAGCGCACTGGGCCACGGCCTTCTCCTGCTGGCAGGCGGAGGCTGCTGCTGCAGGAGGTGCAGGGCCAGAGGACATCAAGGACCTCAGCCCCTAGCCTACCATCCATCTTCCAGGCTCAGCCCCAGCCCAACCCGCCCGCCCTGTCCTCACCCTGTGTGTTACCCTGTGCTCTTAACCCTACACCTCAGATCACCTCACCCCAGCCACCTGCCCCGGCTCAGCTACCAGCTCAAGATCAGGTGCTGAGCTGTTAAACTGCTGAGCTGCTGAGCTGAATGTAAACCCACCATCATCTGAGCCCACATAGCTCGCCTGGTCGTACTCCTGGTTTAGCTCTTGGTACTTTGGGCCAGGCCAGGTGCTGCCGGCACCCTCCCCGCCCTGGCCCTGGCTGTCCGCCTTACTTAAGCGCCTGGTGTCGGGGTGCAGGTGGAGAGGGCGGCTGGGCGGCAGCTGGAGGGCGTGCAGCGCTGGGGGCCGCGCCCCCTTGACCTGGACATCATCCTGTACGGGGCGGCCTGCTTCCAGGATGAGCGCCTGCAGGTGCCCCACCCCAGGTGCCACACGCAACCAGCAGCAGCAGGGGCCGCAGCAGGGGCCGCAGCAGGGGCAGCAGCAGGGGCAGCAGCAGGGGCAGCAGCAGGGGCAGCAGCAGGGGCAGCAGCAGGGGCAGCAGCAGGGGCAGCAGGGGCAGCGGCAGCAGCCATTGAGCAGGGCGCCCCAACCCTCTGCCTGACGCCGCATCACCCCGGCTGACCTCCCCCTCCCCCGCCTCACGCCCCCCTGTGCCCGCCTGCCTGTCTGCTTTGTTCCCTGGCCCCAGCCAGGTGGCAGGAGCGGCCCTTTGTGCGCCTGCCTGTCAGTGAGCTGCTGTACGACCAGGACCTGGGGCCATGGGCTGCGCCGCCCCTGGTGCGCCCCCTGCTGCCGCACCTCCTGCTGGCCAGGCAGCTGGCGCACCAGCAGGGGGCTGACAGCCCCAACCCCCCTGCTGACACCCCTGCTGCCAGCTCAGGCTCAGCTCAGGCCTGGGGCCCAGGGGCTACCCTCACAGCCCCCCATGACTCACCCACCCCCACCAGCTCTGATAACGCAGCTGGGCCAGCCAGCCTGGACCATGGGCCAGGGGGTGCAAGGAAGAGCATGGTGCCCTCTGAGCAAGGGCACTCCCCCGCATCAGGGGCAGCTCCTCCTGCAGCTGCTCCTGCTGCTGCTGCTGCTGCTGCTGCTGCTGCTGCGCACTCCCTACGGCGGTGCTGGGGCAGCAGGTGATGGGCAGGTGGTGGGTGGTGCGGGGGGGCAGGGTGCAGGGCGGGGGGTGGGGGGTGGGGTGCAGGGAGGAGGCCAGGTGCTGCGGCGGGTCACCCCGGTGGGTCGCAGCGGCCGGCTGCTGTGCTGGGGGCAGCGCACGCTGGTGATGGGCATCCTGAACATCACGCCGGACAGCTTCAGTGATGGAGGCAGGCTGCTGCGGGGGCTGGGAGAGGGGGAGGGGGAGGGAGGAGGGGGTGGGGGTCAGCTGTGTGTTGCGGCACTGGTGGAGAATGCGCTGGAGATGGTGCGCCAGGTGAGGTCCTGGCTGGTAGCAGCAGCAGCGGTAGCAACAGCAGCAGCGGCGGCGGCAGCAGCAGCAGCGGCAGCAGCAGCAGCGGCAGCGACAGCAGCAGCGGCGGTGGCAGCGGCAGCAGCAGCAGCAGCAGCAGCAGCAGCCCAAAAAGTGCTAGCAGCAGCAGCAGCAGCAGGAGCCCCACAAATGCTGGCGCAGCAGCAGCAGCAGCAGCAGCAGCAGGTACTGCAGCCATAGCGGCCTCAGCAGCAGCCTGAACACAGCAGCTGCCAGGCCAGCAGCAGCACATAGGCAGCAGGAGCAGTCTCCCAGTTGCCTAACCTGAGGTTGAGGGCTGCAGCAGGCAAATCATGAGACCGCCACCCAGACCCCTTACACCACCCCCTTACCCCCCCTCCACCCCCTTACACCCCCTTACCCCCTCACCCTCCTTCTCCCCACCCCCCTCACCCCCCTCCACCCCGGCTCCCACACCACCCTCATGATCAGGGCGTGGATGTCCTGGACGTGGGCGGCCAGTCCACCCGGCCAGGAGCCCCCCTGGTGCCTGAGGGGCAGGAGCTGGCTCGCGTCCTGCCCGCCATCAGGTGCGACCCCGCTGCTGGCCTCATCACACTCACGGCAGTCCAGGCAGCAGTCCAGGCAGCAGGCCAGGCAGCAGCCAGGCAGCAGGCCAGGCCAGGCAGCAGGGGTGGGTGGGTTGCAGTGTTGTTGCAGCAGGGTGGGTTGCAGTGGTGTGCCCTGTGTTCCCCTCCCCTCCGTTCACCAGGACTCCTGAGGCTCAGTGAGCTGCTGTGGGCCCTCCCTTCCGGCCCTGCCTTGCCAGCTTTATCGCTAGCATGCGCAGCCCTGCCCGCCCCTCCCGCCCCTGCCCAGCCTGCTTGCTGCCCCACCCCCTGGAGGTGCAGGGCGCTGCGGGCCACGCCGGGCTTAGAGCAGGTGGTGGTCAGCGTAGACACCTTCAACGCCCAGGTGGCGCGCCAGGCCGTGGCGGCGGGGGCTGACATGGTGAACGATGTGTCCGGGGGGGCGCTGGACCCACGCATGCTGCCCCAGGTGCCTGTGAGGGGGGCTGGGGGAAGGGCTGGGGGAGGGGCTGGGGAGGGGCAGGGGGAAGGGAGGGGTTGGTTAGGAATCAGGCCAGGCAGGCTGTGAGGTGATTGAGAGCCCTGCACCTCCCCTTTCGTCCCCCCTCTCCACCCTCCTCCCTCCACCCTCCACCCTCCACCCCCCTGTCCTCCTCCCCCTTCCCCTCTCACCCACAGCCCACAGACCCCCTGCAGGGCTGGGGGCGGGCTGCTGCTCAAGAGCCCATGTGCTGCTCCCCCTCAGCTCCAGCCAAGGCTGACAGTGCCACCACCACCTACAGCCAGGGCAGGGCCTGCTAGGTCAGGAGGGGCCAGGAGGGGCAGGGTGTGCGCCAGACTCGTCAGCAGGGCTGCTGTCCTGGCCAGGGCTGTGCACAGCCTAGCTGCGTGTGGCCCACATCTCGTCCCAGGTGGCGGACCTGGGCGTGCCACTGGTGCTGATGCACATGCGCGGTGACCCTGGCAGCATGCAGCAGCCCCAGCACACCAGCTATGGCTGTGTGTGGAGGGAGGTGGCGCAGGAGCTGCAAGCCGCAGCAGACAGGGCCGTGGCTGCCGGCATACCCGCTTGGAATATCATCTTGGACCCAGGTGCGTCACACCTCCGGCCCTCGGTCACACATGTCTGTTGAGTGGGCCATGCAGGCCAGTATTCGCACATGGACAACGGTGCGCGCTGATGCCGTATTTGCTCAGGCGTGGGCTTTGCGAAAACGGCGGAGGGCAGCCTGGAGCTCATCCGCCACTTGCCGGACATGCGTCAGGTCCTTCAAGGCGCCTTCCGTGCGGGTCCGCTCCTCGTCGGCCCTTCGCGAAAAGGCTTCCTCGGCAAGCTAACTGGCAGGCAGCGGGCGGAGGAGCGGGACGCAGCGACGGTGGCAGCGTGTACCGCCTGTGTAGCGCACGGGGCGGACGTGGTTCGAGTTCACAACGTACGGGACAACGTGGACGCTGTCAGAGTTGCAGACGCCGTATGGCGCTGCGGGCGAGGCTTGCGTCCCGGGCATTGTCATGTTGATGAGGCATAGCCGAGTGCGCCCGGGGTCCGCGATTGGTACGGCTCGGAGAATGGGTTTGTCGACCCTATCCCTAACCCTAACCCGGCTCGCGAGTGGTACGGCTCGAAGAACGCATAACCGCCAATGTCGCCACTATAACCCGTCACAGTTGCTCGCTGCTCGTTGCTGTATGAATGCTATTGAATGAAGCCACATATCTGATGTGCTGTGTGTAAAAGCCACTGGTGAGGCCGGTGCAGCCGGTGCAGACCGGGACGTGTCAGCCGCCCTTAACATCCGCCGCTGTGCAGTCGGCCCAGGGCCACCCAATAGTCTCTCTCCGGTAGGTGGCCATATGACCCTGGCAGCATGCATATCTGTCATTGCAAGCGTGAGTCCCGCACCGAGTTATATTGGCTACTGGGCCAAGCGCCAACGGCCACAGCAATACATAAGAGTGTGTACGTATGCCTATCTTGGCAGGCATTAAGACACTCGACTCATTGGCGCATCTCTTGAAACAAATCGCACGTTAAATAGCTCAGGCCTCTATCAGTTTGACAACTTTGAAGTTACATCATGTTCACCATAATGGTTCAAGGCTTCGGCATGTAACAACCCACCATGCTCGCCCCCTCTCCACCCATCATTGCATGTGTCCACCTCATTGAGCCTGCCCACCCCCTCCCAGCCCTTCCCCTCGCACCCTTCCAAGCCTTCCCAGTCTTCCCCCTCCAGCCCACCCCCTCCTTGCCCACCCCCTCCCAGCCACCCCTCCCAGTGTGTACGTATGCCTATCTTGGCAGGCATTAAGACACCAGGGCACCAGGGGCTACAAGGTACCAGGCTTGGCTGAGGCATGCGCGGCCCAGGTGCGGGCAGTCCGCCACGCAGCTGGTCACCTCAACTGTACTACATCGATGCATATTTGGGCAGACCTGCTGTTTCTGTTCTGAAACTCAATCTTGACCACGTTGTAGGGCGAGCCTTGGTTGCTGCAGCCCTGGAAGCTGTCACCTGGGCACATCAGCACTCACATGGCTCTGTGCATGCTGCCAGGCATGAGCCAGGTGGGACAGGGTTTGATGCAAGGTATGCCCAGTACTCCAACACTCTGCACAGGTCATCACCAGGGAGGAGCAGCTGAGGCAGCCAAGGCTGCCACAGGCCATAGAGGATAGGAAGACTGTGGAGTAGGCTGACCCTGCAGACAGCCAGCCCCTTAATCCCTGACCCTGACCCCAACCCTAACCTTACCCTGGCGTGTGGTCTTGCTGTGGCAGCGGGAGGGTTAGGGTTGGGATGGGGCAACCTAGGGTATCCATAGGGCATCGGGGATTCAGGTGTGCGGGCAACCAGCCTGCAGGAAGATGCCTCCGGACGTGCTGTTTGCGGCAACAGAGCATCAGCGGTGTGCCAAGCAGACACCCACCGGTGCGTGACTGAAAGCTGGTCAGGGGCACTTGGAACCTCACCCAGCCATTGGCATTTTCAGCCTGTGACACCCTGCTGATGTCCTGGGTGGCGCACACGTCCCCCTGCACAACGATGTTGCAGCGGGATGTTGCAGCAGATGTGGTAGGATTTGTTACCATCAGCAGCAGCAGCAGCAACAGCATGGCATGCCCATTCCACTGTCACCGCCTGTATTCAGCGCAGGTGCAATTAGGTGACCACGACTGTCAGCCATCATGAACCTGACTGTTGGCAGCGTCCAGCAACAGGAGGCAGCAGGCGCTGGGGCGGGTGGTAGCGGGGACCCAGGAACAGGTGTAGTGCCGCTGTGCCAGGATGAGTTAAGGCATGCAGGAGGGAAGGCAAGGAGCATTGAAGACATGGGCTGCCTGGCTTCACAGTATACAGGCTTTGCTATTTTCTATCGCTGCTATCTCTGCTGCTCGTCATGCTCGACATGGAGTCACTGGGCCTCACGCGTGGCCTGACCCATGTGGCGCATGCCAGCCCCTTCGGCCCTGATCCCACAGCCAGGCAGCCCAGGCAACAGCGCCACAGTGCACTGGCACTCCTGGCAGCACAGCCCAGGACCCCCCTCCAGGCAGGGCAATAGCTGCAGTCTAGGAGTCCCTGCTGCCTCATCTGTTGGGCAGCCCAGGCAACACCGCCACAGTGCGCACCCTGCACCCCGCACCTCTCACCCTCACCTCCTATTCTGCCAAGCCCACCACCGCTACCAAGTCTGATCAACACACCAATGCCAGCCAGGCCAAGGGCAAAGGCAAGGCTACCCAGCCGCCCTGCACCACATCTATGCAGACGGCAAAACAGCAGCATCAACATGCAGCACAACTAAGGGGGGAGAGGCGCTCGCAAGAGTTGGGCTGAGGGCAGGGAGGCCCGGGTCGCAAACAGCTGCGAGGCCGCTGGCCCAAACCCCATCAGCAGGCTGTGTAGCAAGATCGTGCGCGCCTCCTCCTCCTCGTCCTCCTGGTTCCAGCTGCATACTTGGGCCGGCTCAAGCAGTGGAGGGAATCAACACGGTCCTGAGGTCGGAAGGCAGTTGTGTACTGCCCCAACTGCCACTGTGCTGCTACTGCATGTTGGGCAGCGGCTGAGGCTTGGGTTGGGGCCTCCTCTGACAAGGGCCTTGTGTCTCCGAGGAAGCCTCCATCTGCACCTGTCTCTAAGCATGAGGGTTCCATACCGCTATGTGAGCATGAGGCGTCCCAACCCCAACTCATGCTATTCCCTACATAGGGGGTACCGGCAGCGCCCTTTGGAAGTGTCCTTAGGAAGTGTCCTTTGGAGGTGTGAGAGTGAGTGACATCGCCGCCAGTGTGAGCTGATATGAGCTTAGTGGCGCAATGCCTCCGAGGAAGCGCCCTTGTAGCGCGGAGCCAGATCCGCATCCGATTGAAAGCCCGCGAAAACAAGGTCCGTGTTGGCGCCAAGATGCACAGTGGCTAGGAGAAGTGGCTAGGAGAAGCGGCTTTCAACAGTTCGTCGTAGTCGTGGTGTGGTCCGCTGCAACTGTGCAGTCCGGTGAGCTCCGCGATGCTCACATCGCTACTGTTCATGCGAGCACAGTTGCATGTTAGCGGCTGAGGCTTGGGTTGGGGCCTCCTCTGACAGGGGCCTTCTGACAGGGCTGAATGGAAGACCCGGCGCCGACAGGTGCGCCCCCGCCCCCGCCTTGTATGCCCCCGCACTGTTTGTCTTGGCCCGTCAATGTTGCCTGTTAAAGTGGCCTGTCAAAGTGCGGATTGTGATTGACTGCAGGTCATCAAAGTCCCGGGTGGCGCTGTGCTGCGCGGGTGCAAGAGAACCAAGCGCAAGCATGGCACACTTCCAGCTGAGGGCTGGGGTGCACAGCCAGCTCCGCGTCATCGCGTCACTGTTTGTGTTGCGCATATTGCTGACATGCCTCATGGGCTACCCCTCCCCGGGGTTCCGCAGCGCCCCTCTTCCTCCAGCCGTGCAGCCTTCCCGTGCACAGGATGCTGCCCCCTTACCCCCTCTCCCCATGCGTGTCCCTGCCCCGAACTACAGGCCTCAGACCTGGACAAGGCGCATGTCAAGGACCTGAAGGAGGAGGCAGCCAAGCAGCGGAGATTGCTGGCCCTGGAAGAGGGAGACTCCTTGCAGGACACCATACACCTGCCCTGCCGCATGCGCCATGCGGTGCATGTGTGCAGATGCCTGGAGCATTGGCAGCAGCCCCCCCCCCACCCGTGCCAGGCAAGCCACAGCATGGCGGGCGTAGGGTGGGGCCCCAGGTCCTGACCTGCCCACCCCCCTTCACCCTCACACCCTTGGCCAGGGTGGGGGTGCACTTCATCAAGGTGGACAGCAGGGTGCTCCACGGGGTGTGCCAGCAGCTGGGGCTCACGAGAGAGACAGATGATGTGGTAACCACAGAGCCAGCCCGTAGCCAGCATTGGGACAGGTGGTTCAGCACGGGGCAGCTGGCCAACCAAGGGTTTGAGTTCGAGAGGACGGTGGAGACAGATGGTGTCAGTGTGTGTGTGCACTACACCCGCCCCCTCTCCGCGCCACCCTCAGCAGCAGGCCCCTCCAGCAGCAACAGCAGCCCAGTGGCAGCCCCAGGTGCAGCAGCAGTAGCGGCCCATGCTCTGGGACTGCCCCGCATTGGCAAGGGCCTAGCTGAGCAGCGTGAGTTTGTGTTCAATCCAGCCACTCAGATTGGGGTGGGCATCGACCCCGGCGTCACCCAGGCAGTCAGCGCAGCCTCAGGGGTGTGGGATGCGGAGACAGGCCAGCTGGTGGCAGACCAGCTGCACCAGTGGAAGCTGACCAAGGGTCAGGTCAAGCATGGCAGTGGCCTGAACAATGCCCGCCGTGACACCGAGAGGTGGCTGGCTCCGATCCAACCCACCTCCAGCACCTGGCAGCAGCAAGCTCAGCCGGCACTTCCCTGGAGGCCAACCTGAAGCACATCACTGTCACCCTGGCCACCTGGTACGCGGTGTGGGAGGTGTACTTGGACCTCAAGTGGGCAGAGCAGCGGCTGAGGCTGTACGGAGCTCAGGACCGGACACTGTAGCAGTTCTTCAAGAAGGTGAAGGTGGGTGGGAGAGAGGGAGGGTAAGGGAGTGTGAGGTGGTGGGTTGGTATGAAGTGAGCATGAAGAATAGTTGACTGTGCCATGCCTAACCATGTGCCACCATGTCAGCCATGTGCTATGTGCTTTGTGTGCATGACCGCAGTTGGAGGAGGAGATGGCAGAGGTGGCCACGAAGCGCCATGGGCGTGCCAAGCAGCTGGTGGTGTTCTTTGGAGCAGCTAGCATTGGCACCCGGGGAGGGTGGGGTGCTGATGCGGTGCTGCGGGCCTGCTGCAAGCCTGCTGCAAGGTGGTGTGCAGGCCCAGGGCAGGGTGGTGCTTGTGGATGAGCATCGTACCAGCCGGGTCAGCTCAGCAGTGAACGGCCAGCAGCCCTGTGAGAGCCGGCTGAGCAAGCGCAGGGCCACCAGGCCTGCGGACAAGCCCCCAGCATGTCAGGTGCACCACCGCTTAGTGCGCCCAGCCTGAAGCCAGCAGCGTGACCAGCCAGTGCGGGGCATGATGTGGTGCCCGGTAGTGGCCCCCCGTAAGCCCCCACAGGCCCCACGCAGCAGCCAGGAAGCCCCACAGCTAGGAGCCTCAGAGCCTGGGCCCAGCACTCCCCTGCCAGCCAAGCGCAGCAAGCGCACCAAGGCTGAGCCAGAGGCAGCTGAGCCCACAAAGGGCAAGGGCAGGGCTGCCAAAGCCAAGCCAGCCCCACAGGCAGGCAGGTGGCTGGACAGGGACTGTGATGCAGCGCTGAACATGCAGCGCATTGGGGAGAGCAGGTGGTGGCCGCTGGAGCTGTGCTAGTGGCCAGACCAGGGAGCGCTGCCAGTCAAGGGCAAGGAGTACCCTGGCTTGGGGTACAAGCGAGTGCGAGAAAAGCCACCGCGAGACAAGGCCCAGCCTGCTGTGGCACAGTAGTGTGTGCCCCCCTTTTGTTAAGCTGTTATCAGCTTTCACTTAGTGCATGTTTTGTCATGCCAACTCTACATCATAGCCCTCGTGGTCAGGCCATGTTGTAGGTGGTAGGCGACCATGACCATGTGTATGCCATGTGTATGCCATGAGCATGCCATGCGAGGGGAAAACTCCACACAGACAAAAACACCGTTTTGTAGTGGTCCACAATTAGTGTTCGACTGCAATGAAGGCTCAAGGTTGAGGGCCAGGGTGCTGCTACTGCATGTTAAATGAGTAGGGCAGCAGCCTGTCTTTACATGAACGAACCTGTTGGTTGCTGACCAGGGTGAGCAGCAGAGGTGGGAGGGGGGTTGATGCAAGGTATGCCCAGTACTCCAACACTCTGCACAGGTCATCACCAGGGAGGAGCAGCTGAGGCAGCCAAGGCCGCCACAAGCCATGGAGGATAGGAAGACCCAAGACGTGAGCCACACTGTCACCAGTGGAGCGAAAGGAGTGGCAGGGGCTGTGAGGTCGCCAGCATGGAGCAACAAAGCGGCTAGTCATCCCTCTCCACCACCCCTATGCACAGTCCCTTGCTGGGCAGCTCACTGCTTGCCAACGAAAGTTGAAGAAGAGCCTCCATTGTACATTGACAGTGCGCCGCCATTGGGGATGAGCTTGCACAACGCAAGGCCGCCGGACTTACCTGCACGAGCAGGATGCTGCCCTGTCACCAGGTTGAGGGCAAGACAGCGGGCAGGTGGCTTCTGGCAGCGCATTGTGGCTTCACCTCATGGCACAGCATGAGTCCATGGCTCACTGGCTTACCTCCTGCATTGTTTGCATAGGAGGTGGAACTCCCTCCATAGCTGGAATCCACCCAGCCAGACTGAAAGCCTCCACTGTAGACAACAGTAGTGCCAGTGGACTGCGTGCCGCTTGCGGCTTGTGCCCCAAAGCCTTGGGATCGTGATTGCTGGGTTGGGGCGCTGCTGCCTGGGAATGACCCTGGCGGCTGCCCCTCTCGTTGGAGAAACAGATCTGGGTTTTGCAGCAGTGAACGAAGCGAGTGCCACATACTGATGGCTGTTGGCTTAATCGCTGGGGCTGCCTTGGCTTGGGCTGGCCCAGTTTGCAGTTGGCAGGAAACCTGTTTATATGTTATGGGTGTCATGTTGTGATGTACCTGCACACTATCAGCCACACTACCAGGCACACTTAAGTCGAACAATTGCAGCATGGAAGGGTGGGCAGCATTTGAAGCATGTCTGCAGGATTTCCCCCACCTCATCAGCATTCGCTTCCATGCTGCCAGCAGCATTCGGCATGATCACATAGAACATGCCTGAGTTCTGATGATAGCTTTGAAGTCGTGGGCGCAGCACTTTGCCGACAACTTGCACAAAACCGTGAAACATGCTCATGGCGTCGGAACCTTGGACCTCAAAACACTGCCTGCGTGTTGAGTCCACATAGCCTTACTGTTGCATACGGATGATAGCGGCAAGTGAGGGATCGCAAATAGTTTGCTCACCCGATCCGGGTGGCCTCGGTCTCAACTAAGTAAGCGGGGATATAGGCTGATGTAGAAATGTCTGCGCCCCCGAGCGACATCGTCCCAAGGACAACCGAGGCAGGCGGCTGGGATAAGACCACCATCCCGCCGGCACGGAACCCCTGGGAGGTAACTGCCGATGTTGAAGCACACCTCGAACACATCGACAACAGCAGAGGTACTAGCAGGCCAATACTCCACATTGCCCTAGGAACGCAGTGCACTATCATACTGCGAGGCGGGATGTTGCTATCATTGCAGCCACCACGAGCGCCAGCGATGGCCATCGATAAAGAGTGATGATCACGAGGGCTTCGACGCTTGGCGCTTGGCAGCCGCGCACACACAACATGCAACCATCCACCTGGTGATGTCGCCACTTCCATGGCAATGTGCAAGTCAGGATGTTCCCACATGAGGTTGGTAATCTTCATGCAAGTGCTCACCAAAAAATGCACCGTTTTCGGTAGCACTCATCGCACTAGCTCTTGCGCATGAATGCGCGTCTCCTGGCAAGCGGCGCGTTGATTCTTGCGACTGAGGCCATGCCATACCTCAGCTGCTCACTGTCGGTTGTGGTGAGTAGCGGCAACAAAGAGCGAACTGCGCTTGACATCTAGCGGGAAAGAAAGTGACATTTCGGCAGGCCAGGCTCGCTCCGCGAGCCGTTTGTGGGCGCAGACGGTGTCTGAGGACAGTCGGTGGCCCCGCCCCGCCCCGCCCCGCCCCGCCCCGCCCCGCCCCGCCCCGCCCCGCCCCGCCCCGCCCCGCCCCGCCCCGCCCCGCCCCGCCCCGCCCCGCCCCGCCCCGCCCCGCCCCGCCCCGCCCCGCCCCGCCCCGCCCCGCCCCGCCCCGCCCCGCCCCGCCCCGCCCCGCCCCGCCCCGCCCCGCCCCGCCCCGCCCCGCCCCGCCCCGCCCCGCCCCGCCCCGCCCCGCCCCGCCCCGCCCCGCCCCGCCCCGCCCCGCCCCGCCCCGCCCCGCCCCGCCCCGCCCCGCCCCGCCCCGCCCCGCCCCGCCCCGCCCCGCCCCGCCCCGCCCCGCCCCGCCCCGCCCCGCCCCGCCCCGCCCCGCCCCGCCCCGCCCCGCCCCGCCCCGCCCCGCCCCGCCCCGCCCCGCCCCGCCCCGCCCCGCCCCGCCCCGCCCCGCCCCGCCCCGCCCCGCCCCGCCCCGCCCCGCCCCGCCCCGCCCCGCCCCGCCCCGCCCCGCCCCGCCCCGCCCCGCCCCGCCCCGCCCCGCCCCGCCCCGCCCCGCCCCGCCCCGCCCCGCCCCGCCCCGCCCCGCCCCGCCCCGCCCCGCCCCGCCCCGCCCCGCCCCGCCCCGCCCCGCCCCGCCCCGCCCCGCCCCGCCCCGCCCCGCCCCGCCCCGCCCCGCCCCGCCCCGCCCCGCCCCGCCCCGCCCCGCCCCGCCCCGCCCCGCCCCGCCCCGCCCCGCCCCGCCCCGCCCCGCCCCGCCCCGCCCCGCCCCGCCCCGCCCCGCCCCGCCCCGCCCCGCCCCGCCCCGCCCCGCCCCGCCCCGCCCCGCCCCGCCCCGCCCCGCCCCGCCCCGCCCCGCCCCGCCCCGCCCCGCCCCGCCCCGCCCCGCCCCGCCCCGCCCCGCCCCGCCCCGCCCCGCCCCGCCCCGCCCCGCCCCGCCCCGCCCCGCCCCGCCCCGCCCCGCCCCGCCCCGCCCCGCCCCGCCCCGCCCCGCCCCGCCCCGCCCCGCCCCGCCCCGCCCCGCCCCGCCCCGCCCCGCCCCGCCCCGCCCCGCCCCGCCCCGCCCCGCCCCGCCCCGCCCCGCCCCGCCCCGCCCCGCCCCGCCCCGAATGGCAGTTGCACGTGTAGGAAGTACCATACTGATACGGTGTGTTACCGATTCTCAGCGTCACCATACGATCATCACCACGTAGCCAGACTTTGAAGTCACTGGAATCTCAGATCAAATGACGTCAAATGGCGTCAGCGGAGATACAGAGGGACCATCATTTGTAAACAGTACATCTGTGAAAAATGTACTATTGCTGAGTGCGGTAGATTGATGTGCTGCAATGGCGATGGCCTGGCCGGATACAGTGTAAGAAACAAGAATACGGGCTGTAAGACTGTATGAGTGACGGTCCGCATTCACTGTGTGGGTAGTAGGACTGCAACAAGCAGTGCATGCAAGACAAGGAGCTCTTTCCCACTATGCGTGCCAAGTGGAGATGCAAGGTTCTTGCCCAGCTATCCAATCCGGCAAACCTTTGCATTCGGAATGCTGATACAAAGTGATGGCATCCGATGATGTTAGTACAATTCCGACCCTGAGTCACAAAGCACCGGGCGATCTGGTCGACGTCGCATGACAATAACAATTCAAACAAGATGCAAGTCAGTTTCGGGTAAAGATTGTTCGTGCGATTCGTCATCGCCATCTAATCCGGCAGCCAAACGTCAGCCCTCCTCCCACGCCTTCAAGCCTCTGCACATACTAGTAAGGCGTGGCATCGCAGGGAACTCAATTCCCAGCCTGTCATGCACTTCGTAGAGGAGTGCAGCAGCGGCGAGGAGCTAGACGTCAAGGGCGAACCGCTGAGCGGAGCCGGCTCACTATCCCGCAAAGGTAGCCTCAGAGTTGTAGGCTGTGGGGAACTGACAACGCTTATAATGACCATTTAATGGGGTTCAAAGAAACTAATACAGGCAGCAATTGCGGGATTGGATGGGTGGAAAGCTTTCAACAAACAGTTGATTTTCAATACGAACTGGTGCAGGCGCGCCCTGGAGTGTCGAGGAGCACTGCGCGTTCTTGAAGGGCCTTGAGAAGCTGGGTAAGTGGACGGCCGCGCCACGCTGCGCCTGCCGGTTGTGAGGTGGTGCGGTAGCATTGATCTGAGGGTTCACGTTCGCATTGACGTTGCCGTATCTTGTAGTGACGCAGCAGGAATTGTTGAGATATTTGCACCCATACTTATACGATTTTGTTCTTGTGCTTGCAGGCAAAGGTGAAGCTACTGTTACCAGTCAAGCACGAGCCAGTTGCGATGGCTGCATGGCTCTTGCTTCGAGCGGCCTGTGACGGGTCTCGTGCTTCTGCGGCGCAGGCAATTGGCGGGGCATATCGCGCTATTTTGTTCAGTCACGGACGCCTACTCAAGTGGCATCGCACGCTCAAAAGCATTTCCTGCGGATCGGTAGCGGTGCGAGCAGGCGGCGCAGTCGTTTCGCAGCCATCGAAGAAGAGGTTTGTTGCTCTAGTCACGCACAGCTTACGATCGTTTGTGGTTTACTGACTTGGCAGCACCTGACTAAATGCCGCAGGTGCTGGCCAGCCCGACCAAGCAGCAGCAGCAGCCCCCCCTGTCCCCCCCACTCCCCTTGCGCCATCAACACAGCACATACCACCTTCACCACCCCATCAATGGAGGGGTGTCACGTTCAAGTCACAATAATCGCCTAGCCACCGCCAAGCACCCTCACCACCAGGCAGCTGGCAAGCCACCCGGCCATGGAGCACAGGCTGGCACAGCGCAGCAGGTGAGCGTCAGCCCACCCCCGCGGCCCCTCCAGCTCCCTGACCCCATGCAGCAGCTTGCCAGCAGCGGGCTGACCCCACTGCAGCCTGGCCCCTCCCAGCCAGCTGCCCCCTTGGGCCCTAGCAGCCAGCCAGCCAGCTCCACCTCCTCTGGCTCTGAGGGGGCCACCCTGCCCCCTCCCGGCCCCCAGCAGCTGCCCCTACCGATCTTGCCGGCTACAGGGGTGCCCTGCTTCATGCCCCACCTGCTGTTCAGCTTCCCTCAAGCAGGCCTGCCACCTGGCTGCAGCCTGCCCCCCTTCATGTACTCAGGGCCTGGGGTGCCACCCCTGACCCTGATGGGGGGCCAGGCAGGGGCATGTGGGGCGGTGCTGGGGGTGCCTGCTATGCAGCTGCCCCAGATCATGCAGTCTGGGCCTGTGGGGACTGAGCCATCACCAGCCCAGCCCTGCCTGCTTCTGCAGCCTGAGCTGCAGCATCGCCTGCAGCCTGAGATGAATGTGGTGGGGTGCATGCAGACCTTGAAACCACAACAGTGTACTGGAGAGCAGCAGCAGGTGCAGCAGCAGCAGCAGGTGCAGCAGCAGCAGCAGCAGCAGCAAGTGTATCAAAGTTATCACAGCTATCTGGGAGGTTTGTTGCAGCAGCAGCAGCAGCTATTTGAGCAGCACCATAGTTTGCAGATGTTATGGAAGCAACAACAGGAACAGGGGCAGGGACAGGGGATTGTTAACCAGGAGGGGGTGCAGCAGCAGCAGCAGCAGCAGCAACTCCAGCAGCAGGATCAAGAGGAGCAGCAGCAGCAGCAGCAGCTGCGGGGCAGCAGGTGGCAACTGGAGAGCAGTCCAAGCGACTTGCTATCCAATGGGGGAGGGGAGGGTGCCCCAGGTCAGCAAGACATCCTTGTAGGGGGAGGCAGCCAGGGTGAGCCGTATGACCCGCTGCCCTTAGGCGCTGGGGTCCAAACCCAGCTGGCCGCCATGGACAGTGACGCACAGTGCTGCGCTAGGAATGGTGCGCCGCTCCACCCTCAGCTGCTGGCACTGGCTATTGCTGCGGGCTTATGTGAGGTGAGGAGGCTGGCAGGGCAGGGCAGGCAGCAGGAGCAGGGTGAGGCGTAGGCGCCAGCCCATACTGGCTCTCTGTTGCCCAGCAGAGCTGAGGAAGGGCTACTGTCATCAACCCCTAATCTGGCCCTGAGCCTTCAGTCTGCATCCAGCCTGCTCATAGCCGGCCCTGAGCCTGCTCTTAGCGGGCATCTAGCCTGTCTGCAGCAGCCACCATCAGCTCACTGCTGCCCCGGTGCTTGCCTGCAGTCTGACTCGCCTGGACCCAGCCCAGCCCCCAGCCCTCCCCCGGCCAGCCTTCCCATTGCCACCCCCCTCAGCCAGCAGCTGAGCTCAGAGGCCAGGCTACCTGCCCCACCCCGCCCGTCCCACTGCCCAGGCACTGCCCCCTTCCCTCCTGCCCCTCACCTTCACAGCCCCCTACCCCTGGCCATGCAGCTGGGCGGCGGCTGCCTTCCTGGGCCCCCACCCTGGCTGTGCCCCCCTCACGGCCCCAGCCACCCCGGTTTGCTGCCAGGCGGCCTCCTGCCCCCAGCAGCCCACCTGCTGGCCCTGAGGGGTATGGGCCCCCTGCCCCAGTGCAGCTTCTGACAGCGCAGGCGTGCAGCAGCTGGTGGAGGGGCGCCTGGGTCTGGCTGGGCAGGTGGGGTGGAGGGCCAGCCCAGGAGAGGCCGCAGTGCAGGACTGCTGCAGGCAGCAGGCAGCAGAGCCCCCTGAGGAGTAGATCAGGAGGTCAGCTGGCGGAGGGCACTGGGAGGGCTGCGGCAGGGGCAGGGGTAGGGATGTGCAGGGTGAGAGTGGGAGTGTGACGGCCAGGGGTCTGGGTCCATGCTCCTGAGCGCAAGTAACACCCAGGAGGTCCTGCTGGCGCTGGGGCGTGTGTACCAGCCAAGGCGGTGGGAGCGGGCGGCTGGCGGCCCCCACCCCCACCCCCACGGTCCGGGCTGGTTTGGTGTGACAGGGTGTGATGTGTGAAGAGTGAGCATCCTGGCGTGTGGGGTGGGGCCCAGCTGCCAGCCAGCTGTACACAGGGGGCCCTGGTTGACCTGGTCTACACTGCCCTGCCCCAGGGTCCCTGGCAGTGCCTCAGGGCTGGTGGGGTCAGGGCTGGGTGCAGGGCGTGCGCATGTACAATGTGGGTGTACACAAGGAGGGCATAGGGGAGTTACAGATGTGACATCACACGTCAAGAAGTGACCCACTGTGAGACTGCAGCAGGTCCCTGAGGGTGCTGCCAGGAGGGTTGCCCAGGCTCAGCTAACCCTGCGGCTGGCGGGTGGCAGGGAAGAGGGGCCAGCTGGGCGGTCGTGATCCAGGTGGGGTGCCGTGGCAGGAGGAGGGGTGGGCAGCAGGGCCTCTGCAACCCAGGGCTTGGGGCAGTTCCCGCACAACCCGCTGCACCAAGATGCGAGGAGAGGAGACAGAGGAGGAAGAGGAGGAGGGTGAAACTGAGGAGGAATGTGGGCCATTGCACTGGGTGCAGCGCAAGTGTTGTTCTTGGGACCTCATTCTTTGCCTTGCTCTTGCTGTCAGGTTGTGTACTGACATAGGTTCAGGTGGGCTAGCGGGCCAGGCTTGTTGGGGCTCAGTGCAAAGACTGTGGTGGAGGGACCCGCCCGCAGTACACCAGGCGCAGCGCAGGGGCAGGGCGGTGGCTGTCACATGGAGTGGCCCTCAAAAGTTGCGAAGGGATGGCTTAGTCCAGGAGTCCAGGCGTGCAGGACTGTGAGGCTTGTTGTGCATGAAGCTGCAAGATGTTCCTGACACTCAGTGGATGGGGTGCTGCAGGCAGCACTAGCAGGGGTAGCCTGGCATTCAACACCAGCTTGCTCCAGAACATTCAGCACCAAGGATGTTCAGAAGAGCAAGTTGGTGGCAGACCGCGCCCCAGGCTCAAGCTCCTCCCTTGATGCATACCGCTTCTCATATCTTCATTTGCAGATGAACACCAAGGATGTTTAGAGGAGCACACGAAGGGTTGTTAGAGATTAGGAGGTGGGTCCAAGGCCTAGTGTACCATATGGCGCAGGCGAGCGTGTTGTACTGTTGGTCGTGTTGGGGACATGGGTGCTGCAAGGTTGCGTCGTTTATGACATAGTTTGAACTGGAGGAGCACAGTCGATGGCATAGCATTAAGCAGTGCGGGTTGAAGAGGGCAGCATGTGAGTGTGCGAGTGTACGAATGTGTCAGTGTGATTGGAGTGCGCTGGGCATGCGGACAGTGCGGAGCACATCCTAATTGTATCTTTTGATGTGTGGTTGTTGTGGCTGTGAAATGTTGAGGCGGGTAAGGTGTCATGGCAAAGGGTAGGGCGTGAGTACTGGGCTTAACCAAGGTAGGCCACAGAGTCACAGTTTCATTCAAATGCCAAGTGTGGCTGCAACATGTGCAAGCTTTCATCTGTATGTCTGCCCTTCACCTACCCGTTTATTCCTGCTCCACCCGCCGTGATGTAGCACTGGGCAGCCTTGGTCAGCCAGGCCAGCGGGACGACTCGAGCGGTTAACACCGACTCGCCAGGCACTGCTGGATACTGAGCGCTAGAAAGGCAAGAGCGTTACTCAAGACTGCCCGCTAACTTTTGAACCTGTAGGGGTGTGGGAGATGCATGGAGTCAAGTCATGTATCAACCACTCCGCATGAAGATGGACCAGCGGGTTGACTGCGTCCATGTACCTGCCCAAACGCGGCAGCTCTGCGGGTGGACCTGCAGGCTTGGGCCGCAGGAACATCACGCTGAAAGCGACTCCATCGGTGTGCACGAACTGAGCGAATCTGTGCTTGGCAGCGAGCTTCTGGCAGCGAGGGTTAGGCAGCGATGCGACCCACCGGTTGGCCACCTGCAGCCACAATACACAAGCCACAGTACATCAAGGCACCACCTGCAGCCACAATACATCAAGGCACCACATCAGCTTGTGTGTTGTTGTTGCCTGACACACAAGCACCTGACTCAGGATCAGGCCGCCCCAACATGGGGTTGGTAATATGCATGCGATTACTCTCTCAGTACTTCATCTTTTTTGATAGCGTTTGTCACATTGGCAGCTGCACTTCATTGCGCGTAATCTGACCATCAGCGCAAGCCATTGCGTTCTTTGCTCGCGTACTGCCACATGTGCCCGCGAACAAATCACAGCGGCGAGAAGGGTCTCCTTGGCACGGTGAGCCGCATCCCTGTGGCCCCATCTAACTAGCGTAGTGAGCTGGTTGTGCACAAATGGAATGTCCGGCAAACACCCATCGCGATGCCTGCCGGGCGTGCAGGGCGCCTAGACGGGGTGCTTGAAACATTGTTTTGCGCTCGCTTCCGCCGAATACACCTTCTGGGTCGGCGCACACTAAGGTATCACCCGGCTTACCCCCCCCCTCCTCCACTGTATCCTCCACTGTGTTGCACCCGTTGCACCCACAGAAAAATGGCCACAAAATGTTTGTTCCTGACCCATTGGCGCATCTATTGAAACAAATCGCACATTAAATAGCCCATGCAACAATCAATGTAACAAGTTGAAAGTGACATCATGTTCTCTAGGCAGATTTAAGGCCATGGCATGCAACGACCCACCATGCCCGCCCCCCCTCCACCCATCATTGCAGGAGCCCAGCTCATCAAGCCTGCCCAACCCCTCCCAGCTCCACCCCTCCCAACACACCCCTCCCAGCCCACCCCCTCCCAGCCCACCCCCTCCCAGCCCACCCCTCCCAGCCCACCAATCCCAGTCCCACCCCTCCCAGTCCCACCCCTCCCAGCCCACCCCCTCCCAACTCAACCCCTCCCAACTCAACCCCTCCGAGCCCTGCTTGCTGTGTAGGGGGGGTTGTGGTGAATGTGGGGGACCATGCAAGCCAGCAACGGGTGGCAGCAGCAGCAGCAGGAGGGTGCAGCCGAGTTGTGCCAGCAGGTGTGAAGCCTCCCCCACAGAAGCCACCCCAGCAGCAGGGCCGGAGCTCGTGGGGCACAGCCCTAGAGGGGCAGATGCTGGCACCCCCCATTGCGTCGCCTCAGGGGCCTATTGCATCACCTGATTTACGGCACATGTATCAGCTGGCTCTAGCTGCAATCGCCACCCAAGGGCAGGCTGCTCCGGCTCAAGGTAGTGAGCCAGGTGCAGCAGCGCCGGCTCCTGGCTTCATGCTACGCAAGCGTACCACACCTTCTGAGTTGGGGCTGCCCAAGACAGCTGCCAAGCGCAAGCGGTGATCCACGAGACTTAGTTAGACAGCCCCCCAGCGCCAACTCAGGTTGTAAAGTGCGCAACAAAGGCTGTGCCGGCCACCTCCCCCAGCCACCTGCCAACCGCCTTCGTGCCACATTCCCGCAACCGTTTTCCAATCCGACTGCTTCTGCCAATGCGCATGCTCGTGTAGAGCAACCTAAGCGGCGCGGGCGGTCGCAGCGATGACTGCATGCCCCGAACCGGCTCAAGTTCAACTTACTAACTTTGATGCTTTGCACTGCACGGCCTACTAACTGGATAATTATTCTGGATGGGTGAAAGGTAGCTGACTGGGTTGGCTACATTCTGAGCCAGCTAGCATAAATTTTGGCGCAGCGAGTGCAGAGTTACAGCCGTCCTACTACCAGGGGTCGGTTTACTGCCATTTTTTGAATGTTGGGAGCGCCTGAGTCAGGAAGCCCCAACATGGGGTTGGTAATCTTCATGCAGTTACTCTTTCAATACTGCACCGTTTTTGATAGCGTTTGTCTCATTAGCAGTTGCGAATTAGTGTGCGTCTACTGGCAAGCGGCGCATTAACTCGTGCGAGTCAGGCCATGCCGGCGCAAGCGATCGCGGACACACCTCAGCTGCTGACCTGTCCACCCCTCCAGCTGAGCAGCAGGGGGTCAGGGCGGAGTTGGACACAAGCTCGACACGCAAGCGGAGGGCGGGCGGGAGGGTTCGGTCCCAACATATCGAGCAAGGTAACGTAGCAATGGCCCACACACCTTGAGTGGCCTTACCGAGTGGCCAGGTAGTAGGTACTACTCACGTAGCGGTCAAGCAATGCAGCAGCCTTGTATACTTCCGAGCATGGGTTGAGGGGCGTCGTTACATCGGTTTGGCGTGCCATGTGCATTGTTTTGACTGCGGCGACTGTCCCTGACTGTTTGCAGAGGCTACTGGGCCACGTCAGTCGCGGCGGTCGGTCGCGGCGAGGCCCGCATGAGCAAAACTGGCATGCATTTGAATGTCAAGATTTGAGCCGCCTTAGCACTCAGCACACTGCACAATATTTAATGATACATGTTTCACCGCATAGCTGACGGAGTCCTCTATCCAGGCATGTGCAAAACATAAATAGAAACCACGAGGCTGAGACGCGGCGTCGTTTTGATTACTAGGGGTCGGTTTCCTATCATTTCCTGTCATTTTTTGTTAGTTGGGGTCGCCTGAACCTGACACCTGACACACAAGCATACAAGCCCACATCTGCGTGCATTCGGAAGCGTGGGCCTGTCTCACCATTCACCACCCACCATGTGGGTGCCCAGCCCCCTGGTCCAAGTACTCATGTGCCATGCTCTCCATGCACTGTTGGCTCCGCCTGCAGCAAAGAAGCGAGATCAGGGCGAAGACTGCCCGCCAACCAGCTGCTCGCCGCGTTCACGTCGCGTTCCACGAGCTTGGTCGATTGATTAAGGGTGGAGCAACACCTCATCAAGCCGTGAACTTGTTTCCGTGTTGTCTGCCGCGCACCGGCCGTAGCCACCGGTCCCGATCGGCCGGCGAGGCGGCCTCACGTCACCTTATGTCGCTTGTCTATCTTGTCTAGCTATGTCTGCTGACGAGCACAGACGAAGCGAAAGCCGTGTATCATCGTTGCGCTACTACATGTAGCCACTTGACAATGCAGTACAATAGAGCTGCAAGCCTTAAACCCTCCTGCGGCGCCGCTGTGAGGCACTGAGTCAGCGATGGGATAACCTCACTGAGCGGATAGAAACGGCGCGGGGCCAATGGCCGGGGTGACCAGAGGTGTCTGGTGGGTGGGCGGAGAAACACTGAAATGCTGCAAGGAACATACTAGGAACTCTTCACAGTATGCTCCGATATGCTGCCAGCTATTCATCATGGGTTTCCCAATACCACATCAACCATCTAGTTACGAAACTTGAGGAATTCCTCGTCATCCGAAGTCCGCGACGTTATCTGCCTGCAAACAGTTCCCTCACTTCACTCCCACGCAACGCAATGCTGCTACAGCGGAGCTCCATCGCATCGCATTGCGCGCAGAATGGCCGGTCTTCAACTCGCGTGCCCACCCGCACGATGTGCTATTCTGACAAGCACCAGTCAGGCATCCCTAGCGCATCAACAGAGATCCGCAAAAGTGCTTCCAACACTGACGCCCCAGTTGTGGGCCCCGTCGCGGAACAGTCATGGCTCAGCAAGCTATCTCTGGGCATCGCCACTGCGTCCATCGTGGGCATGAGCACGATGTCGCTGCAGGTGCACAGCCACACATGCTTGCAGGAAAAGCGCAGTCCGACTTGTGGCTTGTTGCAACCATGCTACCCTGCTGGTCTTCCGTTACCGCCTTGCAGTTTGCACCACCAGCAGAAGCCATGCTAACAGCGGGTGACCCAATCAAGAACGCCACCACCTTGCTGCGTAACGCCCTGCCGATCAACAACAAGCCCATTCGAGAGATCCAGGTAGAGCAGCCAACAGCCTTGGACATGCACCACACACCCATACACCGCCCTCGCAGCTTCTGCCCCAAACACTGTGGCCCTGCTGTTGCCCTTGTGCCCTGCCCCTTCCTTGACATACACTGACCTGAGCCCCGGGTTGAGCTACCAAACAATTACATGTGATGCTCCATGGTAATGCTCCATGTGCGCTATGGTTAGTGTGCACGGCAGCCATGCCTTAACCCACCCATGGCACTGGAGCTCACACTGCGCCGGCAGTGAGTTGCCAATAGCCCGTGTGCCTTGATGCGTTATGGCAAGTGCCAAAGTGTACAACCGGGTATACATTGCTACCTGCCCTGACTGCTCTTTGTGGCCTTCTTGATGCTCATGGGCTCCTTTCCCGTCCCTGTCCCCCCGCTCGCCCCTGCTTGCTGACCCTTGCCTGCCCTGGCGCCTGCCTGCACAGCGTGACCTCGAGGGAATCAGTGAGGCGCTGCGCATCCCTGGCTCCAAGAACCTGGGCCCTGTGGCCAGAGTGAGTGCAGGCTGGGGGCAGGCTGGGGGCAGGCTGGGGGGCAGGCAGGGGGCAGGCAGGGGGCAGGCTGGGGGGCAGGCAGGGGGCAGGCAGGGGGCAGGCAGGGGGCAGGCAGGGGGCAGGCTGGGGGGCAGGCTGGGGGGCAGGCTGGGGGGCAGGCAGGGGGCAGGCAGGGGGCAGGCTGGGGGCAGGCTGGGGGCAGGCTAGGGGGCAGGCAGGGGGCAGGCAGGGGGCAGGCAGGGGGCAGGCAGGGGGCAGGCAGGGGGCAGGCAGGAGGGCAGGCAAGGGGCAGGCAGGGGGCAGGCAGGAGGGCAGGCTGGGGGGCAGGCTGGGAGGCAGGCAGGTGGGCAGGTAGGGGGTAAGGCAGGGGGCAGGCAGGGGGCAGGCAGGGGGCAGGCAGGGGGCAGGCAGGGGGCAGGCAGGGGGCAGGCAGGAGGCAGGCAGGGGGCAGGCAGGGGGCAGGCAGGGGGCAGGCTGGGGGCAGGCTGGGGGGCAGGCAGGGGGCAGGCAGGGGGCAGGCAGGGGGCAGGCAGGGGGCAGGTAGGGGTGGAGGCTGGTGAAGAGGCAGAGAGAGCGTCAAGGCAGGGGGCAGGCAGTGTGGGCTGGCAGGCAGAGGGGGAGGGAGGGAGGGGTGAGGGGGCATGCAGGCAGGCCAAGGTTAGTATGGTGGGGAGGTGTGCAGGCAGGGGAGATGTGGAAGATGCATATGCAGTTATGGCAGCATGGTAGCAGCTGTAAGGGCTGGCTGACCAGATGCTCGACCTAGGATGTCCCCGCTGGGGTCAGAGGGTGGGGCCTGCACCTGCCTGCCTCCCGCCCAACAGCCTGACTGCTCTGGCCTGCTCTGCAGGCAGTGCGCAGCGCCCAGGGCACCCTGAACAGCAAGAAGGATGCCATCATTGCAGACTTTGCACCAGACAAGAAGGTGAACAGTCCTGGATCCCCTGCTCCTCCTCCGCTCAGCTGCAGCCTGCGCCTTTTCCCTGCCTTGACCTGACCTGACCTGACCTGACCTGACCTGACCTGACCTGACCTGACCTGACCTGACCTGGGTGCTCACGTCCCTGAGCTATGGCCCTGGACCTGAGCTCTGACCCTGAGGGTTTGACCCTGCGGCGTGTCAGTTTGCGCTGGAAACCAGGCAGTGGGCGAGCCAAGTCGAACCTGGTGCTCCCCCTGGGCCTGTCTGCTGGTGCAGGCCGAGGGAGTGGCTGCCCTGCAGCAGCTGGACCAGTCTCTCACCGAGTTCGCCTCCATTGTGGAAGCCAAAGACAAGCAAGCAGTGCGTCCACCACACACCAGCCCAACTACCAAACAAACCACCTCACTCCCCTACTCACCCTGGACACCCCTCTCCCCCTCCCCTGCAGCCCCCTGATCACACACCTGCTGGCGGGCCCATGCACCTGGCGGGCCCATACACCCGCCTGCTGACTGCTTGCTTGACGTGCTTGGCTCTCAGCACCACCCTCTTGACCTCCTCCCCTGCCCAGGTGCCCATCAAGCAGCGTGAGGCCCTGACCTATGTCAGCACCATTGAGGAGGCCATGGTGAAGGGCTTCCCCTTTGAAGTGCCTGCGGAGTACAAGGATATGCCACAGCTGCTGGTAAGGCCTTGAGGTTTCCTCTTCCTCTTCCCCTCCCCCCATCCCCAACCCTCCTTGTTCCCCTCCCCCTCTTCCCCCTCCTTCTCCACTTGTGTGCCTCCTACCTTGATCCCTCCCTTCCTTTCCCCTCCCTCCAGCCAAGCATCACCCGGCACCCCTCACTGCCCCCTCCAGCCCCCCTCACCTGCCCCTCCCTCCCTCCCTCCCTCCCTTGCACAGGGCCGGGCCACTCTAGAGATGAGTGTGACATTGAATGAGACGCCTGAGGGCAAGCCCGCCACCGTGCTGATGACAGTGGTGCTGGATGGCCTGAACGCCCCCGTGAGCGCCGGCAGCTTCATGGACCTGGTGCTGCGCAAGTTCTACGACGGCATGGACGTGCAGCGCAGCGACGGCTTTGTGGTGCAGACAGGCGACCCTGAGGGGCCGGAGGACGGCTTCGTGGACCCCGCCACAGGCAAGATACGCAGGTCAGCGAGACCGGGGCACGGGCCCAGGCACAGGGGGGTGGGGGGGAGGCAGGGGTGGGGTGGAAACTAGGGCTTGCACCCAGGCAGTGTGCAGGGGGAGGCATGGAGGTTGGGAAGGCAGGGAGATTAGGAAGGCAGGGAGGGGGTGACATGGGTTAGGTGAGAGGGTGGGGGCCAGGAGAGGGAGTAGAGACCAGGGTGCAAGCGGGGCTGAGGATGAGGGTCAGGTGTGAGCGCAGCGTCTCCCTTCGCCCTTACTATGTGGCGCCTGTCTGCCCTGCCTCCCTGCCTTTCTCTCTGGGTGCAGGATCCCCATAGAGATCAGGGTGCAGGGGGATGCCGCCCCCATCTACGAGTTTTCCCTGGAGGACCTGGGTCGGGCAAACGACCAGCCGGTGCTGCCTTTTAATGCCTTTGGCACGCTGGCCTGGGCGCGTAACGAGTTTGACAACAACTCAGCATCCAGCCAGGTGGGCTAGGGCAAGCGGGTGGGTCGGTGTTTGGCGCCAAAGCTACCAGGCTACAGTAAGACTGCATGCAGCTGTGCAGGCTTGTCTGTGGTGAGTCAATTGCGTCATCATAAGCAGTCAGCCCTGCCCACCAGCTCCCCCTCGGCCTGCCCTTGCTGCCCAGGTGTTCTTCCTGCTGAAGGACAGCGAGCTGACCCCAGTGGGTGCCAACTTGCTAGACGGCCGCTTCTCGGTGTTTGGATACGTTACCAATGGCCAGGACAACCTGGGCTTTATGAAGGTGGGGGACAAAATCAACTACATCAAGGTCGTGGACGGTCAGCAGTACCTCAAGAACGGGCCCACACTGGCCTAACCGTGTAACTCAACTGGACACGGTGTCCGGCAGCTGCCGCCGCCTTGAGTAGGCTATGGCGTTTTGCGATGGCCGGGCGTATGACATTGTCGGTCGGGGCGGGGGTGTCGGGCAGTTGCAGTTTTGTGCAGAACTTGGTGCAGGACCGACCTAGGCGGCAGTTTTGCTGGCCTTGGTGCCATTCGTTCGCGAGGTCGGGAACATGAAGATGCTAGCAGCAGCAGCAGAACTGTGATGTCGACGACGACGCAGCGCGCAATGCGCCCGCTTAATCGACGATCCATATGTTTACATAAGCAACATTTTGTTATGCTAGAGCTTCGATAGTTGATTGCTTGAAGAGCGGAGCAGCTAGTGAGTTGTGGCGATGCGTTTGACCAGCGACTTATAGTTTGACCAGCGGCTCCTCATGAACTGGCGGGTGCGCTGCATAGCTACTGATGATGGAGAATGATGGCCTCCTATCGCTTCCACCAGGTGTCAAGGGTGTCCCTAAGGGCGCTGTGGTGTGCGAGCTGAGCTCCGTTAAGCTCACCAACACCAGGGCAGTCGAGGTTGTTGTAGCCCCGCGATGGTGGGGTCAGCCGGCCAGTGCAGCGGAGGTAAAACTTAGCGGGGAGAACAAAGCAGAGTCCATATCATATCCTGTGTGCTGCGGCCCTCGTCATCTTGTGCGCTACTTGCGTGATGCCCAAGTATTGACCTTGGACATCCAGTGCGGTAGCACAACTCTGGGCACCGCCACGGTTGACATCGCGCAGTTAGACACCTCCCAGCCTGTCAACGGAACCTTTCCTATTAGCAAGCATGGCGTCCCACAGCAGCGGGCTGGCAGTCTGGATGTGCATCTTAGTGTGCACTTCTACACGGGTGCAGCCTCTTCCTTTGAGCTGCATGAAGCTGTGGGGCCACCGCTTCCATCTGCTGCAGCAATTGGCAATGCTGTGGATCAGCTGGATCTATTTGAGCTGCTCCATAGCTGCATACAAAGGTCAGTAGGTCCCTACATCTGAGTAGGGCTGAGGACCGTCGTCTGCTTGCAGCCTGCAAGCACGCAATACATGCAATCAATGCCATCACTCTTGTTGTGGGCAGGAGTTTTCAAACCTTTGTCACTGTTTACAAAATTTGGGAAGGTGGAGGACGTAGCCACAGCAATGTCCCAAGCCTGGTACGACTATTACAAAACCACAGGTAAGACGAGTTAAAGCTCCCAGGCAAGGAGATTCCAGCTGTTGAGCAACTGCAAATAGTTCAGGCAGAACATCCCCTGCCGCATCACATTCACCCTGAGCCTGCTGCTGCAGGGTCTTCCCATACCCTGTAACTGAGGAGCAAGCCATCTTCCTCGTGTCTGTGCTAGACCCCGCATGCAACCTAAGCTACTCTCTGGACGAGCTGCTGCTCGCAGTGCGGTGTGTTGTGGGACCACCCCAAGCAAGCCATGGGTTGCTGCTCACAAAGCACACCATGAAGCACACCAGCAGCCAGGTTGGCAACACAGCCATGACCGGGTTGACTACTGTGATGGCTAGTGTCTGGGCAAGAATGGCAGGCAAGCTCCCCAGTGCTGGGTACCTGTTGCAGGCAGTCCCAGGAGGTTGGGCTCAGGCTGAGGCATGGCCACCTGGCGCAGGTCCTGCCCAGCCTGCAGCCCCTGGTGCTGGGCCTGGAGCAGCGCAGCACGCTGCTGCGGCAGGCCATGCGCAGTGCACGGCACGGGGGAGCCCAGGGCGTCATGGCAGTGCAACAGCTGGTGAGGCAGCCCCACCTCCATGCAGGCTGTGGTGCTGGCAAGGCGTGGCAAGGCAGCGGCATCCGCATGAGCTCCTCTGCCAGCAGCATTGCAGGTGGCGCATGCCTCCCTGCATACTGTGCACTCCCTGTATCTGCTGTATCTCTGTGTATAGTTTGTACTCCAGGTACTATACATTACTACTATACAACACTATACACTCCTTGTCCACTGTGCACTGTGTGCTGCAGACCACCTGGCTACACGCCAGTGTGCCTGGCCTGGAGTTGCAGCAGCTGCGTTACTTTGCGGTCCTGCTGCTGCACATGTCAGAGGGACCTGTTGGCAGTGCTAGCCTGCAGGTGGGTGTGGACAGAACACCACCCACCAGCAACGCATTAGCCAATGAGCAAGCTAGGGCAGCAGCGAAAGCACCAGGTCTTCTCCTTGCATGCAATACTTGGTCAGCAGCACAGCCAGGACACGACTGAGCTTACCTGCTTTGCAATCCGCAGTGTGAGCTGCTTCTCACACACATGCCTCCTCACACAGATGCTGGCTGCCTGCTCCCCTTCCACACTGCTGGAACAGGACATCAACACCCTGCTGAAGGTATTGAGGGAGTGGGGCGTGGCGGGCCATTCCACCCCTCAGAGTGCCAGGAACAGGTCAGACCCAGCACATGAGCCGGCCCTCACTGCAGCCAGAAGCAGTGATGACCTGGAGGCAGTCAGCAGCACTGAAGGCCGACGCCTCAGTGCTCTGCAGCGCTTGAAGCTGCGCATGGCACGTGCTGCTCGGGCTGGCCACAGCATCCCCGCTCCACCTGCGCTGCCGGCGGGGAAGCGGATGATTGCGCAGAACCTTGCCTCCACGTTGGATGCTGCCGCCACTGGCACTTCCCTGGCTAATGAGCAGGAGCCTCAACCCGCTCCAGTCTCATCCCTAGTCCCAGCTCCAGCAGCAGCCCCTGTGATGCCTCACTTCAAGCAGCTGCGTGCAGCTGGTGGGCAGCCTGCTGCCGCCACCCTGCTGGCTGCAGCAGCCCCAGTGCGCCTGACCTCTGCCAGCTCAGCTGCAGTCCGCATGCAGGTGTCAGAGCCCACTGGTCGGCGTGCCACTACCAGCCTGGTTGATCCCAGCGCTGCTGGTGACGGGCCGGCCCCTGCCCTGACACTGCCCCTGAACCTCACTGTGAAGCAGCAGTTGATAGACAAGGCCCGGGAGCTGCAGAGGAAGCTGGGCGCAGCCATATCAGGGCTGCCTGCTCCTAGCCAACAGCTCCTAGATGCCAGGCCCAGCAGCCAAGCATGGCTCCCAGGCAGGCCTAGAGCATGGCAGCCAGGCATGGCAGGTGTCAGCAGCGCCGGCGCACCTCCCTTAACCACCACAGCTGACGAGTCGGCAGGGGTTGAAGAGCAGCTCCCTGGGCCACCCCTTGCCGCGCCAGGCCTGCTGCATGGGCAGGGCAGGCAAGGTGGCTCGCCCTCCATGAGGGCAAGGGCTCAGCGCAAGGCTCTGGACCAGCTGCTGGTCAGCATGGCTGGGAGCGACCTGCTGCGTAAGGACCAAGACACAGGCAGGTCAGGGCAGTCCAGTCCTGTACAGAGTGACAGCAGAGGGCAGGAGGGGTGGGACGACGAGGGCGACGACGCTGCAGGCTTTGTGGAGGACCAGCTGCTGAAGCAGCTATTCTTTGGCGGGACAGCTGGCAGACAGTTGGAAGGTGGGAAGCAGCGCACGCCGGTCAGGCCGGAGCAGGGGCAGGACGGCTGGCTGAGCGACCCTGAGCCCAAGGGACCAGACAGGCGGTCAGTGCAGCAGCAGCTCGGCAGACAAACAGCTGGGCGGTCCCCTGGGCAGGGGCCCCTCTTGCAGCTTAGGCAGAATGGACAGGGTATCCCGCAAGAGGCGGCTGCCATCTCGAGCCAGGACTTGGCTGAGCGCTCCACTGGTCAGCAGGAGACGAGGGAGGCAGTGCCCCGGCCAGGCTTGACCTTTAATGGTGGGCCGCATAGCTCGCCTGCATCTCCAGGCCAGCAGTCCGACGACTTGCAGGCAGAAGCAGAGGAGGCAGAGCAGGGTGCTGCTGTGCTGATGGAGGTGCAGCGCCTGCAGCTGCACCAGGTCAAAGCAGGCAGCTGGGTCGGTCTCACCTTCCGTGCCTCTTGCTGCACCCGCCAACAGAGCAGGCTCCTGTGCCTCCCTGCTCAACCAGCAGCTTCACCAGGAGGCAACACCCCGGAGCTAGCACTGCGGTGCTGCCTGCCAGCTGCAGTGCCGGCCATGCCCCTGACTGCGGCGCCAGCCACTGTGGTGGTTGAGGTATACAGCCTGACTCGAACACCCACACAGCTGCAGTTCCCACAGCTGGCACAGCCTCCTTCACCCCTTGGTGGCAGCCGCAGCGACCCACTGGCTCAGTTGCCGCCCCACCCCAGCCGCCTGGCAGAGAGGGGCCTGCCCTGCCCCCCTGAGCTGCTCCTGGAGCAGGGTGAGCTGGTGGGGGTGGTTAAGGTGCCCCTCTCCCTCACCCCTGGCACAGCAGGCACGTCAGCAGGGGCGCACGCTAGGGGCACCTTCCCTGTCATGGGCGTGCTGCAGGCTGGCGGAGGCTGGGTGGGCAGCCTGGACCTGGCCGCGGCATTGCAGCGTGCGGTGCCACTCACCCGCCACACCTGGCGGGTCACTGTGTGCGGGGCCCTGGGCTTGCCTGATGAGGCACAGCTGGGGGCGGCGGGGCTGCCAGTGCCCAGCAGCCGCTATGCAAAGTACTACTACCCAGGTGGGCAGCCGGGAGGGGCCCTGGCCGTACCGGGGCTGCGCCGGGGGAAGCATTTGGGGGTACAGGTCTGGTGCATAGCCTTGTCCATGGCCATGGAAGCAGGTGTCTCTGCTCAGATAGCCGTCAGGGGTTGTTGATGGCAGGCGTAGAGGGCGCACTGACAAGCCTTGTGAGACAGGCGGTGGGCCACAGCCCAGCTCAGATGAAATGGCAGGGTTTGATGGAAGGAGCACTGCGTTGTGGTGAGCCTCAGCCCACAAATGTGAAGCGGTAAGGGCATGGTAGCCCCAGCGGCAGCTGTGATGGGTGGTGGCAGGTGGCTCAGCCCTGTCTCGCCTGGCTGCAGGTGAGGCCTCTGCTCTGTTTACAGAAGATGTGCCGCCATCTGATGCGCCCATCTTTGCCGCCACAGCCACCCACTGCCTGCTGCTGCCGGCCGGGGTGTCGCCCACCCCTGAGCTGCTATCGCTGCAAACCTCTGACGCGCAACTGCTGGCCCCCCAGCTGGTCTTTGAGGTGCGCACCCGCTCTGCCCTTGTAATGCCGTTGTAATGCCAACTCCCAGGACCCCCTCCTCCCTACGTCTTACTACTTGTGCTACAGCAATGACATCTTGCAAGTGGTGTGGGGGGTGAATGCATTTCTGGCCCAGCCCAGCCACTCTTACCTATTGTGCAACCACCTGTGTCTTTCCTGGCATGCTTACACCCATACACCCTAGCCTCCAGTGGCTGCCAGGCTGGGTCAAATGACCCTCACACCACCACCTGCAAGCCCAGTCACCACCACCATCCTGGCATGCGATGCATCCTCATCATCACCAACTCAATCCTCATCATCGCCATCACCATCACCATCATCATTGCCGGCATCATCATTGCCGACATCGTCATCATGCAACATTCCCACAGTCCTTTAAGAACTCAGCAAATCACTGGAGCACCTTAACCCCTGGCTTGCACCCTTCCGTTCCTGCCTCCACCCTCAGCCCTGGCAGGCAGCTCAGCCCTGGTCGCCCTGTTCAACGGAGGGTACTCTGCATGCAGCATGACACCAGGGAAGCAGCAGCGCCTGGTCAGGCTCATCTAGTGAGGCTCACCCTAGCATGGTCAGGCTCCTGGTGCTTGCAGCAGCTGCCTTGACAGCCCGTCCCTGCCACATCCCTGCTCATGGCCTTGCTCCCTGCTGGCTGCTGCTGCCCGCAGGTGTGGGACCGCTGGAGCAGTGGCCCCGACACCTGTGTGGGCCGCAGCCTGCTGCCCCTGCACACCCTGCTGGCCCATGAGCCCGGGGCCCCTGCGCTGCACACCCTGCCTCTGGCCCTTGCCCCGGGCGCTGTGGAGCACATCATGGCACAGCAGGAGCAGGAGCAGCTGGAGCAGCTGCAGCATGCTCAGGGTCTGTCAACAGCGGGGCCACAGGCAGAGGGGCAGCAGCAGGGCCAGGCGGTGGCGGTGGCGGTGGTGCCAGTGGTGGAGGTCAGGCTGCAGGTCGAGCGCGTGGTTGTGGGTCCGTCTGACTCTCAGTGGCAGCCGCCCTCCTCTCCCTCAGGCACCCTGCCAGCCCTTGACAGGGCGGCAGAGGGGCCTGCCCTTGGCAGCAGCGCTCCCGCCCCTGCTCCCTCTCCTCCGCTGCAGCCAAAGCTGGCTAGGCTGTCAGTGGACATTGCTCGGGCATGTGGGCTGCAGGCCGCGGTGCAGGAGGCACAGGCGTGGCTGGGGGGTGGCAGCTCAGTGCTGGGCAGGGCACACCAGCTGGGCCCTCACTCATACGTCACATTGTCACTTTTCCCAGGCAATGAGAAACTGGCCCGACATGTCGGCCCCCTGCGCACCCCCTTCCAGGTGTGACTTCTGACTGAAGTCACTGGCTGACTTGCACCCGAAGCATGATGGCTAGTTGGCTGTTGGAGCACAACGACCTGGTTTTGGTGGCTAGGCTGAGCAGCTCACCACTGACAACGACTATGCTTGCATATCAGCCAGGCAGTGCCACATGCCTCACCACTTTGCACTGCTGCGCTGCCATACCTGTGAAAGTCCTTGCTGAACAGCTGAACAGCATGCTTTCCTGCCCCTGGCTTGACTGGTGTCTAGTGTCCATCACTAGTGTCCATCACTCCTGTAAGACGAGTAACCTGGCCTGCCTGTTATGTCAGGATGAGCTGCTCCCGGCCTCCTGCTCCTTCACTGTGCCCAGGCTCAAGCCTTCTGCCCTGAGTACAGCTGGCATGCTGACGTGGAACTGTGGTTGGACCCCGCCAGCCTGGTCGCCCTGGCCACCTCCCCCTTGTGCCTGGAGGTGTGGCACCACCCCAGCCGTGCACTGGCCGCTCTAGCAGCGCAGCAAAGGGCTGCCAGCAGGGGCGTGCTGCCCGCACCCGGGTTGCCAGGGGAGGCAGGAGGCAGGGCGGCGGCAGCGGAGGTACGGGACGTACTGCTGGGGAGTGGCAGCTACTCGCTGAGCAGGCTCTTGACACGCCCGCAGGTGGGAAGCGAGGCGTGTCAGCAGCAGCTCAGTAACAGCTAGTGATGGCCACTGGCATGCGGGGTAGCTTGCTTGCCTCAAGGCCACGCATGTCGGGGCTCAGCTGTTCAGGGGGAGACAAAAGAGATAGTTCAATCGCATGAGCATGGGTGGTGCAATGACTGCATAGCCAGGCCCTGGTGGTGTGCTATGTGTGATGAAGTATGACTTTGTTGTCGTATGATGGGCGGCTGTGATGAGTGTTGACCCTGTTTTGCCCATGCGCCTCCCTTACCGTGCTATCACTGCACAGCTCACTGGTGGCTCCTGCTCGCAGGGCCTTCAGACCTGGGTGGTGGTCAAGTCAGCCAGGGGCGAGGCAGTGGGCGCGGTGCAGTTGTCCCTGGCCCTGACCCACGTGGACGGCCAGGAGCTGGACCGCTGCCTGTCTGCCCCACCTCCACTGCACCAAGTGCCAGGCCTGGCCGACCTGCTGCCCCCGCACCTCCTGCCCTTGCTGCCCTTGATGTCAATTGCTAGGGCAGGAAGGGAAGAACAAGGGTCACACAGCCAGGCACCACAGCTTGAGCTAAACAGAGACAAGGAGCAGGAGCACCAGGGGAGCGCTGCAGGGCAGGGTCCAGGGGCTGGGCTGCTGGGTGTGTTTGGTGGCAAGTGGTGCCGGCTGACTCTGTACCTGGAGCAGATCACCCTGCCGCTGGGAGGGTTAGGGGTGGCTGGGGTGGCTGCAAGCTCCGCTCGTGCTGGCCCAGTGAAGTATCACGCCGTCTACACGCTGCCAGGTGAGCCAGTGCAGTAGGGGTGGTGCAGGCAAGGGTGGTGGGTGGGAGACACTCCGCCTGAAAGTCGGGCTATGCTCAGCTGAGCACAGTGCCTGAAAGTGGGGCTGAAAGTGGCAGCACAGTGGCGCACAGTGGCGCACAGTGGCTGCAAAGTAAATAACAATGAAGACACGACAGAAGGATGGTCTGCTACATGTGCCAGTCTCTTCAGAGGGCACTGGATTGTTCAGCTCAGGCAGGTAAATAGCTAAATCTAGGTTGAGTGAGTAGCATTCTTGAGTAACAGCTGAGGTGCTAACATGCAGCGGTGGCAGCTCCATGCCATGCCCTGCTTGCCCTGCAGGCAGTGGCGTGGAGGTGGACACTGTGGCGAAGCCAGCCATGGCCCACGATGGAGCCAAAGGCAGCAAGCCGTCAGTTACCCAGCTGCCAGGGGCGACCGTGGCACGCCCCTCTCTGGTCAGCCAGGTCGCCCTGGGCCATGTGGGCGTGCACTGGGTGCAAGTCACTGCACAGCTGCTGGGCGCGCTTCTGCATGACCCCCTCAAGATCGTCGTGTGGCGCAGCCAAGAACGTCATCCCCACAGCTCAGCTGCAGTGGCGAGTGGCCCAAGTAACAGCAATGCCGTTACCACCACGGCTGTCGGGAATGTGGACGTGGACCTGGCGCCCCTGCTGCAGCAAGCGGTCGACAGGAAGCAGGCGGCAAGGTGGGCAGAAGCTGTCGTGATCAGTTTACGTTAGGTGAGCCAACATCAGCGCTATGCGCCGTGTCGGGAGCGGGGTGTGTCTCCCATGTAGGCATGCAAAAATCATACATGAGAATTCGCAATGCGTAGCGATCTGCTTTTCGTCGCGGGTTTTGCAGGTGGCTTAGCGGATCGCATCTGCTCATCGACCCAGGAGCCAAATACTTCGTAGGTGCGCGTATCCGCGTCAAGGCATTGCTGGAGCTTTCTCCGCCATCGCGACCGTCATCCGCGATCCTCGCAGCAAGCTGCTGGCAGCCCTGCGAGTCCTTTACAATCCATCAAAAACCCCACCACAGCCCACCCCGGACCCAGCCTGACGCCACCGCTGTTGCACAACACGAGCAGGAATCAGCAGCGGAGAGCCCAGGCCAAGCTGGCCAGCGTCATAGCCCAGGGCCAGAGATGAGGCCCCCACAGCCTCAGCACCCAGCCATGTTACTCTGCAACCAAGTCCCTAGTCCCACTCCTGGCCAGGGTGATGTACCTTCGACCTCTGGCACTGCACGCACCCCAACACCTGGAAACCCATCCACACCTGCTGCCCAGCAGCAGAGCCCAGCTCTGGACACTGATGACATCGCTGTGTGCAGCGTACAGGCTCCAGGCATATCAACCCACCCCCTCCGCAGTGGAGCACAAGGCAGCTCCAGCCATGGCGTGCAAGGTGGCCAGCCGTGCTCACCAGAGGCAAACAGCCCAAGCGGCTGTGCAGATGAAGAGCTGGCTGCTCAGTTGAAGGCACAGCTGCACGAGCTCGACATCATGCAGCACCAGTGGCAGTACCGGCTGCAGCAGCCCCAGCTGTCGCCGCACCACTCACCCGCCCAGGCTGAGACACCAGGTGCCCGGCGCAGAGGAGGGGCTGGGGGGCAGCAGGCAGCAGGACCCAGTGCTCATGACCCCTGGTCCTGGCAGTGGGACATCTCGCGCCAGCCCCTGCAGCCCAGCAGCCCCCCTGCGGCTCAGCTCAGCCCACCTGCACTCCATGCTGTGGCAGGACGGGGTCTGGTCAGCCCTCCCCCTATGCAGCAGCATGCAGAGAGCCTAGGCTCACAGGCCCCAGCCCTCCGGGTCGACAGCCAACTGACAGTCTGCAAATGTGCAGGGGCTTGCTGCCCTCAGCAGTAAGGGGCGGGGGGTGAGCGGCGAGGGGAGCATGTCAGGGTGGGCTGACGGGCTGCTGGTGTCGACTGGTGGTGGAGGCGCTCGCATGCTGCATGTCGGCCCAGGGCCAGGCGGGGAGGTGTCGCCTCAGGGCATGGCCCGCCTCGCTGCGGTGCAGACCTGCAGGTGAGTGCAGGCAGTGGGCATTGTCGAGCCGGATGCAAGCCTGAGGTGTAGTGAAACAGTGCCTCTGGACTGTTAAGCTAGGACATGGCCTGGCTCTGCTGTTCACCCAGCAATGTGTGTTGTCAACTGTGGACATGCCTGGGCTGCTGCTGCAGTGATGATGGCGCTGGTGAGGGTGGCTGCTGGGGTGGCGCCAGCAGCAGTGAGGCTGACACAGATGAGCTGCTGGCCAGCATCCCAGTGGCTACGCAGAGGGAGGAGTACTGCGGGCCTGGGCGTGGTAGCCGGGCTGCAGCTGACGCCCCCCCCACCCCCAGTGACTCTCTCAGCTCAGGCCTGGGCCCAGCCAGCCCTGCCCAGCCTCCCCCCGGCAGCAGCAGCGGCTTGCGCGGCAGGGGGAGAGCTGGTCAGGGTGCGCTGCACCCCAACGAGGAGTGGGCGTTCTCTGTGGCCAAGCAAGGTGTGGGCAGGCTGCGTGCCAGCACAGCCCAGCACCCTGCCATGCTGCTGTCGCCGTCTTGGTCGCCTAGTGCCAGCCATGGGACTCTTGCTGCTGAGGAGGACTTGCCACGGAGTGTGCCTAGGAGCGGGGAGGAAGCAGGATGTGGTGAAACAGCCAGTGTTTCAGGGCAGCAGGGGCCTAGGCCAGATCAGCTGGGCTCAGCAGCCTCTGACCGAGACCTGGGCTCAGGCTCAGCCCTTGGGGCCTGGGCACCCGGACCTGATGTGCAGCCAGCAGGGTCTCAAGGGGCCGCAGGGTGGGGCGGGGAGGCAGCGGCGGCGGTGGTTGTGGATGCTGCTGGGCTGCAGCCTGGGCGTGGCCATGCAGCGGTGGTGGGCAGCTTGCAGGCCAGGCTGGATGCCATGTTTGAGGAGTTCAAGCAGCAGGTCAGGGGCTCTTGAGTAGGTTTTGTCAGCCTGGTGCGGCTGCTTGGCCTCGCCCATCAGCAGCTTGGCATGGAGACTGTCGACACGCTGTCCCTGCTGCCAGAATCTCACATCCTTCTACTGCAAGCTGAGGTCTGCAGTAGCAATCAGCGATGAGATGGAGCACATCATCCACATCAGTGTGCCCTTGTGCACCTGGTGTGCATCCCTTTCACTTCCTCACCTTGTCCTGTACCTGCAGCCATCACCCCTGCTCAACACCCCAACCATGATTGTCCGACCTAACTCTGGTCATGCTGGTTTACACTGAACGTTGCATGTGCACATCTCGCAAGTTAGCAAGTTTCTCATGCATCTGCAGCCCCTGGCCCTTCATGAAGAGCCTAGTGTATTCCTTAGTGTACACCCTGTTCACAATGTCTGTAACTCTAGGGTCTTGCATGTAGGCCAGCCACCGCTCCTGCCACCGATTCATCCAGGCACTGCAAACGGCATCAGTGCCAATGGGTATCAGCATAGCACTGGGTGCAGCAGCGTGAGAGGGTGCAGATGTGAGGGGTTGCAGCTCCCCTAGGCCTTCATGTAAGCTCTGCTGGCCAACATGTATGATGCATTTGAGTCAGGCTGCAATCCGCACATGCTGCTGCCATCAGTCGGTAGCAGCAGTCTCCAGGTCAGACACGACACGTGGACCTCAGCCAGCTAAACTGCAGGGCAGCTGATACAGCTCATGCAACAGTATTAGGTCTGCCATTGAGCTCCTGACGTGCAGCAAGTACCTGTAAAAGCTAAGCATGCATCCCTGTGGTGCGGTAGACAGGGTATCAAGATGAGGTAGCAAAGATCAACCCCGGGTGTGTGTACATGGCACGGGCAGGACAAACGTTTGCACCGAAGGCTAATCGCTGTGAACATGGCGAGGGGCCAATCTTGAACTCCGGCTTCCCTCTAGCGGTTTTGTGCACATCACGCATGGCAGCAGACGCTGTTGTGATCAGTGATACGGCTTTACAGAGTTACAAAGTTACTTACTTACTTCCTTACGCTGTGTATTTACGTAATTACGTGTGCAATAACATACAATACAGATGTAACCACAAAAGAATTGGCATGTAATTGCATCATTACAGAGTTATATGTACTTGAGTTGTTACAAAGTTACACAGTTTACGCGTGTGATTACATGTAATTACGTACTATTACATGGAATTATGCATCACTGGTTGTGATGCCATGTCTGTGTGTTTGGAAGCCGCTCCGTCTCCCTCCCTTCAGAAGTGGGCGAGCTTTCACAACCTGGTTGTGCGAGCAGCAGCAAGCTACGCTGGGTCAGCCTGCAAGGAGCAAGCACAGGAGATGCAGGCAGCAGGGGGCAGGGGGCAATGTAGGCAACAAAGTATTGTCGATGGCCATGCGGATGCCAATGCAAGGATGACAAGTAAGGATGAAGGCATGAATGATTACAATGCAAGTACAAACATGGCTAAATGAATGTACAAGCCTTGTTTACATTGTTTTTCTGCCTGTTTACAATGATTATTTATGCAGCCACATAGTGATGAAGGTTGTGGAATCAGTGTAATATCAGATTGTAAGAACCCATGTGACTCTACATGCAAAGTGATCTTACCCGCGCTCCAGAACCTCGATGGAAGCGGTTGCAGCTTGAGTAGGGACGGTCTGTAGCTGGGCCAGCTGAGGCTGAGGGGGCTGCTGCTGAGCCTTGAGCTTTCTCATCCACCTCAAAAGACCACTAACTGTAGTACTGCATGACTCCTTGGCTGCAAGCTTGTCAAGCAGCCGCAGTTTCTCATGCTTGTCTTTGACGTTGGGGCACTGGGTTGCTAGAAACCACTTAATGAGCTCTACTAGCTGCTTGTACTCACAAACCCTGCACTTGATGTCCTTATCTGGGTGTTCTTTGCCTCTCCACTTCTTGCTGTTGGCGTCCTTCTCTAGGAGCTGCATTGGGGGCGCATACCTACCATGTTCGAACATGCAAGTTATCTTTACCTTACACAGGTAATAAGCTGTCGGCCATTATGATGCTTGCCTTGTATGCTCTGAAAGCCGTAGGTCCGAAGTCTATGTGCCTCCAAGCTTGTGAACCGAGAACTGTGAGGCCCTCGAGAAAAAAAACACAAGTGCCTACAACTGACATGCGATAAACTTTCTACGATGCTCGGGCGTGCGCGCTGGAATGCGCTGCATCCCCTAGGCTCCTCCCATGTCGTATTAGCGGTAACGCGCAGAATGGCTGGCACGGTTGAGGGCTCGCCCGCTCTGATGTCTGTCGATCAGAAGCGTAGGCGCGTGGGGATGCACGCGACGCCCTCCGCAAGCTTGAGTGGCGCCGATGGCGACGGTACGTTCGTACGGGGGTTCCTCCCCTTGCTCCCAGCTTGCACCTGCCGCTGCTGGCGCTGTTTGCAATGCACGCTGCCAGCATCCACATTTGACCGTCCAATCACGTCCTAGGTCCCCCATGCATCTCCCTGCATTTCAGCGCAGTTGGCTTGACTGGGTAAAGTTGCTGGTTAGCCTGGCGTATAACTGATTTACAAGAATCACCCACATTCTGTAGCTTATCTTAATCTACCTTACCCAGACTCTGGGTGGCCATATCTCGGCTGGGTTGTCACACCACAGGGCCCCTACTATGTGACCTGGCCATGCAACCTGCAGTAGCATCCTAGCATGCTGTCATGTGACAGGAGGGCAGGGCGACCAGTGGACAGGCAAGGCAGGGCAGCAAGAGCTCAGGTTAGTCAGGGCAGTTCTGAGCCCACATGGCATGCGCCCGCTCACACTCCAGCTTGCATATCCTGGTCACACTGATCACATACTGACGCCTACCTGGCACTCTGTCTCAATCCCATGTCTTGCTTAATGGTCACGCATGGCTCCCGACCGTGCTTGCATGGTTTGCATGGGCACAGAGCATGGGCTCAGCGCGGCCCAGCCTACATGTTGCCCCACCTGGCGCATTGCCGCAGACCCTGGCGACCCTGTTTGGGAGCTGGTCTGCGGTCTGCAGCTGGGCTGCTGCCGCACTGCTGCACGCTGCTGCACGCTGCTGCAGCACTGCTTCAGTAAGCTAGGGGCCACTACCAGGAAGGCGCAGCTCCCCTCCACCGCCTCCTCCTAGGCCCTGCCTCATCACATTGTGTATGGCAGTGCCCCCCCTGCCGCCACTACCCTGCTCCTGTCATGGATGTGCTGCCCAGCCTGTGCTGACCGTGTGATAGGGCCAACGCCAGTGCGCGTGAAATACGATTACTACACCCACCACCACCAGCCATGTCACACTCAAACCTGACATCACACATGTCACACCTCACCCCACCCTCACTCATGTCACATCCCAGGGCCCGGGATCCCCATGTTTGCAAACTTGCGGAATGGGGTGCACCGCGTGGGCAGCAGCAGCAAGGTGCCGGGGCTGCGCATCACCAACCACGTGTTCAGGGCCCCTCTGGACTACTCCGGTGAGGTGGGTGCAGCAGGCCTGGGGGCCGGGCAGGGCCATCGGGCCTGGGGGCATGGGAGGGACCGGGCAGGGCCATGGGGCTCGATGGGGGTGGGAGGGGCTGGTTGGGGTGGGGGCTAGAGGGCAGCCTGGGGTCTGCTGCGAAGGGTTAGGGCTAGCTGGCACTGGGAGCAGGTGCCTCCATCAGTGGCTGCATCAGTGGCAGTGGCAGTGGCAGGGCCAGGACCAGGGGGAGGCGGAGTAGCAGCTGGCAGCACGGCCGAGGGAGGTGCAGCCAGGCCTGCACCAGGGCTGGTCGTCTGCGTGTGTGGTGTCGCAGCACCCTGGGGAGGTGGAGGTGTTTGTGCGGGAGCTGGTGTCACCCAGCCACGCCACACGCAAGGACCTGCCCTACCTGCTCTTCCTGCAAGGTCAGCTGCGCGGGGCGGGGCGGGGCGGGGCGGGGCGGGGCGGGGCGGGGCGGGGCGGGGCGGGGCGGGGCGGGGCGGGGCGGGGCGGGGCGGGGCGGGGCGGGGCGGGGCGGGGCGGGGCGGGGCGGGGCGGGGCGGGGCGGGGCGGGGCGGGGCGGGGCGGGGCGGGGCGGGGCGGGGCGGGGCGGGGCGGGGCGGGGCGGGGCGGGGCGGGGCGGGGCGGGGCGGGGCGGGGCGGGGCGGGGCGGGGCGGGGCGGGGCGGGGCGGGGCGGGGCGGGGCGGGGCGGGGCGGGGCGGGGCGGGGCGGGGCGGGGCGGGGCGGGGCGGGGCGGGGCGGGGCGGGGCGGGGCGGGGCGGGGCGGGGCGGGGCGGGGCGGGGCGGGGCGGGGCGGGGCGGGGCGGGGCGGGGCGGGGCGGGGCGGGGCGGGGCGGGGCGGGGCGGGGCGGGGCGGGGCGGGGCGGGGCGGGGCGGGGCGGGGCGGGGCGGGGCGGCAACCGGACCCCTGCTGCTGGCTGTGCCCTGACTGACTGATTGGCTGCCTGCCTGACTAGCTGCTGCCTGCCTGCCTGCCTGCCTGACCAGGTGGACCGGGCTTTGAATCCCCTAGACCCTGTGAAGCCAGCGGTGAGGGCAGCCCACAGCCATGCCCAGCCCTGGCTAGCAGCTCCTAGCCAGCCTTTGTTTTCCATTCTCATGCTCCTACATGCTCACGACATCAGTGGTGTTACCAGCAGTGAGAGCAGCTGTGTGGTTAATTGTGTGACCAGGGATTCGAGTTGCACTGTGGTTCATGGTGTGATGAGGGGTTTGATTCATAGTGTGATGAGTGGTGTGAGAGCCAGCTGCCCCATCCACCCAGGCCCTGGCCCCACCTGTGCTGGCCCTGCGCCCCTTATGACTCCTTGTGCCCCAGGGTGGATAAAGTCGGCGGTGAACAGCTTCCGTGTGGTGCTCATGGACCAGCGCGGCACCGGCCTCTCCAGCCAGATCACAGTGGGTGGCAGGGGGCTGGGTCAAGGTGTGACCAGCCAAGGTGTTACCACACAACGGAAACAAAAATGGAAGTGAAAATGCGACTAGGCCAGGGCAAGCCAGTCAGGGCAGGGAGCTGTTGCTGTTGTGGAGTGGTGGTAGGAGGGGCAGGGAGTGGAGGAGGGGGAAGAAGAGAGACCTATACAGTGACTGTACTCAGCGCTGCCATGGGGGCTGTGGGTGCTGAGGTGGCATGGGGCATGGTGGTGTGTGCAGGTGAAGAACCTGAGCGTGAATAGGAGCCCGGAGCAGCAGGCGCACTACCTCAGCTTCTTCAGGTGAGGCCCAGAGATGAGGCTAACACTGATTGAAGCTGTCTCGAGAAGAGACACAAGTGCCTGCAACTGACATGCGCTCAACTTTACACAATAACTCAGCTTCTTCAGGTCAGCCACAAAGCTCGACAAAAGACTAGAGTGAAAGCTCACTGTGAGGTGAGGTCAAGCAGGCCAACACCTGACCATTGTCGCAGCTGGCTGGCCGGGCAAGCCGCGTGCTTCCTTCAAGCCAAGGCAGCCCACCACCACCGCTCAGCACCTCAAAGCCAGCTCGAGCCAGCTTCCTTTACTAAGCTGCTCAGGGGCTGAGGGGGTGGCATGGCTGCCGTACCACCATCACTCTGTACCATGGCTATGCCCACAGCTCCGGCAAACGTGTATGATAAGCTGCCGGAAGTGGGTAGCATAGCATAGCATAGCATAGCAGCAGTAACAAACCCAAGGTTCCTACCACATTTGTTTCTCGCCCTGCCCCTGCCTCAGCCTCGGCCCCTGGCTCTCCTCCTGCTTCTGATGCTGCCCACAGCCTGACCCTCGTCCTGACTGGCTGCAGGGCCGACAGCATCGTGCGTGATGCAGAGCTGGTGCGCCAGCTGCTGGTGCCCAAGGACAATTATGAGGGACGCTGGACGCTGCTGGGGCAGTCCTTTGGCGGCTTCTGCGCCCTCACCTACCTGTCCCTGGCCCCTGAGGGTAGGCTGGAGCCAGCCAGCAGCCAGGCCAGCAGCCAGGCCAGCAGCCAGGCCAGCAGCCAGGGCGGCAGGCAGGCCAGCAGCCAGGCCAGCAGTCAGGCCAGCAGCCAGGGCTGCAGGCAGGCCAGCAGGCAGAGCAGCAGGCAGGGCAGCGGGCAGGGCAGCAGGCAGGGCGGCAGGCAGGGCAATAGGCAGGGCAGCAGGCAGGGCAGCAGGCAGGGCGGCAGGCAGGGCAATAGGCAGAGCAGCAGGCAGGGCAGCAGGCAGGGCAGCAGGCAGGGCAGCAGGCAGGGCAATAGGCAGAGCAGCAGGCAGGGCAGCAGGCAGGGCAGCAGGCAGGGCAGCAGGCAGGGCAGCAGGCAGGTCAGCAGGCAGGGCAGCAGGCAGGGCAATAGGCAGAGCAGCAGGCAGGGCAGCAGCTGTCCTGAGCTGGTGATTTAATAGACATACTACACAAGCACAAGCAAGGCAAGGGTTAGGTCAGACAGGGCTGCGTCCAGCAGGGCGGGGCCAAACGGAGGGGAGGGGGGAGGCGGGCGAGGCTAGGGTGGACCGCGTTCAGAGGTTCAGGCGGGAGTGGCTATGTGTGATGTGTCGGTGTTCTAAAGGATGGTGTGTGTGAGAGTGTGAGAGTGTGTGTGTGTGTGTGCAGGGTTGATAGAGGTCCTGCTGACCGGGGGCATCCCGCCTTGCATTGACCAGGCCTGCTCAGCCACTGAGGTCTACCGCGCCTGCTACCTGCGCGTCCTCAACGTGCGCCTCCTGTTGACAGGCAGGGCGCAACACACCCTGCACAGCAAACTGACACCTGCCTGGACAGCAACACCTGCCGCCGCAGAAGCACCAGCAGCGCCAGGAGCAGCAGATCTCTCCTGCCTCACTTGATGTTGTCCACTGCCCCTAGCACCCAGCAACCCCTGCAGCACCAGCCCACTGCCTCCAACGCCCGGCACCTTGCAGCTTGGAGGCCCTCTTGAGACCCTCAGCCTGCCCGTGTCTGTGCTGCTGGTGGCAACCCTGGCAGTGGCACTGGCTGGTGGATGGCGTTGCAGGCCAACCAGCGCTACTATGCGCGCTTCCCGGACGACGTGGCCCTGGTCCAGCGCATTGTCACCTTCCTGGCTGCCCAGCCTCGGGGAGGGCTGCTGCTGCCATCCGGCACCCGCCTCACAGCCAGGGCCTTCCAGCTCATGGGATTGTCAGGCGGGGCGGGGCGGGGCGGGGCGGGGCGGGGCGGGGCGGGGCGGGGCGGGGCGGGGCGGGGCGGGGCGGGGCGGGGCGGGGCGCTGAAGGTAGTGATGTGCACCCCTTGAGCCCAGCTGTGAGGCACCCACCTTAACGGCCACCCCTCCCAGTCGTGCCCTCACCCCATGCCCCGTCACACACATCCCAGGCTGCCAGGCTGCCAGCGCTGATACGCTCAGCTGCGAGCATGTGCTCTTGTGTGGCTGTATGGTTGTGTTGCTGTGGTGCTGTGATGCTGTGCTGCTTTAAGCTACAGACTAAGGGCAGGGGCCAGGGATGTGGGTTCAGGGACTCCCCTGCTAAAGTGCCAAACTGGGTGGTGGCAGCCGGCCGTGCCCCCTCCAGGCTGGACCTCCTCCTCGATGACCTCCTCCCTCAACGCACGCCGGTTGTGCCGGAGTAGTCTCCTTCTTCTCCTTCTTCTTCTTCTTCTTCTTCTATTTCCTCTTTTGGCTGCATTGCAGGGCTGGGCACTGGGGGAGGCTTTGAGCGCCTTCACTACGTGCTAGAGTCCTTCTTTGACCCGAGTGACCCCAATGAGGTCACACCGGGCTTCATCAAGACATTTGAGAGCTGGATGAGCTGGGACACCAACCCCCTGGTAGGCAGCAGCCAGACCCCTCCCCCTCAGCACCCACTCACACCCCGCCCCCTACTCACACCTGACCCTGCTGACCCTAACACCTGACACCCTGCACAGCATACTGGGGCTGCTGCTGCTGCACCCTTACCCCATGCCATCAGCCCCCCATTGCTGCAGACATCACGTATGCTGCACTGGCCTCTCCATCCCTCCCTCACTCCCTCACTCCTGCGGTCCCCTATTCACCCGGGTCCTGCCTGCCCCCCTCACCCAGCCTCCCCCTGGCCCTGCCTGCCCCCCTCCGCAGTACGCGCTGCTGCACGAGTCCATCTACTGCCAGGGCGCCGCTTCACAGTGGGCGGCTCAGCGTGTGCTGGACCAGGAGTTCAGGTCGGAGTTTGATGCCGTGGAGACCGCAGCAGAGGGTGGGTGAGGGGGAGGGGAACAGAGGAAAGGGGGGAGGGGGAGGGGGAGGGGGAGGCACAGTCGAGTGCTCCCTTGACTGCATTACATCAGCAGCCGTTCCAGCAGCAGCCAGTCTGGCGCTGTGCAGCTGCAGCGCTGCGGTACAGGGACCAGGGCGGCTCACCTTCCCCCTCACCCCCCAGTGGTGTGCAGCACTCCTGCACCACCCCACCACTCAGTAACCCACGCTCCCACTGCCACTGCCACTGCCACTGCCACCCTGGCCCCTGTTTGCAGGCCGGCCGGTGATGCTGCTGGGTGAGATGGTGTTCCCATGGTGGGTGGAGCCGCAGCTCAGTATGCAGCACAGCCCTGACTGCATGGCCCCGCCTGACGCTGCTGGTCCCTGCTGGACAGCCACCTGCTCGGCAACAGAGCCACACACGCCGTCCCCTCGCCTGCGGGAGGCCATGCTGGCTGCCCACTGCTGCAATACCCAGCCAACAGCACTGGCTACCCCACTGCTGCCAGCGCCTGACTTATCCTAGGTTTGGCCCTGGGTGTGGTCCTGGGAGTGATTCTGGGTGTGACCCTGGGTGTGACCTTGGGTGTGACCCTGGGTGTGACCCTGAGAGTGATCCTGAGTGATTATGGGTGTGACCCTGGGCCTGCAGGATGTTTGAAGACTTTGCGGGGCTGCGGCCGTACCAGGAGGCCGCGCAGCTGCTGGCCAGCAAGGCGGACTGGGGCCGCCTGTACGCCCCCGAGGTGCTGGCACACAACAAGGTGCCGGTGGCGGCAGTCACCTACGTGGAGGTGAGGCACCAGACCTCCCCCTCCCCCTCCCCCTCCCCCTCCCCCTCCCCCTCCCCCTCCCCCTCCCCCTCCCCCTCCCCCTCCCCCTCCCCCTCCCCCTCCCCTGTTATTGCTGCCCGCAGGACATGTTTGTAGACTACCACCTAGCGCAGCGGACAGCCAGCCAGGTGCAAGGGCTGCGCCAGTGGCTGACCAACGAATACAAGGCGAGGGCTGTAGGGTTGGACCAGAGGCTGGCTGCTGCAGCAGGGGCCGGGTGTTTGCCCCAGACCACCTGGCCCTCTCCTTCACTGGGGCTTTGACAGTGGCTAGGTGCTGCTGCTGCTGCTGCTGCTGCTGCTGCTGCTTGTAATGGTGGTGTGTGGTGATGGTGAAGATGGCTATCACCGTGCTGCTGCTGCTACATCTGCTGCTGGTGGGGTGGTGGCGCAGCACACTGGCATCCGGGACGATGGCGCACGCATCCTGGAGCGCCTGCTCAGCATGGTGCGGGACACGCTGCTGCTGGACTGACCCACAGCCACCCACAGCACCTGGCCCACCTCCTAGGTGACCAGCAAGCCAGGTCAGGGGCAGCCGGCCCCTAGGCCGTTCACCTCACATGGCTCCATGCAAGCCCACCTGGCCCAGGACACCCCGCCCCCTCCACAGCAGCTGAGGGGATGCAGCCAGGCTCAGGGGCCAGGGGCAAGCCCGGGCCGTCAGCTTGGCCTGCCTGCCTGCCTGCCCTGGATCCGGGGAGCCAGGGGGCGCCAGGGGGCGGCAGGTGCCTAGAGGCCCCGAGGCTGGGGATTGAGGCAGTCAGCAGGGTGCAGGGCCTCGCAGCTTGCAAGCTGGGCGCCTCCTCCCAGCCCCCGCCTCTCTGCTCTCACCATTCTGCTCTCACCAGTGCCAGTCCTGCGTGCCTGCCTGGCTTGATGCGGGAGCATCAGGCCTGCCTGGATCCAACCAGGGTGCCTGCAGCGCAGCCGGCGCAGTGTGCTGGAGATCCAGCTGCAGCACCCGCCCGTAGCAGCATCAGGGGGAACACAAGGCAGATGGGGTACGGGCAGCAGCAGCAGCAGCAGCAGCAGCAGCTACCATGCTTTGCCTTAAGCACTGTATTCCACTTGGGTCGGAGGCAGCACTCGAAAGGTGTGCCAGCTGGTCGGCCTCTGTCCCTTTTAGTACCAGGTCTTCATCAGGTGGCTTGGTCTGCTTACGTTTCGACGGGAGGCAACGAGGTTGGACACGACCAACAAGCAACGGGAAGGTGCATGCCTTGGTTCTGAAGTACATGTTCCAGGAGATGCCTGACTCTTGCTAACAGCGGTTATGCGTACAGGACAACGAGTTGGTGACAGTCAGCTGCCTCGTTTTCCCATGTACGCTGAGAATGCAGCGGAAATGTTGGTGGCTTGTCTAAGACATGAAAACATAGTTACAGCTAGGATTAAAGCTTACATTGATGATGGTGTACAGGGGCGACATGTTGTAGTTGTGACATGACCTGCCATGACCTGCCAGGGCCAGCTCTGCTGCTCAAACCGCATTGCAACTCCATTGCTTTCTGCTGCTTATTCCTATTATCTCGGTGCACCCTCACCGGCAAAATTTGAGACCATGCCCTCCACTCCATTGCTCCTTGCCCCGCGTTAAGACTAGCAGAAAAAGGGGACATCTCACTCTCACTCCGCGACCCCTCTCTTCTCCCCACCTCCCCCGGGCAAGACCTGCACTTTGCATCGTACACATGGGCCTAGCCCTCGTAATACTCACCCTCGCACCCATCACTCCAAGCCTTCCTTCTACGCCATCGCCTCAACAGGATCCGGCTGGCCACCACCCAGGCCACGAGGCGGACCTCTTCGCCGCCGTCATGGACACAGTCGACGGACGACTCTTCGCCTGCCAGCTAAGGCGGCCCGATCAGCGCAGCTTTGTTTCAATGACAACTCTAGCGCGCCTAGTCACACCTCACTGGGTGCTTGTCGCGGCACGTCAGCGCAACACGCGCAATCTGACGGGTCCGGTGGCGACCAGCACGCAGTCTATGTCCCAGCCTGCCCCTTGCGCCTCCTGGACAAAGGCGGGGAAGTTTGCCTGCAGCGCCTCCACACTGGCGCGTAAGAGTGACAGCGGTAGCGGAGCGTCGCCGCTGCCTCCGCCAATTGGATCGCGGGTTACAGGCTGCGTATCGTTAACGCTGGCGGCTCCGCCCCCGGCCACGTTTCCATTGCTGCTGCTGATGCCGTTGCTGCTGCTGTGGTTTGCAGTGCCCGCATTGCGCTGCAGCCACGCAGCTTGCCACAAGGCCCGCAGCACCGCCTGCGGTGCCGCGCCCTCAAAAAGTAGAACGAACGCCTGGCCGTCCCGCCACACCACCAGGTGCTCCTCGCCCTCATGCGCCGCCACCAGCTGCTCAGCGGTGCGACTGAGGTGCAGCTGCCTGCTGCTGCCAGCCCAGTCAGGTGCCTGGGCTGCCAGGTCACCCACTCCCAGAGACCCCCCTGGTGGTTGAGGGCTGATGCTAAGGGCTTCGCTGCTCCCCACCAGCTTCCCAAGGTGGGAGGAGCTGCCTTGCTCCCACCCCTCTTCCCCGTTTGCTTGCTGCGCCTCGAGCCGCTGGGTCGCTGGCCCCAAGCCGCCCGCACCCCCTGCCCCTGCTACCAACCCTGCCACGGCCTCCGCCAACCCCACGTTGCTCCACACCACACGAGGGGAGCTGAGCAGGGCAGAGGGGAAGAAGAAGGGCTCGGAGGCGTTCACAGCGGGGGGCCCAGGCAGGGGCAGACCGTCCAGGTGTACGGCGACCAGGGCCCGGGCCCGCGCCTCGTTGAGGGTGGGGAAGACCAGCTGCGACAGCGTCTTGTAGCGCAGGGCAATGTGCTGCAGCAGGGGGCGGGTCAGGCAGGCAGGCAGCCCGGCAGCAGGTTGGGGTTGGGGGTGGTAGAGCGGGAGGGCCGCTAGTGGCAGTAGGTGGGTAGTGAGGTTGATGGTGATGTCAGGCAGACAGGCAAGCAGGTGGAAAGGTGGAGCAGGTGCGGCTACCAGGCAGGGCAGGGCTGACAGGGGGGCGACTGGGTGTGAGGGCTGAGGGGGGACGCTGGGGTGTGGGTCAGAGAGCACCGCCCGCCCGGCTGCTATACAGCTGGTAGCTGCTGGCTGCTGCTGCTGCTGATGATGATGTGTCTGGGCTGACGAAGAGCTGCAGGTGCGGCTGGGGTGCCTGGGCAGCCTGGGTTGACGCAAGCTGCAATTTATCACGGATTGCTGTTGCCCCCTAGCTCTTGTGTGCTCTGCAGCTGGCCTGCTGCTCTTTCCTTCCATTCCTTTCCAGAGCTACAGCTATGTCAGGGCAGGCTGCCCAAAAGCAGCAGCAGCTACTGCTGCTGCCACTGCTGCTGGGAACATGGTGAGGAGCTAGCAATGGTGTTGCTGGTGCTGGTGCTGCCAGAGGCGGCTGAGGGGTGTGTGCAAGAGGGGCTGCCCTCACCGAGCTCTGAACCAGGGCCCACACGCCCACTATCTCCAGGCCTGCCCCCTGGCCCTGCAGCCCCGACGCCGTCATGACCTCGTCCAGGGCAGTGAGCACCGCCAGGCTGGCTGCGTAGCCGCCCAGCTGCGCCACCACCTCCCACACCTCCTCCTTGGCTGCCACAGCGCCCACATTGTTGGCGCGAGCAAAGTCTGTGCACAAACACACACACACGAACACACACACACACACACGGGAGTAGGCACGGCAGAGCTGAGGCTGAGCCTGCAGGCTCACGCCATGCTGTGCAGCACAAGGCAGACACTGGCAGCTGCAGTGGCTGGTGAGCACCTCAGGCTACCGTGGAGCCTGGGCCTCAGGGTCCTCAGGGTCCTCAGGTGACGGCCCTGACTGGCTCACAGACTAGACCCCTCCCCTTGCGACCCATCAGGTGATGATGAGTCAGACTGCCCTCACTGCTCACTCCTAGCCTGCCCACCCCTCTCCCTACCCACCCCACCCCACACCCCTACCTCCCACCCCCCTTCTACTCTCTCTCTTCCCCAGCCCTGGCTCTGCCCCTGCTGGTCCACTGATTGACCGGCGTCCGCACACCCCCCTGCCCTGGCCCCGTGCCCCACCATCACCCACTCACGCGTCTGGATGACCCGGAACACGGGCTTGCCGATGGACTTGCCCAGGGCCTTGGCGAAGTGGCCGCTGCCGGCCAGCAGCAGGAAGTGCTGGGGGAAGGCGGCGGTGGCTATCTCCAGGGCAGCGCCCAGCGAGGTGCACAGCTCACCCACCATCCGCCACTTCCTAGGGCTGTCACCACAGGCAGGGCAGGACACGCCAGACCAGGGACAAGGCAGAGACAGCTCAGGGCAGGGCAGGCAGGGCAGGCAGGAAGGGGCATGACAAGGTTTGCTGAAGGTGAGTAGGGGCATGCAGGGTGAGGCAAGAGCAGGCGTACTGGGTCCATGTAGAGCAACAAAGGAGCTGAGCCTTACATGGCTGCAGTTAAAGCCTTATGATGTGTGGCCCCGTCCTGCCCTGACCCTTCCTACCCCACCCCTGCCTACCCCACCCCTCCCTACCCCACCCCGCCCTACCCCACCCCTTCCTACCCCACCCCTCCCTGCGCCTCTCTCACTCGCGGTCGAACTCTGGCGCCAGCTGGCCGCCCACCAGGAAGCGGCCCAGGGCCCCAATGCCGTCCTTGGTGATCCACTTGATGGCGGCGCTGGCGGCGGTGGTGGCCACAGGGCCAGCCGTCACCCCCACGGCCTGCAGCAGGCTGCTGGTGGTGAGGGCGTGCGCCAGGCTGCCCAGGACTGCACAGCAAGCAAAGCAGGGCAGGTGGGCAGGCAGGGCTTGAGGGAGGTGGGCAGGTGAGGGTGGGGAGGGAGAGGTACTCTGGTTGTGTGAGTTACTGATTGGCTAAGCCTACGTGCTGATAGGCGTCACACCTTTTCAACAGTCACCCTAGTAGAGTGCTTGGCCTTGACCATGACGCAACAGGGACACAGCGACCCGACTCATGTCAGCATGCACATGCATGGGCGGATGTAACTCGAGTGTGACCCACGGGCTGTCACTGGTTTTGATTCCTGATCCTGAACCTAAATGATGAGAGGCTGTGATCCGATGACAGCGCTGACACTGCATTGCTGCAGTGTTGTGGGGCGTGTGGGCCACCAGGGTGAGAGTTGAAGGGGGAGGCTGGGGGGGGAGGCTGGGAGGGGGGGGACTAGGAGGGTGGGGGCTGGGGGGGCGGGGCTGGGGGGGTGGGGGTGGAATGCCTGAGGATGGGGGGGCGGGGGCTGGGGGAATGGGGCCTGGGGGTGGAATGGCTGAGGGTGGGGGGCTGGGGGAAACAAGAGCTGTGAGGCTGGTGAGGCTGGTGGGTGGTGCAGCTGATGAGGGCAGCAGGCGATGCATGACCCAGCAATGCCTGCGGTGTTGTCCCCTATCACACTGCCGCATGCAGTGTGACAGCAGCGGCACTGGCAGCAACAGCGACAGTAGCAGGTGCAGCGGATGCAGCATTAATGGGCAGCACATAGCACTTGCCAGCCAGTGCTACTGCATCACACCACACGCCTCTAGCGGTGCCCATGGCGCCAGGGAGAGCACTGACTGTGGGTAGGCGCGGCCCACAGCTGGTAGGGCAGGTAGTCAGGGGTAACGGAGCTGGGATACCCGTCAGGTAGGAACTACAGGGACACAGCACAGGGTGCATTCACGGCACGTGGCATTGGAGCAGAGTGCGGCACAGGTTGACAGTCTGGGACTGGAATGCCAGGTAGGCTACTAGGTGACGGTGTGGAATGGGATGACAGCGATTGAGAAGTGGGTGCTGTGCAGCGTTCGGGCAAGTTGCTCACCAGGGATTGGATGGATTGCAAGGGGGTGGCACGCTGCAAGTCCCAGGGCAGCTGCCATGTATCCCGCGTCTGACTCTGCTGCTGCTCGAGAGCCGAGCCGTCCCTGGGCGCCGCTGTGTTTATAATGTTGGTGGTTCTCTGGGGCCCTGACGCGGGAGCATGCAGCTCCACAAGCTGCTGGAATGCTGGCCGCGCAACGGGGACGTGCACGACGCTGCTATGCTCCGCTGGCTTCGCGACGACAGCAGTGCGGGTGCGACAGCTGGCGCGCGGGAAAGCCACATGTTTGGGCCCCGCGCCAAGGGCGGCACTCCGCATCATGTTGACAGCCGGGCTTTGCTGCAGGACTTGCTGCAGGAAACTGCGAAACGCGGCTGGTTTGTGTGGAATTTCGAACAAGGCGGGTCACCTCGGCCAACAACACCCCCAGTGAGGCCCTCACTGAAGCGCCAACTGAGTCCTTTAGGTGAGGGAGCTGAGGATAGGGTCAAGGTGAGGGGTTGTTAGTGTAGGAAGGTGGTGGTCCACTGGTGGAGTCAAGGTGGCTAATGCAGGCTCAAGGTCAGGGCCTCCCAACCCCCTTGAGAAGGGGGGGTGTCCGTTTCACGCGGTTTATTTCTCGTACAGTATGCGGATTGATCAACGAAGCACATCAGTATGTAGAGGGCTCGCTTGGCTACATGGAACGGCTGTCCTGAGCGTCCATGACTATGTATATGATGCACTGCTTAGGCGTGAACCCGGCCTATGTTTTGTGGGCAGATATCACCATGCACGCCTCCTCCACCCTCGACCTTCTTAATGACGCCGTGATGAAGCAAACGCAAGTATGTGTGCAGTCGCGCTTTGTGTTGCGATGGCCGAAATCGCGAGTTTGAAACCTAAGATGCTGGAATGCTTCTTTAACGCACCCACCCCCACCTCGGGGCACCAGCGCGGCCACCAACAACTCACGCACCATTCCACGACGCAGCCACGGATGGCCATCACCGAATGGGCCACGCTCGCGTACACGGACGGCAGCTGCATTAAGACCTCGGGGGCAGCCCCAGCGAGCGTCGGGGCGGGGGTTTATATCCCGGAGACCAACGTCCTCATCACCGTCGCCCTGGACGACCCAGAAAGCAACACCATCAACAAAGCGGAACTCACGGCGATACACGCGGCACTCACAGCGGGGGCCAAACGCATCGCCACCGACAGCCTCTGCTCTATCTACCAGATCCGCCGAGCCCTCGCTAACCCGATGTCGCTCCTCACACACAGGCACAACGACATCCTGACCGCTATCGCTACCCTCATCATCGATAGCCCCGTCACGATCCACTTCTACAAAGTCCGGGCCCACTCGGGAATTATCGGCAACGAAGGCGCCGATGCCCTCGCCAAGCACGCGGCGTTACACCCAGAGCTGGCCAACACCCCGGCCTACCGCCCGACCACACGGACAGAGACCAACACCTGGCTCAACAACGAAGCCGATGGCAACACCCCCGCCCCACTGCCGGATTGCCGCCACAGCGTGAGAGCACACATGCACCGCAGGCACAGCCTCGGTCTCGCCAATCAAGACAGTATCTACTACCAGATGTCCCAGGAGATCACCAAAGCCGCGGCGAAAGGAGCCGGCGAAAGGGTGATGACCGACACGAACATCTCCATACCCGCGCAACGAACTGCCCTTCTCTACCGCACCGGCGGGCTCTACAACCAAAAGCTGGCCATGCGTTGGAAACGGGCGACCGACGACCGGTGCCCACTCTGCGGGGAAGCCGATAGTGCCACTCACCTCCTCTCGGGCTGCAGCGAGACACTACCGATGGTGCAAGAAAGGCATAACGGGGCTGGCCGCCTCATCGCTAAAGCCATAAGCAAGGGTACCCTAGGCGGTTACATCAGCTTTGCGGACACCGGCAGCTGGGAGAAGGGCGCAAGAGAAGACCTCGACCTCCCTAACGACACACTACACACACCACTACGAGCACTCGGACTACAGATAGCAGCAACCAAAAACACCACCAGACCAGACATTCTTATGGTGATGCCAACAAAGAAGACGGGCACACGTGGTAAAGCCATTAAACGGGTCATTATTATAGAAATCAAATACTGCTCGGACTCAAGGTGGACGGATCAATTAGACAAGGCACTCAACCAACACACCCATCTAGCTCAAACCGTACGCAAGGAAGGCCACATGGTGGAGATTCGACCCATCCTCCTGGGCATAGGTGGCATAACGTATGAAGCACACACACGGCAACACCTCCTGGACTTGGGGGTCTCACAAGATAACACTACCAAACTGTTACACAAGTTAACAAGACACGCGGTGGAGACAGCCCACTCCATTGCAAAGACAAGCTACAGACTCAGGGCTACTAAGAGGGAGGGAGGGTAGGGGGGTCACTTCTTCTCTTGTTGGCCGGTGGGAGCAGGCCGCGCCCCAGGCGGTAGCTCCTCCCTTAATGCACGCCGGTGAACACCGGAGTAGTCTTCTTCTTCTTCTTCTTCTTAACGCACCCACACCACTGCTGATGCTGCGTCTAGAACAGCCGCATATTTATTAACATCTATTACCTTTCACTTGTCATTTGTGTCGCTCGCGCTGTCAAGCGAGAGACGGAGTGGTTGTATGCTGTAGCGGGTCTTTGCACCATTGGCTCTGCTTGCTCTCGTGTGTTTTGGGACGGGTGGCATGTCAGGCAGAAGGGCAATGAGGAGGTGCTGGGAGGTGGTGGTAGGCAGCTGGGCCTGCTAGGGTGGGCTGCTGGCAGGTACTGTGGGCAGGAAGGGTCAATGGTGCTTGGGCTCCTGCAATTGACAATCCATGGCTCACTGAGCTTTGAGAGCAATATTATTTCTATTGTTGCAGATGTGCATATGTGTAGGGTAGCCTTTGATTCAGCGGTCAGCACAAATATAAGACAACTCTTTGAGTTTTGGCTGGATTTAAATGTTGGCTGCAAACTCCTACCTGCTCCAGCTGAGCCGCAGCTGCAGTTGGGAAAAGCTGTTTACGTGTGCTGTGGTGTACTCGAAAACTCCTGCATCATCAGATGTTCGTCGGGTAACATGTGCTGGCGCAGGAGTGGTGGCACTTGCTGCGTGCACCTCACCTCGCGGGCTAGCAGCAGCGCCTATGCGTAGAGCACCAACAACACGCCTGCACTGCGCGATGTCTTGAGGGTGGCCGGCGGATCCCCAATCAAGTCTCCCGGTAACTCTTCCACCTGTGAGGTAGATTTACTAGCCGCTGTCAGGTGGAATAGCGCAACCGCCAAACCGCTGCCCGCACAGGTCGTGTTGCTCTATCTAAGTCCATCTACAGCTCTGCGGACAAGACGACTGCGCAGCAGGGTAAAGAATGCCCACGGTAATCCTCTCCAGTAGCCTCAGCGCCGGCAGCTCCTACCAGCACCAGTGACTACCATCGTTGCAGCATCAACGGAAGCAGCGCAAGCGGATGCAGCACCAGCCTCAGGAGCTGGGTCAGCGCACGATGCAGCTGTAACCCCTACCGCAAAGCAAAACCCAAAGCGAGTGCGTCCCCCACGCACAGCTAAAGGACAGCAAGAAGACACGCGTGGAGCTGAGCTAGGCGCGGGCCAGGCGAGCTACAGGTGAGATTGTTAAGGTAATACCTAGCCACTAACACAGTAGTAGCCACTAACGCCCCTTGCAGTACTCTTGCCATAACTCTGTTGTTGTGTGCCTATACATGCAGGCCATCCACAATAATAGTTCAAGGGGACCACAACAACATAGAACGGCAAGACCGGCGGCCCGCCGCCCAGCCCCACCCCTCGCCGCCGCAGCCCAGCCCTGCCCTACCGCCTCCCAGCCCTGCCCCACCCCCTCCCAGCCCTGCCCTACCCCATCCCAGCCCTGCCCCCTCCCTGCCCAGCCCTACCCCCACCCCTCCCAGCCTTGCGTTGCCCCTCCCCTCCCTGCCCAGCCCTGCCCCACCCCCTCCCAGCCCTGCCCTACCCCCTCCCAGCCCTGCCCCACCGCCTCCCAGCCCTAACCCACCCTCTCCCAGCCTTGCGTTGCCCCTCCCCTCCCTGCCCAGCCTTGCCACACCCCCTCCCAGCCCTGCCCTACCCCCTACCAGCCCTGCCCCCTCCCTGCCCAGCCCTGCCCCACCCCATCCAAGCCCCCTGCCCTGCACCCTGCCCTGCACCCTGCCCTGCACCCTGCCCTGCACCCTGGCCCCTGCCCTGCCCCCTGCCCCCTTCCCGGCCCCCTGCCCCCTGCCCCCTGCCCTGCCCTGCCCTGCCTGTAGGTGTGTGGCAGTGCAGGCTGCAGGTAGCAGCAGGCTGCAGGTGTGCTGTGGTGCATGAGCAGCAGCAGGCTGCAGTGCATGTGTTACAGTGCATGAGCAGCAACAGCAGCAGGCTGTAGCGCATGAGCAGCTGTGCAAGGACAGCAGCAGAAGGAGGTTGTACGTGTGTGGCAGTGCAGGCTGCAGGCAGCAGCAGGCTGTAGGTGTGCTGCAGTGGATGAGCAGCAGCAGCAGGCAGCAGTGCATGTGACGCAGTGCATGAGCAGCAACAGCAGCAGGCTGTAGCGCATGAGCAGCTGTGCAAGGACAGCAGCAGAAGGAGGTTGTACGTGTGTGGCAGTGCAGGCTGCAGGTAGCAGCAGGCTGTAGGTGTGCTGCAGTGCATGAGCAGCAGCAGCAGGCTGCAGTGCATGTGTTCTAGTGCATGAGCAGCAACAGCAGCAGGCTGTAGTGCAACGAGCAGCAGTGCATGGGCAGCAGCAGCAGCAGGTTGTAGGTGTGTTGCGGTGCATGATCAGCAGCAAGAGCAGCAGGCTGTAGTGCATGAGCAGTGCATGGACAGCAGCAGCAGGCTGTAGGTGTGTGGCAGTGCAGTCTTGTATTAGCAATCAGCAACAACTTTGAGCCCATCTGAGAAGAATATTGCATGGTGCAAAAGCTTTCAAAAGGCTGTCCCGAGCTTCCGTTCAGTTCCATGCCACATAACGTGATTTGTAAGCTGTGAATGGTCAAGATGTAATGAAGAAAACGGTGGTGGTCATTAGCCGTGTATCCTCTTCTCAAATGATACCTACGCCCCTTGTATGGACAACACCACCACGCGGTGATGCGCTAATGCTGCAAACGTGGTAACCACCTGCTACATACCCCCTTTGCATGTATGCATCACGCGTCATGCTTAGCAAGTGCAACCCCGGCAGTGATCCACACCCAAAGTGCCACAGCTAGCTGAACCACGGATGGTACCTATGGTGGAGGCTCACCAGATCCAACCTAATGCTAGGGTGTGGTGCGCCACATGCCCCTTGTATGGACAACACCACCACGCGGTGATGCGCTAATGCTGCAAACGTGGTAGCCACCTGCTACATACCCCCTTTGCATGTAGGCATCACGGTCATGCCTAGCAAGTGCAGGCCTGGCAGTGATCCACACCCAAGGTGTCACAGCTAGCTGGACTACGGATGGTACCTATAGTGGAGGCTCACCTGATCCAGCCATATGCTAGGGTGTGGTGCACCGCATGCCCCTTGTATGGACAACACCACCACGCGGTGATGCGCTTATGCTGCAAACGTGGTAGCCACCTGCTACATACCCCCTTTACATGTAGGCATCACGGTCATGCCTAGCAAGTGCAGGCCTGGCAGTGATCCAGCCACATGCTAGGATGTGGTGCGCGTTATGCCCCTTGTATGGACAACAACACACAGCTAGGTCCTGGAGACGTATCCATAACAATGTAGTGTGTGCATGTGGTCGGTGCATGAGGGCGACACTAGGGGTATCAGGCTTGCAGCTGCAAACCATGCTATCACTTGCGTCTCGTGAGTAGTGCATTACATCAAGGCTTGGTAAGGCACGTTATGCTAGCAAGGGCAAGAACACGAGAACGTTGCGAAGATGGGTTATCCGTATAAGCGGGCCATCCATGCACTAACCGGTTGTCAGCTTTACACAAAACACCCTACCCTCCCACTATTACATTAGAAGACTAGGTATCATTGAGACTTCAAGGCTCTGTGTGACGTACGCTTGCATCAACATGATGTTGCATACTCAACATGATCTTACAGGAGCCAAAGTTATGATGCATGGCAAGTACATGACAATCCTTTTCCCCAATCCTTTTCAATGCCATTCACAAAGCCAAGCAGCCCAATGTCTCGTCATCATCTGTGGGTGCTACTATCCACACAGCAAGGAAGTCAAGAAGCCCAAGACATACATAGCGCAATTGTTTTCACTTGTCCCACAGCGGAAGGAAGAAGGAAGGGGCCAAGGGGCAGGAGGCCAGTAGGGCTGAGCCGGGCTAGGCTAAGCAGAGGCTGTATTGTGGCAGGTAAGGGGAAAATGGTAGAAAGGAAGGGGAGAGGAGGTGCCCATCAGATCTGCAACCAAGGGGCATGCGCATGAGGGAGGAGGTTAGGCTGGGTATTGGGTGTCAGCCACTTGCCGGCAGGCAGTTAGCCACTTCTTAGGGGGGTTAGGGAGAAGAGGGAGAAGGGGGAGAAGAGAGGGCAGGCAGGAGAGGAAGAAGAGGAATGAGGTTGGGTAGGGAGAAAAGGGACAAGAGGGGCCTTCCTCCTGGCTGCTGTGTAGGATAGGGAGGGGACCACGATGTCCGGGGGGAGGTGAGGGGGAATGGGGAAGTGGGGGCGTAGGAGACTTGGTGTTGGTGATGGGACAGGGTAGGGTTAGGGAGAAGGGATTGAGGGGTCGCTATGTGACTGTTACACCTGCAGCAAGCAAGGGGCACGCTTGTGATCAACAAACAAGGACATGCATGACTAGAAGTGGGCAGGCTGGCCAAACACCCCGACAACGCCTGGCTGCCGCTCCTGGCTGTGCTGTGCTGGGAATGCTGGAAGTGGCATGCATTGGCATAGACACACAGATAGGCACACATGATGGGACACACAGATAGGAACACGCAGGCACATGCACAGGCTAGCACGAGACATGTGTACCTGGACATTTCTAGAAGATTGCTGACATTGCTGACTTGTATCAACATTTCCGCTGCTCCTGCCGCCACTGCCGCCGCTGCTGCCGCTGTTGCCGCCACTGCCGCTGTCGACGCCTGTCGATGTCGCTGTCGCCTCTGCCACTGCTGCTGCCATCGTCCTAGTTGCATTCCTCTGGTATGCTGTCCGCTTGCCCCTGTCCCCCACTACCTGCCTAGCCACTCTGTTCTTGCCATCGTTGTTACAAGGGCCTACTCCTGTTGTGCTGCCGCCACTGCTGCCACCATTGCTGCTGCTGCTAGCACCGCCTCCCCCACTGCTGCAGCCATCACATCATGCGCCTTGGGCGGGCATCTGCACAAGCACCAGTAGGCACAAGCATGGACATATCCTTCCCTGTTGATAAGCAAAGCATGCTCTTCTCTGATGGTCTATCCCTCCTGCGTTTGCCACTGCAGCTCTGAGTGTATACTGTTGTCCTGCCTGGCTGCCGCTGGCCCTCCACCGCCTGCCTACCCAAGCTGCATGCAACCAGCATGCCCCTGCTGTTGTGCCTGCGTACTCCTGCAATGCTGCCTGCCTACCCCTGCTGCACCTGCCCCTGCTGCGCGTCATACCTGCCCCTGCCCCTTGTGGGCCAGCTGTGCTTACTGCATGCTCCTCCTGTGATGCCAACATGCACTTGCCCCTTGTGAGGCAATGTCTGCTCACGGGTGGTACGCTTCTGTGTGGCCACACCTGTGGACCAGCACCACAACCAGGACGATGCCACACATAGGAGTTAAGCAATGCAGCGCATAGCTGTGCATTAAGTGAGGTGAGGTGCAACAACAGCAGCAAGCAACAGCGGTATGTGCGGGTATACCAGCAACAACGGGCACAACGCAGCTCATACCTGGGTTGGAGCGACCGTTCCTTACTGCGCGAGCTGCGTTGGCCGCTGGGACCGCAGTCCATCCTCAGCATCCGCAGCAGCTGCTACGGACGTAGCGTTGGCCCAGCAGCTGCTTTGTGCACTGCAGCTGGTGCGCCTTGTCTGGTGCTGGTAGGAGCTGCCGGCGCTGAGGCTACTGGAGAGGATTACCGTGGGCATTCTTTACCCTGCTGCGCAGTCGTCTTGTCCGCAGAGCTGTAGATGGACCTAGATAGAGCACCACGACCTGTGCGGGCAGCGGTTTGGCGGTTGCGCTATTCCACCTGACAGCGGCTAGTAAATCTACCTCACAGGTGGAAGAGTTACCGGGAGACTTGATTGGGATCCCAACCACCCTGCCGACCACAATCGAAGCAGCTACTGGTTGCTGCCGTAACTAGAGTCCGCGTTTAAGCCATGCCGCGCGGGGCTAAAGACATCGGCCTGCTCCCGGAGCAATCGGTCGCATGTGACGGTCAGGCGCCCCCAACTAACAGAAAACCTACCCCTGGTAGTAGGACGGCTGTAACTTTGCACTTACTGCGCCAAATGTTATGCTAAATGGTTTACAATGTAGCTAACCCAGCCAGCTACCCTCCACCCACTTTATATAATTATACACTGGGTAGGCCGTGCACAGCAAAGCGTCAAAGTTAGTAATTCAAATTTGAGCCGTTGCGGAGCATGCAGTCATCGCTGCGACCGCCCGCGTCGCTTAGGCTGCTCTACACGAGTACGCGCATCAGCAGCAGCAGTCGGATCGGAAAGCGGTTGCGGCAATGTGGCAATGAGCCCATCTCCACCCCATACCTAGAGGGCAATGCCACAGCTCGACCATTTGGACTTACAACATGCTACTTACTAGGTTAAGCTCCTCTAAGACAGTGTTACAAGCGCTTATACTCAGTTAAGCCAAAAGCTCACTTTGGTCGGTGACCCCCAACTCAATTAGCCGATTTCAGGGCCAGGGCCATGCAGTCAGTCACACAACACCACACCATGACCGAATCTGGACTCGTCTCCTCTGAGAGTTATACTCCCCTACATGCCATCCACCTGCGTACAAAGTTTCACTGCTCAACAGCCACCCCACAGTGGTGTTCTGGGAGGGGTGGGCTGGGAGGGGTGGGCTAGCAGGGGGTGTGCTTGGGGAGGGGGCGAAGGGAAGGGCTTGGAGGTGGTGGTCAGGCTCAATGAGGTGGGCTCCTGCAATGATGGGTAAAGGGGCGGCGGGCATGGTAAGTCGTTGCATGCTGTGGCCTTGAACCTGCCTGGTGAACATGATGTGACTTTGAAGCTGTCAAACTGATAGAGGCCTGACCTTTTTGTTGTGCGGTTTGTTTCAATAGATGCGCCAATGGGTCAAGAACAAACATTTCATGTCGCTTTTTCTCTAGGTGCAACGGGTGCAACACAGTGGAGGATACAGTGGAGGAGGGGGGGTGTAACCCGGTGATACCTTAGTGAGCGCCGACCCAAATGATGTATTCGGCGAGGAGCGAACATGAGACGATGCTTCAATCACCCCGTCTAGGCGCCCTGCTCGCCCAGCAGGCATCGCGTTGGGTGTCAGCCGGACATTTCATTTGTGCACAACCAGCTCACTACGCTAGGTAGATGGGGTCACAGGGATGCAGCTCACCGTGCCAAGGAGACCCGTCTCGCCGATGTGATTTGTTCGCGGGCACATGTGGCAGTACGCGAGCAAAGACTCCAATGGCTTGCGCTGATGGTCAGATAACGCGGACTAAACCACCAATGCCAATGTGATAAACGCTATCGAAAACGGTGCAGTGGTGAGAGAGTAATCGCATGCATATTACCAACCCCATGTTGGGGGCGCCTAAGTGACGGTCTTACATGCCAAAACATCAGAGTTGGGAGGCCCTGACTGAGTGAGTTCGGGGTCGGTTGGGGTCTTGTGTCCGCCTAGCCAGGTATTGGGGGCAGAGGGGCAGTGAGTTTTGGGTGGGCTGGAGTCACTAGGGTCAGCGAGGTGGCTGGAGTTACTGAGGGCGGGTGTGTGTGGGGTGTTTGGACGTTTTCATTGGGGGTGTGTAGTTGCCGTATTGAGGTTGTTTAGACGCTGTTTGGTTGAGGGGGGTGGGGTGGGGTTTGGCCAGGCTTGTGAATCTTCAGATTTTCAGATTTTCAGATTTTCAATTTTCAATGAAAATGAAAGTGTTTCATGTGGAAATGTGAAAGAGTTTTATCTTCAGTGAAACTGAGCGGATGCCGCTGGTTCTCAGCCTATAAAAGATGCAAGCCGTCCATGCTGTCCGTGGATCCGCCATCTGTGGCGTTTTCTTGCTTGCGCTTCTTCCGCTGTGGCTGTAGCGCGCTGGCGCCAGCCAAGCCAATCACAGCCAAACCAATCACTCTGCAACACCCGATCTGCGATCTGACCGGGGGCAGCACCCGGCACTTTCAGATGTGCAGTGAATACGTTCAGATTTTCAGATGAAAGTTATCATTGAAAATCTGAATGAAAATCTGCAATTTTCACAAGCCTGCTACAAATGCGCATGACATGAGCATACTCCACACGAACTGACACATGACTTGACTACATGCATCGCCCACACCCCTGTATTTTCCATGACCTGGACGTGTCAGCCGCGCTAAGCATTCGCCGCTGTGCAGTCGGCTTAGGCCCACGCCCCACTGAGCTGGAATGGTCGCCCAGCCATGCCTAAGCCGGGCAAGACAGGCCAGGAGTGCGGTGGAAATACCCGACAAGGCCCAGTTGCGCAAGTGGCAGCGCAACTTGCAGCAGTAGCCAGCTACAGCAAGACAATCCAACATAGCAAATATTAAACCCCTTGCTAAGGGGATGTTTGTGGGTTGGAGCTACTAGGGGAGCTCTAGCTACAAGCACACACACCAAAATGGTTGAGCTGAAGTGAGCAGTAGGCACACTAGCAGTAGCCTTTGCAATGTTGAGCTCATAGCCTGTATTTGATTACAACTCATGGTGTAGCATGAGGGTTGTAGGTCACCCCGCCATTACCATTCATGACCATGCACCGCTCACCCTGTAAATAATCAAGCACCTGATGCAAAGCTGCCTGTGTCACAGCTGCTGACTGATCCTTCCCATCTGTCAATATGTACACAGTCTCCTCCCGGTACTCATCTCTGTTATTCCTAAAGTATGCACATGCTACAAAGATGCCCACATTGTGATGGTGCCAGTGATCAGACTGAATCTCCGTTGGCCGCTCTACAGTCAGGCGCTCTGACCAATCACATGAAATGACCACCCTCCCATGATCACCCTTCTCCTGCACAGCCTGCTGCTGCCGGCGGAACACAGCTAGCTGATGATGAGCTACAAAGTGGTGCCAAATGTAGGAGGGCATCTGCTCGTTTAGCTTGTCCACTACCTCACGCAGGCTCAGCTTAAACTGTTGCAGCTCAATCCTAGCTGGCCCCTCCTTCTGCTTGACTGGTGCATACTGCTTGACAGCACTCAGGCAAATTAGTAACAGCATTTTTGAGATTCGGAGCCTCGGACTTGGTACATAGTCAAATGAAGGCATTGTAAGATTGGGGGTCGAAACTAAAATTCGTGATTTTGCGCGGTTGGTGAGATACGGCCATGCTACAGTACTGTAGGTGTCTACAGTACTGTCGGGGTACCTCGAGAGACCACTTACAGTACTGTAGGTACCTACAGTACTGTAGACATCTACAGTACTGTAGACATCTACAGTACTGTAGGTACCTCGAGGTACCTCGAGAGACCATTTACAGTACTGTAGGTACCTACAGTACTGTAGACATCTACAGTACTGTAGACATCTACAGTACTGTAGACATCTACAGTACTGTAGACATCTACAGTACCTCGAGGTACCTCGAGGTACCTCGAGGTACCTCGAGAGACCATTTACAGTATTGTAGGTACCTACAGTACTGTAGACATCTACAGTACTATAGACATCTACAGTACTGTAGACATCTACAGTACTGTAGACATCTACAGTACTGTAGGTACCTCGAGGAACCTCGAGAGACCATTTACAGTACTGTAGGTACCTACAGTACTGTAGACATCTACAGTACTGTAGACATCTACAGTACTGTAGACATCTACAGTACTGTAGACATCTACAGTACTGTAGGTACCTCGAGGTACCTCGAGAGACCATTTACAGTACTGTAGGTACCTACAGTACTGTAGACATCTACAGTACTGTAGACATCTACAGTACTGTAGACATCTACAGTACCTCGAGGTACCTCGAGGTACCTCGAGAGACCACTTACAGTACTGTAGCCTTTAAGCACTTAGAAAAATTCTGAACATCTCACTTGCATTCAAGGCCGTCCAACACTTAGTCGCAGCATCGTGTAGCCGGTATTGCAGCGATGGCATCGCACGAGGTTACCCATACTCGCAGCCGCATCTAGCCCATACTCGCAGCCACATACTCGGCAATCAACCTCGCGGCCACACAGCTGGTCCACAGATGGCATCGCACGAGGTTACCCATACTCGCAGCCACATCTAGCCCATACTCGCAGCCACATACTCGGCAATCAACCTCGCGGCCACTCAGCTGGTCCAGCAGCGCAGAAGCATACCGGTGAGGCAGCTCGGTGCGAGGATCTCACCTCGCAGCCAGCCTCGCAGCCATTTTCCTCGCAGCCAGCCTCGCAGCCAATTTCGCAGCCAGCCTCGCAGCCAGCCTCGCAGCCAGCATCGCAGCTAGCCTCGCGGCCAGTTTCCTCGCAACGATTCTCCGCAATGAATCGCAAGCATTGATGCACCAACGCAAGGCAGGTGCAACGTGTTGTGAGCAGCGAAGAGGCCAGACGGACTATGGTAAGAGCTTAGGACCAAGGTAAGAGCTTAGAAGGAGCTAGCATTGCGCAGCATAGCTCTTAGTATCCAGCCTAACCGCTACCACACCTGGTTGCTGCAGGTCTTACAATCACGCCTAGTACCCCCCTGATTACCACCCCCTCCCAGTCCCCCTCACCACCACCACCACCACCACCACCACCACCACCACCACCACCATTTCATCACCTCTCACAACGTTCCCACTGTTGCCTCCCTTGTGTTGCCTCCCTTGTGTTGCAGCCCAGCCCAGCCCAGCCCAGCCCAGCCCAGCCCAGCCCAGCCCAGCCCAGCCCAGCCCAGCCCAGCCCAGCCCAGCCCAGCCCAGCCCAGCCCAGCCCAGCCCAGCCCAGCCCAGCCCAGCCCAGCCCAGCCCAGCCCAGCCCAGCCCAGCCCAGCCCAGCCCAGCCCAGCCCAGCCCAGCCCAGCCCAGCCCAGCCCAGCCCAGCCCAGCCCAGCCCAGCCCAGCCCAGCCCAGCCCAGCCCAGCCCAGCCCAGCCCAGCCCAGCCCAGCCCAGCCCAGCCCAGCCCAGCCCAGCCCAGCCCAGCCCAGCCCAGCCCAGCCCAGCCCAGCCCAGCCCAGCCCAGCCCAGCCCAGCCCAGCCCAGCCCAGCCCAGCCCAGCCCAGCCCAGCCCAGCCCAGCCCAGCCCAGCCCAGCCCAGCCCAGCCCAGCCCAGCCCAGCCCAGCCCAGCCCAGCCCAGCCCAGCCCAGCCCAGCCCAGCCCAGCCCAGCCCAGCCCAACCCTACTCTCCCACACTGCACTTCCTACCGAGGTGAGGACAAAGGAAGGTGGGTTGTAATGGAGGGTTGCTACACCTGCCCCTCCATCTGCCAGCTCTACATCTCCCTACTCTATTGGTGAGTGCATCCAGTACCCATGTCCAATGTTTGCTTCCGTTGACAAATCGTCACACCATTGCCACAGGTCTTGTGCGCCTACACCTGAGACTATCGATGCCCTCCCCACTTCTCTCCTTCCACATCTACCCCCCCTCCCCGCCTTCACTCTTCCACTCCCCCCCCTTCCTAGCAGCAGCCATCAAGCAGCCAAAAGGTAGGTAGGTGCTACAGTGCCCCTACTATATCTGCTGTTGCGCCCCTGCTGCTGCTGCTGCTGCCCCCCTACTGCTGCTGCTGCTTCGCCCCTGCTGCTGCTGCTGCCCCCCTGCTGCTGCTGCTGCCCCCCTGCTGCTGCTGCTGCTGCGCCCCTGCTGCTGCTGCTGCTGCCCCCCTGCTGCTGCTGCTGCCCCCCTGCTGCTGCTGCTGCTGCCCCCCTACTGCTGCTGCTGCTGCCCCCCTACTGCTGCTGCTGCTGCCCCCCTACTGCTGCTGCTGCTGCCCCCCTACTGCTGCTGCTGCCCCCCCCCCCTGCTGCTGCTGCCACCCATGCTGCTGCTGCCTACAGTACTGTAGGTGTCTACAGTACTGTAGGTGTCTACAGTACTGTAGGTGTCTACAGTACTGTAGGTGTCTACAGTACTGTAGGGTGTCTACAGTACTGTAGGGGTCTACAGTACTGTAGGTGTCTACAGTACTGTAGGTGTCTACAGTACTGTAGGTGTCTACAGTACTGTAGGGGTCTACAGTACTGTAGGGTGTCTACAGTACTGTAGGTGTCTACAGTACTGTAGGTGTCTACAGTACTGTAGATGTCTACAGTACTGTAGACCCCTACAGTACTGTAGGTGTCTACAGTACTGTAGGTACCTACAGTACTGTAGGTGTCTACAGTACTGTAGGGTGTCTACAGTACTGTAGGTGTCTACAGTACTGTAGGTGTCTACAGTACTGTAGGATGTCTACAGTACTGTAGGTGTCTACAGTACTGTAGGTGTCTACAGTACTGTAGGTGTCTACAGTACTGTAGGGTGTCTACAGTACTTTAGGTGTCTACAGTACTGTAGACCCCTACAGTACTGTAGCTGCCTTCCCCCCATGCATCCTTAACCCCCATGCCCCCTTCACCCCCATGCAGGAACAACTCAATGTAGCCCAAGCTCGTTTGCTATCCCGACAGTGCTATGCAAATGCGCTGACAACAAAGCGTGCCTATGTTGCCGAGCCCAGCATTATTCAGCCTCTAGGGTTAGGTATCGACCCTGAGACCAGCCCTTGCAAGAGTCAGATCCCTTGCCCATACCATGCATGCAGTGATTGGCAGGACCACAAGTGGTGATGTAATGATGTAGGCTAAGAGTCATGATGTAATGATGTGAGGTTAGATGTAATGATGGATGGTTGAGGGCCAACCGCAAACAACTTTTGGGGCAATCTCTGCCGCACTCGATATTACACGGGAGGGTGCGGTGCACGAGGTTGTTGTGATTGCGGGGCATCATCAACATCCACAGCTTTGCGGGAGCTTGCAAGCCGAGGTACCCAGTACAACCGACAGAACGGACCTAGCTTGCGATAGAGACGGGCCCCGGCCTTAGACCTTACACGTATGTATGTAGCTCCCTATGGCGACCTTATTGCGTGGACACAACTTTCGGCACAAATATCCATATCGAGCTTGCGGGCCTACGCTTCGACGCCTCTCACTATTTATAGCACGCAGAAGCTGACGGTGCAATCGCGGTAGCAAATGGTGGTTTGAATGTGGAGAACAGCATGGTACCCTATTTACAAGAGACCTTGTCAAATCTGACCTACAGTACTGTAGACGTCTACAGTACTGTAGACGTCTACAGTACTGTAGACACCTACAGTACTGTAGACATCTACAGTACTGTAGGTACCTACACTCCAACTGCTCACATACTCAGAATTTCAACAAGCGTCAAGTGGCGTTGGAGTCGCAAGGACAATCCGAGGCGAACCGCATCAAAAAACTACCCCCCTAGGATGACGAATATCCGCACTAATTTGCCTGTGTGAGAGAGCATGATAGAGCCATCCACACCTGGCTTCAGCTTCATGCACTTGTCCTTGCAGTCAGAACACGTGCGGTGACAGCAACGTGCTTGGTGGGGATCATCAGGGCCACAAGAACACATGTAGAGGCCACGAACAGTGGTGGCACTCAAGTGGGTGGGGGAAGCAGCAACGAAAGGAGGTGGGACTGGGAGGTGGTGGTCTGGGTGGTGGTGCTCAAATTCGGCGTTGGGGTCCACAAAAGGTGAGTCAGCAGCTAACAAGTGTGATGTGTCTCCACTCCCATCCTCCCCAGCAGCCCCTAGGGCACGAGGTGGTGGGGCTGCGGTGCCAGGATCTGGGCCAGTGGGAAAGGGGACTGTTGCTCCAGGGGCTGGGCCAGGCAACTCAAGTGCAAGGCCGGCTTTATGTTGTGCCAAAACTGTCAGCACGAGCTTGACGTTGCAACAGGTGTTGCACACACACACCTGCCGCTGAGCTGCTGAGAGACGCGCAATCCAGGGAGGCATGAGGGCCATGAAAGTGTGAAGAGAGACGGAAGGCTGCCCTGCAGATGCCTGCTCTTGCATGTACATGCGATGCAGGTCGGGGACAGAGCAGTCTGTAAATCGCTTGGTGTCTGTCACAGTGTTGGTAGGCTCCTCCTTCCTGCGCACACGGCAGCACAAAAACACAGCAAGTGGCCACCCTTGCCCTTGCTCATGTCCCCTGCTTGACTGTTGTGGTGTTGCAAGGGCTGTTTCAAGGGCTGGCAGCTCGGTAGGGCTCTGCAGGGTGTAGGATGGAGGAGGAGGATGTTAAGGTATGGGTTCCCGCCACAATGGTGGATTCCGCCACAATGGAGGTATCCGCCACTGCCATTGCCACTACTTACCAGCTTGGCACGTATCGCTTTATGGCGTTCCAGGAGGGCGCGGCGTCGGGGTCCAGGATGGCCCATCGCAATTTTCTGCTTGAAATTCGCGCACAGTGCGAAAAACCCAGCGATGAGGGCGCCCAACAGTAGCACAGGGTCCACCCCGTCGGGGATGAACCCAGAACGCCGCCAATCGGCCCCTGTGATGAGATCGCTCCATGCCACATTCACCCTCGGCCACATTGTCATAGATTGTACCACACAAGATGATAGAGCTTTCCTGGGCTACATCCCGGAATATAGACTCGCTTAGCTATCAGACAATGGTGGAAGTACGCGGAAAGGACCACTGACCGAAAAGTTCAAGGACTTGAACGAAGCCCCGAAATGATGGGGTCTAGGCTTCAGCAGAGTGCACGGTAGCGAACTAAAGTCCACGCATGGTGCTGCTGACACCTTAGTGATATGCTCTGCTTGCTTGGAGGGAAGGTTAGGCAGGTCTCGCGCCGGGTGTCAGGAAGGGCCCGGGCCATGAGGGGTCCCGACCCAACCCAGGGAATCTTGCGCTTCGACCTGCGACCCACGTACGGTGGCACCCCGTTGAGCCCCAGGCTGCAGCGAGCGACCATGTTCACAGTCCGCGGGAATGGCGGGCGGTGTACTGGGACAAGGCTTCAGCCTAAAACGCGAGTTTTAGCGCGCGCGAGTTACCGCGATAGCCTTCGCTATCCTCCACTAGGGCGTGGTGCGATGCGCAGGCCTGGCACGGATTGGCATGGCCAATGGCCGGGGTGACCTGTAGCCTGTAGGGATCAAAAGTTGTGTGGCAACTTCTGGACATGATGGCTGTGTGGACATTGGCTGATACGGAGAATAACTGGAGTTACAGTATCGGGGGCAGTCAGGGCTCAGGGGTGATCACAAACAGGGTTCTCAGCCATGACACCGGCCAGCAGTGATAGCTAGCCTCATCCCAAGTCTGAATCAATCTCAGGCCTTGTATATGAGTGGCAGCGTTCACGTAGCTGGTGCAGCTATTTTCATGGGTACTCCCTTTTTCCTGTAAACACAAGATTGCGCTAGCATGCACACAAGTTATCTTTGCCACGTTGTCGCAAACGTTCGACCCCAATTCGCAAATCGCAGCCATGTGAGCCGCGATGCGGCAATGCTCCGTGCACATGTATTTACGCGACGAGCGACAGCCGCTCCAGCGGCACAATGTGGATGCTGGGGCTCAGCAGAAGCAGCAAGTACGACGTGGTGCAACGGGTGCAACGGGTTCTCTAGGTGCAACGGGTGCAACACAGTGGAGGATACAGTGGAGGAGGGGGGGTGTAACCCGGTGATACCTTAGTGAGCGCCGACCCAAATGATGTATTCGGCGAGGAGCGAACATGAGACGATGCTTCAATCACCCCGTCTAGGCGCCCTGCTCGCCCGGCAGGCATCGCGTTGGGTGTCAGCCGGACATTTCATTTGTGCACAACCAGCTCACTACGCTAGGTAGATGGGGTCACAGGGATGCAGCTCACCGTGCCAAGGAGACCCGTCTCGCCGATGTGATTTGTTCGCGGGCACATGTGGCAGTACGCGAGCAAAGACTCCAATGGCTTGCGCTGATGGTCAGATAACGCGGACTAAACCACCAATGCCAATGTGATAAACGCTATCGAAAACGGTGCAGTGGTGAGAGAGTAATCGCATGCATATTACCAACCCCATGTTGGGGGCGCCTGAGTGACGGTCTTACATGCCAAAACATCAGAGTTGGGAGGCCCTGACTGAGTGAGTTCGGGGTCGGTTGGGGTCTTGTGTCCGCCTAGCCAGGTATTGGGGGCAGAGGGGCAGTGAGTTTTGGGTGGGCTGGAGTCACTAGGGTCAGCGAGGTGGCTGGAGTTACTGAGGGCGGGTGTGTGTGGGGTGTTTGGACGTTTTCATTGGGGGTGTGTAGTTGCCGTATTGAGGTTGTTTAGACGCTGTTTGGTTGAGGGGGGTGGGGTGGGGTTTGGCCAGGCTTGTGAATCTTCAGATTTTCAGATTTTCAGATTTTCAATTTTCAATGAAAATGAAAGTGTTTCATGTGAAAATGTGAAAGAGTTTTATCTTCAGTGAAACTGAGCGGATGCCGCTGGTTCTCAGCCTATAAAAGATGCAAGCCGTCCATGCTGTCCGTGGATCCGCCATCTGTGGCGTTTTCTTGCTTGCGCTTCTTCCGCTGTGGCTGTAGCGCGCTGGCGCCAGCCAAGCCAATCACAGCCAAACCAATCACTCTGCAACACCCGATCTGCGATCTGACCGGGGGCAGCACCCGGCACTTTCAGATGTGCAGTGAATACGTTCAGATTTTCAGATGAAAATTATCATTGAAAATCTGAATGAAAATCTGCAATTTTCACAAGCCTGCTACAAATGCGCATGACATGAGCATACTCCACACGACCTGACACATGACTTGACTACATGCATCGCCCACACCCCTGTATTTTCCATGACCTGGACGTGTCAGCCGCGCTAAGCATTCGCCGCTGTGCAGTCGGCTTAGGCCCACGCCCCACTGAGCTGGAATGGTCGCCCAGCCATGCCTAAGCCGGGCAAGACAGGCCAGGAGTGCGGTGGAAATACCCGACAAGGCCCAGTTGCGCAAGTGGCAGCGCAACTTGCAGCAGTAGCCAGCTACAGCAAGACAATCCAACATAGCAAATATTAAACCCCTTGCTAAGGGGATGTTTGTGGGTTGGAGCTACTAGGGGAGCTCTAGCTACAAGCACACACACCAAAATGGTTGAGCTGAAGTGAGCAGTAGGCACACTAGCAGTAGCCTTTGCAATGTTGAGCTCATAGCCTGTATTTGATTACAACTCATGGTGTAGCATGAGGGTTGTAGGTCACCCCGCCATTACCATTCATGACCATGCACCGCTCACCCTGTAAATAATCAAGCACCTGATGCAAAGCTGCCTGTGTCACAGCTGCTGACTGATCCTTCCCATCTGTCAATATGTACACAGTCTCCTCCCGGTACTCATCTCTGTTATTCCTAAAGTATGCACATGCTACAAAGATGCCCACATTGTGATGGTGCCAGTGATCAGACTGAATCTCCGTTGGCCGCTCTACAGTCAGGCGCTCTGACCAATCACATGAAATGACCACCCTCCCATGATCACCCTTCTCCTGCACAGCCTGCTGCTGCCGGCGGAACACAGCTAGCTGATGATGAGCTACAAAGTGGTGCCAAATGTAGGAGGGCATCTGCTCGTTTAGCTTGTCCACTACCTCACGCAGGCTCAGCTTAAACTGTTGCAGCTCAATCCTAGCTGGCCCCTCCTTCTGCTTGACTGGTGCATACTGCTTGACAGCACTCAGGCAAATTAGTAACAGCATTTTTGAGATTCGGAGCCTCGGACTTGGTACATAGTCAAATGAAGGCATTGTAAGATTGGGGGTCGAAACTAAAATTCGTGATTTTGCGCGGTTGGTGAGATACGGCCATGCTACAGTACTGTAGGTGTCTACAGTACTGTCGGGGTACCTCGCGAGTACACGAACAGTACTGTAGACACCTACAGTACTGTAGACCCCTACAGTACTGTAGGTGTCTACAGTACTGTCGGGGTACCTCGAGAGACCACTTACAGTACTGTAGGTACCTACAGTACTGTAGACATCTACAGTACTGTAGACATCTACAGTACTGTAGGTACCTCGAGGTACCTCGAGAGACCATTTACAGTACTGTAGGTACCTACAGTACTGTAGACATCTACAGTACTGTAGACATCTACAGTACTGTAGACATCTACAGTACTGTAGACATCTACAGTACCTCGAGGTACCTCGAGGTACCTCGAGGTACCTCGAGAGACCATTTCCAGTATTGTAGGTACCTACAGTACTGTAGACATCTACAGTACTATAGACATCTACAGTACTGTAGACATCTACAGTACTGTAGACATCTACAGTACTGTAGGTACCTCGAGGAACCTCGAGAGACCATTTACAGTACTGTAGGTACCTACAGTACTGTAGACATCTACAGTACTGTAGACATCTACAGTACTGTAGACATCTACAGTACTCTAGACATCTACAGTACTGTAGACATCTACAGTACCTCGAGGTACCTCGAGGTACCTCGAGAGACCACTTACAGTACTGTAGCCTTTAAGCACTTAGAAAAATTCTGAACATCTCACTTGCATTCAAGGCCGTCCAACACTTAGTCGCAGCATCGTGTAGCCGGTATTGCAGCGATGGCATCGCACGAGGTTACCCATACTCGCAGCCGCATCTAGCCCATACTCGCAGCCACATACTCGGCAATCAACCTCGCGGCCACACAGCTGGTCCACAGATGGCATCGCACGAGGTTACCCATACTCGCAGCCACATCTAGCCCATACTCGCAGCCACATACTCGGCAATCAACCTCGCGGCCACTCAGCTGGTCCAGCAGCGCAGAAGCATACCGGTGAGGCAGCTCGGTGCGAGGATCTCACCTCGCAGCCAGCCTCGCAGCCATTTTCCTCGCAGCCAGCCTCGCAGCCAATTTCGCAGCCAGCCTCGCAGCCAGCCTCGCAGCCAGCATCGCAGCTAGCCTCGCGGCCAGTTTCCTCGCAACGATTCTCCGCAATGAATCGCAAGCATTGATGCACCAACGCAAGGCAGGTGCAACGTGTTGTGAGCAGCGAAGAGGCCAGACGGACTATGGTAAGAGCTTAGGACCAAGGTAAGAGCTTAGAAGGAGCTAGCATTGCGCAGCATAGCCCTTAGTATCCAGCCTAACCGCTACCACACCTGGTTGCTGCAGGTCTTACAATCACGCCTAGTACCCCCCTGATTACCACCCCCTCCCAGTCCCCCTCACCACCACCACCACCACCACCACCACCACCACCACCATTTCATCACCTCTCACAACGTTCCCACTGTTGCCTCCCTTGTGTTGCCTCCCTTGTGTTGCAGCCCAGCCCAGCCCAGCCCAGCCCAGCCCAGCCCAGCCCAGCCCAGCCCAGCCCAGCCCAGCCCAGCCCAGCCCAGCCCAGCCCAGCCCAGCCCAGCCCAGCCCAGCCCAGCCCAGCCCAGCCCAGCCCAGCCCAGCCCAGCCCAGCCCAGCCCAGCCCAGCCCAGCCCAGCCCAGCCCAGCCCAGCCCAGCCCAGCCCAGCCCAGCCCAGCCCAGCCCAGCCCAGCCCAGCCCAGCCCAGCCCAGCCCAGCCCAGCCCAGCCCAGCCCAGCCCAGCCCAGCCCAACCCTACTCTCCCACACTGCACTTCCTACCGAGGTGAGGACAAAGGAAGGTGGGTTGTAATGGAGGGCTGCTACACCTGCCCCTCCATCTGCCAGCTCTACATCTCCCTACTCTATTGGTGAGTGCATCCAGTACCCATGTCCAATGTTTGCTTCCGTTGACAAATCGTCACACCATTGCCGCAGGTCTTTTGCGCCTACACCTGAGACTATCGATGCCCTCCCCACTTCTCTCCTTCCAAATCTACCCCCCCTCCCCGCCTTCACTCTTCCACTCCCCCCCCTTCCTAGCAGCAGCCATCAAGCAGCCAAAAGGTAGGTAGGTGCTACAGTGCCCCTACTATATCTGCTGTTGCGCCCCTGCTGCTGCTGCTGCTGCCCCCCCTACTGCTGCTGCTGCTTCGCCCCTGCTGCTGCTGCTGCCCCCCTGCTGCTGCTGCTGCCCCCCTGCTGCTGCTGCTGCTGCGCCCCTGCTGCTACTGCTGCTGCCCCCCTGCTGCTGCTGCTGCCCCCCTGCTGCTGCTGCTGCTGCCCCCCTACTGCTGCTGCTGCTGCCCCCCTACTGCTGCTGCTGCTGCCCCCCTACTGCTGCTGCTGCTGCCCCCCTACTGCTGCTGCTGCCCCCCCCCCCTGCTGCTGCTGCCACCCATGCTGCTGCTGCCTACAGTACTGTAGGTGTCTACAGTACTGTAGGGGTCTACAGTACTGTAGGGTGTCTACAGTACTGTAGGTGTCTACAGTACTGTAGGTGTCTACAGTACTGTAGATGTCTACAGTACTGTAGACCCCTACAGTACTGTAGGTGTCTACAGTACTGTAGGTACCTACAGTACTGTAGGTGTCTACAGTACTGTAGGGTGTCTACAGTACTGTAGGTGTCTACAGTACTGTAGGTGTCTACAGTACTGTAGGATGTCTACAGTACTGTAGGTGTCTACAGTACTGTAGGTGTCTACAGTACTGTAGGGTGTCTACAGTACTTTAGGTGTCTACAGTACTGTAGACCCCTACAGTACTGTAGCTGCCTTCCCCCCATGCATCCTTAACCCCCATGCATCCTTAACCCCCATGCCCCCTTCACCCCCATGCAGGAACAACTCAATGTAGCCCAAGCTCGTTTGCTATCCCGACAGTGCTATGCAAATGCGCTGACAACAAAGCGTGCCTATGTTGCCGAGCCCAGCATTATTCAGCCTCTAGGGTTAGGTATCGACCCTGAGACCAGCCCTTGCAAGAGTCAGATCCCTTGCCCATACCATGCATGCAGTGATTGGCAGGACCACAAGTGGTGATGTAATGATGTAGGCTAAGAGTCATGATGTAATGATGTGAGGTTAGATGTAATGATGGATGGTTGAGGGCCAACCGCAAACAACTTTTGGGGCAATCTCTGCCGCACTCGATATTACACGGGAGGGTGCGGTGCACGAGGTTGTTGTGATTGCGGGGCATCATCAACATCCACAGCTTTGCGGGAGCTTGCAAGCCGAGGTACCCAGTACAACCGACAGAACGGACCTAGCTTGCGATAGAGACGGGCCCCGGCCTTAGACCTTACACGTATGTATGTAGCTCCCTATGGCGACCTTATTGCGTGGACACAACTTTCGGCACAAATATCCATATCGAGCTTGCGGGCCTACGCTTCGACGCCTCTCACTAATTATAGCAATCAGGTCTCCCGGTGAAAAGTACCCAAATAGTACCTTTTTTGTTGTCAGGGAAAGGGGTACATTTGCCCAACTGCCAACCGCCCCCTCCGCCCTGCCTGCCCGCCCGCCCGTGCCAGCTGCCGTGTGTTAGCATCGCTCAAGATGCACGACGATTAAGAGAATACAGGCCACGGCTCCGATGTAGATGCAAACAGAGGGTCAGATGTTAACGCTGCTGCTGCGTCTTCACAACAGCGGCAAACGTGCGAGTGTAGCCCACGGCTGCAGCAAATGCAATGTCAACGCCTTCTGAAGGATGTTACCGGACTGGAAAGGTGCGATGTGAAGGAGCTAGCGAGACAGCAAGCAGTCGACTGGTCAAGAATGTGTTTCGGATGTGGCATGGGTTGCTTGCAGGTGGAGTTCCAAGAGCTAAGAGGATACGCAGCTATAAGGTGCAGCTAGTGAGCACAGCCACTAACAGCAAGGAGCTTAGAGCGGAAGAGCGGAGGAGTATTGGAGGAGCCTGGAGCGCAGGAGCAATTGTGAGCCAGGAGCCAAGAAGTGCAGCCAAGGGAAGCAGCTTGGCAGCGCAGCCAGGGACAGCCAGGAGCACTCAGGAGCAGCCATGAACAGTTAGAAGCGGCAGCAATGAGAGGCACCCATGAGCAGTGCCCTCCCCTCCCTGCCGCCCCCCCCTCACCCCACACCCAACCCCATCCCCCCCCCTCACACACTCCAATTAGCGAATGGTGAGTGGCTATCACTTGTAAATATGCAGCTTTATGTACCTAGTCTGACCGCTAGCATGCCCTTGTTTGCTGCAGGTTCTAATGGCTCACCCATTCCCCTTTCTTAGTACCACCAGCACCTCCCCTCCCCTTCCCTTTTCCTACACGCCCACCCCCTCCCAATCCGTCGACAACCCCTTCACGCTCAGCCCAGCCCCAATACAATGGTACCCTTCCCTCCCCATTTCCCCTTTCCCTCCCCTTCCCCCCCCCCTCCCCTCCCCTCCCCTCCCCTCCCCTCCCCTCCCCTCCCCTCCCCTCCCCTCCCCTCCCCTCCCCTCCCCTCCCCTTGGCTGGCCTGGAGCGAGCGCTTGTAGTACCCAACAGCCCAACTACCCAGCAGCCCTTGGCGTAGCAGCAGCGGCGTAGCCTAGAGCGGCGTAGCCTAGAGCGGCAGCCAGGAGCGGCACCCTCTCCTCTCCTCCCCTGCCCACCCCTACCTTGCATCATCTCACATCCCTCAACCCACATCCCAGTCAGCTGTTATAAGGAAAGCGCGAGCAGCCATGAGTCCGCTGTTGTGTGGTAAGTGAAGCATGGCTGCGGCAACCAGGAGTTGGGTGCTATGGGGCAGTAAACGCAAGCCCAACCCTTGTTTGTTGCAGGTTTGACGGTCACCCTCCTGCCTTTTGGCCCTTTCGTCCTTCCCTCTCCTGTCCCACCACCACCATCACCTCCAAGTCCGCCACCCCGTCTACTTCCCCCCTCCCTAAAGGCCAGCCTTGGGCGGGCAGCATGGAGCGGGCGCTAGTAGTAGCGGCCAGCCAGCCCACTCTAGCCATGCCATCACGACACCACACTGACCCAGCCCATCCCTCCCCCAAGGGGACAGCAGTAGGAGAGCCAAGCCAAGCACATGGGGGGTTGCCGTGTCCGTACTTGCTGTGCGTCATGGCTTGGTGGTGGGGGTGGGGTGGTCTCGTTGTTGTTCGTGGTGATGGTAGTGGTGATCATGGTGGTGGTTGTGCCAATTGGTGTTGTTTGTTAACCCTTACCCGCCACAACATAGCCACCGCCCAGGCTGCAGTGCACGAGCAACAGCAACAGGCTGCAGTGCATGTGTTGCAGAGGATAAGCAGCAGCAGCAGGCTGTAGTCCATGAGCAACAGTGCATGGACAACAGGTTGTATGTGTGTGGCAATGCAGCCCTGTATCAGCGATCAGGCTTGGTTGTCTTGAGCTTCCATTCAGTTCCATGCCACACACCGTGATTAGTAAGCACTGAATGATCAAGATGTAATGATGAAGACAGTGGTGGTCATCAGCAGTATATCGCGCACAAATGATACGTACGCCCCTTGTATGGACAACACCACCGAGCGGTGACGCGCTAATGCTGCAAACGTGGTAGCCACCTCCTACATGCCCCCTTTGCATGTATGCATCACGGTCATGCCTAGCAAGTGCAGGCCTGGCAGTGATCCACGCCTATTGTGTCACGGCCAGCTGGACTACGGATGGTACCTGTAGTGGAGGCTCACCAGATGCAGCCGTATGCTAGGGTGTGGTACGCCTTATGCCCCTTGTATTGACAACAACACACAGCTAGGTCCTGGAGACACATCCATAACAATGTAGTGTGTGCATGTGGTCGGTGCATGAGGCGACACTAGGGGTATCAGGCTTGCAGCTGCTAACCATGTTATCACCTGCGCCTCATGAGTAGTGCATTACATCAAGGCCTAGTAAGGCATGTGATAGTAGCAACGGCAAGAACACAAGAACGCTGCGCAGATGGGTTGTCCATACAAGCGGGCCATCCATGCACTAACCGGTTGTCAGCCCAGTGTCCCTAGGTTTCTAGGTACGCACTGAGCTACTGGTATGGCGGTTGGTATCACAGTGTACCACACCAGCTGTGTTGGCTTATATCACAGTAAACCACAGTAGTAAGAACATGCGAACGCTCCATACAAGCGGGTCATCCATGCTTTAAGCGGTGGCAGCCCAATGTCCCTAGGTATGTAGGTGCGCAGTGAGCTAGTGGTCTTGGTGGGTTGGTGTCACAGTGTGCCACAGTAGTTGTGTTGGCTGACATCACAGTGTACCACACCAGCTGTGCTGGCTTACAACAAAGTGTACCACAACAGTTGTGTTGGCTAGGAGGCAGGGTGGTGCTAGCACTGTTTAAGCTGGAAAGTCTAGGCTTCGGCGCGGCCTTTCCGATTTGGCTTGGGTTGCATAGGTTGGGACCAGGTGACTCTGGAAGTCTTATAAGCGGTTGGTTGATAGCATTACATGTCCACCATGTTACAAGGGATTACAAGGGTGATGCACATACCCCTGCCCTCCTAGCTCATGTGCATGCCCTCAGCCTTGATTAGCATGTCTTGGTACTGCTGCATGTGTTGTTTGATATCGAACAACCGCCCCAATTGCAATGACTGCTGCAGCTGCCCTGACTCAGCCTCACCATGCGGCTCAGGCTCACCGCATGCCTCCTTGCACACAACAATCATGTGCCGCAGCCAGACAAGCAGCCGGCCATGCTCCTATAAGCAGCAGAGCTTGCTGCTAGGTGCACCCATCCCTGTCGCTCCAAGCTGGTACGCCAAGGGCTGCTGGGTGGGCTAGGGAAGGGGCTGCAGCGTGTGCCGTGGGGTGAGGGTGAAGGGAGGGGGGGAAGTAGGTGCCTTGCTGCCCCTGCCCCATGTCCCCAAGCTGGGCTGCGGGTGGCAGCAGCCAACACAACACAGCACACAGCAGCAACACTAGCAGCAACACCATCACCAGCATTGGCAGCACCAGCATTGGCAGCACCACCCGCTCCATGCTGCCCGCTCCATGCTGTCTGCTCTATGCTACCAGCTCCAGGCTGCTACTCCAAGGGCTGCTAGGTGTCGTGGGGTGAGGGAGAGGAGAGGGGAGGAGGGTAGGTGGGTGGCAGACTCGGAAGTGGTGGTGGTGGAATGGGGGAGGGTACGGGGTACGGGGAGGGTATGGTCCTTGCTGGCTCCTTGTTGCTTGCTGCTCTACGCCGCTACCGCCTTGCTTGCAATCACTAAGCCATGCTACACCTGTCATGCTCCAGCTATCGACAACTGCAAGCAAACATCAGCCAACACGCAGATGAATAAGGACATGCATGACCATAATTGGGCAGGCTAGGCTGACACCACAGCACCATGTGCACTCACCGGAAGTCCTGGCTGCCGCTCCAAGCGCCTCCTACTTGCTGCTTTTGCATCTGCGCTTGGTTACTGCTCATGGCTGCTGCTCATGGGCTGGCGCGGGGGGGGGGGGGAGGCTGCTGTGGTGCACACCTGCTCAACGCAAGTGCTCAAGAGGGGAGGGGAGGGGAGGGGAGGGGAGGGGAGGGGAGGGGAGGGGAGGGGAGGGGAGGGGAGGGGAGGGGAGGGGAGGGGAGGGGAGGGGAGGGGAGGGGAGGGGAGGGGAGGGGAGGGGAGGGGAGGGGAGGGGAGGGGAGGGGAGGGGAGGGGAGGGGAGGGGCGGGGGGGAGGGGAGGGAAAGGGGAATGGGGAGGAAGGTACCATTGATTGGGGCTGGGCTGGCTGAAGGGGTTGTCGCGGATTGGGAGGGGGTGGGCGTGTAGGAACAGGGAAGGGCAGGGGAGGTGCTAGCGTGCTACTAGAAAGGACTAGGTACATAAAGCTGCATATTTACAAGTGATAGCCACTCACCATTCGCTAATTGGAGTGTGTGAGGGGGGGGGATGGGGTTGGGTGTGGGGTGAGGGGGGGGCGGCAGGGAGGGGAGGGCACTGCTCATGGGTGCCTCTCATTGCTGCCGCTTCTAACTGTTCATGGCTGCTCCTGAGTGCTCCTGGCTGTCCCTGGCTGCGCTGCCAAGCTGCTTCCCTTGGCTGCACTTCTTGGCTCCTGGCTCACAATTGCTCCTGCGCTCCAGGCTCCTCCAATACTCCTCCGCTCTTCCGCTCTAAGCTCCTTGCTGTTAGTGGCTGTGCTCACTAGCTGCACCTTATAGCTGCGTATCCTCTTAGCTCTTGGAACTCCACCTGCAAGCAACCCATGCCACATGCGAAACACATTCTTGACCAGTCGACTGCTTGCTGTCTCGCTAGCTCCTTCACATCGCACCTTTCCAGTCCGGTAACATCCTTCAGAAGGCGTTGACATTGCATTTGCTGCAGCCGTGGGCTACTCTCGCACGTTTGCCGCTGTTGTGAAGACGCAGCAGCAGCGTTAACATCTGACCCTCTGTTTGCATCTACATCGGAGCCGTGGCCTGTATTCTCTTAATCGTCGTGCATCTTGAGCGATGCTAACACACGGCAGCTGGCACGGGCGGGCGGGCAGGCGGGGCGGAGGGGGCGGTTGGCAGTTGGGCAAATGTACCCCTTTCCCTGACAACAAAAAAGGTACTATTTGGGTACTTTTCACCGGGAGACCTGATTGAATTATAGCACGCAGAAGCTGACGGTGCAATCGCGGTAGCAAATGGTGGTTTGAATGTGGAGAACAGCATGGTACCCTATTTACAAGAGACCTTGTCAAATCTGACCTACAGTACTGTAGACGTCTACAGTACTGTAGACGTCTACAGTACTGTAGACACCTACAGTACTGTAGACATCTACAGTACTGTAGGTACCTACACTCCAACTGCTCACATACTCAGAATTTCAACAAGCGTCAAGTGGCGTTGGAGTCGCAAGGACAATCCGAGGCGAACCGCATCAAAAAACTACCCCCCTAGGATGACGAATATCCGCACTAATTTGCCTGTGTGAGAGAGCATGATAGAGCCATCCACACCTGGCTTCAGCTTCATGCACTTGTCCTTGCAGTCAGAACACGTGCGGTGACAGCAACGTGCTTGGTGGGGATCATCAGGGCCACAAGAACACATGTAGAGGCCACGAACAGTGGTGGCACTCAAGTGGGTGGGGGAAGCAGCAACGAAAGGAGGTGGGACTGGGAGGTGGTGGTCTGGGTGGTGGTGCTCAAATTCGGCGTTGGGGTCCACAAAAGGTGAGTCAGCAGCTAACAAGTGTGATGTGTCTCCACTCCCATCCTCCCCAGCAGCCCCTAGGGCACGAGGTGGTGGGGCTGCGGTGCCAGGATCTGGGCCAGTGGGAAAGGGGACTGTTGCTCCAGGGGCTGGGCCAGGCAACTCAAGTGCAAGGCCGGCTTTATGTTGTGCCAAAACTGTCAGCACGAGCTTGACGTTGCAACAGGTTTTGCACACACACACCTGCCGCTGAGCTGCTGAGAGACGCGCAATCCAGGGAGGCATGAGGGCCATGAAAGTGTGAAGAGAGACGGAAGGCTGCCCTGCAGATGCCTGCTCTTGCATGTACATGCGATGCAGGTCGGGGACAGAGCAGTCTGTAAATCGCTTGGTGTCTGTCACAGTGTTGGTAGGCTCCTCCTTCCTGCGCACACGGCAGCACAAAAACACAGCAAGTGGCCACCCTTGCCCTTGCTCATGTCCCCTGCTTGACTGTTGTGGTGTTGCAAGGGCTGTTTCAAGGGCTGGCAGCTCGGTAGGGCTCTGCAGGGTGTAGGATGGAGGAGGAGGATGTTAAGGTATGGGTTCCCGCCACAATGGTGGATTCCGCCACAATGGAGGTATCCGCCACTGCCATTGCCACTACTTACCAGCTTGGCACGTATCGCTTTATGGCGTTCCAGGAGGGCGCGGCGTCGGGGTCCAGGATGGCCCATCGCAATTTTCTGCTTGAAATTCGCGCACAGTGCGAAAAACCCAGCGATGAGGGCGCCCAACAGTAGCACAGGGTCCACCCCGTCGGGGATGAACCCAGAACGCCGCCAATCGGCCCCTGTGATGAGATCGCTCCATGCCACATTCACCCTCGGCCACATTGTCATAGATTGTACCACACAAGATGATAGAGCTTTCCTGGGCTACATCCCGGAATATAGACTCGCTGCGCTATCAGACAATGGTGGAAGTACGCGGAAAGGAGCCACTGACCGAAAAGTTCAAGGACTTGAACGAAGCCCCGAAATGATGGGGTCTAGGCTTCAGCAGAGTGCACGGTAGCGAATTAAAGTCCACGCACGGTGCTGCTGACACCTTAGTGAGATGCTCTGCTTGCTTGGAGGGAGGGTTAGGCAGGTCTCGCGCCAGGTGTCAGGAAGGGCCCGGGCCATGAGGGGTCCCGACCCAACCCAGGGAATCTTGCGCTTCGACCTGCGACCCACGTACGGTGGCACCCCGTTGAGCCCCAGGCTGCAGCGAGCGACCATGTTCACAGTCCGCGGGAATGGCGGGCGGTGTACTGGGACAAGGCTTCAGTCCTAAAACGCGAGTTTTAGCGCGCGCGACTTACCGCGATAGCCTTCGCTATCCTCCACTAGGGCGTGGTGCGATGCGTCAGCGCCTGGCACGGATTGGCATGGCCAATGGCCGGGGTGACCTGTAGCCTGTAGGGATCAAAAGTTGTGTGGCAACTTCTGGACATGATGGCTGTGTGGACATTGGCTGATACGGAGAATAACTGGAGTTACAGTATCGGGGGCAGTCAGGGCTCAGGGGTGATCACAAACAGGGTTCTCAGCCATGACACCGGCCAGCAGTGATAGCTAGCCTCATCCCAAGTCTGAATCAATCTCAGGCCTTGTATATGAGTGGCAGCGTTCACGTAGCTGGTGCAGCTATTTTCATGGGTACTCCCTTTTTCCTGTAAACACAAGATTGCGCTAGCATGCACACAAGTTATCTTTGCCACGTTGTCGCAAACGTTCGA
>JASKMD010000008.1:12448159-12483159 GCA_030144725.1 Haematococcus lacustris | reverse complement strand
CGTTTGGTGGGGTCTGGTTCTCTTCTTTGCCATGCGAAGTTTGCAGAGCATGGTGCGGGCATGGTGGCACCTCCACCTACCACGATCAAGCGGGCATGATTTGCCAACAAACAGCCCAGCCAAGATGACTGCCGCGGACCTGCAAGATTGGCAAGCCCAAGACAAGGCTGAGGCAGCTCTCGTCAAAGGAGAGTGTGTTGATCACAAGGCAAATAGTGCACAACCTCAGAAAGAACCGTTGTCTTTGGACGAGACAAGGCCTGGAGCTGGGAAGACTGCCCCGGCCGTAGAAGGTGATGAGGGAGCTGCACCTACGACATTGGAATCGGAACGACAGGATGCCCAAACAGTCTTGAGCTCTACTTCCCACCTTTTGTGATATGATGGTTACCGGAAGCTTGTTGTGCCGATGAAAATGAGTGTGCAACGGCTGTAACAAAGCAAGTGGCCATGCTAAAGTCAGGCACATGTTGCCTGGCTAGGGGCGTAGAACGCGACTTGTAGTCAGAGCCTCCCAACTCTCTTGAAAAGAGGGTGTGTCCTTTACACGAGGTTTATTTCTCGCTCAGGATGCCGATTGAGCATCGAAACACACCAGTGTGTAGAGGACTCGCTTGGCTACACGGAATGACTGTCCTCAGCTCTATTGAATGTGTACATGATGCACTACCTGGGCGTGAACCTGGCATACATTTTGTGGGCAGATATCACCATGCACGCCTCCTCCACCCTCGACCTTCCTAATGATGCCGTGATGACACATACGCAAGTATGTGTGCAACCGCGCTTTGTGTTGCGATGGCCGGAAACGCGAGTTTGAAACCTAAGAAGCTGAAATGCTTCTTTAACGCACCCACACCACTACTAATGCTGCGATTAGGACAGCTGCATACTTATTAGCATCGATTAGCTTTCATTCGTCATTTGTATCGCTCGCGCTGTCACGCGTAAGACGGAGTAGTTGTGTGCTCTAGCGGTTCAACAAGACACTATGTGCACCCTTCACCTTTGACTACAGTAGACTATGTGGCCTGATAGTCAAATTGACCGCGGGACTCTTCATACTCAAGCCTTTTCTGCTCGTTTCGCTGTCTACGCCCCGTATTCGTTGTAGCCAGAGCATGTGTGCAGATGCGCAGTCTTCGTTCTGTCGCCAAAGCGGTTTCGGACATCACCACCGGTTCGGTCCACGGTGCTAACACCTCAAATGCATTCCCACTCCCACCTGGCCCGACTCGCACCCCTAGGCAAGGCAAGGCCTCTACACTTCATAGTGCGCGAGGGCACGACCGTGCCTTGTTACAAGTGTATAGAGAAGAACAATTATATGCACATGATGAGCGACTAGGCTGTAACTATGTGCATAGCAATGCGGAACAACACCATACCTGCGCGAGGGCACGACCGTGCCGTCGTGCCTCACGCAGGAGTCTGCTTAAGTCCTACCGGTCACACAAACACACACTACCCGGTGACGAAGAGTCGCCTCAATGGCTTGACTGCATTCTTTAACACCCCCACTCAGGAAAGCCATTGCAATCGGTGTTAAGTTTAAGAAACATATCCATGCGTGTCTGTGTACATGCTATGTGTTTTAATGTACATGTGATGTATTGTACATGTGCATGCAGTCATGCTCAGATGTCAATGCAATGCAGGTTCATGCAATGCTAGCAGGTTTTGCCGGCAGCTTGGCTACGAAACATGTCTATGCAACATGCGTGTCATGCTATGATTGTGCTCTATTGTACATGTGCATGCAGTCATGCTCAGATGTCAGACAGGTGCTATGCTAGCAGGTTCTGCCAACAACTCAGGAAACTAACGTTGCACCACACATGCCATGTCACTTGCTGCAGCCCATGTGTGGAGACCCCCATGCTATAGCTGACCCCCATGCCATGCTCTAGCTGACCCCCATGCCACGGACACAGCCATTAAGCAGCTGGGCTGACAGTGGCTTAGTTAGAGCGTCAGCCAGCAGATCGGTAGAAGGGTAGTGGGTGAAGACTACCTCTCCTCGTGCCTGGCGCTCCCGGGCCAGGTGGTGAGCCACAGCGATGTGCCTGCTGCGGCTGGACTCCACCGGATTCTTGATGAGAGCCACAGCCCCTTGGTTGTCACAGAAGATGGGGATGGGGTCACAGCTGGCACCCAGGTGGTGCAGCACCTTGCGCAGAAACAGTGCCTCCTTGGTGGCTGCGGCTGCAGCCTGGGTCTCAGCCTCTGTGGTAGATGCTGCCACTGTGGTTTGCAGCTGGCTGCGCCAGCTGACTGCTGCGCCGTTGAGCACAAAGACTGTGCCGCTGGTACTGCGCATGCTGTCAGGGTCGCCAGCATAGTCGGCGTCGGCATAGCCTTGCAGCTGTGAGCTGCCGCTGCTGCTGTACACCAGGCCCCAGGCTGCTGTGCGCTTGAGGTAGCGCAGCAGGCCAGTGGCTGCCTGATGGTGCTGCAAAGTGGGCTGCTGCATGAAGCGAGAAAGCTGACCCACCGCAAACGCGATGTCAGGCTTGGTGCAAGTAGAGGCATACAGCAATGCCCCCACCATCTGCCGGTACTGTAGTGTGGCTGCGCTGTCTAGCGCTGTACCCTCCTTGACCAGGCGGGTGCCTGGTGACAGGGGCAGCTGCCTGCCGTTGGCCTCAGCCAGGCCGAAGCGCTGCAGTAGCTGCTCAACATATTGCTGCTGATCTAGCCGCAGAGTGCCAGCCGCCTGGTCACGCGTGATGCGCATGCCCAGGAAGCTGGCCACTGGCCCCAAGTCATGTAGGCTGAACACTTGTCGCAGCTGTTCCTTGACTGCGGTGATGGCAGCTGCATCTGGTGAGGCCAGGATGATGTCGTCCACGTACACCAGCAGGTGCACCTCAGGACCAGGGCTGTCCAGGCTGAACAGGCAGGGATCAGCAGCAGAGGGGGAGAAGTTGAGTTGCTGCAGCTGTTGGGCCAGGTGCTGATACCAGGCCCTGGGAGCCTGCCGCAGGCCGTACACAGCCTTCTGCAGCTGGCACACCAGCCCCTGGCCTGCCTCAAACCCTGGCGGCTGCTCACAGAAAACCTGCCGACCCTCATCCACCGGGGCATTGAGGAAGGCGGTCTCAACGTCTAGCCGCTGCAGCTCCCAGCCCCTGGCTGCTGCAACGCTGAGCACGATCCGCTGCGTGCTGTGCATGACCACCGGGGCATAGCTGTCGTCGAAGTCTACCCCCTCCACTTGCCTGAACCCCTTGATCACAAACCTAGCCTTGCACTTGCCGATGTTACCATCTGCAACCCTCTTGATCTTGAGCACCCATCTGCCCGGCAGTACCCGCATCCAGCCCTCCCGCTGTACTAGCTCCCAGGTCTGGTTGGCTGCTTGGCAGGCCATCTCCTTGTTCATGGCGCGCAGCCAGTCATCTGCGTCAGGGCGGGCCATGGCTTCCTGGTATGACTGCGGGTCGGCTGCGGTCCCCCACTGCCCCCACTGCCCCCACTGCCCCCACTGGACCCACTGGCCAGCAGGCACAGGCTGACTGTGTCTCTGAATCTGACCGGCGGCTTGATGCGAGGGCGGAGACTGTAGGAGCTTGTGACTGGCTCACCGCCCCTTGGCGCAGCTGGAGCTGGGCTGCCGGGAGGGACGGCACCCTTGCCAGCTACCGGGTCGGCTGCTGGGCTGCTGGCTGCAGGGTTGCTGGCAGGGACAGCACCCATGCCAGCTACCCTATCAGCTGTGCCTGCACCTGTGTGTCCCTTAGCTGCACCAGCTGTTCCCCCACTGGCTGTGTTCACGGTTGTGGGCGCAGCCACCGCTGGTGCTGCCTGCTGCTCTGACTCCTCCTCAACTACTGCTGGTGCTGAGCGGCGCAGCACCGCTGCCTCATCTACTACCACCGTCTTGCTGATCCTGACCCTGCCCTCTACCAACACTCTGTAGCTGCGGCAGCCCAGCTCATACCCCACGAAGATGCCCTTGGCTACCTTGCTGTCTAGCTTGCGCCGCAGCTGGTCTGGCTGGTGGATGTAGGCGGGGGCCCCCCACACCCGCAGGAAGCTGACATCAGGCACATGCCCAAATGCCACCTCCCACGGCGTGTGGGGCAACCCTGCCACTGGGCTGACGTTGTGCACTGCCCTGGCTGCCTCACCCCACAAGGGCTTGGGTGCCCCTGAGCTGTCCAGCATAGCCCGCACGCTGTTCATGACAGTGCGGTTCACCCGCTCAGCACTCCCGTTCATTTCTGGGCTGTAGGGCGCTGTCTGCTGGTGCAGTATCCCCTCGCTGCTCAGCCACCGCTGCAGCTCACCCCCCACATACTCCCCACCCCTGTCTGACCTGAGGGCTTTGAGCCTGCCACCTGTCTGCCGCTCCAGGGTGGTGACCATGCCGATGATGGCTGCAGCTGCATCTGACTTCTGCCGGAGGAGTGTGATTGACAGCAGCTTGCTGCAGTCATCCAGTAGGCTGACATAGTAGAGGTTGCCGTCTAGCGCTGGGACCTCCATGGGCCCGCAGACATCTGAGTGCACCAGATCTAGCACCCTGTCTGCTGGGAGGCTGAGGCCTGCGTGCTGTGGCTCTACTAGTCGGTGCTGCTTGCCCACGAGGCAGGATTGGCAAAGGCTGTTGGCGTGCTGCTCAAACTCAGCTGCGCTGATGCTGATGCCTTGCACCATGCTGCGCCGCACCATATCTGCAATGCGGCGGCTGCTGGGGTGCCACAGCGCAGCGCTGTGGCCTGTGGTGCCACAGCGCAGCGCTCTGCTCAACACGCACTGCCATGCAAAGGCTGGGGGAGGTCTGAGCAGGGATTGGCTGCTGATCCAGCACCAGCAGGTCCAGCCCACCGCACAGGGTGGCTGTGAGGAGAGGTCTGCCTGCTGTGCCGGGCAGCGATAGATCGCACCCCCCACTCCTAAAGCGGGGAACCACCCCACCCCTGAGCGCCTTCCCCATGGACAGCAGGTTGGCAGAGGCATTGGGCACATACAGCACCCGCAGCAGCACAACCTCCCCAGCAGCTGTGCTGAACCTGACACTGCCCTCTCCCCATGCTGTCATCTGTGCCCCGTTGGCTACCTCTATGGCATGCGGGGGCTGTATCGGCTGGTAATCATGCAGAAGGTGTAGGTTGCATGTGAGGTGTCGGCTGCAGCCCGAGTCTAGCAGCCACTGTGTGCGCAGCGGTGTGGCTGTGGCTGCAGCGCCCGCAGCAGCTGCAGCTACATCTATTGCTGCAAAGGACATGGAGGGTGGGGTGGTGCTGCTGCTACCAGCCAGGTGAGCAGAGTGCCTGCCTGGGCTGCTGCCACGCACAGCCGGCGTGGGTGGCCTGTGAGCCACTGAGCGGCCACGGCTGGGGCTGCCTGCTGCTGCCCCCCTGTCCCGCGGTGGTCTAGGGCACTCTGACTTGTAGTGCCCCAACTCACCGCAGTTGTAGCACTCTCTGCCCTCCCTACCGGCTGAATTCTGCTTACCCCGCCCTCTGCCCCGCCTGTGCCCCGCACCCCCTGCACCCCGCCCATGGCTGCCAACCCTGCCCGGCCCACCGTGTGCCAGAAGGGCGACGCCTCCCGCAGCTGCAGCACCTGCTCGTGCATTAGCAGTGCTGGCAGCGCAGAAGCAAATGTGACAGCTGCATCGCGTTGGGTGAGCATAGGGTTGGAGCCGGGGTCAAATTCTGGCTGCAGGCCGCGCAGCGCAAAGTAGAGAGTGTCGACAATGGGTGGGCTGCCAGCTGGGTTTGCTTCTGCATGGAGCTGCTCTGCATGTGCCCAATACTCTGTGACTGACTGACCCGGCAGCATACCAAGGCGCGTCACTTGCTCTAGCAGAACCCCCCTGCTGGCCAAGGCCCGCTGCGCGTGCAGGCCTGCCAGGGCATCCCACAGCCCTCGGGCCGTAGGGTTCGCCTCGCACACTGACCGGTATCGAGTGGCGTCCACCGTCAGACAGATGAACGCGTGGGCCCGCAGGTCCTGGACGCGGTCCACAGTTGCTGGCGCAGCCAGCAGGGGAGCAGGAGTGGTTGCGGGGGTAGCGGCCCGCGGGCGCGCTTGAGCAGAGGAGCCGGCTTCTGCCTGATCAGTGCCCTCGGGCACTGAAGAAGTAGTGCCCGCGGGCACTGACGCTCGGGTGCCCGCAGGCACTGTGGGAGTGGTGCCCGCGAGCACCGGTGCCACGATCACTGCGTCCAGCAGGCCGGCGAGGGCGAGTGCGTTCTTGCACTCCCAACTCCACTTCGAATAGTTGTGCCCCATCAGAGTCTCCACGTCCGCCGCAGCGGCGCGTACTGAAGTCATTCCTCGGTGGCCCTTTCCTCGGTTAGAAGCCACTCGCACTGGCAATGGGTGGGCCCATAACCTGCGCGAGGGCACGACCGTGCCTTGTTACAAGTGTATAGAGAAGAACAATTATATGCACATGATGAGCGACTGTAACAATTATATGCACATGATGAGCGGCTGTAACTATGTGCATAGCAATGCGGAACAACACCATACCTGCGCGAGGGCACGACCGTGCCGTCGTGCCTCACGCAGGAGTCTGCTTAAGTCCTACCGGTCACACAAACACACACTACCCGGTGACGAAGAGTCGCCTCAATGGCTTGACTGCATTCTTTAACACATAGCAAAGCACCCAAGCAACACCACTATTCACATCCACATTGACCACTTGCATGCGCTGCCTCTACCGAGATGCCATGGCCTAGGTGCCACTGCCCTTGCCCTCTCATTCAGACGTCCCTGTACTAGCATGGTAGAGGCAGTAGAGGCGAAGGCAGCTTGCTTCAGCCTTTGCTTTAGCGACAACTTGTGTCATGCATGCCGCGACGTGCATACCACATTGGTTGGGTACAATAGATGAGCAACATATACTTGACGGCAAACAGCTAGCAAGACTGCAAGCACCCTTCCCAGGCAACTGCAACGTCCAACTGCACTCCCTCCCCGTACCACCAAACCGCACCACCTCATGGCGCAACATAACATGGCACAGTATGACACATGGCTGCCATAGCTTGACCAGGCCTTGCCCCATGCTGTCAGGCCCTGGTGCAAAACATTGTGGTAGAGATGGCTGAGGCAAGGCCAGAACATGATGGGGGCTAAACCCTGGTGTCTGCGAGAAACGTTGACGAGGGCGACGAGCCCACCCGTCCTCCCAACATTGCTTGCGGCACTGTCCACTGTGACACTGGCAAGCAACCCCCACAGGTTGGCCTCTGTGAGTAGCTGCTCCAAGTCGTGGGCTTGTGCTGCGGCGGTGCTATCGGGGCACTTGCGGATATCAAGCACTCGACACAATATCCTGGACGCCTTCTGGCTATGTGCTAGGATCTGGGCGGGCGCAAGGGGGTCAGAAGCCAAGGTGGGCAGGCGGGGGCCAGCAGCTGGGACGGCTGCACTTGCACAATACAACACCACTTTGCCACTGGTGATGGTGCAACCATCCATCTGGATATGGATTGCTGGCGCTTGTCTCAATAGGCCTGCGCATGCGCACACACATACACACACACACAATTCAGCTCAATCACACCTCAAATTTGACATAATGGAACACCATGAAAGGAGTATGATATGAACAACATTGAACAACAGCAAGGTTACTCTGGAACTACCCCATGGTAACACCACATGGCAACATCCCATGGTACTCACCCTCGAATGTGCGTTGGATGTCGCAAGTCAGCATCAGCTGGTGGCGACGTACTGTGGAAGGCCCAGCTTGAGGTTGAGGTGGGGCATCAGGGAACTCTGCAGCCGCCACAGCTGTGCGCAGGGGTCCAAGCTGCTGGCATGACACGTTGGGCAAAGTCAACAGCGCCGCATTGCTGCATGCATAGGCTGCAGTGTAGGCTCCCGTCACAGTATCACGCTCCTTGTGGCAAGGGGGGGGGGGGGCCTGCATGGCTGTTGCTGGGCTGGCTGCTTGTGTGCATGGCGGTGCACCCCACATGGCATGTTGTTGAGGGTCAGCTATGCACGAAGTTGCCAACCATGTTTTTGAGGGTTAGCTATGCATAAGGTGGCTGTAACTTGAAGGTGGGAACTTAAGGCTGAGGATGCCAACATGGGTGTAGAGATTAGGAGGGGGTGGTGGTAGGCACATGGTGTAGGGCAGGGTTGGGCAGTAACTTACCAGCAGGTTGGTGAAGGGAGAGGGGGCTTGCTCTTTGCTGCAGGGTAGGGGAGGGAGAGGGCTGCAATGTCAGGGGGGGGGGTGAGGGGGAGGGGAAACGTAGGAGGGCTGGGCTGAGCTGGGCTGGGTGGTGGTGGCAGGCTAGGAGGTGGTGGTAGTGGTGGTAGTGGTGGTGGTGGTGTTGCCAGAGATTGGGTAAGAGGGCTCCTGCAACAGTAGACAAAGATGTTGTTGGGGGTAGCTATGCACGAAGTGGATAACTTCCTGGTTACTTATGCTTTGTCTACATTGAGAGCGGTAGCAAGGGCGGGTCATTCTGCTTCATACGACATACCCATCAACAGCAACATAGCAAGCTTGGTGTAGGCTGCACAGTCAGTGCTAACCTTGAAATGGAAGGTATATCTAAGCTTTAGGGTCATCAACGGGTATGCCTCCACAGAAGTAGAACTGGGCGCGCGTCTACATCCAGGAAACACTGTCGGGTTAAGTGAGCCGGGAGGAATCACAAGCGCCGGCTGTACTTGCCTTTAGAGCGTTAGGAGGCAACCACGGTATTGCGAAGCACTCCCATAGCTGACTTGCGCTGCGCGATGTGGTGAGAGCGACCGGCTGATTGGTGGGCGCACTTTTTCGTTTACGGGGTTCCTGGCATTACGGGCGTATAGCAGACTAAGCGGTCATCGCATGCCGCACGGTGCTACGCTAATCGCACACGTCTCGGCACCGGGACATGCATGACAAGGTTGTGTAAAAGCCATTAACAGAGTTGGGAGGGTCTGACTTGTAGCCTAGGCATACAGGCTAGCATGAAGGGGGGCATTCGTGTCGCTTAGTGATTGCATGCTTGGTAACCTGGGAACGTCCCACCGACGGAAATCTACGTTTTCACAACTGTTAGAAAGATATGGCATTCCCTATGCGATCTAACTTACCACCTGCAATATAGTCTGTCACGCAGAACTCTGTCACCGCCCCTGAGCAAAGCGTAACAGTATGCAACTGAGGTTGGACCCGGACGCTCCCTATTGGCAACCCTTGCCAGTGCATACAACACACACATGTGATCATATCTTCATCGTTGAGCAAAGGGCAGTATGCAAAATTACTAATAGCTGATGCGTGGTGTGCAGTGCACACTGTGCACTTCTTCAAACGGGTTCTACGCATTTGCAAACCTGAACGAGAAATGCCAAGGCAAGCATTTACCAGACAGTGGCTGTATCATTGGAGGGGCACACATTCAAAGCCAACCATGGCGCACATGCGCGCGCAAATACTCAGTATACAGGTGTTGGGCAGTTGTCAGTGGCAGGGAAGGCACACCCACGTGGTATGAAGAACGCAACCTGTAGAGGGGAGGAATGTCGTCAGTCGCACCTACGATACTACGCAACGTGTCTTGTCTGCATCTACTCAAAAAGGCGGAGTAGCTCGTCAATAAAGATGAGGAGGACGCGGGGGGATTTCACCCCCAGATCCTCGATCACGCACGCTCGAAGGCAGTTCAGCTTGGACATGCGGTGTAAGCCGCACAGAGCTCGTCCGTCCAGCGCGTGTTGCAACACGATCTCCTGCATCTCGGGTAGTTCTACGTCTTGCAGCCAATTGCAAACGTCCTCATTTGTCCAATGCTCCACGGCAATCTCACTCCACGGAATCTCGACTTCTTCCGCATGAGCATGCAAACCCTCCTCCTCCTCCTCCCGCTCCAGCGCCTCGCGACCGGTACTGGTGCGGCCTCGACCTACGGCGCTGCTCGTGCTTGTGCGTTGGGCCGAGGTGCTAATCCGTACGTCAATGGACCCGCCAGGTCCGCGGGACCGTGCTTGCGCACCGGACGCGTTCCTTACCAGGCCAGAGGAGGTTCGACTGGCTTGAGCCTCGGCCGGAGGCTGGTTGAACATCACCCCAGTGCTACTGATGCTACGCCGCAACGCATGGGCGCGGCCCGTACTCCGCCTAGAGCCCATGAGGAACGACTTGTCCAGACTCTTGCTAAGCTGGCTTGCAACGTTCTCGTCGACTGCAAATGCCACTGGCTCCGACTGTTCTTGCGATCGGTGGCGGCGAGCGCGCGCTGCATTGGAAGAGCCATGATTGTGGCCGTTGGCACCATTGCCTTGCTGCACGACATTACTGCCCCTTGTAGGCTGTAGTGCCGACAAAGTGTCTTGCCTCACTCCCTCACTCTCGCTGGATGACGGGCTGCTGCTCGAGGTGCTAGAGTCGAGTTCCATTGGAGACAAGCAAAAAGAGCGCAAGGAGGAGTTGAAGTGTAGGCGGCTGTTCTGTTGAGTGGGAGGGGCATGGGACCCAAACTTTGCCGGATGAGAATAGACCCGAGGCTGTTGCTCTTTAGTGTTGCGAGTGGAGCCCAACCACGAGGTAGCCGGACTGGGCACGCGAGGGGTACTCCCCACGGGAGTGCTGCTCGCGCTCGCAGCATCCCGCCCCTCCGAGGATCCCAGACGAGAACCGAAACCCTCTTGGGTTGGTTGGAGCTGGAGCTGTTGCTGATGCTTGTGGGTGGCGCTGGGGGCGGTGACAGCGGGACGAGGTGTTGCTCCAGAACTGAAAAGCAGGCTGGAGGAGATGTCGACAGGAAGCGCAGGGCGCATTGGCAATGTGGCAGCGACAGTGCAATATTGCTGAGATGAGCACGAGCTTGAGTCCCAGGACGGGCCACTGCAGGCAGTGCTGCCTCGGGGCCCCACCTCCTCCGTGCTCCTTTGGGCTGGTGCTGCACCGCCATTGCTCACACCCTCTAGCTGCGTGACTGACCCTCCTATGCCCTGTTGGCTGCCAGGCAGCTGGCTGAGGACCTGGGCAACGGCTGGCACACAGCTGGCGCCTGACCTGCTGCTGCATGAGGGGCCAGCTGAAGCCTCGGGCAGTCCAGCAGGAGGCGTGGCACCACCAGCATTGGCTGTGCCCATGGCAGCAGCTTGCACCTGCATGGAAGCGCGCTGCTTTGCTGCCTGCCATGCGAGGGACAGGTCAGGCACCCAGGCATAGCTGTGCCGCGCGCTGCTCAGGCTGTTGCTGCGACCAGGGGAGCCAAGACCTGAGGTGCGCTCTTCACTGATGCGCACAAGTGCATCCCCATCTCCATGCAGCGGCCCCAATACTTCTTGAGACCAGGCATGGAACTCAGACCTTCTGGCTGAGCCTGGGGAGGGGGACCCGTCACTGTCGTGCAGCTGTGCGGCAGCCAGGCTGGTCGTGTTTGGGAGCAGGGCTGTCATGCTGAGGCTCTTGCGCCGCATCCCCGCGCTGCTGGTGGCAAAGCCAAGGCTGCGGCTGCCTGCCCCGAGAGCCCACCCACTGCTTGGAAGGGCAGTGCGCACATAACCTTGCGCATGGCTGCTGTCGTTGATATCGATGCTGTGCCGCAACACTGCTCGACCTTGGGGCAGGAGGCTGTGCACAGGGGTGACATGCTCACCCAGATTCTGCACAGGAGCTGGGGTTGGGGCGCCCTGTGGCAGCCCTTGGCCTGGGGAGGACATGCGTGAGCTGGTGGCCACGACTGGAACAACAGCCGAGGGCGTGCGGCAGAGGGACCTGCGGCGGTCATTGACAGCCTGCATGCGCGCCCCTGGCAGCAAGGAGGCGGTGGCAGCCGGGGCTGGGGCCAGGGAGCGGTGGGCGCTCAGGGAGCTGCGCCGGGCCTGCTGCGCGCTGAGCACCGGCCGGGCAAAGTGGCCCGGGCCGCCTCCCAGGCTGCAGCTGCCGTTGCCTGCTTGCACGAGGTGTGCGATGTCGACCAGCTCCCGCTCCAGCTGTGTGACTTTGTCAGGGATGGCGCGGCGGTCACACTGCAGGCAACACACAGGCATGCCTACCAGGTCATGTGCCCGCAGGATGTCTGACCGCCCGTAGTTGTAAGCTTGCTGATGCTTGCATGAGGGGCGGAGGTGAGGTGTGAAACAGGGGCATGTGTAAGGCCAGGTGGACAGGTATCAAGTGAAGGCAGTCGTGGCAGTGGAGGGGCAAGGACGCCCCCAAGAGCACCCATGAGGTCACCGCGGCACACAGCACCATGAGCTGGACTGCCCAGCTCACTCCCTGTCACTCCCTGAGCAGAGGCAGCAGCATGCTCCAGTGGTTCAGTAGGTCATGGCATGATGAGCAAGAGTGGCTCAGACAGCACCGCTGCCAACCCAACAGCTAGACTGGCTGGCGATGTGCACCAGCGTCATCAGTTCAACAGCAGCAGCCAGAGGCAGGAGGTGCGGGGTGCAGATGGATAAGGCCGAGGAGCAGTGGGGTGCCCCAGGGTTAGGGAGAGCTCCTTGGCACCATGGCCTGCCAGGCTGAAGCAAGGAGGAGGAGAGGCTGAAGCAAGGAGGAGGCAGGTTAGACCTGGCACTGCTCCCCGCCAGGCTGTGGTCAGGGCAGCGAGGAGCCCCTGTGTCCCTGAGCCACCTGCAGCCCCTGTCCCTGGTCTGTGCACCCCGCCCGCAGCTGCGCCCCCACACTGGGCAGGAGGCTGGGCACGCGTGCCCCTCGCTGGTCTGCGCCCTGCTGGGAAACTGGCCAGGACTGGAAACTAGCCGGCTGGTCAGTAGCCAGGGCAGGGCCCTCACCCTAACCCTGGGGTGAGACCTTCCCCAGGGCAAGGGTCTCCCAGGTCTGCCTGGGCTGGGCAAGTGTCAGCCTGGGCCCTCCTCTGGTGACAGCAGCATATCATGGGTGAGTACAGCGTGCAGTCTGCCTCTCAGCTGTCAGGCAGGCACATGAGGGCATGAGGAGTGACAAAACTATCCTCATAAGCAATGCATTGTTGATCATCTGCAATGCAGTCATCTGTAGCTCTCAGGCGGACATGCGATGGTGTGCAGGGTACCAAAGCAATGCGTGTGCACCTGCTGCTGAGCATGTGCCATGCAAGCATCTGTAGCGCTCGCTGCTGTGAGCAGCCCAGCAGGTAGTGCATGGCGAGTTAGCATTGCACGGTAGGAAGGTATGCCCAAAGGGAACCTGACCGGCTGCAAACATACGCAGCCAGTGATCGGGGAACGTTGGGAGCAGGGATAACATAGCTTTATTTGATAGCTTCTGCTTTTTTCTGTAAAACAGCCTCACATTACTCCTTTCTTACTCATTTCATATGTTCCTTCAGGCTGACACGACCCAAGCCATAAGCACACACTGGCGCTGGTGTGGTGCTCAGGGCCAGGGCCGCAGCATGGACCAGGGGTGGGCGTCAAGTCCGGGCCCGCCCTATGGGTCAGCCTGCAGCCTGTCTGCGGTCTGCATGCAGCCACACGGTATCAGCCTGCGGCTCACCATGTCGTAGTACAGTTTAGTGCCCAGCAGCGCCCCCAACCAGCCATTGGGGCGGTACCCCAGCTCCATCATCACCTACGAGCCAGCGCGAGCAGCATCAGCCCTGGGCAGCCATCAGGGCAGGGCCCGGGCCAGAGTTGTAGGCAAGCAGGTGGTGAGGGGTGCTGTTCCGTGATGCAAAACAGTGTTCTATGGGGTGGGACAGTGTGACCACTGAATTACATTGTGTGATGCAGGTCTGGCTTAAACCTTGGTCATAGTGTGCATGGTGTGTGATTTGGACCTACTGGTATAATCCTTTTCTTAAGCTGAAACGCGTACTCAGCCTCGGTGCGACACTGCGGGCACATGTCACCATCACGGCACAGGTCAGGCGGGAGCGCTGGCAGCCTGTTGTGGTATGAAGAGAACCCAACTGTGACATCAGTCAAGGTACAACGAAGTGTGAGGTATGAGGAGATGCCAATTCTGTTCACAGGCGTGTGAAGGTGGTAGCGCCCCCTCTGCTAAAGCACCAGCAGCAGCAGCTGCAACGGCTGGGTGTGCTGTAAAACGTGCAGCATCTGCTCTATCACTGACGCGACCACAAACTCAAAGCTCATGGGCCCAAGCAGCCACCAGGTATACACCCTCTGTTGCACGAACGTTGCCTGCACAGGCTGTGCCATGCTGCTGCCTAATCTGGCATGGCTTGCCCATGCTGGCATTGTGACGCAGCGGAGCCTGTCTGCCTGTCTAGCGGCACAGGCACAGGCGGGGCGCCCCACAGGCACAGCCTGGAGGTGCACTGAACTTAGATCCCTGGAGAAAGCAGGGAGCAGGGAGTGAGAGTAGGCAGGCAGGGTGCCACCCAGGCCTGGCCAGGGAGGGGACCCCTTGGCCTGGGACTGTGTGGCAGGGGCCTAGGGAGGGCAAGGGGCTCGACCTAGGGCTGTGTGGCACAGGCACACGGCAAGACCCTGGCGATGAGTAGCGGCACAGACACTCAGGTTTCAACGTAGGGCAGTGACACCAAGCCGCACAACGCAGGGTGGTGCCTTAGGGTAACGTAGGGCGGTGACACAAAACTGTAGGACGGTAGCGTGGTGCGGTGACACCAAGCTGTCCCCCTCCAGCACTTCTGCTGTGCACAGGTGTAGGCAGCGGTACTAGCTGCAGGCGGTGCTGCGCTCTTGCACTCACCGCCTGGCTCTCCTTGTACTTCTTGCTCACGCACACCACAACCACGGCTGCGTTTTCCACGGCCTCCGCCCTGCACCAGCGCCAGCAGCTTTGTCAAAGGCTTCAGTGCAGGGTCAAGTGGCGCCCTGCTGCCTTCCACCTCCCTGCCTTGGCCCCCGCTAGGAGTAGCTCAGTCACAGCTGCAGCCCAGTCATGCTGCGGCCCAGCTCTGCCCAGCTCAGGCCTGCCTTTACCGGGCGCCATAAGGAGAGGTTCAATCAAGCCACGCCCTTAAGCCAAGCCAAGCCCATCTGCTGAGAGTCGAATCTCTCCTTGTGATGGCAGGTGGCGGCAGGCCTAAACCCCCATCTGCCCAGGGAGGGAGGCCACATGGTTGGCCTCGGCCATGCATCCCCCACACAGTCCCTGGGCCACGCAGTCCCCACACCATCGGCAGCAGCAAGCAGGTGGCAGCTGGCAGTGGAGCAGTGGCAGTGGAGCAGTGGAGCATTGAAGCAGCCCGGAAGATGGCTGCACCGCACACCAGCCTAGGCAGCCTGGCACACTGGCTTGCCCCTGTCAGTACCATGACAGCAGGGTGACCTGCCCTACACAGCCAGGAGGGGCCGGTTTGGGTTAGGGGTAGGAGTGCTAGGGTCAGGATCAGGCCAGCAGGGAGCAGTTATGGTCAGGCCAGGAGGGGGTGGTTGCAGGTTACCAGCCCTTACATGGCTGCCAGCGTGTTGCCCAGCATCTTGTCCAGGTCCAGCCAGGTGGCGTAGCGCCGCTGCTCCAGCTCCAGCTTCAGGGCCAGCGCCTTGGCTTGACTGCCCCTGCGCCGGCAGGCAGGGGGGAGCAGGGCGGTTGGACGCACTGGCCACAGGGTGCAGTGTGAGGGCTCTGCCAGGCAGCGGGTAGATGGGCAGGTGGGCTGGTGGGGTGAGCACGACCAGCACCACCAGCTGGGTGCCAGGCCAGTCCTGGCTTGGTCGGGTGTGGCTGAGCTGCTGGGTGGCTGGCTGCTGGGTGGCATGCCGCTGGGTTGCTGGTTGCTGGTTGGCTGGCTGCTGGGTGGCTGGGGCTATGGCCGGCTGGCTGGCTGGCTCCTAGCAGGCCAGCAGCTGTGGCTGGGTCAGTGTGTGCTGAAAGCTCAGGGTACAGGGTTCAGCGCCTGGTGCCTGAGCCCTTCTGCGTACAGGCAGGTCAGCATGGCTAGGGCTGTGCGGGGCTGGGCTCAGTGAGTGAGCTATGGCTGAATGAGGATGCTGCAGGCTCAGGATAACCATGTGGTTCTACGGGCTGGACAGCAGCCATCTCAGCAACCTCGGCTGGGTGGGTGTGCTGGGTCTGGCTTCCCTGTATGCCTAGAGCCTGACAAGGCCTGTCCCTGCCAGTGCCTCCTATAACTCCGCCTTGGTCCTGCCTTGGTCCTGCCTGGCTGCTGCCTGGCTGCTGCCTGGCACCTGCCTGCCTGCTGCAGACACCCTGCCCTGCCCTCCTTCAACCTTGGACTGCCCCACATGCACCCCAGACCTGACCCCCTGCACCCTGCACCCACCACTCGTAGCTGATCATCACATGAGAGCCAGCGGCAGGCGCCGCAGGGCAGGCGTAGCGGGCTGCTGCTGCCGCTGCTGCTGCTGCTGCCACTGGTACAGGGGGTGATGGGGGAGGTGATGGAAGGGAGGCTGAGCAGCTGGGAGCCAGACTGAGTGTGGGCAGTGCCAGCTCCTGGACAGGCCTCAGCTGCAGCCCCCGCTCCCCACCCTGCAGCTGCTGGCGCGACTGGTCCTGCTGCGCTGCATCCAGGCCCTGCTGCAGCCTCAGAGCTGCCTGATGCAGGTCAGCGCAAGTGCTGCCTGTGCTCTGACCACCTTTTGTGACCCAGAGGGGGCCAGCACTCCCTGCCAGCGTCCCGCCTTGCAGCGCTGCCTCCTGCTGACACAGCAGCACCCCCTGCCCCACCCCCCCCTGCCCCTGACCCACACCCTTCAAAGCCTGCTGCCCCTCAACCCCGGCATGTTGGGCTGCAGAGAGGCCCGTGGTCCCCTGCCCACTGTCAGGCTCCAGGCTGGGGGAGGTCTGGGCCAGCTCCTGCTTGGAGGCATCTAGGGCGGCTGGGGGTGGGCTGCGGGTGAGGTGCCCAAGCAGCGCCCTGAGCCTGGGGCTCTGCAGACCTGATGCGCCACTGCTCAGCCGCTTGGGGCTGACGGGGGGCTGCAGGCCGAGGGTCCATAGGCAGCCCCGGGCAATGTCTAGCGTGCCCGCATCCTCCTGGCCCGAATGAACGAGCGCTTGGATGTGCGCCACAAGGCCTGAGCGCAGCATGAGCAGAGGATGGGGGCAGGGGCAGGGGCAGGGAGCAAAACAAGGGGCAGGAAGCAAGGGGCATGGGCACTGGCAAGGCAGGGCGAACGTTGGGGGTCGGGTCAAATCGGGTCCAGGTCAGGGGCAGGAATAGGGGAGGGGCCAGGGCCAGGGGGGCGGAGGGATGTGTCACGAGGTGCCTCACAGCTTGCTGCCTCGCACCAGGCCTTGCCAGTATCTGCGCCTTCGCCTCATCCAGGAACGCCAGGTGCCACAGCGTGGTCAGCGTCCACTTTGTGACCAACAGCATATTGTGGTGTTTGCCTGCGCGCGACCAGGCAGCCAGCCTCTGTGCCCTTGCACGCCCTCTCAACCATCACTGTTGGAGGCAGACACAGCCAGGCTAGCTAGCTGTCACTAGGTGGCGAGGGTGGTGGAAAAGCAGCAGTCATCATGGCTTAGCCTCAGCGGCCGCTCCCTGGCCTCCAGCAAGGGGGATGCTGCATGCAGGGTTGTGACAATGGTATGGGCTAGCTGCCAGCTCCTGAACGTGTGTGATTGATGAATGCTCACCACACGCTCATGAGTGAGGTGCTCCATGCTGGACAAACAGCTCCCCGCCCCTTGTGGCTATGTGGTGGGTGCTGCATGGACTCTGTGCGATGGTGTACTTTGCGAGCCACGGGTGGACCCATCCCTGCAGCTGAGCCGGCAGGCTCCTCCTGGCTGCACCCCTGGCTGTATGAATTATGTGTTGTGCTGAGAGGGAGAGGGAAAGGGTAGGCTGTATGAACTCTGCGCTGTGCTTTGCTTTGCGTGGCAGAGGGCCAATCCTGAGCTGAGCCAGCAGGCTGCAGGGGATGAGACAGGGCACAGGAGGGGCAGGCAGGGCTCAGGCAGTGGCACAGCTGGACATATGCCAGAGGTCAGGGCCCACAGGAGGGGAGGAGGGCTGGCTGGTGGCACAGGAGGTCAGGGTGTGGGGACAGCAGCAGGCTGCACCATGGGCCAAGGCCAGGGCTCACCCATGAGGCAGGGGGCCAGCACCTCCACCGCCTTGTGCTGACATAGGTACTCCTAAGTAACCACAATGGCAGGCAGGCGGGCAGGCAGGTGGGCTGGCAAGGGACCCACCAGTGACAGCCAGGCAGGGTAGGGTGAGCCAGGGGCGGAAGCAGCAGGAACAGCCTGGGCGGTCAGGCAAGCTGGGCCTGGACCAGCCTACCCTCTCCACCCCCACCCTGCACCCCACCACTGAACCCTCCTCCCTCTCCCTCTCCCTTTCCCTTTCCCTTTCCCTTTCCCTTTCCCTTTCCCTCTCCCTATGCTGGTACCTGCCTGTAAACACATACTACCTTCATGGCAATGCCCCTCGCCTGGCATTGCCTAATCTACACCCACCACCTTCACTGCCCTGCCAATGCTTGACCATAGCCAGGCAGGGGAGGAGGGACCTCGATTGCAAAGTGCCTAGGCCCACACACCTTGTTTGTTTCGTTCACTGCCAGGTTGGCCAGGGCATGGGTCAGCTTCCACACAGTCCAGTAAAAGCCCAGGCACAGCTCATTGCGCACTGCATGGCGCAGGACCTCCAACATCACCTGGGCCACCAGGGGCATCACAGCCACTGCTGGCAGCAGGCAGCACAAGGCAGCCACACAGGGTGGTGATGGTGCCCTCCACCCTGGACTTCCCCAGGGTGTGAGGCATGTGAAGGCAGGACCTGCAGGTGGTCAGGGGCGTGAGGGGCTGCCCCTGCACACACGCTGGTGTACAATGCCAGCCCACAGCCAACACACAGATCAAACACGCCACTTAGCTACAAGCATGCCAGAGCTGACAAACAACCAACACCCAGTGCAGTGCTGGGCACCATACCCCCACAGCCACTGTGCCCCACTCCTTGCAGGTGGTGTTAGCAAGCTGCACTGCGCTGCAGCTGCCTACCTTGGTCAAGTCGTCGTTGAGACCGATGAAGCTGTTGTTCTCCTCCCTGCCCACCAGGACAGCTACTGCCATGGCTGCATTGACCCGAGGTGCGGGGCCCTGCTGGGGGTTGTGCATCACATCAGCCTGCAGCACACAGCGCCCTGGCCAGGATCAGAACCTGCAATGTGACAGAATGCTGGCAGCAGTGTGCATAGTGGTGTTGCATACTGGGCAGCCGTCCTGCAATGATCTTTGCCGTGGTGATGCAGCAGTGATAACGATGGTCATATTGATGACGATAAAGACACTTATCCTAGCACTTCAGTGTTCCAAGTGTTTCCTAGCTGGCACTAGCTGTGCTGGCAATGGCCCTGCAGTAGCAGCAGCATCACTCATGGGGGTTGCAAGCCTGACAAATCCCATTCCACCGCTCAGGAACACAATATGGTGCCTCAGCGTCACGGATCTCACACCCACACACTCCATGCTTGCGCACATCACTCCTCAGAGTCACACACTCCGTCGCACTTACCAACACCTGCACGGCCCCGGCCTCCAGCAGTGCCTCGTGGTTTGCCTCATTATGGCACAGGTTACGGAGGGCAGAGGTGGCGCAGATGGCGATGCTGCGGTTCAGCAGGTCCTGCATGCCCATGCCCGACCCCGTGCCTGCCGTCCTCTCTTCCTCCCACCCTGCTGGCCGCGACACCCTCAACGACCTGCGTGGACCAGCGCTGCTGCGGCTCCCATCCTCCCCCTCCAAACCCGCCCCGCCCGCCCCCTCCCCCTTCGTCCCCAAGCCCACACCCCCATTCACAGCCCTGGGCAGGCAGGCTGCACCGCATGCTGCACCACTGCCTGCATGCGGGGTGTCTTTTGTACTGGCCTGGTCAGCCCCACACCCCAGGCTGGTGCCAGCTGGAAGCCCAGCACCGCTGCAGGGCTCTGAGCTCAGCGAACCCCTAGGGGTAGGGTGCGGCAGCGGGGCAGCTGGCCTCTCCTCCCCAGCCATGGGGATGGTTAGGGCCTCTTGGCAGAGTGACATGCGCGGCGTCTGCTCAGACAGGCCCTGGGTCATGGCCACCAGGTCTGCAGCTGTCAGGCCAGATGAACTCCAGCCCCCACTCTGCCTGCTGCCCCCCCTCCCAAGCATACTCTCCCCCCCTAGCCCTCCCGCCACCCCGGGCCCTGACCCAGACCCCAACCCATGCATGCTGTCCCCTGCCCTGCTGCTGGCTGCTGCCGCCACGGCTGCAGCCCCCGCCAGGGACCCGTCAGCTGCTCCCTGCACGAGAGGCTGATCTGAGGGGCCAGCAGCAAAGCCGTCTAGGTAGGAGCTGGTGCGCTGTGCCCCCTGCTGTGCCCCCTGTACGCTGCTGGAGGGGGTGGGTATTCCAGGTGAGGGCAGCTGAGGCCAGCTGGGGGAGGGCTGCGCACTGTGCAGCGCTGCTGCTGACCTAGGCTGCTGGGAGGCGCTGTCACTGTGGCAAGGGAGTTGGCCAGGTAGCGGGGGGCAGTATTGGGTCAGCCGACTGGCGCTGGCGCTCCGTCTCATGGGCTGAGCAGACCCCTCCTCCCCTCCCTGCGCTGATCTGTGAAGGAGGCTGGACAGGGTCACCTCTACTGCTGCTACTGCTACTGATGTGTGGTTGTCTTTGTTCTGGTCTGCCAGATGTATGGGTTCAGCGGTGGTTGTAACAAGGCTTGGGAGCAGGGGTGGGGAGGCAGGGCGGGGTTGGGACGAGGGCTGTGGTGTGTTGCTCCTCCTGCAAGTCACAAGGACAGCAGGCGCTGCATGGGCTCGACTCAGCTCAGCCCACCCCAGCACAGCCCAGCCCAGCACAGCACAGTGTGGTACCATGAGCCATGATATGTAGTGAACTCATTGCCAACAGGTGCACGCTGCTGCTGCTGCCGCCGCCGCTGCTGCTGCTGCCGCCACTGCTGCTGCTGCTGCTGCTGATGATGATGGGTGTGGTGTCATTCAGGTGGTGGTTGGCGGCTGGTGAGCAGAGGGGGTTACTTCGGCAGACCCTGCCCCAAGCACCCCAACCCTGCCTGTTCCCTCGCAGTGCCCAGCCCTGGGGCCTCCCACCTCACCTACACATCTCCATCAAGCGGCGGGGCAAGGAGGTGGCCATCACTGTGGGGTGGCAGTCACTGTTGAAGGCGACCTGCAGGGACACTGCTGGCAGCTCTGTGCAGCACTGTGCAGGCACAGGCCCTCCAGGACCTCAACATGGTGGAGCAGTGAGCTCATCATCACCACCTTGTGGTGAAGCAGTGACGACGTCATCATCACCATCACCATCACCATCAAATATTGATGGGGATCATGATCATCATCAGATGATAGGCGAACACCATCAGATGATGGTGGACAACATCATGAAATTGGGGGCATCACTATCACCTTTGACACCACCAGTAAATGCATGTAAAGGAGGGTGGGAGTCAGGCAGGGCATGGGGTGCTGGGCCAGGGGTGGTGGGGCGTAGCAGAGATGAGGCGCAGGGGCAGCGCACCAGGGATGACAGCAGGAAGAGAGCTGAGATGCTGGTGGCTGGCGGCAGTTCCGTCTGCCTGTCCAGGGCCTGCTCAATGAGCTTGAGAGCGCCCATTTTGACCAGCTTGTTGACTGCCAGCCTGTTGCGGTAGCATAGCAGCTGAGCGGCCTCAAAGGCCACTGCTTGGTAGCTGGTGCACAGCTGCAGCAATATGTTGATGCCGCCGTTTGCAATGACTTCATCCTGCAGACGCAGCTGGTAGGGTCTTGTGAGAAGAAGTGCAGGCCAGAAGGCAGTTGAACAGCTAGATACAGCCCCCTCGGCTCGTAAAAGCTTTCATGCTGCACATGGCACCTGGGCTTGACGGACGCACGCTCTAGAATTGATGGCTTTCACAAGATTTTCGCGGATCGCCTCGGCCTGCTGCAGCGGGAGTAGCCCAAGCCCTGGAGCTCCCGAGACCATAAACCCATCCAGCGTGACAAGCTACAAAGCCAGGGTTTTGGATCAGCTTGAGCAGAGGTCACCGCATGCTAAGTGCAAGAGTATGCAAGCTGCATGGTCGAAGCCGGGGAATACTGAAATTACTGGAAATAGTAGAGCTACAGCACTGTTACCTTGGGGAGTACAAGACTCTCTCAGGCCAAAGTGTAACTCTCAGTCGTTGTCGCGTTGTTGGAACAGGTGCTAGGTTGTGATTCTGAAAGGAATTACAATTAACAAGTAGTAATCCCTACACTGTAGGCTACAGCCCTCATGCTACACCAAAATAAAGCACGAGTTGTAATCAAACACAGGCTGCGAGGTCGCTATTGTAAAGGCTACAGCTAGTGTGCCTAATGCCCACTTTAGCTCAGCCTTCTGGTGTGTGTGCCTCTAATTTCACTTAACAATCGACCCACCCATGTGCTTCAATGCTTGACATGCATATACATTGCTGAACACCGCAAGCTGCTCAGAACAGCCTGGCGCATGCAGTATGTCAGCCGCGCCAAACTTAGATAAAGTTATCGCGCTACTGACCGGGCGAAACTCGCAAGAGCTCGAAGCTCGACACCTGGCAGCCATTGACAAGCTTTGTGCTTCCAGCAAGGATGGCTTCGCAATCCGAGACCTGCCCAAAGTCCAGCAGATCCTAGAAATCACAGTGCAGCTATTGCTGAAAGGAAATGCGAGGTTTCTGCAACCCGCCATATCGTTAGTGAGGTGCGCGGCTGGGACATGTCATTTGTAAACATGTCTACATGTTTGCATTGAGCAGTGGTGCACTGTGCCTTGCAGGACTGCGAACAAGCCATTCGTGAGATTGACAGCAACAGATGAGTTCCGCCTGCTGGGGAACATTACCAGCATGCTCAGTAGCATTGGCCAACTGTTCCAGCCACAGATCCCTATCGACCTTCAGATAGCAGCGTCTGAGGTACGCAATCTGCTTTGTCAAGGCCAGTTCACCCCATCCCATCCTCTTGGGGGTTCCGGCACACAGTCATGGACATGTGGCCTGTTGCAGATGCTATTTGTGTTTGCTACGGGGTATGGGAACCGCCCAAGCATGTTGGACAAGCTGCCAGCCGTGCAGGAGTTGGACACAGCCTCCGGGCTTCGCCAGTACCTCAGCAACCAAATGTGCGTCCCTGCCCTGCATTGCTCCTCAGAGCGCCCTTCTTGCTTGCCAAGCGCAAGTGCAATCTCACCTCACCAACGTTGCCCATCCAAGCAATGCCTGGCGTGCTTGCATGCTATTGCAGGCTTCTAGCCAGTAGTGGGGTAGTGGGCATGCTGGTGCGCGGCCTCGCCACCGCCACGCTGTCCAGTGATGAGGTGCTGATGCTGAGCCTGGCCATGACCCTGGCCCAGGTCTCCTATCATAAGGACAGCATCGTGGGCCTGCTTGATGCGGGGCTGCTGCCCTGCTTGCCACACCTCCTCAGCCCTGACTTCAGACACCCCCTGGTGCCAGTTGCTGTGGAGCTGTTGTGGAACATGCTGGATGGTGCGCCTGATGCCGTCAGGCAGGCGCTGACCAAACCCCAGCCCTCCCTGTCACGTGTGGTGCGAGGAGAACTGGGGCCTGAGCCTCTGCCTCTGCTCCCACAGGCTGTGGGTCTGGTGCCGAGTCAGCAACAGGCAGCACAGGCAGAGGCTGGCCAACCTGAGCAGCAGCCTGGCAGCATGGCAGCGCTGTCCGCACCCCACCCCTTGCAGCCTGCGGGGCATAGCTTGGCCAGAGGGGATGGGCAGGACGAAGGGAAGCAGCAAGACACCCTGACCCCATCCTCGGCCAGCTTGTTGCGGCAGCAGCCGGGACTGGTACTACCAGCCCTGGCACGGGCCCTGGTCATCCTATTCCGGTCCAGCTTACTGCACGGCTTCCGCCTCGCGGATAAGGAGCTGCGCAATGATGTGCTGGTAGTCTGCAACCTGCTAGCCGGTCCTGACCACCAGCTGCACCTGCAGCGTACAGGCAGCAGCGCGCTGGCCGCTGTGGCACGCACTATGGACAGCCTGGATGCCCGTGCCGCCCTGCGCCGCGCCAGCACCCACACAGGACCCCCTCCCAACACGCTGCCACAGGTGGAGCCACCCTCCTCCCGCGCAGGCAGCCCGCAGCTCTCTTCCCTCATGTCAGGCTCCCTCCTTGACAACTCACTATGCGACACAGCACTGTCAGTCCTCGATGCCAAACCCCCTCCGCACACCCTGGAGCTGCCATCAGCACAGCACCCGCTGCCGGTACACGCATGCGCTGAAGTGTTTGCGCTGGTGGCCGAGGAGAATGGATTCTATGAGGCTGTGCTCGCAGTCAGCACCTGCCCCGAGTGCGGCACAGCAGAGGTCCCTGGCCTGGTGCGCCACTGGGCAATCACGCAGGAGGATCCCGACTACGAGCTGAAACAGCTGGCCTGGCAGGCAGCAACCACAGGCTGTCTGGCCACTGCCACCGCCTCGCCACCCGACCTTACCGCGGATCCATCGGGGCTGGTGTTGGAACAAGCCGCAGCCTGGGGCCTGCTGCATCTGTTGCTGGCGTTCGTAGAGCTGTCTCCCGAAGCCACCACCAACCCTAGGGTCGCGCAATGTGCCGCAGCAGTCTCCAGACGCTGGGTCGCCGACCAGGCGGACACGCTGCGGGAGGCCGCTCTGTCCCGCCTGCATGCGCTGTTGCCACTCATGCCGCACCTCTTCATCGCCGCGGACGGGCCAGCCACCCTGTTGCGCCTGCTGGCAGGCAGCCTGCACGGAGGGCATGTGGAGGCAGCGCTGCGGCTGTTGCATGGTCTGGTGGCTGCAGTGCCTGCCATGGCTGAAGTGCTGGGTGCGGCTGGCCTGGTGGAGCAGTTGGTGACCCTGCTGCAGGACGCAGCGCAGCCTCCGGGTGTGCGCCACTTTGCACTGCTGCTGCTGGCACCGCTGTGCCGCAGCGGGGTCGAGAACCTGAGGAGGCTGCGACGGGCAGGCGGAGTGGGTGAGCTGCTTGCACAACTGGAGCGGTGCAAGGCAGCAGACCCCACGCTGCCTAGCCCAGTCACGGTGGCAGTGGTGGATGCGGTGTGGGCAGGGCTGGTGCCGGACCGCAAGAACGCCGCCAGGTTCCTGGTCGAGGGCGGAGTGGAGGCCATGTGTGACCTGCTGGAGGTGGGGTGGGTATGGCGGGGCAGGGCACAGGGTTTGAGGGTGTTAAGGGATTCAGGGGCAAGGCACAGGGTTTGAGGAATCCGGGGCAGGGCATAGGGCGTTGAGGGATCCAGTTGCACTCGGTGTGGAGTGTGGTTTGAAGTCATGCGTGGTACCTTAAAATGACATTCATGATCTTCCCCATGGTATCCTGCCCTTGCCCTGCTGTGCTTGTTTCACCTAGCTGCTCAAGCCCTGCTCCTCGTTGCCGTGCTGCTCATGCCCAGTTCTTGCAGTGTGTACTGCGCTGATCACAGAACATGGGAGTGAGAGCCATGGCAGTAGGCACTGTGCCATGCTTGTTCATGCCATGCAACTGCCATTTGACCACCGTTTCTGGTTTGCTTGCTTGCTTTGCTACAGCTGTCATCCCGCACTACCTGCCTGCTTCATTCCCTGGCTGTGGGAGACACGGCCGTCTCTTGCTGCTGCTGTGCTGTATGTGTTGGCAGTGCAGTGTGGGAACAGGGGCCACCGGGCCATCCTGCTGTCTACGCTGTGTGACCTGCTTGAAAACACGCGGTCACACCCCTTCTTCCACTCCTGGCGCTCCAGCCGCAACCAGCAGTGCGCTGCGCACTTGCTGCTGGGCATATGGGGCGAGGAGGCACAAGCCCGGGGCATGACCCAAGACGGCATGCTGACCAACATGCGGCAGCCCCTGGAGGGCCGAGGGGGGCGCACCTCCTGGCTGCCTGTGGAGGCGCTGGCATACACAGGACTGCTGGCAGCAGCCCCTGGCTCTACCCAGGCAGCAGCCGGGGCTGCTCGCTCCACATCAACAGCACAGGGTGTGCAAAGCGCGACGGGCTCAGGGGGTGGCGGAGAGCCTGTGCTGCCAGCCGTGCAGACGGCGGCCGCGGGGCTGTTGGCAGCTGAGTCCAGTGTGGCAGGCAGGGCGGCAGCCGTGTCGGTCATGCTTGGGTCGTCTTGGGGAGAGGCCATCCTGGCCAAGGTGCACGGCTGCTTCCGCTTGCTTGGCTTTGGCAGCCTGAGCTACCTGCCAGCCACGGATGCTGCGGCGCTAGCGCTGGTTGAGAAGTGAGTGGCGGGTGGGGCTGGAGCATCAGCACAGCCACAGGGCTAACAGTATTGGGGCTGGAAGCCTGTTGTTCTTGTCAGCGGTGGTGATGGTGTTGGTTCACACCATTAAGCCTCCAGCCTGGTATGGCTGCTGGGCCTGCAAGCCTGTGCCTTCAAGATGAGGGGTGGTGGCACACTAGGTGTCATCGCCCAACTCAACAAAGGCAGACTGGCAGGAGCCGAGAGCGCCGGGCATCTGGCGGGAAGTCGGAGAGGTGCGATGGCTTCAAGGCCGTAGCATTCGCGAGTGCCCGTCTTGCTGCCTGGGTTGGTTGCCATACACAGGTACGTAAAGTTCAAGCAAGGCGAGATATGGTCTGCAATGGCCGCGGAGTTTGAGGCGACAGGCATGAGGCCCACGGCGCCAGACCGCGAGCGGCTTGCAAGCGGTATCGAGTTATCGGAGCACCTCGCGTGCGCCCTCCGTGAGACGCAGGCCGCCTTGCTGCAAAAGGATGCACAGGTGGCTCTTGACCAAGAAACCAAGTTCTTTGAAGACATCCGCGCACAGCGGAAGTTGGAGCAAGAAGCACGCTTCTACAAGGTGACTGGCGCTGGGGTTGGTGTGAGCGGCTTGGTTGTGTGACAATGTTGCCGTGTGCTCGTGGGATGCATGTGGTCGTATGTGGCAATGTGCCGACCACCAGCTTCATCACCCATGGCAACTGCTTACCCTGCAGAAGGACCGGTCACAACAAACGATCGCGGAGCTGCGAGAGGCCAAAGCCAAGAAGGAGGCGATGTTGCGCAATTCGATACGTGATTTTACAGTGCTCGACGGCTTAGATGACTAATCCCAGATCTATGAGACTACAACCTCACTACATGTCATTTACGGTACTCGCACACACCCGTCCTGTTCATGTCTCCCCGTCAGCACATTCCTCTTTAGCCCAACGGGCAACGAGAACCTACACTATCGCCTGACCCTTGTGACAGGGGCTACAGCCTATGTTTGGCATCGAAAACATGTACTGATGTAAGCTGATGACAAGGGGCACACACTACTGTTTCCCTCCTGCCGGCCTGCCCAGCTGCTGCCCACCTAGCCTAGGCCCCACTGGCCTAGACCACCCTGAAGCAGCCGTGCAGCTGCCAGGTCCTCGGCTCCTTACCTCCACAGCCCAGTTTGCCTCTCCCCCTCACTCAGCAGGCCGTTCATCAAAAACACTGCCACTGGTCGACTCCATAGGCAGCCGGCCAGTGAGTCTGGCCATCACCTGCTGACCGCCTAAATTGCCCTGGCCCTGCCACCCAGGCCTCAATGCCACCAGGCTCCTGTCCTGCTTAACACCACCGCTGCCAGCTATCACTTGCTGCCTCTGGCTTTTGCCCCGGTCTTGGCACCCTTGCTGGCCTTCTTCTTGCCCTTGCTGCCTTGCCCAGCAGCAGGTGAGGCGGGGGGCGCAGGAGGTGCCACGCCAGTGGCCTTGGGCAAGGTGTAGGGTGCCTTCTTTGCTGTGCCTGCCTGCGGGGGCTGCTGATGCTGCGTGGGCAGCGGTGTGGGTGTAGGCTCAGAAGTAGGCGCAAGGGGAGGAGCTGCCAACCCTCCAGCCTCTGCCTCTGATGTTGCCTGTGTTGCCTCTGCTGTCGCTGTTGCCTCTGCTGTCGCCCCTACCTCTGCCTCTGCTGTCGCTGCCTCCTCTGCTGTCGCTGCTTCCACAGCAGCCGTTGCTGCAGGCTCGACCCTGGTTAGGGTGACACCAGGCTCAGCTGGTTGAAAGCCTTCTGACGGTGCTACCATTGGCACTGTGGCAGGCTCAGGGGCAGGGGTTGTTGGCAGGTCAGCCACAGTTGGGGCTGCAGCAGGCTCATGGGCGGGAGTCTGAGGCAGGTCGAGTTCCAGGCCAGACTCAGTCAGCAGGGGCCCTGCTGCCCGCACCTCACTGGCGGCACCATCGCCTGGTGCCAAGGGGCTGACACCAGGCTCTGCTGCGTCTGTGGCAGCGGACACAGGGGCATCAGACCCAGAAGGGGGGCCTTCTGCTGCTGCTGCTGCTTTCGCCACCCCCTCTGGCTGACTGGCTGCTGACCCCATGGCCTCTACAGGGCAGGGTCCTGTATGCTCTGACCCGCTTGTTGCCTCATTAGGCAAGCAGGACACGGGCGGAGGCATTTCGAGCCCACCAGATACAGCGGGTTTGGGGGCGTCTGCTGTAGGGGCTTCAGCAGCATCAGCTGAGGGCACGTCTGCTGTAGGGGCTTCAGCAGCATCAGCTGAGGGCACGTCTGCTGTAGGGGCTTCAGCAGCATCAGCTGAGGGCACGTCTGCTGTAGGGGCTTCAGCAGCATCAGCTGAGGGCACGTCTGCTGTAGGGGCTTCAGCAGCATCAGCTGAGGGCACGTCTGCTGTAGGGGCTTCAGCAGCAGCAGCTGAGGGCACGTCTGCTGTGGGGGGCTCATCCGCAGCAGTTGAGGGCAGGTCTGCTGTTGGGGCCTCATCCGCAGCAGTTGAGGGCAGGTCTGCTGTTGGGGCCTCATCCACAGCAGTTGAGGGCAGGTCTGCTGTTGGGGCCTCAGCAGCAGCAGCTGAGGGCAGGTCTGCTGTTGGGGCCTCAGCAGCAGCAGCTGAGGGCAGGTCTGCTGTGGGGGACTCAGCAGCAGCAGCAGCAGCAGTTGTTGAGGGTTCATAAGTTGGATGAGTCTCAGCAGCCTGCTCCAGCTCTTGAGGCAGCTCTGGCCCCAGCAAGTCAGGCACTTGAGCCACGTCTTGGGCGCTGCCAGCCTGGCCGTCCCCACCCTCCACCACCGCCACCACCTCACTGCCCAGCTGCAAATCCCCTCCCACCGCCCCAGGCCCTAGCTCACTGAGCCCGCTACCCCCTGTAGCTCCCTGCGGCTGGGCAGAGCCAGCTGGGGCTGTGTCAGTCAGGGAGGCCGCGCCCTGGTCCTGGCTGGGAAGGGTGGACACCACAGTGACCTGGTGGGTGGTGCTGCATACCAGGGCGGGCTGCGCTGCCGCACCACAAGCGGTGATGTGCACGCCCGAATCCACCGCTGCCACGGCAAATGCTGCCACTGCCTCCTTAACCACTCTGCTCTCAACTGTCTGGGTGTGTATCACTGGCACACGGCTGCAAGGCACGACAGCAACAAGCAGGGCAGACAGACAATGGTGAAGGCGCGCCTTGCGCTGACGGAATGGACAAGCACAATCGAATACGATGTGTTTACGACGCTCTAGCAGCCTGACAAGGGGATTGCATGATGTGGGTGGAGTTGGCATGAAACAGACTGAGTGAGGGGCTGCCATTGTGGCTGGGCTGCCAACCCTGTGGTGCCTCCAGGAGTCAGCAGCATCGCTGCACACTCACGGTGGCTCCAAGGGGGAGGAGGATGCCAGGGTCTTGCTGTTGCTGCCCAGTAATGGCTCTGACAGTTTCTTTTTCCGCCGGGTTGGGCAGCAAATGGCTGCAGCAGGCAAAACAGACATCGGGCTGTGAGACACGTCGCCATATAGGCCGCGAATGGGGCGAACGGAGCAGTCGGAAGGGCACGCCCAAACAACTGGGGAGATCCTGTCCATCGCGCTGCTTTTTACATTCGCGACATCGCTATAAACTCTTATGCCAGGCAGTTAGACCCTAGCTGCGTGACATACGCGGAGAGCGGAAGGGACTTACAAAGAACAGGGCCCATCGCAGACTACGATACGCGGCTCCTAGCGACGCACGCACAAGCAGTGGTGTCAGTGTAGATGCAAAGCGAATCGTAGCAAAACGATTTGATAAAGTCCCGTTCTCATAGCGTGAGATGCAATAGAGGGCGCGGCAGCTGGCTCTCCGCTGGGGTGGTTAGTCGCTTCACTGTGATATGAGGATGTGGGTTGGGTGGCGGAAGTGGAGGGCTGACTAGCCTGGCGCAGTCCCATCATGAGCGGTGCGGCCCCTTGGCCTTGGGAGGAATGCTGTTTTATCAACCGAGTGCTTGCTTACTTGCAGGGGAGGGGGATCTGTTAGTGCTGCTGCTGGATGTCACAATCTTCAAGCTGCCCAGCACAGCGACATCTGGCACAATGCTGGAGCAGGTGCGAGCATTCAGCATTGAGCTATTAGACTAAAGCATTATGGCTGAGGCATATTACGAACAAACTGCAAGCTTGCTGAGCAGGAACTGCAGCTACGCATCCCCAACCTCTTCGCTGTTGTGTGTTTTCAGGTGCTGTACTTCACAGGGGCATACCTGATGCTACAGGATGACAACCGACTAGCTGTGTATGCATTGGAGGTTGATGCCTGGTGAGTGTGACATCGAGGTAGTGGGTGTGACACAATGTGCAGCACCACACGCAAACACATAGAAGTGCAGCCCAGCCAAGTCCTTGTCCCATACGTTGAACACACCATGCATGACAGCCAGCTACGCTGAACTGCACTGCTTTGACAGGCGTCCATGCGTGCCACACAAACCAGCAGGACTAGCAGCTAGCAGAGGGTTGTCCTCCCCGCCCTCCCTTCGCCACAATGTACATGGCAGACAAGGCGCATGCGTGTAGCCTAGCATCCAGCCCCAGCAACATGGCCTGGGCAGTCACTCATGCACCACGCACGCTCCTGACATCACCTTAGCGTGCATGACCAAGCGTGTAGGCAGAGCTAGTTCTCTGTTCTCAATCAGTATGGGCGTGGCTTTTGCCAGCTCAATGTGATGGACAGCATGGTCCCTGGGCAAAGCCTGTGAGCACAAATGGACAGGCACCTGCAAAGCAACCATGGTCAACCGCCTGTAGGTCCAGCAACTCTTGTCTGGAGGATGCATGCAGCATGGCATGGTGTGGCACGGCATGCTTGCATGGCCCGCCATGCGTGCCCTCTCAACCCATTGCCTCCCTGTCTTTACTCGAAGGAAAAATATACTAAGTGAATCGCACATGAGCCGGAAATTCTTACCACCTCCATGCCATTCTCCTGCACCTGGTAATGCAGCGTGCCACGTGTTTGTTGTGCAGCCACCTCTTGTACGCCTCCCTGGGCAATGACCACTCGAGCAGCAATGACACGAACCCTACCCATAGCATCGCCATCCAGCTGGTGGACATGTTGCAGGCTCGAGCTGCCAAGCTGCAAGGTGGGATAGTGCAGTGCTGCGCCATGCTGGGCATCACAGGGCAGACCAAGACATGGGCTGTGTAGTGAACAGCACACCACTGCAGTCTCTGCAGCTGTGGTGTGTGCTTTGTGGTGCTGGGCTGGGCATGAGGGTCAAGCTGTGTATGCCTGGGCTCGGCAGTGGTTGCTATGATGCCTCCATGCTTTGTTATGATCACCATCACCATCTCATGGCACTCGCCTGCCAGCGTTTCTGCCACACACTGTCTCATATGCTCAATGACCTGCAGTGGTAGTGGTGGCACTATGTCACTTGCTTGGGTGCATGCATGCACAGCTGGCACAGCCTTAAAGCGGAAGGGGTGGCTGTGACTGCATTTGCAAGGGGCGACGTGGTGCTTGCGCTCATGCGGGGTCCTCTTGTGGTGGTGATAACACCAGGGTGGTGCTGCGCTGTTGTGCATCGCACTTGGCTCTGCTACATGCTGTCGTTTAATGCTGTTGTGTCGAAGAACATGGTGCTGTGTTCTATGATGGTGAGCTGTGCATGTGCTTACTGCAAACGCCCAGATTTGGCCCTCTGTGTGATCCGCAGGGGTCGAACCCGTGACTCCACCCAGCGTCACCCTCAGCAGTGGGCTGTCACGTGCACTGTGCCTTCTCAACCGCGTCCACCTCACAGCACAGCGCCGCGCCGGGATGGGCAACAGCGGCGGCCTTAACGCGGCCACCTCCAGCATTTCCTCGCACGATGGGGGTGCAGGCGCATGCAAGCCTCGTGTTCTGTGCATCATGGCGAGCCCCGACGGCCCGTCGCAATATGTGCCCGTAATGAACGCCATCTTCTCCGCGCAACGGCTTGACGTCACCATTGACTCGCTCATGCTGCGTGGTGACTCGGTGTACCTTCAACAGGCGGCACATTTGACGGGCGGGCTATACTTGCAACTGAGCGGCGGCAGCCAGGGTGGCGCTAAACTCGCGGGCCAGCCGCAGCGGAAGCCGGGCGGCGCTGTGGGAGCGGCCGCGACATCGGACGGTCGGAAGCAACACTCGGCGGCGGACAAGGCGCTGCAGTGTCTGATGACATGCTTTACCACGGGCACCGCAACGCGGGCGATGCTGCGCGTACACCAGCCTCAAGGCGTCGATTTCAGGGCGGCCTGCTTTTGCCACAAGCAGCCCGTGGACCTGGGATATGTGTGCTCCGTGTGCCTATCTATCTTCTGCGAGCCGTGCCAACAATGCGCCATCTGTGGGACAAGTTTCAGCTCCTTGCCGGCCGCGCCCTGACACTGTGGAACCGCACCTGTGTGACGTGCGAAAGATTACCAACATTGGTCGACGGTTTATGCCCGTTGCTGAGAAAACGTAAGCGCGTCTTACTGATCCGGATGTCGTGGCGATGGGCTTACAACGGGTATGATCTACATGCAGCTTCATCACTGAACATGGCAATCATGGCCCAACGCTACAAGCCTACGGCTGATATGTTTCGCGCACTACCAGCCTGGAACGCGTCTAAATAGCACAACTTCACATGCACAACTCATGCAACAATCCTAAAATCACATGTTGCAGAATCTGAGTCTTCGCCTGTTGATTTGACAAGTCGACCTGCCCAGACTTCCCTACACATGAGCTTCGCCTCTTCAGGCTGCACCAAGCGCTTTCAAGGCTACTGACATGCTAGTACTCACCCCTCGCTGCCATACTGTCCAAGCCAAGTGTCTCCATGCCCACGCAAGCCATGTGGCACACTATGCGCACATGGGGGGCACAAAGCACCAACGGTTCTGGAGGGGGCCACACCAGAGCATCAGGCTGCTCCAGATGAACAAGAGCCATGCGAGCCTACCCAGGTGCTGGTCAACCCACCAGTCCTGCCCTTCATGCTGCCCCTGCACGCTGCCCCATGCATCAACACAGCCCCACATGAGAGGTGAAGGCAGGCACATGGTGACCTGCATCCCACCCCGCTGGGTGGCTGGGGAGGCAGACTGGTGGTAAGCCTGCCTGCAAGCTTGACGACCTGCAAGCCTCTGCTCCATGCCCATAAGTCAAGATGGCAGGGCTGGCACCTGCCAGGGACCTGGTGCTGTGGACAAGCCTGCAAAGCATCTGTCTCACCAGCGCTTTCATGCATCTCAACCAAAGCACAGCATCACAGGCAGACAAAACTCATTGAGCAAGGAACAACATGTTTGACTGTGGGTAATCTCACTCAGCTACTCCAATCAACTGCTGCGTGATGTTGAGTCCTGGCAATGGACAAACACAGGTATCCCATGCAAGCCATGGCGGCAGCATGGTCAACAAGTGCACGCCTCGTGTGACCCTGGCCGTGTGCCCTGGGCAAGTGCACCTTGGCTGCTGCACACCTTGCTGCTGTTGAGTCCTGTCCTCAACACTCACTCTACTCAGGCCTCAAAAGGGGACCTGCCTCCCCCACTGACCCCAGAACCCTGCTGCTCTTGGTCTGTCCACAGACCTGGCCTCTAACCAGCTGGCAGCTTGCACAGTCAGGCAGGCAGCAACCCCCTGGACCTTCATACTTCACCCCTCCACACACTCCACTGAGGCAATAGAAGGGGGACCTGCCTCCCTCCCATCTGCCCCTCCCACTGGCCCCTGACCGCTGAGCCAGGTGCTGCTGCTGCTGCTGCTGGTCTGTCCACAGCTGTAAGGCGGGACCCCTCACCCCATCCCTGACACCGGCTGGCCAGAGTTCAGGGGCAGGGGCGGCAGCTATTGTAAGGAGGGCTGGCAGTCCTGGTGGCCCCGCAGCTCTTGGAGCGCACTCCTTGCTGCGGCCCAAGGTCGGCAGGCGTGTGCCAGCCAGTGAGGTTGGCCCTGATCACCCTCAGTTGCCCAGCCCCGCTGCCGCGGTGATCGCGGGCGCAGGGGCTGCAGCCACCCCTGCATACAAACACACGCTTCATCAGGCTGTGGCTGGGCCTTAGCCCTGCTGCTGCTGCTGCCGTCACCAGCAGCACCACATCCAGCCACCCTCTCTCGACATCTGTCCCCTTACCCAGCTCTTGCCTTCTTGACCAACATAGCAGGCCCCTCACCACCCCACCCCACCCCACCCCACCCCACCCCACCCCACCCCACCCCACCCCACCCCACCCCACCCCACCCCACCCCACCCCGCCCCACCTGGACTGAGCACACCGTCGATGACATGCACTGCAGCCCTGCAGGTCCGCCCGATGTCAGGCACAGTCACTGTAGCATCCCCGCCCGCTGAGCTCTGCAGCTTCACAACGCCACCTGGAATGCAGAGCCAGAGGTGGCTGGAGCAAGGCAGGAAAACTGCCCCTGCCCCTGCCCCTGCCCCTGCCCCTGCCCCTGCCCCTGCCCCTGCCCCTGCCCTGCCCCCTGCCCCTGCCCCTGCCCCTGCCCCTGCCCCTGCCCCTGCCCCTGCCCCTGCCCACCAGATGTCTTGCCCACGTATATGGGGCTAGCTTGGTCGTTGAAGGAGCGCAAGAGTGCGCCCTGGGGCAGCGTAGCGCTGGTGAGGGCGGAGGGCAACAGGTGCAGCAGCAGCGTGCCGCGGCTGGCATTCCTGTGCAGCACAGGGGCAACCTGAGTCCTAGTCAGCTGCAGCCATCTTGCCATCTCCTGCCACTGCTTTGCTTGTCCCCTGCTGCTGCTCTACAAGGATATCTTGGGCATATCCTGGCCCATCACAACCTTCTCCTCTCCCTCTTTCCTTCCTTGTATCTAACTCTTCTGCCTCCTTTTACCTTTTCCTCCCTCCTTTCTGCCACTTCCGTTCCCCCCACTTTTTGTCTGTCCACAGCCCTGGTTGCGCTCTCGCCCCTGACTGGTCTGCCTGCCCACCCCCTGTGACTC
>JASKMD010000008.1:12421191-12447659 GCA_030144725.1 Haematococcus lacustris | reverse complement strand
TGGGTCGGGCCTGGTTAGCGATGAAGCGCAGCCATTGTAGCGGACCTGGCCAGGCTTCGCTTCGAGCGCCTGGTCATGGCTCAAAACCATCTAAGTGCGGCTGGCATCGACCGAAAGGTCCAGCGACGACTCCGACGGCAGGATAGGCGTCTTTGCTACCAATGATTACAGTTCAGGCACGCGGAAAGGCCACCATTTTGGGCAAAAAGTCCTTGGCATGGCCATGTGCAACGCGTTTTCCACAGATTTTTCATGTTTTTCCGGATTTAGTACCAGCAGACATGTCATTCCGCTTCCTCAACAGTAAAAAATGGTGCAAGTATACAATGCGGTTCCCCCGGTGTGCATTGCAAGGCGTTTGGTACGTTTGGCATACAGTTAGATCTTTTGGTAGTGTGTCCCTCACCACCACTCGCCATTGACCGATCTGTTGCATGTTGAGGTCAAGTCAGTGCCAGGGTGTGAGTGTGTGGTACAGCTAGCGGCTGAAGAAGTTTCAGGTCCAAAGCCTCACGGCGTACCCCCTCAACCCGGCCATGAGACAAGCCTCTAGCATGCAGCATGTAGCACACACTGTAGACACCCAAGGAGGCACCTGGACATCGCCGAGGACATCGCCGCAACAGCACGCATACTTAAGGGCGCAAATAACAGCGATGGAGCGCTCCTAGCGTTGTGTGCTGGTAGGGGCCCCCGAACATTGGACGGGGTCGCGGACCAGCCGATCACCATAGGCCTGTTCCTTTGAGCCGATGCTAACGTGCGCGGCGCTGCGTCAAGGCGTGCCAATCTTACATCGTGAGGCGGTGTATAGAGTTAGTTAGGTCCGTCCGAAAAATGAGCCTTTTTTGGCTTGCTTGTCTAGCCTGATCACCAGCTTTCATGTGTAATACCCATGCATGCGCACAATTGCTCACATGGCCCTCTTGGTTGCCGCAATGGCAAACAAGGACATGGAAGAGGCAAGGCATGCAGCTGGGAGGTTTGTGCGTCTGCCTCCACGAGGTGGTGGAGATTGGCCTGTCCATGTCCATGTCGTATGCAGCTCATACGGTATGCTGCTTTGCTGCCTTGATGCCCATGGCTGCATGCTCTGCTTCATTACTACGTCAGTACTTCCATCATTAGCGAGGAGACGAGTAGGATACGGGGAAGGATAGAGCGAGGTCCACAAGGACAGGGAGCAGGGGTGCTGCCAGGCAAGGACAGTTGCCGTGCAAAACTAGGGATTGGAGCCAAGCTTTGCTGAAGGCGAGAGCAGTTTGCGCACGCTGGAGCGCAAGGCGTCGGCAAAAGGTTTTGGCACAGCTGCAGCAGGCTGATGGCTGGCGCGAAGGGCGTGGTCCGGCAGAGCATCGGGTCCATGATGCCGCCCCCGTCGTCATAAAGTTCCACCTGGCCTCACTCCACCTCACCTCACCCCACTCCACCCCACTCCGTCAAAGGTTGCTCACGCCTTCGATGCTGGTGACTTGCGCGCTAGTTAGCTAGGCTACACGGCGCAAGGGAAGCCGTTTGGAGGAGGTATCCCTCTCAGGTGCTGCTCAGATGTCACTGGGAGGGATGTGTGTGACCGGGAGACTTAACTGGGTCCTTGATGCCGCCCCCGTCGTCATAAAGTTCCACCTGGCCTCACTCCACCACCTCACTCCATCGTGCAAAGGTTGCTCACGCACGCCAGAATGAGTAGCGTGAGACAATAGCTGATTTGCGCACATGTCCAAAGACATCGCGGTTACTGTATGGCAAAAGGGTTGCGTTCACCGGGCAGCAAAGATGGCTGGTCGCAAAGTGAATAGTAGAGCGAGCGCCGACAGCAGCCGGTGCAGCAATGGTGCTGCTGCCAGCACGTCGACAAGACCCCGCAACTGCTCCGGCACGCCGCCGCCCGTCAGACTGGTGCCCATTTGGAATGCGTAATAAGCGTAGACCGCAGCGAGAGTGAGGAGGAGGTAATCCCGGACCCATGCGGCAATGCTGCCGGACGCAGGCTGTTGTGAAGCCTGCCACTGCGCGGCAAAGGAACAGCACACATCATGAAAATACTGTGCACTCACTGCGACAACCCTGACGCATAGACAGGGACTAACCCCCTATGGGCATGCAGCCATAAAGAAGAAAGCGTGCAAGCACATGTCAGGTCCCTGGAGCTGCTCACCCCAAACCCAACCCGGCAAGGGATACCTCACAATGTGCAAGCAGCCAGCCTGGCTTGCAGGGGTTGGCCCCCATCCTACAATCCTAAGACCAATGGGCCTGCAGAGCTATGGACTGCTGCAGACGTGCTGCATGAGGGCAACACCTTTCACCTGCGCCCCACCCCCCACCCACTGGCCCCCTCTCCGGGCCCCCTTCCCCCTTTCCCCTTCCCCCTTTCCCTCCCACCCACACCCCCATGACCCACCCCGACCCCCGCCAGCCACCCCCCTGATGATGATGGCTGATGGGGGACAGAGGACCCCCAGGCTGCGCAGGTGTGGGTGCCCTGCAGCGCACCTTGGCCAGGGCGGTGCTGCACAGCTGGGTATGCTGCGCCACCAGCGCCTGCGCCTGCTGCAGTGTGGGGTCGTCGCCATGCACCTGACCCGACACCTGCACAGCCCACCACCGCCAGCACCAAGTGCACCACCACCAGCAATATCAGTGTTGGTAGCAGCAGCAGTGGCAGCAGTGCCATCAATGCGTGCCACCCTTTGGCAGCTTCCTCTGTGTTGCCTCCGGGCTGTGGTGACCTGTCAGTGCCCGGGCAGCTACTGCTTTGTGGAACCCTGGCCCCGCCCCGCCCCGTCCCGCGCCCTGCACCCTGCTCACATTCCCCTGCTCACCTTTTTGTCCAGCAAAGACAGGAAGGTGAGGAACCAGCGGAACAGGTCGCCCATGTCTGAGCAGGCATCGAACACTTGTGCAGTCTGGCCTCGCCGCATCTTCACCGCACCTGGCAGGGCAGGGCAGGGCAGGGCAGGGCAGGGCCCAGAGCAGACCAACGTCAGGCCCTGGCGCCAGCAGCAGCAGCAGCACCCACATCAGGGCCGGCAGCAGCAGCCGCCAGCTCACCAACAGCATCACCATCCATCATCAACGAGCAATGCATCCTTGAGATCAGGGCGGCTTGGCACCACGCTGAGCTGCTCCTCTACCAATGCCCTGCTCTGACCTGTCAGCCACACAAGCTTTCAGTTTGCTGACCAAGAGGCTCGATGAGGACGGTGGGTGGGAGGAGGAAAGGGCCAGCGCCAGAGCCCAGACGCGAACACCACCAGCCTGCCTGCCTGCCCGCCTAGCTGAGGGGAGATGTCTGGGTCAGCCACCTGTAGAGCCAACCACTGTTGGACCCCCTTCCTCCATGCCCCATCCCTAGCCCTGCCCAACCCCCTGTGAAGCTGTGCCTCGTGGAATCCCCTTTCCTCCTGCCTAGCCTCAGCCCTGCCCCACCCACCCCAGCCTTGCCCGCCCTACCCTCAAACACGGCTCCGTTGTTGTAGCACAGGGCCAGGGTGCCCGCAGCCATGATCTGGGGGATGGCGCAGAAGCGGAACACCTGGCGGTCCCGCAGCCCCTCCATGTACTGGACACAGGCTGGCAGGTGCTGCAGCGCGTCCACCACCTGCGGTCAGGGCCAGCGGGAGGGGGAGGTGTCAGGGCCAGGGGGCTGCTGCAGTACTTGCACGTAACTGAGCAGGAGCAGCCGTGGTGGCAACAGTAAGGGTTCTCCTCCCTACTCCACTCCACTCCACTCCGCCCCACCCCTCCTCCCCTCCCCCCCTCTGCCCCCCTCTGCCCCCCTCTGCCCTCCTCTGCCCTCCTCTGCCCTCCTCTGCCCTCCTCTGCCCTCCTCTGCCCTCCTCTGCCCTCCTCTGCCCTCCTCTGCCCTCCTCTGCCCTCCTCTGCCCTCCTCTGCCCTCCTCTGCCCTCCTCTGCCCTCCTCTGCCCTCCTCTGCCCTCCTCTGCCCTCCTCTGCCCTCCTCTGCCCTCCTCTGCCCTCCTCTGCCCTCCTCTGCCCTCCTCTGCCCTGCCCTGCCCTGCCCTGCCCTGCCCTGCCCTGCCCTGCCCTCCTCTGCCCTCCTCTGCCCCCCTCTGCCCTCCTCTGCCCTCCTCTGCCCTCCTCTGCCCTCCTCTGCCCTCCTCTGCCCTCCTCTGCCCTCCTCTGCCCTCCTCTGCCCTCCTCTGCCCTCCTCTGCCCTGCCCTGCCCTGCCCTGCCCTGCCCTGCCCTGCCCTGCCCTGCCCTGCCCTGCCCTGCCCTGCCCTCCTCTGCCCTCCTCTGCCCTCCTCTGCCCTCCTCTGCCCTGCCCTGCCCTGCCCTGCCCTGCCCTGCCCTGCCCTGCCCTGCCCTGCCCTGCCCTGCCCTGCCCTGCCCTGCCCTGCCCTGCCCTCCTCTCCTCTGCCCTCCTCTGCCCTCCTCTGCCCTCCTCTGCCCTCCTCTGCCCTCCTCTGCCCTCCTCTGCCCTCCTCTGCCCTGCCCTGCCCTGCCCTGCCCTGCCCTGCCCTGCCCTGCCCTGCCCTGCCCTGCCCTGCCCTGCCCTGCCCTGCCCTGCCCTGCCCTGCCCTGCCCTGCCCTGCCCTGCCCTGCCCTCGCCTCCCCTCCCCTCCCTTCCCCTCCCCTCCCCTCCCCCCCCCCTCCCCTGCCCCCCGTCCCCCCTGAGTGGCCCCCGCTGACCTCAGGGGCGCACCATGTGGTTCAGGCACTGCACCGCAGCCTGCCTGTTGCCCGGCTCCTTCAGGTCCGACAGCTTGGCGGCGTAGCGGGACCACACAGCCCTGGGCCAAAACATGCGCGGGGCAGGCTCCTCCAGAATGTCTTCCTGCGCCTCCCCCCGGGTGACAGCGCAGAACCATGAAAACTTCTGGCCCAGCCGTGGGGTTTGAACCCAGGCGCTCTCACCCGCAGCAGCAACACACCCCTAGCCCTGCATGCCCACGGCTGCTGTGAGGCAACCTGACCCTTCCAGGGCTGCACCACCATAGCCCCCGCAGCCCAGGCTTCTGTCACACCCGCCCAGCTGCCCGCCTTCCTGCCCAGCTGCCTGCCCACCTGCCTGCCCAGCTGCCTGCCTTCCTGCCCAGCTGCCTGCCCACCTGCCTGCCCAGCTGCCTGCCCACCCAGCTGCCTCTGATAAGTCGTGCCACAGGATCTCATGAGGGTGCAGCCGGGTGGCCTGAGCCATGCAGCACCCCCCAGCTGCCAGCTGCCCTACCCGCCAGGTGTGGTGTGCAGAGCTGGTGCAGCGCACACCAGCAGGCCACAGCAGCAGGGGGGAGGGGAGCTCAGGGTGGCAGTTGTTGGCAGCGCTGCCCCACACGCCGCCCTCAGCCGCCCCCCGGAGGTGAGTTGGCTGAGGCAGGGCGGGGCGCTGGCAAGCAGGATGCAGCCTTGGGCCGTTCTTTGCTTGGGGCATCATTGCCTCACCCACCCCTGCTGACGCAGTGTGACCTCATAGCTTGGGTGGCTGTGTGTTGTGCTGATGCCATGGTGGTGCATGGCTACTGTGCATGGCTGCATGCGTTCCTGTTGTGCAAGGCAGCATGAGTGTGGGAGGTCACCCCGCCCCTCATCAGACGTGGCAGGCTGTGAGCAGGCAGCGCCACCGACTAAGCAGTGCCTGCATGTTGCTCACAAGCCTAGCTAGTCGACAAGGAGGAAGGAAACGAGAAGAGTAGGGGCGAGAGCTAACATGCATTGTGGGAGGAGTGCCTCAGGGGGCATGGCCTGCCCCTACCATTGGTCCAAAGCCGGGATAACTCCTGCCATCCAACTGCCTGAGAGATCCCCTCCCCCCTTGCCTCTGGCCCAGCCTCTCATCCCCTCCCCCCTTGCCCCTGCCTCCCCCTGTCTTTGCTCGCCGTGCCCCCCCCCCCTGCTCCTAGTGCAGCCCACCAAGTAGTCGCGGATGATGTTGGTCTTCTGCAGGAAGAGGCCCATGTGGTTGGACAGGTGCTCCTTGGCGCCAAACTCAGGCGACTCCAGCCCTGAACGGGCTGCACAGCACATGGACACGAACCCAGGGGCAACCTTGGGGGGGTGGGGTGGGTGGTGGGGGCTGGTGGATGGGGAAGGGGTGGGGGTGGGGTGGGGTGGGGTGGGGTAGGGGTGGTTTGAGGGGGGGCGGGGCGGCAGAGTGGCCACCAACCATACAGGGTAGGGTAGCCTGCTGCCAGGGGTGGTGGGGGGAGTAGGGGGGCCCAGGGGGCGGGTAGCAGGGGGGGAGGGGATGGGGGTCAGTCCTGACTGCTTGCTACCACCGATGCTGCGACCATCGACACCAATCTAGCCCACGAGCCTTGCCACCACGTGGGTCAGGGGTGGTTGCCATGAGGCCATCAAGGGGAGTGGTGGCAGGCACCCAGGCATGCCAACTTTCCCAGCAGGGCTCTGAGACGCTCACCAAACATCTGTGACAGGCCAATGCCCACCAGGCCAGCGACATAGTGGCAGTACTTGTCGTACTCTGCAACCGTCTCCACCTGCAGCCAGTCGGCCCAGACGCCCGGGCCTCAGCTGTCAGGGGAGGGGGGCTGAGCCACTGCCCATACCCACCCATCGCGGGCCTGCAGGGCGCCCTAACCCACCCAGTGGTCACCCTGGCAGATCTGAACCACACCCTCACCCTCAGTGTGCTGCAGCCATGCCAGCAGTATCCTGCTGGACCAGATGTGGGGACTGCGTGTGCGCTGTTGCTGCTGCTGGGGGGGCAGGGCTGAAGCCAGGGTCTTGGTCAGGGTTCGATCCCGGGGTCAGGGTCCAATCCCGGGGTCGCGTTTTGATCGGGGTCAGGGTGTAGCTGGGGCATGTTGTAATCCATGTCAAAGCATGCAGGACTGTCCCCGGCTGCCACCCACCTCTTTGGTGATGAACTCAGCCATGCCCTCCCCCATGCGGCGGGTGATGTTGGCAATGACAAGCTGGAAGGCCGGGTCCAGGCTGAGAAACACATCCACCACGGTGCCAAACTGCGCCATCAGCCGCTTGTAGTGGTTGTAGCCGCAGGGCAGGGTGAAACCCCTGCGATGCTGAGGCAGGACAGGGCAAGGTCAGGGTGAGGGTCAGGGTCAGGGTCAAGGTGAGGGTCAGGGTCAGGGTCAGGGTCAGGGTCAGGGTCAGGGTCAGGGTCAGGGCTAGGGTCAGGGTCAGAGTAGTACGGCATGGCATGCCTGCAGCCTGACCAACCCGCACACCCGCCCTCCAGTGCTTGCAGCCCACCCCTTGCATCACCAGCACCCCTGCATGCTGTGCTGTGTGTTTGGTGCTGAGTCCTGGTCACCTCGTACTCTACTTCCTGCCCTACACCACCACCCTCGACATGTCGAACCCTTGCTGCCTTCCCCCTGCCTGTGCCCCACTTCATGCCGTGCTCAATTGCACAGGCTTGCCCAGCCATCCCTTGTCCCTGCTAGGTTAACGGGGGAGGCAGGCAAGGGGGCAGTGTGACCTTTCATATATATCCTTGTGGAAGCTGAGCAGCGCTGGAAGCTTGACACTGTCTGGAAGCGCCATGTCATCCTCAACAGTGTCGAGGCCACGCAGCACAAGGTAGAAAACACAGATGGCGTCGCGCAGTGGGTTGGGCAGCTGCTGGATGACAATGGCGAAGCTGTAGTCACACAGGTGCAGAGCAGGGAGGATAAGTAGATAAGGATAAGGGCTGGGAAGAGGCATGGGTCAGGTCAAGGTGTGGTCATTTGCTCACCTGCGGGACACATTGTTGAGAATTTCATAGCAGAAGGCCAGCTGTGGGTCCTTCGGCAACTTTGTGGCCGCTTTGCTAGCCAAGTAAATACGGACCTGTAGGACGAATATGTCCTGTAACGCCTACAAAAGCTCTGCATTGCCGTCTACAAGACCGCACGCACCAGTGCCGGGACTTCTTGTGGGTGGCTCAAAATTTCCGCGAGCTTTCCCATCGCCGCACGACCCACAATCTACAAGGTGCTGCAATGCTTAAGATAGCCACGCCGCTCTGTGAGCCAATGCGGCTGCGACGATCAATCGCGGGTCTGCATCGCGTAACCGCCGCAACCGAAGTCGCGCAGCAGAGTGCGCTACACAGTGCTGCTGCGAGTGGCACCCTTTAGCTGTGCTGTATGTGGTGTGCTGCTTGAATTTCTTCCCTAGCAATCCCAGCACAAAGTTTGCCTGCTGCACCCCGCGATCCTCGATTGTCGCGGCGGGCTTGGGATGCTGTTGCCCCACATGAAGGCACAGCTGGGCGCAGTGGTGCGGCCGCCCCGGTCCACTTTTCGATGCTGCGCTGCCAGTGGCGAGGCTGGGCCCAGGCCTTCCGATCGCATCCAGCAAGGAGTGCAGGCTGTCACCACGCAGCTACACACTGGAATGTCCAGTCACATCAACTTTTTTCGGGCGTCTTGCTTATCGGGCCTGGTGGCATCGCCTGCATTAGCGGAGGGCAGCGGTAGCGGGGGTCCAGGTGGCTGGGGCGGCAGTGGCAGCGGTGGCAGTGGTGGCAACGGGGGCGGTGGTGCAGGAGGGGGTGCAGGCCCCCACCAGCCCCTGTACGACCTGGCAGACGAGCAGGATCCCACCATTGAGACTGTCTTTGACTCCATGGACTCTGAGGAGAGCGAGCCAGCCAAGGAAAGCAAGTGGCTGCACCTTATTACCCCCACGGACGACATTGACGCAGTGGATGGCAGGCGGTCAGGCAACAACCGCTGCGTAGAGGTGGTGATTGAGGGGTGGCCCTCAGTGGGCTCTCTGCCCAAGCAGGTGCGTCTGCCGGTGCGGGGACCTTGATGATAGAAAGGGGCCGGGTGGAGGTATGGCGGAAGACAGGGCTGCATTTAAAGGTTGTGTAGGGGTGGGGAAAGGAGAAGGCTGACATAGCTCATGTACGAGGCATTTCTACAGCGTTTGGATGGTCCTAGGCTTCGTAGGGATAGGCTTCGTCCAGCGTACAGCGTTTGGTCAGGCCTCGTACAGCTTAGGGCCAGGCACCAGGCTATGTAGGAAAAGACCTGGTCCAGACTGTTCCTATGCCATGTCTTCTGGGTGGCTGACCTTGGGTGACTCACACAGGCCTGCACTTGACGCTGTTGAGTCCAGACCCTGGTGTGTCAACCAGGAGGGGAGCCAGCAGCAGGGCCAGCACCAGTGGCAGCGACCACACCAGGAGCAGCAGCAGCAGCAGCAGCAGCAGCAGGGCCAGCACCAGCGGCAGCGACCACACCAGCAGCAGCAGCAGCAGCAGCAGCAGGGCCAGCACCAGGAGCAGGAGCAGCAGCCGGAACACCAGTGACAGCAGCAGTAGCAAAACAGTAAGAAGTGGCCATGGGCAGCATCTTATCATCTGGTAACGTCTAGCCTGGCCATACCTGCTGTTGTTCCATGCTGCAGCACGAGCTTCAAGACCTGCTCAACGTCCAGGAAGGACATGTGTTTGACTACGCCGACATCGTGGATGACAAGCGCAAGATAGAGACGTGGGTCAAACCCTGCACCCAGCCACCCCCTCTTCACCCCCACCCTGGCATAGGGATTTCAACGTGATGCTGGCAACCCTACCCACTGCTGCTGCACTGGGCCGGCAGGGCTCTGCTGTACTGCAGCTGCAGTGCCTGAACAGAGCACCCTGAATACTCCTGGTGGTGGTGCCCCACACCCCACACCCCTGAGCACCACCCCCACCTTCGCACAGCTTTGCACTGCCCTGCACCATCTTCCCACTGAAGACTGAATAAAACATCACACAGAAGCAGAGTAGCAAGCAGCTACTGGTACAACGGCTGGGCATTGACAGCGCCTGGCACAGCCAGAGGGAGAGGCAGCACCTGGCTTAGTTGGCCCAGCCTCGGCCCTGCCTGCCCAGCCTCAGCCCTGCCTGCCCAGCCTCAGCCCTGCCTGCCCAGCCTCGGCCCTGCCTACCCAGCCTCAGCCCTGCCTGCCCAGCCTCGGCCCTGCCTGCCCAGCCTCGGCCCTGCCTGCCCAGCCTCAGCCCTGCCTGCCCAGCCTCAGCCCTGCCTGCCCAGCCTCGGCCCTGCCTGCCCAGCCTCAGCCCTGCCTGCCCAGCCTCGGCCCTGCCTGCCCAGCCCTAGCCCTGGATGGCAGGACAGGTGGAGCACGGGTGCTTGGTGCAAGGTGCTGTACACAAAGGCAGCACACCTGCCAACCTCGGCAGCAGCCAGCTTGCGCAGCGAAACAAGCAAATGTGTGGAGCCGTCATGCCACTAAAGTGTGAGCGGTCGTGTGAGCGGTAGTATGAGCGGTCGTGTGACATGCAGGCAGTACGACGAGTACATCGCGACGGTGGACATTAAGACGGAGTTCGTGGACGACAAGAGCAACCACCAGCGCGTGATCTACAAGTTCACGCCCTACACCTTCACCGGCATCGACGACATCCAAATCAAGGGCGCGTCGCTGATGCCGCCGGATGTGCAGGAGAAGATCATCACGGCGTGCATGCCGGAGAATGTATACAAGGTGTCCATCGGCGTTATGGACAAAGTCCGGGAAAAGATTGAGAAGTGGTGAGGAAGGTGCCGGGAGGGGTTGGACCTCAGGCACTGCCAGACGACCCTAGGTCAGCACCTGCTCCTTAAGTTGCAAGCATACCGCCCAGCCGACACTGCAGGGGAACCTCCCGCCCCTAGCTGTGCAGATTAGGGTGGGCCCCTAGAAGGAGGAGTGGCATGAGGTTGCCTTGCCGAGGTGGGACGGGCCTGCTTTGTCTTCACGGCTTCCCCTCACAGCCCCATCAGCTGTGAGCTGGTGGTTGCAGGTATCAGGATCGCGGGCTTCCATTCTGTTATGTCGGTTACTTCGATGGCATGGAGGAGGGGCGGCTGTGCGCCAACGTGATTGAGGCCAAGATCAATGACGTCAGCGTGCGCTACAGCCACATGAAGGCTGGGGACGCTGACGAGGACACCTTTTACGATGAGGGGGAGGTGGTGCCCGCTGACCGCATCATCCAGTCAGCCGGTTTCAAGGTCAGGGCAGCTGGGCAGGCAAGGGAGGAGCAGTGACAAGCCCAGGAGCTGCAGAACGCAAGGCTAGCATGCAGGGCTGCTGCTGCTGCTGCTGCTGCTGCTGCCGCTGCTGCCGCTGCTGCCGCTGCTGCCGCTGCTGCCGCTGCTGCCGCTGCGGCTACAGTGTCCCGTGATACCTCATGTTGTCTGCTGGTGTGGCCTGTGATGCAGAAAGGCCAGCATTACCACATCGATGACGGGTATGACGCCATGAATAACATCTACGCCTGCGGGCTGCTGGAGGACATCAACATAGAGCCGGAGCAGGACCCGCAGGACCCCTCCAAGATCAACGTGCGCATCAAGGTGGAGGAGGTGGAGCCACGCAGCATGGAGGTGAGGCACAAGCCTTGAGGCGTCGCAGACCCGTGGGGCTAGAGGAAGAGGGAAGAGTGAGAGTGGGAGGGGTGCCAGCGATAGAGGGAGTGTAGGAATGATGTGTAGAGAAGAGGGTAGAGTATCCCTAACCTTCTCCCTTATCTTATCTCTAATCTGTATTCAGTCCTAACCTTAAACCCTACCTTGGAAACCCCAAATGTAAACCCTGATCCCAATCCCTAACCCTAATGCTAATCTTTAATCCCAATCATAATCCTAATTATGATCATTATCATAATCATAATCCTAACACTGATCGTAGAGGGCGTTGTGTAGGGAATAGGGTGGGTTACCCCTACACAGTAAAGTGCCTAATTCTGGCCACCCCGTTCCTCGTGTTCTCTCGTTTCTTCGCTGAAAGCCCCCGTTTTTTTGCCGCGCATCGCATTGTTAGGTAGTTACAAGGGTGGTTGTCGGGTCGCGTTATGTTTGCGCATTGTGGGAGGAGAGATCCTAGCACTGCCGGGACCGCCGGTTTTACCCGCATCCGGAGTTAAGGCCCGGCCGCGACTACCAGGAGCGTTTCAGGAAGCTTCCTCAACGCTCCTAGATACCTTGGTGGGTAACAAAGATGGTGCAGTCGGTGCGCTGTTTCAAATGTGCGACTGTCCGGCCGTAGCGCTTGCCATGTTGGGCGGTAATTTTTGCATGTACCAAAAAATGGTTTTTCTACTTGCAGAGCTCAGGCCCCGGCCCTTGCTCAGATAATCACCGCTTCTGCCACACGCGCTAGGAGGTCTAGCAAAGCTTCTAACGGGGCACGCCACAGGGCTAGCATGCTTGCAGCCGCCGCTCAGACCCTCTTCATGTACAAAAGGGGGGCTGCGCGCCCTTGTGGGCGTGCTGTGGCTAAACAGCATGGCGTCCCCCGCTCCACCCTCAGCGACTTTATCAACATGAGGGGTAGGGTTGCTACAAGGCGGAGACCGACAGCTTTGACTGAGGCAGAGGAGATGCAGTTGGTCAGCATTGTCAAGGGGGCCAAAGCGCAGGGTAGGGGTGTGACCAGATTAGACCTCCTTGGAGCAGTGCAGTGGGCCTGCGAGGTCCGTGTGAGCAAGGGCCTGCCACACGCCTTCCCTAATGCAAGCCCGAGCAGCAAATGAAGCCATTGAAAAAATAATGAATTTATTAGTATGAATTAATATCATAAAAAAACATACTAAACAAAGCCATTGAAGCGTGCGTTTGCCAAGACCCCATCAACAAGGCCTATACCCCCCCAACAAGTAGCAGCTGCTGGCAGCAGCAAAAGCCTCCATCCAAGGTGGCAAGAGCATGGTGACTCTAGCACCATGGAAATGCCTAAATGTGACCAACGATATGATGGATGCAGCTGTTAGTTGCTCAATGGAGGAGCAACCTCCGCTGTATTTCCGGGCAGTAGACCAGTTCTACAACAGGCAGGAGCTGGAAGAGCAGGTTTCCATCAGGGCAGCTAAGTATGACGGAGGGGCTCGCGTGTAGGGGGGGGGGCACATCGTGATGCTTTAACTTTCAATTCACAACACAGCTTCCTTTAACTATTCCTGTTGCATTTGGTGATCAACCCCATGGTGAATACATGCCTTGAAATGCAGGGTAGGGTTTAAGTCAAAGTTGGGAGTATTGCAAGTGGCCAGATTTAGGTAGAGTTAGTTTTGAAACACCCTATTTTGGGGGTATGTCAGAGTTTTGGCCGTGTTGTTTCAAGCCTGTGGAGCCCAGACATGAGCTTGCTACTGCTGAGCAGCAGGTTTCAAGCCCTACTCAGTGATATAAAGTTCATTCACTTTGGAGCAGTGGTGGAGAAGTTATGACGGTTTTGGCAAAGAAATGGCCGGAATTAGGCACTTTACTGTGTAACCCTTACGCTTACCCCAACCCTAGGGGTGATGTGTGGGGTATGCAGTGATGGTGTGTGAGTGTGACCGGGCGTGTTGACTGCCCAGCCGACAGCTTGGCCTGAAGGACCCGCCTCACCTGCCCGCTTCCACCCCCTCCCCTGCCCTCCTCCCCTGCCCGCTTCCACCCCCTCCCCTGCCCTCCTCCCCTGCAGATGGACCTGGACTGGACGTTCCAGATGAAGGGCCTGCTGCCCCAGCTCAGCCGCCAGTCCCTGGTCCCGGGCGGCAGTGTGGAGATCAGCCACGAGAACCTGCTGGGCGACTCGCAGTCGCTGTCTGTGTCGCTGTCCTCAGGGGACTGGCGCAACCCGGCAGCCGACCTGGGCGTGCAGATGTCGTACACGGAGCCCTTCTACGCCCCTCACACCACCCGCAATGTGCAGGTCAGGCCAGCCCAAGGGGAGGGGCCAGGGGAGGGGAGGGGAGGGGGGGGAGGGGGGGGCCCCATGGCTTCATTATGCGGGCAAGCCAGGCTGGTTGTAAGGGTCATGGGTGGGAATCGGGCGGCCCCAACTAACAGAAAATGACAGGAAACTGACCCCTGGTAGTAGGACGGCTGTAACTCTGCACTCACTGCGCCAAATATTATGCTAGATGGTTCACAATGTAGCCAACACAGCCAGCTACCTTTCACCCATCCAGAATAATCATGCAGTCAGTGGGCCGTGCACAGCAAAGCATCAAAGTTGGTGATTCAAAATTTAAGCCGTTGCGGAGCATGCAGTCATCGCTTCGACCGCGCGCGTCACTGAGGCTGCTCTACACAAGCATGCGCGTCGACAGCAGCAGTCGGATCGGAGAGCGGTTGCGGGAATGTGGCCGTCTAGGTGCCCTGCACGCCCGGCAGGCATCGCGTTGGGTGTTTGCCGGACATTTCATTTGTGCACAGCCCGATCATTGCGCCAGATAGATGGCGCCACAGGGATGTGGCTCACCGTCCCAAGGATACCCGTCTCGCCGCTGTGATTTGTTCGCGGGCACATGTGGCAGTACGCGAGCAAAGACTCCAATGGCCTACGCGCATTGCTTTGTGATGCAATGTGATAAACGGTGTTTAAAAACGGTGCAAAATTGAGAGAGTATCAGCATGAACATTACCAACCCCATGTTGGGGTCGCCCGAGTGGGAGGGAGATTGTGGGAGAGGGGGCCAAGGGCTGCGGGCAAGGCAGCACTGTGGAGGGGATGAGGGCGTGCACCCACTGACTTGCAACCCATAGCCCATAACCCACAGCCATATTTCAGCGGGGAAAACGCGACAATTCGTCCCAAACCGACTCACCATCCTCACAACGTCCAGCAACCGTGCGTGAAAGGAGGCGTGCATGCTGAAGGGCGGAAATGGGAAAACGGCCAAATCAGGCCTATTCAATTGACGAACCTTTCTGTGTACCTACGCTGCTCACCTGCCTGCATGCATGCCCCCTCATCTGTCGTGCATTCCCACCTGCATGCCCTACCTGGCCCCTGTCCCCATCAGCCCGGCGCGGCCCGGCCCCCTGCTGTGCCGCAGGTGTTCAACACGCGCAAGACCTCCCCGGTGTTCACCAGCCCCAATGACAACGAGGTCCCGCCCGTGTTTGTTGACCGGCTGGGCGCCAAGGCCTGGACCAGCCACATGAGCGGGCAGGATCACAGCGTGGAGCATGCGCTGATCTTGCAGCAGGTCAGCTGCCTGACCCCTCCCCCCACACACGCAAAGACACTCACAGAGTCAGGGCTATGGACTGCCTGGAACCCCCTTGACCTGAGTTCGGCGCGCATGTGGGGGGCATGGGAGGGCAGCTGGGCTAGCTGTGTGGGAAGCTCCCTTTCTTGGTGTGGCTTGGTTAGGCAAGGGTATGGGGCCCCATGTTGCCTGATCTGGCACCCCAGGTGACCACCGTGGACGAGCAGGGCCAGACGGTGGCCAAGGGCACCAAGGTGTCCCGAGGCTATTTTGCAGACAACGGCCCGCCCACCACCCTGAGTGGCAATGGCAAGGACCTGAGCCTGAGCTACCAGCACTTCTCCACATACGACACTGTGCAGTTTGTGAACGGCAACCAGCTGGGCACGCGCATGCTGTTCCAGGTGAGGTGGCCAGGCTGTTATCATGAGCCAGAACTGGAGGTTCTGCCTGCCTGCCTGCCTGCCTGCCTGCCTGCCTGCCTGCCTGCCTGCCTGCCTGCCTGCCTGCCTGCCTGCCTGCCTGCCTGCCTGCCTGCCTGCCTGCCTGCCTGCCTGCCTGCCTGCCTGCCTGCCTGCCTGCCTGCCTGCCTGCCTGCCTGCCTGCCTGCCTGCCTGCCTGCCTGCCTGCCTGCCTGCCTGCCTGCCTGCCTGCCTGCCTGCCTGCCTGCCTGCCTGCCTGCCTGCCTGCCTGCCTGCCTGCCTGCCTGCCTGCCTGCCTGCCTGCCTGCCTGCCTGCCTGCCTGCCTGCCTGCCTGCCTGCCTGCCTGCCTGCCTGCCTGCCTGCCTGCCTGCCTGCCTGCCTGCCTGCCTGCCTGCCTGCCTGCCTGCCTGCCTGCCTGCCTGCCTGCCTGCCTGCCTGCCTGCCTGCCTGCCTGCCTGCCTGCCTGCCTGCCTGCCTGCCTGCCTGCCTGCCTGCCTGCCTGCCTGCCTGCCTGCCTGCCTGCCTGCCTGCCTGCCTGCCTGCCTGCCTGCCTGCCTGCCTGCCTGCCTGCCTGCCTGCCTGCCTGCCTGCCTGCCTGCCTGCCTGCCTGCCTGCCTGCCTGCCTGCCTGCCTGCCTGCCTGCCTGCCTGCCTGCCTGCCTGCCTGCCTGCCTGCCTGCCTGCCTGCCTGCCTGCCTGCCTGCCTGCCTGCCTGCCTGCCTGCCTGCCTGCCTGCCTGCCTGCCTGCCTGCCTGCCTGCCTGCCTGCCTGCCTGCCTGCCTGCCTGCCTGCCTGCCTGCCTGCCTGCCTGCCTGCCTGCCTGCCTGCCTGCCTGCCTGCCTGCCTGCCTGCCTGCCTGCCTGCCTGCCTGCCTGCCTGCCTGCCTGCCCGCCCGCCCGCCCGCCCGCCCGCCCGCCCGCCCGCCCGCCCGCCCGCCCGCCCGCCCGCCCGCCCGCCCGCCCGCCCGCCCGCCCGCCCGCCCGCCCGCCCGCCCGCCCGCCCGCCCGCCCGCCCGCCCGCCCGCCCGCCCGCCCGCCCGCCCGCCCGCCCGCCCGCCCGCCCGCCCGCCCGCCCGCCCGCCCGCCCGCCTGCCCGCCTGCCTGCCTGGCCCATAGAGTTTGGCAGAATCTCACAACCTCATGCAAAGCGTGTCGGGCTATTCAGCCAGGGCCCCCCGGTACACCCTTAACAAATTCATCCGCCTCCCCTCCACCAGCTGAGGGCTCCATGACCTTGCCCATTGTCCTCTGCACTGTCGGCTTGCAGCTGGACCAGGGCCTGAATGTTAAGGTGCCACTGCCCGGGGGTCGCTCCTTTGGGCTGTCAGGCGGCCTGTTCAACCGCTGCCAGGCCACCATCACACAGTAAGTGTAATCAGCCTTCCGACCTGTCACAACACCCCACCCCCCTCCTACCCTCTTCCGCCCCTTTTCCCCTCCCTTCTGTTGCGTTTCCTCCCCTCCTCCGCCCATCTTCTCCCCCACCCCCCCGCCCTCCTCCGCCCGTCCTCCACCCCTTCTTTCCCCTTTCCCCAGTCATAGTCCCTCCTCCTTCCCGTCTCACCTGCACTCTTGACAGGCCCTACCCCGACTCTTTCGTATGTCCTCCCCCACGCTTCTCCACCTGCTTACCTCCCCCACGCTGCCTCCTTGCCGCTCTGCTGCTATTGCCCCCTTTTCCTCCCGCCTCCCCACCTCCCACCTTCCTTCCTGCTTCCCACCTCCCCTTCTCTTCCTCCTTCCTCTCTCGTCCCTCCCTCTCTGCTGCAGCTGCTTTTTCCCCACTGCAATCGCTGCTGATGCAGCGTGTCAAAGGCTGTGCCATTACTGCCATGCCACGACCCTGACGCCGCCTCTGCAGCTGTGCGCCGCAGGTTCATGCAGATCCCTCTGCTCTCACCGCTGTCAGATGAAGATGTGTGGGCCAAGCGCAAGGCCCCCAACACCCTGGTGCTGCATGCACGCGCTGGCAACTGCATAGGGGACATGGCCTCCTACGACTACTTCTCTTTGGGAGGGCCATACAGGTGAGTGCAATCAGCCCCCCGCCTGCTGCCGACACCTACTTTGCTGCTGACTACCTCGGCACAGCAACTACAGTTGAAACGCACGCCTTCCATGTCTTCAACAATAAGTAGCGCATTGCCACACTGCTGCATAGAAGAGGCATGTTTTAAGGCAAATGGAGGCGTGTCACTGGTGATGGCGGTGCTGTGAGGCAGGTAACACAGTGTTGGTTTTCATGTAGTAGGTGTCAGCTGCTAGCCTCCTTGTGTCCTTCCCTCCACCTCTCTCATACTCGTGAAGATGAGAGCGGGTCAACCGTCGATGCCCGATACACAGTAAAGTGCCTAATTCCGGCCATTTCTTTGCCAAAACCGTCATAACTTCTCCACCACTGCTCCAAAGTGAATGAACTTTATATCACTGAGTAGGGCTTGAAACCTGCTGCTCAGCAGTAGCAAGCTCATGTCTGGGCTCCACAGGCTTGAAACAACACGGCCAAAACTCTGACATACCCCCAAAATAGGGTGTTTCAAAACTAACTCTACCTAAATCTGGCCACTTGCAATACTCCCAACTTTGACTTAAACCCTACCCTGCATTTCAAGGCATGTATTCACCATGGGGTTGATCACCAAATGCAACAGGAATAGTTAAAGGAAGCTGTGTTGTGAATTGAAAGTTAAAGCATCACGATGTGCCCCCCCCCCTACACGCGAGCCCCTCCGTCATACTTAGCTGCCCTGATGGAAACCTGCTCTTCCAGCTCCTGCCTGTTGTAGAACTGGTCTACTGCCCGGAAATACAGCGGAGGTTGCTCCTCCATTGAGCAACTAACAGCTGCATCCATCATATCGTTGGTCACATTTAGGCATTTCCATGGTGCTAGAGTCACCATGCTCTTGCCACCTTGGATGGAGGCTTTTGCTGCTGCCAGCAGCTGCTACTTGTTGGGGGGGTATAGGCCTTGTTGATGGGGTCTTGGCAAACGCACGCTTCAATGGCTTTGTTTAGTATGTTTTTTTATGATATTAATTCATACTAATAAATTCATTATTTTTTCAATGGCTTCATTTGCTGCTCGGGCTTGCATTAGGGAAGGCGTGTGGCAGGCCCTTGCTCACACGGACCTCGCAGGCCCACTGCACTGCTCCAAGGAGGTCTAATCTGGTCACACCCCTACCCTGCGCTTTGGCCCCCTTGACAATGCTGACCAACTGCATCTCCTCTGCCTCAGTCAAAGCTGTCGGTCTCCGCCTTGTAGCAACCCTACCCCTCATGTTGATAAAGTCGCTGAGGGTGGAGCGGGGGACGCCATGCTGTTTAGCCACAGCACGCCCACAAGGGCGCGCAGCCCCCCTTTTGTACATGAAGAGGGTCTGAGCGGCGGCTGCAAGCATGCTAGCCCTGTGGCGTGCCCCGTTAGAAGCTTTGCTAGACCTCCTAGCGCGTGTGGCAGAAGCGGTGATTATCTGAGCAAGGGCCGGGGCCTGAGCTCTGCAAGTAGAAAAACCATTTTTTGGTACATGCAAAAATTACCGCCCAACATGGCAAGCGCTACGGCCGGACAGTCGCACATTTGAAACAGCGCACCGACTGCACCATCTTTTTTACCCACCAAGGTATCTAGGAGCGTTGAGGAAGCTTCCTGAAACGCTCCTGGTAGTCGCGGCCGGGCCTTAACTCCGGATGCGGGTAAAACCGGCGATCCCGGCAGTGCTAGGATCTCTCCTCCCACAATGCGCAAACATAACGCGACCCGACAACCACCCTTGTAACTACCTAACAATGCGATGCGCGGCAAAAAAACGGGGGCTTTCAGCGAAGAAACGAGAGAACACGAGGAACGGGGTGGCCAGAATTAGGCACTTTACTGTGTACCCCCCTCATATAATGCTCATCTGGTCGCGCGCTCGACTGGTGGCTTGAATGTGCAGCGTGCGCGGCTACTCGTATGGAGAGCTAGGAGCCAGCCGACGTTTCCTTGAAACGGCGGCCGAGGTCCGGCTGCCGCTGAAGAACTTGCGGCAGGGACTCCCCGGCACCGCCTACGCGTTTACGGAGTGGGCCACGGACCTAGGCGCGAGCAGGGCGTTGGAAGGCAACCCGACCGAGTATTACCGCAAACCGGGCCGCGGCATGTCGTACGGTCTTGGGCTGAAGGTTTTGGGCGCCTGCCGTGTGGAGTATGCCCGTGACTGCAATGCTGGCACGGGCAGTATGTTTGTGAACTGGGGTGAGCGCTTTTAGTCGGACAGTTGCCACAGCAAGCCGCATGAACGGAGGATGTGAGCTCGGCGTGCTCTAGGTGTAGTGGCGGTCAGGGGTTCAGGATGGCAAACGCCCCGCGGCTGCTCTTGTTGTTGTCCATGCTTGCGGCCATGCCGAAGACGTCAGCGATGCGGCGTGCCATGTCGGTTGTATAAGAAGTGCCTGCCTTCACGGAGAAGACACGTGTAGGCAGGCTTGTGACAATTGGTTGCTTGTCAAAATACTTGGTTTCCACGTGCCGCTGCTTGCCCTTGCCCCTCACCCACCCACCCGTCGTCTGGCTTCATGGCTGATATGGTTAACAAGCAAAACAACTCTAACACTCCCACCCTGGCAGGTCATCTTCAATAACACCTCAAGAACTCAAGAACAGCAAGTTCAGCAGAAGCAACGGAAAAGGATGCAGGCAGGCAGGCAGGCGCTGTAAGCACACTAAACTTGTCCAAGCACCTCTCTAGGCTACCACTAAGGCGCGCCCGAAATAATCTTTAAGATATGACCCCATCAAGCATGATGGATCAAGCATGATGGAATATGATGAAATATAATTAAGCCAAAACTCGCAAAACTCCGTAACCTCATTGCCGTGGTCTCAATCTGGTTTCAACCATGGTCTCAATCGTGATCTAATTTGACGGAGAGTAGAGGAGTGTTACTACCTACAACTGAGAGTGGTACTGGTTTGGAGGACGTCAAACCTGTAGTGGACATGCGCAGCATGGGCGGCTTGCATCTTTTAAACTGACTTGCATGTCTGATCTTTAGCGAACTGAGTACTTGTTCTTTTCTTACAGTGGATGCTTCTGTTGTTCTCTGTGCAAGGTGCTCCGAACCTAGGCGGATGCACCGAGCACAGAAGTTCACAGTTTACGTACACCTTTTCCCTTGACACGTGGATGACTAAGAATGTGAATGGTTTTGAGTACTTAAGGCTCTGTGAGGGCAGAGACAGGCACCTTGGCTCAGAACTCTATCTGACCCCGGGTCCTGTCTCGTTCTCCCGCCCTCACAGGCTCCCTGGTCTCAGCTCCGTTACATTGGTGCCTTCTCTCTCGGGAACCGCTGTGCTCTTCCCTCGTCTCTCCCACTCCACCGCTCCTCTCTCCCACTCCGCATTCTCTCCGATAATCCCGCGCCGCCATGAACGCGGAAGAGATCGCTCAGATGCAACGCGTATTTTCGGAGCAACAGGCCACAATCCAGCGGCTGGAACAGCAGCTCGCGCAACTGTCCCTGCAGCAAACCACTCCGGCGGCGCCCGCGCCGGCTCCTGCTCCTGCTCCTCCTCCTACTCCCGCTCCTGCCCCTCAGCAGCGTATGCCCCGTGCCAATCCACCCGCCACTTTCTCTGGAAGCCGCACCACGGACGTGGCGGCTTGGCTATTCGCAGTGGATCTCTTTTTCACAATCTCCGAGCTGACGGACGCCCAACGGATCGTCTACGTCGCCACCCTCCTCTCCGGCCATGCTCTCCTGTGGTACCGCAGCAGCGTCAGCTCTTTCACCTCCTGGACGTGTTTTGTCGCTGCGTTCGAGCGGCAGTTCGCGCCTGTCAACCGGCTGCGCCATGCAAGGGACCGCTTGGCAGCTCTCACCCAAACGAGCTCCGTGCGGCAGTACCTTGGCGAGTTCACAACGCTCTGCCTGGAGGTCACGGACCTCTCGCCCGCCGAACAGCTCGACCGGTTCATCCGGGGCCTCAAGCCCTCAGTGCGACGTGAGCTGGAGCTGCGCGAACCAACCTCCTTCTCCGAAGCCTCCACCATCGCGGATCGGGTGGACGCCATCTCCTATTCCACCTCAGCCTCCCGCTCCTCCTATCGCCCTCCCTCCACTCCCCGCCCTCCCCGCCCTGAGACTGCCGCGGTGCACATGGAGCTGGACGCCATGCTCCACACCAGCCCAAGCCGCAGCCGTGGTACTCGTCTCTCCGATGCTCAGCGTGCGGCTCTGCGGGACAGCAAGGCGTGCTTCTACTGCCGCAAGGCGGGGCACACCATGAAGGACTGCCCCATCCGCCCTCCCCGCCCAAACGTCAGCAGCGGCCCACGGAAGGGGGACCGCCGCTAGACGTCGCCTTCCGGACCCCTCCCACCACCCCCTCCCACCCCCTCCCGCCCCCTCTCACCACCCCCTCCCAGCCCCTCTGCTTTTCCACCTCCTCTCCTTGTCCTCCCCGGTGCGCTCGTCCCCACCGCGCGCCTTACTTCCTCCTCCCTGCCCCTGCACCCTCCTACCCTGACCTGCATCCCACCTGCCAGCCGTACACTGGTAAGGTGGACACTGCTGGCCGGCCCTCTCTGCAGGTTGTCAGATCCATGCCCTTACCCCTGCAGCATGTTAGACCTGCTGGCAGCATTCTGAAGCAGCCTTCTGTGGCTGGCTCCACGCCACCGGGACGACCTCGTAAGGTCGTGCGGTTCTCCCTGCCCCTACCTGCAGCTCTAGGTGGCAGCCCTCCTCGCCCTCCCCAGCCTGGCCGGACAGCCCGCCCAGCTGTGTTGCAGCGTGCCAATGCTGATGCACCTGCCTTCCTCCATGTCAACTCCTTTGCCGTGCTGGCTGTTCAGGACCAGCCGCCGGCCGATGCTCTCGCTCCCCGGTCCTTACCTTCTCCCCCTGCCCCTCCGTGTCCCCCTCCTGCTCCTTGTCGTTCCCACACCTCCCCGCCCACTCCCACTCCCACCCCTACCCCCACCCCTTCCCCCGCTGATGCGCCCTCCCCCATCGTGCTCACTTCCCTGTCAGCCAGTGGCAGCAGCCCCTCCTCAGAGCTGATCATCCTCCATGGCACCTTTGCTGGTCACCCAGCCAGGTTCATGGTGGACAGCGGCGCCACCGGGAACATCATCAGCCAGCAGTTCCTCATGCGCAATGGGCTGCACTTGGCTACCACCCTCTCCCCCCGTCGCCTCCTCCTCCCAGGCCCCAAACACACTACCCTACCCACCTACACCCTCCCACCGTGCTCCATCCGCATGGGTACCTACCGCGATCGCTTACAGCTCTCCATGGCAAACATCCCCAACCCCTCCTTTGACATCGTCCTCGGCAAGCCGTGGCTGGCAGCCAAGAACCCGTGTGTGGACTGGATCAACAACGTCGTACGCCTGGATCACGCCGGCTCCACCCACACCCAGACCCCACCCCCACCTACCCCACTCCAAGCGGATCAGCTGAACCTGCTGTCGGCGCCACGCTTCCGCCGGGGAGCGCGGCATGATGAGGTCTTCATGGCCCTGCTCACCCAGCAACCCAACCCCTCTTCCTCACCCTCTACCTCCACCCCTGCCCCTCATCCACCCCCTCTCCACCCCAAGGCGGCAGCACTGGTGCAGCAGTACCCCTCTGTCTTTCCCAAGGAGCTGCCTGCAGTCCAGGACATGCCCCGCCGCTCCGTGGACCACACCATCCATCTCACCGGCCCTGCCCCCTCCCCCCGTCCCATCTACCGCATGTCGCAGCCAGAGCTGGACCAGCTGAAGAAGCAGCTGGACGACCTCCTGGCCAAGGGTTTCATCCGGTCATCCACCTCCCCCTTTGCTGCCCCTGTGTTGTTCGTGCGCAAGAAGGACGGCAGCCTGCGCCTCTGTGTGGACTTCCGTGCCCTCAACCAGCAGACCCTCAAGAACCGTTACCCCCTCCCCCGCATCGATGATCTGCTGGACCAGCTGTCAGGTGCCCAGGTCTTTTCCAAGATCGACCTCCGGTCTGGGTACCACCAGATCAGGGTGGCTGAGGACGACATCCCCAAGACCGCCTTCCGCACCCGGTACGGGCACTATGAGTTCACTGTCCTCCCCTTTGGCCTCTGCAATGCCCCAGCCACCTTCCAGCAGCTCATGAACGATGTCTTCAAGCCCCACCTAGATGACTTCGTGCTTGTCTACCTAGATGACATCCTTGTCTTCTCCAAGTCAGCTGCTGACCACGAGCGCCACCTCCACCTTACCCTCTCCCTCTTGCGGCAACACCAACTGTGCGCTAACCTGGCCAAGTGCGCATTCTGGCTGGACACCGTGGACTTCCTCGGCCACATCGTCTCCGCCGCCGGCATCCAGCCAGACCCCACCAAGGTCAAGGCTGTGCTGGACGGGCCTGCCCCACAGGACAAGCACCAGCTACGGTCGTTCCTCGGCACCGCCAACTACTACCGGCGTCTCCTACACCACCATGCCCACCGTGTTCTCCCTCTCACCGACCTGCTGCGTGATAAGCAGCCATGGCGTTGGGGCGAGGCTGAGCAGTGTGCCTTTGCCGACATCAAGGCAGCCATGGCCAGCTCCCCCGTCGTGCGTCCCCCTGACTTCTCCCTCCCCTTCACTGTCAAGACTGATGCCTCCCTCTTTGCCATTGGTGCCGTGCTTACCCAACAGGACTCCTCCGGCGCCGAGTACGTGGTGGCCTACGAGAGCCGCAAGCTCAACCCGGCTCAGGTCAACTACCCAGCCCATGAGCGTGAGCTCCTGGCTGTGCTCCATGCCCTCACCACCTGGCGCCACTACCTACTGGGTCGTCCCTTCATTGTGGAGACTGACAACAGCGCCACCACCCATGTGCTCACCCAGTCCAATCTCACCGGGCGCCAGATGCGGTGGACCCAGCGCCTTGCGGAGTTCGACATCACCTTTGTGCACAAGGCTGGCAAGCACCACACCGTGCCGGACGCCCTCTCCCGTCGCCCTGACCACCAACTCAGCGCCCTCTCCATCGTTGACCCTGACCCCTCCTTCTTCTCCACCTTTGACCGCCATGCGCCCGAGGACCCGGCCTACCAAGCAGATCATTGAAGGCCGCCTCTACACCACCTCCACCTCTCCCCGCCTCTACATCCCCTCCTCCCCTCTCCGCGCCCAGCTGTTGCATGAAGCTCATGACGCCCACACCGCTGCCCACCTAGGGCGTGCCAAGACTCTGGAGCGGTTGCAGCGTCACTTCTATTGGCCGCAGATGCACAAGACCGTCCAGGAGTACGTGCGCACATGCGACAAGTGCCAGCGCAACAAGGCCACTAACCAGCTGCCCCCTGGCCTGCTACAGCCCCTCCCCATCCCCTCCCGCAATTGGCAGCAGGTGAGCATGGACTTCATTGGGCCCCTTCCAGCCACTCCCCGCGGCCACACCATGATCTTCACCATCGTCGACAAGCTCAGCAAGATGATCCACCTCATCCCCACCACCACCACCGCCACCGCTCACGACACCGCCCGCCTCTTCTTTGACCACATCTTCAAGCACCACGGCCTGCCGGAGGCCATCATCTCTGACCGTGACCCTAAGTTCACTTCTGACTTCTGGACCTCCCTCTTCCACCTCACCGGCACCCGGCTCCTCCTCTCCTCTGCCTACCACCCCCAGACCGACGGCCAGACAGAGCGCGCCAACCGCACTGTGGAGGACATGCTGCGGCCCTACGTCAACGACCACAAGACTGACTGGGACCAGCACCTTGCAGCCGTGGAGTTTGCCTACAACAGCTCTGAGCACGTTGGCACCGGCTTCACCCCCTTCTACCTCAACTACGGCCAACACCCCACCACACCCTCTGCTCTCTTGCTCCCCCCTCCCACCCTTGTGCCCAGCCAGGCAGCTGAGGACTTCGTCACCTCCATGCGCAACAACCTTACCGCCGCCCGCTCAGCCCTGCAGCGCTCCATTGACAACCAGAAGCTGCATGCTGACCAGCACCGCCGCCATGAGGAGTTTGAGGTCGGTGATCTTGTGTTGCTCAGCTGCGCCCACCTGAACTTGCAGACTGCTGTCAACAGCGCCAAGCTCCAGCCTCGCTTTGTGGGGCCCTTCAAGGTCCTGGCCAAGCACTCTCCAGTCTCTTATAAGCTCGACCTCCCTTCTTCCATGCGTATCCTCCCCACCTTCCACATCAGCCGCCTACGGCCCTACCTTTCCTCCTCCTCTTTCCCTGAGCGCGCCGTGGAGCTTCAGCCTTCGCCCGTGATCATCGATGGCGAGGCGTACTTCACGGTGGAAGCCATCCTGGGTCGTCGCTGGAATGACGCGCAGCACGCTTTTCAGTACCTCATCAAGTGGGCTGGTTACGACGACTCCTTCAACTCCTGGGAGTGGGGCCCAGCACTCGCGCAGCAGGACGCGGTCGCCGCCTTAATCCGGGACTACACCGCCCGCCATCATGCCCCGGTTGACGACGACCCTGCCTGCCAAGTCTGCGCCAGCCGTTCACCGCGGCCTCCGATGTTGCTTTGTGATCAATGCGACAAGGGTTTTCACATCACGTGCCTGTCACCCCCACTTCGTTCTGTGCCTCGTGGTGCCTGGCTCTGTCATCAGTGCAAGCAAGCTAAGGCTCCTAAGAAGCGCAGGTAGCATGTTTAGAGGCTAAACATCTTTTTTTCAGGGGGGGTGAATGTAGTGGACATGCGCAGCATGGGCGGCTTGCATCTTTTAAACTGACTTGCATGTCTGATCTTTAGCGAACTAAGTACTTGTTCTTTTCTTACAGTGGATGCTTCTGTTGTTCTCTGTGCAAGGTGCTCCGAACCTAGGCGGATGCACCGAGCACAGAAGTTCACAGTTTACGTACACCTTTTCCCTTTACACGTGGATGACTAAGAATGTGAATGGTTTTGAGTACTTAAGGCTCTGTGAGGGCAGAGACAGGCACCTTGGCTCAGAACTCTATCTGACCCCGGGTCCTGTCTCGTTCTCCCGCCCTCACAGGCTCCCTGGTCTCAGCTCCGTTACAAAACCCTCTTTACATTCGGGGTTCCCAGGTGAGTTAGTGTGGCAATCTGCTACATTGTCCTCTTGACTACAGACCCGGTCATATCACATCTTTAAGCCATCATATTCAGTCATAACACATGCAACTCAATCATTGGGT
>JASKMD010000008.1:12338283-12420691 GCA_030144725.1 Haematococcus lacustris | reverse complement strand
TTGTATCATTCCAACTCAAGAGGGCCCTGTGGGGAGGCCAGCAGCCAGGACTGCACCCTATAATGCTCACCACTGCTTGAGCACCGTCAGGTTGCATCTAGAGACCGGTGTCAGCCGCCGTGCCCTCTCCAAGTGCCGGCAATTATTCGTCTCTGAGCAGTGCGTCCTCCCCAACCCACACCGGCCAGGCAAGACATCCACATCGTGTCCACCTACATGCGGCGCAAGACCCTTGGTAAGATGAAAAGGGGAAGGCAGGGTGGCGTGGGTGGGAAGGGGCTGGGAGAGAGTGGAAGGGGGTGGAAGGGAGTGGTAGGGCGTGGGAGGGGGGGGCTGAGGGGGGGCTGAGGCTGGGAATAACCGCATGTCTTTGCTCTGCTGCCTGCTTTCAGACCAACTATTGCGCGCAAAGGCAATACACCTGCAATTTGATGGGTGCACGTGCGATCGCCATGGCAAGGTGCTCGTATTGCGAGTGACAGCAGCAGTCACCCCGCAGCAGCTGACACCTGCAGGCACCACCCCTGAGCTGGCTGTGCCTGCTGGTGCACCCCCTCAGCAGCAGCAACAGCTGGCAGCGGCAAGCACGTGACGTAAGCGTGAGGCACCTGCAGCTAACAAGTCGAGGGCAGCAAAGCAAGGTGAGACAACACCACGTACTGCACCTTGCACCTTGTTAAGCGTAGTAGAGCAGCCGGTAATGCACTAGCGCCAGCAGCAGCTCCCAAAGCTAATAGTGGTATCCAGTCGTCACGACTGCCGTCGTCGCGTCCACATGCCAAAAGCAAAACATGTTCCGACTGCTGCTGCGCGTTGCAGGTGCCACTCACAACCGTGTGGCGAAGCGTGCTAGTGCGGCGCGCCTCGCATGTGGCGAAACCGCACGAATTCAAATGTCCATCTTTGGACAGGCACTGAGCACCGCTGAGAGCGAGATAGTTTTTGCTGCGTCTGCCATCTCGTAGCTTTGAGTCTGCTCTGTTCAAAGCACTGATTACATATATTTTTGACTGAGTGGCTGCGAAGATACGGGCTTCCTATCATAGGGGGGTGGTTTTCAAGTAGTTGGGAACGCCTGAAGTATACCCAATGCTCATGGACATGGTGCATGAGTGCCTACCACCTACACTATTGCCCGACCGCGATTGCTATTGTGTGGTGTTGGCATGAAGAACATGCACTGATTTTTAGCTGATAACAGCTTAACAAAGGGGGGCACACTACTTTGCCACAGTAGGCTGCTGCTGCTGCTGGTGGGCCTTGGGTGGCTTGTCTCGCAGCCGCTTGTAGCCCAGGTCAGGGTATTACTTGCCTTTGGCTGGCAGAGCTGTCTGCTCAGGCCACCAGCACAGCTCCAGTGGGCGCCACCTGCTCTCCCCAATGCGCTGCATGTTCACTGCTGTCCCTGTCCAGCCACCTGCCCGGCTGTGGTGCTGGCTTGGCTTTGGCAGCCTTGGCCAGGCTTCGAGGCTGCTGGCTGTGTGGCTTCCTGGCTGCTGCATGGGACCTGTGGGGGCTTGCGGGAGCCCACTATCGGGTACCACATCAGGCCCCGCACTGGCTGGTCACGCTGGTCACTTTGTTGTTTAACTAAGCTTCCCATAAGGTCACCCCCGCCATTGGCTGCACCCCCATGGCTCATGAGATAAAAACTTGCTCATCTTTGCACGGATGAGGCCGCCGATTTGTGCGATGAGCTGCTGATGGCCCGAATAGAGTGCAGACAGCTCCAGCGGTTTGCCGGGTGGCTGGCCCCCAACACGCGACGTGTTCTGGAGCGTCGCAGACACAATAAACGACGGCTATTCGCTGATCACAGCCCCACTAAGCAGGACAGTCCCGGCACAACGCGACCAGAATTCCCAACACCCCCGCCCGCCCCGGCACAGGTGCACAACAGCCCGAGCAGCCCGCTAGCTTCGCTTTAATGAGCTGCATTGCCCTGCGCAAGAATCGCTGTAAAACTCTTAAAGACCGGTAAGACTTTATCAGGGGTGCAGCCAATTGCGGGGGTGACCATAACCCCTCACAGCCAAACAAAACGTATTCAACAAGAAACAACATGCTGTAGTTGTAGCATCCTCGGTCGCACCTTGATGACTGCCAACCCCACATCGATGACACGTTCGTGGGCAAACCCCACACTCAGGCGTTCCCAACTACCTGAAAACCACCCCCCTGTGATACGAAGCCCGTATCTGCGCAGCCACTCAGTCAAAAATATATGTAAACAGTGCTTTGAACAGAGGAGAGTCATATCTACAAAATGGCAGACGCAGCAAAAACTATCTCGCTCTCAGCGGTGCTCAGTGCCTGTCCAAAAACAAGCATTTGAATTCATGCGATTTCGCCACATGCGAGGCGCGCCGCACTAGCACGCTTCGCCACGCTGTTGTGAGTGGCACCTGCAACACGCAGCAGCAGTCGGAACATGTTTTGCTTTTGGCATGTGGACGCGACGACGGCAGTCGTGACGACTGGATACCACTATGAGCTTTTGGAGCTGCTGCTGGCGCTAGTGCATTACCGGCTGCTCTACTACGCTTAAACAAGGTGCTAGGTGCAGTACGTGGTGTTGTCTCACCTTGCTTTGCTGCCCTCGACTTGTTAGCTGCAGGTGCCCCACGCTTACGGGACGTGCTTGCCGCTGCCAGCTGTTGCTGCTGCTGAGGGGGTGCACCAGCAGGCTCAGCCAGCTCAGGGGTGGTGCCTGCAGGTGTCAGCTGCTGCTGAGGGGGCGCAGCTGCGGCAAGCTTCCCACGGATGTGGGTGCACACGTGGCTGAGTAGCTTGGGTACCCTCCAGCTCGTGTGTACCTCCTGCTTGTGAAACTGGAGGTATGACTGAAGCTGCTTTCCTGTCATCTTCATTGCCTCCTCGACAGTTGTGTGGCCATAATCATGCCCCCAGTCAATCAACAATCAGTAATCAGTAATCAGCAAGGGCATGGGCCGCTGCAAGCCGCTGTTGGCACGCATGGTCACCCACATTAATCACAACCCTCCCGACCTTGTGCGTTGCATCTGTGATCTGGCGCTCTGCCTTTGCTGACCGCTGTGCTGCAGCTGTGGCATCCTCCTTACGCCGCACTTCAGCACGGAGCTGACCCATATGCTGCTGCAAATCATGAACATCCACAGTCTTCATGGCCTCCTTGCATGTGGACACGATGTGGAATTCACGCCCAACTGTGGATGTCTTGCCTGGCCGGTGAGGGTTGGGGAGGACGCACTGCTCAGAGACGAAGAACTGTCGGCACTTGGAGAGGGCACGGCGGCTGACACCTGTCTCTAGATGCAACCTGACGGTGCTCAAGCAGTGGTGAGCATTGTAGGGTGCAGTCCGGGCTGCTGGCCTCCCCACTGGGCTCTCTTGAGTTGGAATGAAGATGTCAGTTGGTGAGGGTGCGGGGCTGAGCTGCTCCGCCATGCTGCCCATGGGCCGGCCATGGCTATCCAGCCTTCCGTAGCCAGCCTCTGCACACCGCCTCAACACCTCCACTGAGACGGGGTGTTGCTCCAAAACCAGCAGCTGCTGCCTCTGCTTGAAGGTGAGTGGGGAGCGGTGGGGGCGGTGTTTGTTCCGGTAGATATGCACCTGACCCTGGAGGCGGTGTCGAGCAGCCCGTAGGGAGTGATTGGTAGCTGCCGCTCTGGATGCCACCTGCTGCAAAGCCGCATGCTCATCCTGCAGGCGTTGGTACGCTGCCTGCAGGTCGTCTAGGTCGCCCTGCAACCCTTCCACGGTGCCCATAAGGGACTGCTCCACATCCCGCAGCCGCTGCACCTTAGCATGTGCCCTGCCCACCGCAGCCTTCATACCATTAGGGCAGTGGTGGTGGCCTGCCTGGGGAGAACTATTTAACGCCTTCAGATGGGCACGGAGAGCTTTGCTTGGCCTCTTGCCCATGGCTTGCAGGGGGTGGGAGGGGGTGGGAGGTAGTGGGAGTGGGTGGGAGGAGGGCTAGGGAGATGGGAGAGATGGGAGAGGTGGGAGAGGGAGCTGGAGAGATGGGAGAGCGGGAGAGATGGGAGAGGGAGTGGGTGGGAGGAGGGCTGGAGAGATGGGATGGGCGGGGATGGGCGGGGAGTAGGGTTGGGTGGACTGGAAGGGGGTGGTGGAAGGGGGTGCCTACTCATCATACACCTGCAGCCAACAATTGATGTGCCTTTGGAGTGGTGCCAATCATCGTGCGTTCATCCATTATCTATGTTTATTTGTTCTGGTGATGCACGTAAGAGTCATCTTGGACAAGAGTGTATGGAGTTTGGCTGGAGCTCAGCGGCGGCGGCAAAAAGCAGCAAAGATGTTGGAGGGGGGGTGGATTTGCAAGCTAGGCGCCCACCATTATAGCGATGTAGCGCTGCCGTAAACACTTAAGGGAATCCTCACATCCTCGCGAAGCGGCCTGCACCATCAGGAAGCTCTCGCAGCCATGTTTGCCGGACTTCGGTGGTGTGCGCCACGGACATGTCGTGCATCGCTAACGGATAGCCAAGGACGTAGCTTACCAGTGTAGCTAACCACGGACTGTGATTGGGACACATCCGGGGTCACATGTAGCTGCCCGCATCGAATGACTCCGATGGCAATTCCAGTCTTACATTAAACGCGCATTATCGCAATGCAGCAGACGCAGCAAACGTTACATCAAATGATTGAGTTGATGGGCTACAGTTGCATGAAGATTACCAACCCCATGTTGGGAACGCCTGACCCACACCGCTGGGCACCTCACTAAAATCAACAACTTGACGCCTAAAGGCTACCTGCCCTACCCCCTGCCCTGCCCCCCTGCCCTGCCCCTCTGCCCTGCCCCCCTGCCCTATAAGCCTTCACACCGGGGTGTCAAAGACCCCTCACAGCCCCACCCCCTCCCCTGCCCCCACCCAGTTCGCCTCACCCCTCCTTCTCGCCTCATTAGTTTTGGTTGCTGGTGCTGAAGGGCGGTGGGCGCTGCGGGGGGTAGAAACATGTGGGGTGAACACACTAGAGACTAGCCGCCCAAACTTTGGGGCAACGGTAGCCATACCTGCGGCATCACCAGACCCCACACAGGCAAATGGAAGGGGTAGTGTATGACACCCTGGCCAAATCTCCAATTGTAAACACGCTGGTATGGCGGCACTTGAACTGCCCGGACAATATGCTTGCTTGGCTCCATGCTTCCTGAAACCTGAAGCCCGCAGCTTCAACCCGTTGCCACGCTTGCCAGCTCTCCCTGCTCAAGCTGTAAAGATTCGCATGCGTTGAATAGCGGGGCGGAGCATCGTCCTTTTGCTGTCCTGTGCAAACATCGCAAGGAGTGCAACGCAATGGAGAGCGGCGGGTAGCTGGCGCACATGCAGGCTCAAATGCAGACCCCTTTGGGCTTCGCGACCACCCCTCGCAGCACTTGGCAAGACCCTTTATTAGATCAGGCCGTGCGGTCGGAGCTAACGCAGCAGATGTGAGCACTATTTGCAGCAAGCAGTGGCAACACGGCTGTTTCTGACACTGGCCCGAAGTTGCGAGTGCAGTTTTGCAATCTTCTCGAGAAAGAGTCGAGGGAGTCAGGCGCCTGGATGGGGAGCCCGCTTAACGCAGTTTGTGCACAGGCTAGAGCATGAACTATATAACAGCGCCAGGTGCAGGGTAAGTTTGGGAGTCATAACATGAGCCAGCTTGTAGCTGGGTGGCACACTGAGGCTGCTGTTGTTGCATCATGCAGGAGGAGTACATCAGTCCAGAGACCTTAGAGCACCGCCTGCAGTATGTAGCTCGGCAGTTGAATGTCAAGTCCAGCTCGTCTCAGCAACATAGCAGTAGCAGCACCCAAGGGGGGATGGTTCCCACACCTGGCATGAATGGGCCTCAAGGCCCTGGGTTTGTGCCCAACAGCCTGACAGCATCCTCACTTCCCCAGGACCCCGGTCAGGGTATGTCAGCTGCCGGCGCAGCAGGGGTCTCTTCGCCTACAATGGAACTAAACCATGGCTTTAATGGGTAAGGAGGGGTTGTGGAAATGACTGCAGGTGCAGGGGGCAACTGGTGTAGCTGCAGCAGGTGCAGCGATTGATTGGGCCACGTCATTCTTCTCAGCTTGTAGTGCTGGTCCATGTTCACAACCTAGCACAAGTTGTGATTCTCATATTGTGGGACAAACAAAGTATGCGCTTCTATGTGCCAAGGAAGCATGCTGGTATAGCATGACTGCTTTTTTTCCCTTGCTGGCTGATGCAGTAAGCAGTGCAATGGCTGCAAGCGCAGCGGTAGCGATTGTCGCAGCTTAGGATTCACACATAGCCCATACCTTTGCCAATAAAGGCCAGGCTCGGTTGCCATTTCATGTGCGGGTGATGCAGGAAGGCTGCCAACCAGGATTACACACCACCCCAGTGTGATGGTATCTTGCCCAGCGGAGCTCCCCTGCTGCTACGCAATGGGGTCCAGAGGGAAAGCTCAAGCTATGGCATGTTACCCAACGTGAGTTTTGGCCCCCTCATGGTGCCATGCAGCATAGGAGATGACCAGTCCCCCTGTTGTGCTCCTTGCAGCCACAGGCACCCAATGGAGCACCACCACCGCACAGCCTCTCGTCCTTCAACGGTGGGGCTTACTCCCTTGTTACCTTAGCCCCTTAGCCCTTGAGACAGCCGACCCACTTGCTGAAGCCTATGAGCTGCTCTGGCTCTGCAGGCATGAGCAGCGGCCAGCTCTACGTGGGCAACTCGGGGCAGCCAGCACCAGGCATGCAACAGGCATCAGCAGGGTTTCAGCCGGGCCCCGCCTACCAGCCCTCAGGCATGGTGCCAGTCAACGCGACTGGTGGACAGTGGCAGTCAGCGCCGCCGCCGCTGCCTCAGACGTCACCTGCACTGCTGCACCCCGGCCCTCAAGGGCTGGCTGCCACAGGTGGGCTGGCTGTCTCCTGGGCCCTGCAGCTTCTCAGCTCCTGCTGCTGCTGTTGTGGCTGCACAGATGCCCATTGCACCGCCCCATGCTGCAGGTCACATGAACACGCCCCTGCTGGACAACCAGCTGCAAGGCCAGCCAGCAGGCCTGGCACCAGCTTCCAGTGCGCCTGGCAGCTCTGCTCAAGGTGCGCAAGGTAGGGTCTGTGAGCATCTTCAAGGGGTTTTTGTTGAGCAGCTCCTCAACGCTAGTGCTGGATGCATGCGGCCTGCTTGTGCAGGCCCTGACAGTTCCTTAAATGATGGCCAGAAGACACACTATGTACAGAAGCAGCAAAGATGGCTGCTGTTCTTGCGTCACTGCGCAAAGTGCAAGCAGACTGAAACTGAGTGCCAGCTACAGCAGCAGTGCAAATTTGGCAAGCAGCTGTGGCAGCACATACTGCACTGTACGCACAACAGCCAGTGCGACTACCCACGCTGCACCAGCTCCAAGGACCTGTTGAAGCACCATCAAAAGTGCCAGGTAAGGCAGCACTCTCACGCCAGTTCATTGTGCAGCATAGCACTGCCGTGCAGCTCAGCAGCATTGGCCAGTGACCTCATCCCTGCTTTACTGCAGCTGTATGGTGCTAGCCACTCCTCTGCACCTCCACTGCTGCCAATCAGTTGTCCCAAGAGCTTGTGAACCAGAGCGCCTGCTCCATGCCTTGTGCAGAGCCCTCAATGCCCCATCTGTGCTCCAGTCAAGGAGTATGTCCGCAAGACACAGGTCCAGCAACAAGCTGGGCAACAGCAGCAGCAGCAGCAGCTGCAGCAGCAGCAGCTGCAGCAGCAGAGTACCCCTCCTCCCCAACCACCACAGCCGCCCCCACCTATGCAACACGGCATGGTACCCACTAATGGCATGGTGCCTGTCAGCGGCATGGTGCCCACCAATAACATGGGGTCCACCAGCGGGATGATGCAGCCAGGTGGCATGATGCCTTCCCATGGCATGGTGCCAGTCAGCAGCAGCATGATGCCCCATGGTGGCATGGTACCTGTGAACAGTATGATGCAGCCTACTGGCATGCTGTCTAGCGGGAGCATGATGCCCAGCGGCAACAGCATGATGCCCAGCGGCAACAGCATGATGCCCAACGGGATGATGCCCACTGGCATGGTACCTAATGGCATGATGACAGCTGGCATGGTGCCGAACGGCATGGCTCAAATGAGCATGGGAGGCTTCTTGCCAGGCAGCATGGGCATGAATGGCATGGGTCAGCAAGGAATGGACAGCAGTGGCATGCTGACGCATGGGATGGGCTCCAACAGCCTGCAACCTGGCATGGTGCCCAGCAACATGAGCAACACGGTGAGATGGTCCTGGCTGCAGCAGCCAGGTCAGCCATACCACCTAGCTGGGCAGTGTCAGCAAAGCCCTTTGCAAGGCCGGGATACCTTGGGCACGTCAGGCACCATCATCGTCTATGCTCTGCTATTGCGATGTGCAGCGGTGGCCTGCTTGCCACCATCACCGCTAGCACCAACACCATCACCATCATCATTACCCCCCATCACCAGCCACCGTCATCGTTGGCAAATATCATGCGCATCAGATGGCATCATCGCCATCATCCGTCATCAATACCATCGTCACCACATGCGCTTGCACTGTGTGCCATGTGGTGCGGCTGAGTAGCACCATGCGTCTTCCTGTGTGCGCCCATGCCGTGTCCGTGCAGGGCCTAAGCAACTCAGCAATGTACACCCACCCAGGGGGTAATCAGAAACGCAGCCATGGCATGCTGGGCAGCGGGTACGGGTCACCAGGCATGACTGGCATGGTGCCCTCACCCACGCTAGGTCCCCCTGGTTTTGCCGCTCAGCCATCAGAGCCACAGCCCAAGCGCCCCAGGACCGACAATGAGCCAATCATTACCAAGGTACTCACGCCTGTACAGCACAGCCGCAACGGTGCTTTGGCTATTGGTGCAGGGGGAGGGGTCCTGGAAGGGCTGGCTTGGATGGCGAGGGTACCCTTATGTGGCGGCACATATGCATGAACGCTACCGCCTCTTGTGCATGTGCTACAACAGCTGTGTAGCCAGCAGCAAAGCAGTCTAAGCATTAAGCGTTGACATCACGAGAAAGTGTGTGATGACATGCTCAGTGTGTGCCTATGCATGTGTGTGTGTGGTGGTGGTGGTGCAGAACACCGGCACCTCCCTGCTGGAGACCTTCACAGCAGAAGAAATCCGGGCCCATGGACAGGCCATCCATGCAGCCCAGGGGGAGCACCGCAGCAAGCAGGCGCCCCCTCTGAATGCCAGCGACGCCTGCAAGGTGTGCGAGTGCACCCGCCTGCTGTACGAGCCGCCAGTGCTGTACTGCACCTCATGCGCCCAGAAGATCAAGCGTGGCCAGACCTTTTATGCCACGCCAGCGTCCACCGACAAGAATGACGTGCGCGGCTGCTGGTGCCACCCCTGCTTCTCTGAGGCCAAGTCGGAGCGCATCGCAATCCCCGGCCTGGTGCGAGGACATTTGGGCCAGCGCACAATGGGATGCTGCTGCAGCCCCTGCACCTCCAAATAGATGTGCGGTGCTAAGCCTGGGCTGCTACCAGGCATGCCAGACAGCAATGCACCTGTGGTGCTGCTGTGTGCTTGTCCATTTGAGTGAGACACCGGGCAAAGCACAAGCACTGTGCTGACCTGACGCTGCCCCAGCCACCTGCCATGGGGCCTATGGTGGGTCAGTCAAGCTTCAACCATGGGTGGCACAGGTGGCACTGCCTGGCGCCAAGCCACAAGCAGTGACTCCTGCCTTGCACCATGCTGCTCTCATGCTGCATCTCATGCTGCATTTCATGCTGCTGGCTGGCTTGCACGGAGCTGCGGCCTGACCTGAACTTTTTGATGTGGGGTGTGTGGGTTGGAGCAGGACAGCCCTGGCATCCGCAAGGTGGACCTGGTGAAGCGCAAGAACGACGAGGAGATCGAGGAGCCCTGGGTGCAGTGTGACGAGTGTGAGGGCTGGGTGCACCAGATATGCGGCCTGTTCAACAAGGGACGCAACAACAACGAGACACACTACCTGTGCCCAGACTGCCTCATTCAAGGCATGCAGCGTGGCCAGCGCCAGCGTATTGAGGTAAGATGACGTCATGGGGCCACCCCAGGGCGGCTGGGTGGCAGGGTCGGGTGGCGCATGCACAACACAAGACTGTCAGCACATGGTGACTGCCAGCAGCTACCATGTGTCATGTACACCATGCACACTTCAACCCTGACATGAGTAATGCCATGCTGCCATGAACAAGCTCCTAGGACCCTGACCCTTCACAGCAGCACACAGGATGACGTGCATGACCCACTTGAGCCCACAGGTCATGGACACCATCATTGCACTGCATTTGCCAACTGGTATCATTGAAGTACACAGCCATACAGCTATTGAAGACCCTGAGGAGGCTGGTTGAGGCATGTGCTGCATCTGCTCAGTACACCAGCAGCACTGATGGCTGACCCAAACTCGCGGTCCTTGAGACATTGTGCTGTGCCCTCTGGCCTCTACTGCTGATACCTTGTGCGTGCTGCGCGGCTGCAGATTCGGCCGCAGTCGATGTTGGAGGGCAGTGACCTGCCACACAACAAGCTGTCTCAGTACCTGGAGCACCGCCTGTACTATCACCTGGACAAGGAGCGCAAGGCCAGGGCCATGAAGGTGTGCGCCAGCAACTGCAGCCAGCAGCGCCAGCTGCAACCTCGCAGCCAGTGCCACCAGTGCATTGACATTAGCCCTATGTTGCCCTCTTGCGTGGCAGTCCGCCAGGGGCTCACAAGCACCACATCCACACTACTTACCTCCAGGGGCAGTGCCAGCATGCAGCCAGCAGCGCCAGCAAGGGCAGCAACAGGCAGGGGCAGCAGCACCATCATGCTGCTATGGTCACCTTACCTTACCTGACAAAGCCAGGCTGTTGTCCACAACCACACACTTACACCTGCACACTGGCATTGACCAGCACATCAATGTTGCCGTGTGTAAGCCCCATGGAATGCAACAGCTGCATCCTCAAATCCTCCTGCCTATCCTCAAATCATGCAAGCGCCTCATGTGCATGCTCACTGGTTCCTGTCTTTGGCGGCAGGAGGGAAAGCTGCCGTGTGAGGTGGCGACGGCTGAGAACCTGACCATCCGGGTGGTCAACAGCGTGATGAAGAAGTGTGAGGTCAAGCCCAAGTTCCACGAAGCATTTGGGCCCGAGGGCTACCCCAGCGAGTTCCCCTACCGCCAGCGCGTCGTGGTGCTGTTCCAGAAGATCGAGGGCGTGGACGTCTGCATCTTCGTGATGTACGTGCAAGAGTACGGCCAGGACTGTGCCCCGCCCAACCAGAACTGTGTGTACCTGTCCTACCTTGACAGCGTCAAGGTGGGGTGGGGTGGGGTGTACTGTGAAGTAGGCAGCAAACAAATATATGTCACGGCATGACCCTGGGCCAGCCCACAGTGTATCGTACCCCAGCTGCCTGTTGCATTGCATGCCCTGCCATTGGGTAGCACATGCTGCCCAGGCCAGCTGGGTGGGCGATGAACTGGCGGAGGTTAGGGCAGGTTGTGTAGCCCCTAGGGCCAGGAGGCCAAGGGGGTGTCAGTGACAGAACATGGTCAAACATCCTGATTCCGCAACAACACCATGTTTGACAAAATGCCATGTGTTTGCCATGTGGTGACAATGATGGTGGCGGTGATGGTGCCAACAACAATGAGTGTGCCAACCCTGCTTGCCTGCAGTACTTCCGACCCGAGATCTCCGCCGTGCACCCGCTGGCTGTCCCATCCATGTATGCGCTGCGAACCTTTGTGTACCACCAGATCCTGCTAGGCTACCTGACCTACGTCAAGATGCTGGGCTTCCAGCAAATGTACATCTGGGCCTGCCCCCCCATGCAGGTGAGTGGGGGGTGGGGGGTGGGGGGCCAGAGGGGGAGGGGGCAGTCTGGACCCATGAAGACCAGGAGGTGGTGAAGAGGGGCAGGCAGTTGTGCCCTGTGGCCCTTCAGTGTGTCGATCTGCCGCTGACCCTGGTCTGCCCCGACCCTCCTGAGCAGGCTTGGCCTGACCTGACCCACTTTGATGGCGAAGCGACGCATTAGCACCTCTGCTGCAGCTGTGTCGCAATGCTGTGTGTGTCTCATGTGCTTATGACATGCCACTTGGTCCCCTCTACAAAGTTGGCAATGGATGGCATAGGCTGCCAGCTCGGCAAAGGATGGTGTATCATTGCTGGGCTCTTGTGTCTTACCTGCTGTGGTGTATGCAGGGCGATGACTACATCCTGTACTGCCACCCCAACAAGCAGAAAACACCTCGCTCTGACAGGCTGCGCCATTGGTACCTGGACATGTTGCGCCAGGTGGCTGCCCGCACCTCCTCCCCTTTCCACCCCAAACCCTCTTCTCCTGCCGTCCTGTCCTCCCTGGCTCTCCCTCCAACGCTGCTGCTGCTGCCGCTGCTCCTGCTGCTGTGGCATCTCTTCCCGGATCAGCATTGTATGTGTCAACCTGACATGCCATACAGTAGTAATGTTGGGATGCCTGAAAGCTGGTTCATACATTGCCAAAGCAGGCAAGTGGCATTCATGTGGCCCTGGGCGCAGGCCAAGCACGAGGGCCTGGTCACGCAGCTGACCACCTTGTGGGACGCGTATTTCCCCGGCGGCAAGGACCACCGGCTGGAGCGCTGCAGCTGTGCCCAGGTGCCGTACCTGGAGGGCGACTATTGGCCAGGTGAGTAGGCCTGGCAGCAGGCTGGACGCCCAGGCGCAGCTAGGACAGGCTGGTGCACCTCATGCCGTGCTCCTCTTCACACCTGCTGCTGCAACCTGCCACGCTGCTATCACTGCCTACGCTATTTCAGCCTCTGTTACTACTGGGCCCTAGCCTGAGCCCTGAGAGACCTGTGTCTTAGGCAGTGGGCAGCTTCAGCCTTGCTCTGGGCAGCTTCAGCACATCAGCTTGATGAATTATGCACCTGGACAGCATCCATTAGGGACGCAGCCTAGTGGGCCTAGATCAGCCGCAGGTCAAACGGGGGTAGGGTGCACAGCCCTGCTGCTGCCCGCTGCTGCTGTTGCTGAGCTTCAGGCGAGGCAGAGAACCAGCTGGCCAACATGGCAGAGGGCCACCGGCAGGCCGGCAAGAGCAGTGTTTCCAAGGGCTTGGGTTTGGCAGCAGCCCGGAAAGGTGGTAAGGTAGGTGCCATGTCTGCTGTGTTGGCTGTGCAGTATCAGAGATAACTGTGGAAACTCCTCCACCCTGTAGAGTTGCTTACAGGTGCAGCCAGCACAGCATGATGGTAGCAGCAATAGGGGGAGTGCGGCAGGGATGACAGGGGTGGAAGGGGGAAGGGCTGGGAAGAGGAGGGAGGGAGAGGAAGCATAGGGGGTGAAAGCTGAGGTGCCTGCCTGCCCACCCACCCACCCACCCACCCACCCACCCACCCACCCACCCACCCACCCACCCCCGCTAGCCTGCCCTCCTGTGCGCTGCCTGGCTACAGGGCAAGCGCTACGGTCCCGGCCAGTCCACCACTGACGAGCAGCTGATGGCGCAGCTGGGGGACATCCTCGGCGGCAACATGAAGGAGGACTTCATCGTGGTGCACATGCAGGAAGTGTGCACCTTCTGCCGCACCCACATCCTGGGTGGCCAGCGGGCCTTCAGGTGTGAAAGGCTCACACGCGCAGGGATGCAGGCGCCTCCAGCCCAGCACTCCCGACACGTCACGGCTGTTGAAATGTTACTGGCAGGGATCTAACAAGCCTGTCGCATTCCCCTCCCCCGTCGCTGATTTAACCGCCCGCTCCAACCGCCTGCTGTTCCCGCCACAGCATGCCACAGCTTGCCAAGGCATGGTCTTTCTCCTTCCGTGCCCCGTCACTGGACTCCGGCACCTGCGGCACAGTGTGTTTGCTGCATACGCCCTCACCTCAGCCCTCTACTACCTTGTTGTCTGCTGCCCAAGGTACAAGACCCTGAACGGGATGCCCCTGAAGTGTGCGCCGGACCGCAAGTTTGAGGGCCTGGACCTGAAGCTCGGCCCAGGCGGGCACACACCCTCCGGCCCCATCACCTCCCTCACCCTGTGTGAAAACTGTTTCAGTGCGGAGCACAACACCTGGATCAGTGGGGCCAGGAGCGCGCGGCTGCCGGTGAATGTGACCCCCAACGACCTCATACCAGAGAAGCTGGAGGAGGTGCAGCTGATGAAGGACACGGACCCGGACGTGGAGAGCGAGTTCTTTGAGACGCGGCAGGTGAGGGCAGGCAGTGATGGGGAGGGGGCTGGAGGGTAGGAGCTGGGCTGGGGTGAGGGGAGGTGTGGAGGGCCTGTGCCCTGGAGGGACAAGGCTCCTGGGACTGGGAGGCTCATGGGGGAGGCAAGAGGCCGTGGGGAAGGGCTGGGAGGAGGCTCAGGGGAAGGCTAGGCACGGCCACACCCAGCATTGGGCCTCAAGTGCAGCACTGGAGGTGTTGTGGGTATGTCAGTTAGTGGTATGTCAGCTGGATGTATATATGTATGTAAAATGTATACTACATAGTACACATTGATATCCTAGGTGTATGCTAAGGTGGGGCAGCCCTTGCTACAATCTGTTTAGAAAACCACCCAGCTAGTACTAATCCCATGTTTGGCAGTAGAGATGCCAGACGACACCACCTCCCCCCTGCTTCCCTGCCTGCCCCCCCCTGCCTGCCCTGCCTGCGCAGTCCTTCCTCTCTCTCTGTCAGGGCAACCACTACCAGTTTGACACGCTGCGGCGGGCCAAGCACAGCTCCATGATGGTGCTGTACCACCTGCACAACCCGCAAGCCCCCGCCTTTGCCGCCAACTGCAACCTGTGCGCTGTGGAGATGGAGCCAGGGGCGGGCTGGCGCTGCACTGTGTGTGCCGACTTTGACATATGCAACAAATGCAAGCTGGAGAAGGGGCACGCGCACCCCCTGCAGGTCAGGATGCCACCTTAATCCCTGCTCACTGCCACATGTGTGCTTGCCAGATGCACCACTCCCCCACATGACATGCACGCTGTTTGATAAGCTGTGGGCATATTGGGTACACTGCTATGCTGGTAACCACTCCTTTGCCTTACTTACATCAATGCATGGCTGCGGGCTTCAAGGGCAATGGCACTGAACACGTTCTGGAGGGGTGGGCCTTGTGAAGTCGCCAGGGCGGTCCCAGGAGTCAGAGTGAGGGGCAAACTGGACCCGCGTGGTGCCGCCCCGCCCCTCGCAGCCTCAGGTGAATCGCAAGTTCGACGAAACCCAGAAGCGCCTCACGGACGCTGAGCGTCGCGAACGCACCGAGCAACTGCAGAAGACCATGGCTCTGCTGGTGCACGCCTGCAGCTGCAACAACGTGCAGTGCAGCAGCAGCAGCTGCCGCAAGGTGCGGGCGCTGTTCCAGCACGCGGTTGTGTGCCAGCTCAAGGTGACGGGCGGGTGCCAGATGTGCAAGAAGATGTGGTTCCTGCTGAACCTGCACGCCAAGAGCTGCAACCGCAGCGACTGCCCGGTGCCCCGCTGCCGGGAGCTGAAGGACTTGCGGCGCAAGCAGACAGCCAGGCAGGAGGAGCAGCGGCGCAAGGCTTACCAGAACATGCTCCGCAACCAGTCGCAGCTGCAAGCGCAGGGCAAGTGATGGGGCGATGGGGTGAGTGGGTGGTGGTGGGCGGGCGGGCGCGCCTTGGGTGCTCAGGATCCTTCAGGGAGGCCGGTAGCGTGAGCCAAGCTGCCAGCTGGCAGGCCACATGGCCGCCATCCCTTGCTTGGGCTCAGGGGGAGGGGTCCTCGGGGCGCTCCCGGTCACATGCGTGATTTTCACCGGCAGCTCTGGTCGCCTTGTTATGGCGGCAGGCAACACGCCCCAGGGGGCCAGCTAGGCGGAGGGTCTGCGCAATTGCCTAGGCTTTTCCGGCTTGTTGTGGTTGAGTCTGGGTGTGGGCCAGGCGCATGTTGTCAGGTTGCTGGGCCAGCCTTGGCCCTGGCCCCACTGCGCAGCTAGGAGGTGCTTGCTGTGTGTAAGGGCAATGAACGAACCCAACCACTACAGCTGCTTTTCCACGAGGGCTACAGTCACATGGGCTCCTCCAGGACAGTTGCAGGGCACTGAATGGGGTGTTAGTCATGACTCACTACCCAGCTGCTTGTCGCTATGACTCCTGGAACCACAGTTTAGAGCCAAATCCCTCAGTCTGGGTATGGCGTACATTAGGAGGGGGCGCCTGGTTCAGCTGAACACCCCGCACTGCTTGCTTGGCCCTAAGCATGTCTGGGGCTGGACTCACGACCCATGGCAAGCACAACCGCTTGCATGCATGCATGCCTGGTTAGCATGCACTTTCACTGAGCTGGAGTCTACTGGCTGGTCTTACATGGTATCAGCAGCCCCCACTATGTGTTATTGTTGCTGGTTGGTTTTCGTTGAAGGGTGTAAAGCATATCCACGGCTGGCCAAGGCTCGAGTCTCGTTTTGACTGGTGCTAGATGTGGAGCTTCAACTGCCAAGCTCCGCACAATGGCTGCAGACCACCGCATGCGAAAGAGGCTGAGGGAGTCTGTCGAGCACCGCTACGCCAGCCCTCACAGGCTCTCACATGCCATTGACGCTCCCTTGCCTGCTCGCTGTCTCCTTACGGCAAAGCAGCACAAGCCAGCCAGCATGAAGCATGGTGAGCTTGCGAGGTGTATGCAGCGCAACTCAACATCCAGCCCATACACAACGCCCATGCAGGAACATATCCTGCCATCGTGCCTATCAACTGTATGCGGCTTGCTCCAGGGCATTCACCCTAGCATCCTCTTCTTTTCTCCTCTTTTCCACGCTCCGTGGCATCTGCCTGACCCACAGGGCAAGGTCATGGCCCTAAGAGGTAACTCGCCCAACACAAGTTTCTATGAGTGCCACCACAAGGTATCAAGGAAGGGGTCACTAGCATGCTGCCTGCAGGCGCTGGAAGCCAGTGTTCACGAGACAACCAATTAGAAATTAATTGCAAATCACACAATGCAGAGATAGAAAGGATGCTGTTAGCTGCACGCTACCCCCCGTGAGTGCCACACCCCCATGCATTGACTGCAGAGACAGCAGCCGGCCATGGGACATGCCTGAGCACCGCCAGCTGATGCAGTGGTAATTGCCTGCAGTGTGTGCGCCAGGGCTGACTGTCCGGCCTGAGCTGTTGATGAGGGCTCTGCCAAATCTGGCACCTCCCATAAGACGTGAGCTGACCACAGCCCTGGCAGGTTTTGCAGGCCGCAGAGGGTTGCAGATGGCTTCAGGTAGACGCTGAGCGTGATGGGTGTCACGTGGCCATGCTGAGTAAAGTAGCAGAGATCTCTAGTCCCATGTGAGAAATGTAAGTTGTGCGGTGTTATGAGGCTGGGTCCAATTCCCAAGCAGATGGACTACGCCCTGATCTGTGACGGATACCTTAGAACACCATTGCCGCTAACGCAACAATGGGCTTGACGATGGCTGCCAGTAATTGGTTTGAAGCGCCTCCACTAGCTGGCGACGGAGGGTGTCTTTGATGGCAGGCGTGTCGATTCTGCAAACTCTTGCATGGCCTGCATGACACATGACCCAAACTTACTGTGCTGAGCTCAGAGACAGCCAAGGCACATGCGCATGGGGCCCTGTCATTCCCGCACCTCCTTCGTCAGCCCAGCATGCAACAAGCATCGCCACAAAGGCAAAACCAGGCCCCCTCACTAGGGGTGGTGTTTGGCTGTACAGTGTCTTAATCCCATGCACATGGCATGGGTGCCTTCCACCTACACGTTTGCCTGCCCCCTGTGGCAGGGCTATAGCCTAGAGTTGGCATGACAAACATGTGTTGATGTAAGCTGAGGACAGCACACACATGACCTACCCAGCACTGCTGTTACCAGCAGTACAGAGCTGGCGGCTGAGGCCTGGCAGGGCAGGGGGCCGGGGGGGTGCTGCGCCTCACCTCGTCCTCCTCCCACTCCTCTTGCTCGCTCATGACAAGCTTCTGGATGCCTTCCAGGAACTCTAGGAAGGACACCTTGCCTGACCCGTCACCGTCTAGGTAATCTGCAGACAAGAGGTGCAACAGGGCACAATGGGCCCCTCCTGGTCCTCATTTCCCTCCTCATCCCATTCCTCCTCCTCTTCCTCCTCCTCCCTCCCCTGCTCACCTCCCTCCTCCTCTTGCTTACTGCACATGCTGATGCAGCGCTGTTGCCATGGCAGGCTATCAGGGAGCCTAGGGGAGACCGCACTCCATGCTGAGCAGGACAATTCCTAAACAAGACACAGGCCACCACGTTGGCCTCCCTGTGCAGCCACCCCAGCTGAGCACTTCAACCTCAATCCAAACCTATTACAAGGATGGGACGGGGCCAATGTGTGAGAGCCGTGACTCCCCTTCCATGCGTCAGCCCAGATCCCAGCCTACTAAGGTAAGCAGCAGCCAGGCCTGCTGCCGGAGGCCAACTCACCAAACAAGATCTCGCCCACTGTGCGTGTCTGCCGCCTGCCTGTCTTGGTGCCAAACACCTGCACAGCAAGTGGCTGTACGCTCAGGCACCGCATGCTCACATGGTGGCATGGCACGAGTGCATGCATGGTACGGTCGCCACCCAAGGATTGAAAAAGCAAGCAGGGGCGAGGCTTGAAGGAGGATGGCCTGGCATGCCATGCCCTGTGCCACTGATTAGCCTCAGACTTGGTTCAGGAGCCCTGCTGCTGGACACCACCTTGGTCCCGCTCTTCAGTACTGCCATCAGCTCTGTCTTCTCAAGGAAGCCATCAGACGAGGAGTCAAAGTAGGTGAAGGCAGCCTCCTGTGGTGAGTCCGGCAGCAGCGTCAGCGTCAGCATACCCAGAGCCCAGCGTGCAGCAGGTGTGGGCTGCTGGGTATGTGCAGGCAAAGCAGCTGTGAGCCATGAGCCTGCGAGCATATGTCAGTGCGGCTGCTGCTGCTGCTGCAACACTACCACATGGCTGAAGCTGCAGACAAGGCATGGGGTCTGCTGGTTGATTTCTTAATCTCCACAACTTGACCAATGTCTGCTCCTCTCACCCTCCCGTGCTTCACAGTGCATGCACAGTCACGTTTGCTGGAGGGTGGAAGGCTGGCAATGCCGCTGTGCTCCCTTGTTTAAGATACCCTAATCCTGCCCTTCCCCTTGCCTTTCCCCCGCCCGTCAGCCCCCACTGCCATGTGTATCGCGGCGTGTGCCAGCAGTCCGTCAGCCAACCCAGCCTCAGCCCCAGCCTCCTACCCACAATGGTTTTCAGGGTCTTCATGATGTCTGGGGACAAGGTGGGCAGCAGGTGGTCAGGGCAGCGGCAGCTGACAATAGTGTACACCTGGAGGGGTGATGCAGCACACAGCATTGCCTAGCAGGGGCTGGTGGGCTGCAGTGATGACAGGCTGGTGGCGTGCCTGGCAGTCAGACCCTCACTACTGACCCGCATGATGATGATGATGATGATGTTGATGATGATGACGAGGAGCATCAGTATGAGTATGATGATGCTGATGCTGATGCTGATGATGACGAGGAGCATGAGTATGAGTATGATGATGCTGATGATGAGGAGGAGGAGTATGATGTTTGATAGGAGTGTAGGGTTAACTAGGGTTGAGTAGGGTTCAAGGGCATGCGCTGGAGTTGAGCGCCTGCCTCCTAGCCCCTTGCTACTGAGGTCGACTAGGGTTTAAGGCCCTTGCTCCTTGCCCTTGCTACACTGCGACTGTGCCGCTGTTGCAGAGGAGGAAGCTGTCAGTGCAGCCTTAGGGGCTGGCTCCTGAGGGGCTGACGAAGCAACCAGGGCGGTTGGCCCAGGCCACCTTGACTCCTGACCTGAAGCCAGCCACCAGAGGAGCCTTGGAGCCAATGATGCTCTAGGCAGGGCGGGCTCTCACCAGTCAGGTTCAGCCCTGACGCCGGGTTGAGGAGGATGAGTGGAGGCGCACGACAGCGTGCATGCGCAATGAGGTAGGGGCTGAGCAGTGCTTAATGATGGGGTGGGATGGGGGTGAGGTTAGTAAGAAAAGTAACACTCGGTCCGTCATGAACAGGATGGGTGGAGCAAGGCTGGCTGGTAGCCGCACCGTGCCGAGTGTGCCCCCTTGTGTTGTGGGGGAGTGGGAGGAGGCGGCCAGGCTATGCTATGGCTGGGTGAAGACAGGGAGGGTGATGCTGGGTGAAGACAGGGAGGGTGGCTGCGTCAGCCAGGGAAGCAGCCGGCAAGGTGGCGTTGAGGCGGTTAAGCTCATTTTTAGGTCAGGTCAGCTGTGCACAGCCTCTGCAGCCCTGTGGGCCACTGCACCTGTGCCAACCTGGGCCACTGCACCTGCACCGTGGCTCGGCCGGGATGTCATGGGATGTCATGATGACCTAGGCACAACACTGTGCTGCCGAGGGTGAGGCAATTGGCACAGTCATGCTGATGGCTGAGACAGGGACAACAACCTATGGCTCAACTTGCAATACACTGGAGAGAGCAGTGTCTCACCCAGCTGTCAGACTAGACATTGTCTACCACAGCATATGACTCTCTGCTGCAACAGTCACCCGTGTATGCTGAGGGTGTGCCATTGTCCTTAATAATGCCACTGCCAAGGGTGTGAGGGTGATGGATTGAGGGCGTCCTGTAGTGGAGAGACAACCACCCATAGTACAAGCCAGCCTGCAGGATGACTGCTGGTGCATGGGGGGCGCTGAGCTCAATTGGGTTATGGCACAGGCATGGACAGCAGTGGGAAGGACCACATGTGGCACCCATTGCCTCACCGCAACAAGCTCGTCATGAGACACAGAAGTGACGCCCGACCTCTTCAGCAGGGCTGTTAGGTCCAGGCTGTCACTGAAACCTAGCTCATGGCGATGTGCTTGCAATTCTTCCACCAACAATGACTTGGCCCCTGGCTTGGCGATGCTTGTAAACTGCGCATGGACCTTCTGAAACCCTGCGGCATAGCTTGTAATGCTTCGTGCCCCGCTGGACATGCTGCGCCAGCCCAACCTTTCTCACCTGGTCGCAGCTTTGGAAACTGCATCAACAACCCATTGAAGGACGCCTTGCGCTGGGACGCAGACTTGCTTTTGGCAGCAATGACCGCGTCAAGCAAAGCCCTCTCCAAGCCACGCACAGCCTCTACACTTTGGCATATGCCCATCGCCAGCGGCTATGCTATGTCTCTAAAGTTCGGAGCATGATGTACAGCTACGTTTCAGCAAGTGAGGCGTAGTGGTGACATCACGAAAGTATGTGCACATCGTCGCTACAGACAATCAACTGCTCGACAAAATCAGAAGAAGGATGCGAAGTGTACCCGGCATGTGCTTGCACACCCCAGCCAAGCTCAACCGGCGGCAGGAGCCAAGCCTTGTTGTAGCAGCCCGGTTTCGACCTTTTGGTGTAGGTTGCTGCTCTGCAAATGCAGTTTGGTGTTGTTTAAGTGGAGCAATGAGCAACAAGCAACCACCTCAGCTACCTCGATGTATGGGCCTGCTCCTCTCACACGACTTCCACTTGTCCATGCATGAACATCTTACAAATGTACATTGCAAATTACTCCAAGCCACCCTCCAAGGGACTGGGGGCAACTCTGGGCCTCGCCAATGATGGTTCACAAATCCTCACCGCATGTCTCACAGCCAGCATGCACCCCTACCAATAGCACCACAGCACCCCTTTCCAAGATCAGGGCGCTCAGGGATTGCACGTGATGACGAGGCATCAATGATGGTTGCATGCCCTGCGCTCGTCAAAGAGTACATGGTCATGTCTCGTTCCTGATCCACACTGTCTGGGTAAAGAGGTTGTCCACTGTCTTCAACTAGGTGCTGCAAGCTGCGGGCATCATACAGGGCCCCTGCCCCCACCATCATGCCCACTACTGCATCCTACTGGCCTCAATAGCGGCAGCATCCCAGCTACGAGTGTGACAAGCCCAGCACCCTATGCCCTGCCATGGTGAGAGGGCCCAATTATGCCAATGACCGATGACTATTACGTGGCAGCAGCACCGGCAGCGGGAGCAGCTGCGGCCATTTGTCTGAGTACTCCTTGCCCGTGCCAGTCTTAATGCCGGGCCTATGTGATTAGGATGGCCCCTGCTGCCAGACTGGTGATGATGAACTCCGCCACCAGCACCCCTGGGGAAGCAAACGACTGCGAGGAGCAGCAGCAGCAGCAGCAGCAGCAACCAGCCAGCAGCTTTGCCAGGCTGATGACTGGTCGTCGTACACTAGCACAAACACCCTATACCACCACAGCATGCTGGGCATCTGCCCGGCTACCCGCCTGCCCGCCCGCCCACCACTAGGCATCCCATGCTGGGTGGCCAAGTTTGCAGCTTGCATGGCAGCCATGTACAAGCATGCAGGACTCATCGCACCATGACAGTGTCAAGGCAGACGCGCCCATACCATGGGGCATGATGTTGTGTGGCCCTGCAGCATTGTGGCCATACAAGCCACGTAGCCTTGGGCTTGAGACCTACCCCTATGGGCACAATGTCCACGCGTAGCCATTGCTCCACCAAGCTGCCTGCAAGCTGTCCCACTATCAAGCTTGCAAAGGACAGGCCAAACGCACGTCCTGCAGCCATGGTCGCGGCAAGCTGGGGTGAGGAGCCAACACCATCACAGCGATGGGACAAACCGCTTCGGCAGCTTCAAGCCCACAGATGCACAGCTCACACGGCTGTGTGCCCTGCTATACCTGCTTGCCACAGGTCGTAACAGCACAGAAATGGTGGTGCTGTGCATGGCCAGGACGTGTCAGCAGCAGTGCTGGGCTGCTGGGAGCACCCCATGCCCCCACCCCTTCTGCTGGTCCGACCCCGCCCACCTAGCGGCACGCGCTTTTTCTCTTTCATAAAGTACAAGCTTGCAGCAAAAGCCAGAGCCAGCTGGAACCCGGCTGTGTCCTGAATCTGAGCCTCGGGACTCTCAAGACCTGGCATGCAGCACAAGCCAACATGCAACAAATGCATGCGGCACAGGCATGCAACACAAGCGTGCGGCTTAAGCAGATGATGCAATCATCCAACACAAGTATGCGGCACCAGCATGCTGCGCGAACACCAAGCTTGTGCCGCACATCTCGCCTGGTGAGCTACACAGCTTCCCTTTGTGGTCTGCAGAAGCTTGTGCCGGCCTGCCCATGCTTACTTGCTTGCACCAGCGCCCAGGTGGCCAGCCCAGTGAACACCGCCGCTGTTGTTGCTAATGTCTTGGTGTCTTGAGGGACTGACACAACAGGCCACTGGCCAGCAGTGGCAGGCAGTTTTGCTAACGTAGATGACCTGGGCCCTGAGCCTGCACTGCTGGCAGCCTTGTTTGCTGTCCCGGATCTAAAGCTCTTCTTCTGCACCGCAGCTGGGACGTCAGCATAGCGCACGCTGGTGGACACTTCCAGCTCGCCTGACAACCGCTTCTTCATGTTCTGCGTGGGTGATGTATGGACATGCACATGCTCGCTCCATGCTAGTGATGTGTGGCAAACAAGGGACCAGCCTCGTGGGCTACTTCACACCAGAGGCCAACCTGCATGAATATCACATCGTATGCGCTCTCAAGTTCCATCCGCCGCTGCTGATCGCGGGTCCCGCTCATCAGCTTGTTCTTGGCATTGACAACCTGCACACAGTCGTGTGCAGCTGGCACCGTTACCACGCTGCTGGGCTGACAGACAGTGTACAAGCTCAGCACCTCGTCAAAGGTGGCTGTCGCCGACACGCCAAGGATGCTGTGGGCCTCCGCGACACTAGGGCTTGAGCGACTTGGCTCACTACCACTTGCCCCAGCCCTACTTATAAGCTGGCGTGCAGGCTGGGAAATACTGTGAACGCGAGGAGCAGCGAGATGGCCGGTAGGAACGAGTCCGCATCTCAGGCACCTTGCCGTGCTCATCGATGACCTGTGTACCTAGCAGCAGACGCTCCTGCACTGCAGATAGGGGCCTTGGCAGCAAATATCGTCATATTCTCATTTTTCCACTGAATCATCAGGCAGCCGTTGCTGCCTCTACTCGCTTCTCCTTCTTAACCAACGCTCATTGTAGGTATGAACCATATCTAGTACGTAGCTACTGACTGAACTGGAGCTATCTCCCTGGCTGGTCCAAGTTTTTGTTCCCAACTAACAGAAAATGACAGGAAACCGACCCTTGGCAGTAGGACGGCTGTAACTCTGCACTCGCTGCGCCAAATATTATGCTTTCCTTGCAAAACTTGGACCAGCCCCCTTATCCCTCACTAGGGCCTCCAACTGAGCCGGGCCAGTAGTGGCCACTAGCAGCATATACTAGTGACCAATACTGGCCCGACTCAGTATGGTGTTAATGGGCTGTGTGGAGTATACCCAACGCACATGGACATGGTACGTGAGCGCCTACCACCTACACTATTGCCTGACCGCGAGGCAGGGCTGTGGGATACGGGCTTACGGAATACGGATCCGCTTACGTGCTTCCTGTAATACGTGGTCACACGCGTAAGGTTCCGCCTAACCAATCCGTAAGGTTCCGCCATAAGGGGCCCATGCGAGCATGCGGGGCATCTTTTTCGCCTTTCCCCTTCCGCCTTCCCTGCTTCCGCCGACCCTGCTTCCCCTGTTTCCGCCAACCTAGAGTACTTGTTTACTTTGTTACTGTGTGTGTTTGCAACCTCTTCCCAACCTCTCCCAGCCCAACCATCAGCCATCAACATCAACTTCAGCCTCGTGCCTAAGCAGTTCGCACAATGACAGCAGCTGCTGGGTTGCTAGGCTGCCAAACCTTCATCCCTCCCCATCTCAGCCATGCAATGAAGTCATGTATGCAGTGAACTGGCGCCCTTGTAGCGTGCGCCACTGACGTGAGTGTTGCGCCAGATGCCTTCCAGCACCTGCACGACATGGGGTAGTAGTAGGTGGCACAAGCAGAAAGATGGCACTGTAGTAGGTGGCACAAGCAAAAAGATGACAAGATGCCTCTTTGGCTCACCTCTTGGTCCTAGCTTTGGTCCTGACCAGCGGCCCAGCAGCGTTAGATCAGCCCAGCTGCCCAGCTGCCCAGCTGCCCAGCGGCGGTGTTAAATGCTCCCTGCGGCGGTGTTAAATGCCCAGCTGCCCAGCGGCGGTGTTAAATCAGCGGCGGTGTTAGATCAGCCTTCTAAGCGGTGTTAGATCAGCTTTCTAAGCGGCCTAGATAAGCGGTGTTAGATCAGCTGTCTAAGCGGCCTAGATAAGCGGTGTTAGATCAGCTGTCTAAGCGGTGTTAGTTCTAAGCTTTCTAGGCGGTGTTAGATCAGCTTTCTGAGCGGCCTAGAGACGCCGGGGATCTGCTGCACATCCTCTGCCGTGGCCATGGAGGATCGTCGCAAAAGGGTCTGCATCTGCTGAGTGGCGCGTGGTGACCCCAGCTCCATGGCAGTCGATGTGCGCTGGTCGCGACGCACTAATTCTGCTGCGGGGCTTAAAGGTCACTGGGTGCTTCACACATACGGGTGGCGGTTGGATCCGGATTTGACCCGTATTACTTACGGATATACATACGTACGGGTTACCACCCGTATATCCGTAAGTTACCCCGTATAGTCACAGCCCTGCCGCGAGGGCTATTGTGTAGATTTGGCATGAAAAACATGCACTGGTTGTGAGCTGATGACCGCTCAAAAGGGGGGCACACTCTACTGTGCTACAGCAGGCTGCTGCTGCTCCTGGGCCTTGGGTGGCTTGTCTCGCACCCGCTTGTAGCCCAGGCCAGGGTACTCCTTGCCCTTGGCTGGCAGCGCTCCCTGGTCTGGCCACCAACACAGCTCCAGCGGCCGCCACCTGCTCTCCCCAATGCGCTGCATGTTCAGCGCTGCATTGCAGTCCCTGTCCAGCCACCTGCCTGGCTGTGGGGCTGGCTTGGCTTTGGCAGCCTTGCCCTGGGCCTTGTTGGGCTCAGCTGCCGGCTCAGCCTTGATGCACTTGCTGCGCTTGGCTGGCGGGGGAGTGCTGGGCCCTGGCTCTGAGGCTGCTGCCTGTGTGGCTGCCTGGCTGCTGCGTGGGGACTGTGGGGCCTTGCGTGGGGCCACTACTGGGCACCACATCATGCCCCGCACTGGCTGGTCACGCTGCTGGCTCCAGGCAGGGCGCAGCAGGCGGGGTTCTACCTGACCTTCTGGGGGCTTCCAGCCTGCAGGCCTGGTGGGCAGCCCTTGGTTCAGCTCCTCCTCACAGGGCTGCTGGCCATTCACTACCAATTCTTTGGCCTCGCAACTCACTCACACACCTTCACAAGCTCTAATCCCACAGCCCTTATGCTACACCAAAATAAAGCACGACTTGTAATCAAACGCAGGCTGGGAGATCATTGTTGTAATGGCTACTGCTAGTGTGCTTAATGCGCACTTCAGCTCAGCCACTCTGGTGTGTGTACCTCCAGGTCTACTACTTGCTCGAGCTCTAACCATACCCGGTAGTAGGGGAATAATGTGCTGTGAATGCAAATGAGTCCTACCCAAGCAAGGTCTGGCGGTACAGGTGGAAACTTTGTTGTGCAGTCATTCGTATCAAACTGCTATCCTTCTGTCAACCAAAGAACACCATGCTAAACAGTCAAACTTAGCTCATTTTACATTTGACTGTGGGTAATCTCACTCAGCTACATTGCAACAGTAGCGTCGTCGGTCTCAGCCTTGATGTGGCCGTGTGCAGACCTCCATCCCCTATCATCCTCAGGCATGAGCTAGCTGCCCTTTTCAAAACACCATGCAGCGGCAGGGTCGCCCAGATGCCATCCCTACCCTCCCAGCTGCCCTGCTGCCCTCACACAACACGGCGCCGCAGTTGAACCTGCTATCACATCATGCTAAACAGAGTGGCTCGCACGCTGTGTCAACGCTGTGTCAAAGCGGTGCTGGTGGCCCAAGCTGACCGCAAAGGGCACGAAGCGCCTGGGCCCTCCTCCCAGCAACCATGAGCACACTAAGCTACAGCCCAGTGATATCATTGCCATGGACAACGGCTGGCACAGGTTTCAGGGAGGGAGGCTGTTAGTCAGGTTAGACAAGGTCACTTGTGTGGTGCATCTTGAAACCTGGCCCCATTCCCCCCTTTGGTCGTCTGGTCTCACAGAGTCAGCAGGATGGGGGCGTGGCACTCCCGCTCCAGCCCCACCTCCACCACGTTCTCCGGGCCCTCTCCCGCTCCTCCCTCTCCGCCTGCTTGGCTGCCAGCCGCCTGGCCAGGGCCTCGTTGTCTGTCAGCAGCGTCTTGCTGTACATGGCGGGGTGCGGCACCACAGAACCCCTGGGAGCAGAGCCGGCCAGGTCCAGCAACATGCCAGAAGTCTGGCATGCGGCTGAGGGAGAAGAGGTCTACTCCAGCATCAGAGCCGAAGCGCATGGGTGCCTGGGGTCTGTGCTCACGGAGGGTGGGCCCCCTCGTCAAAGGTCTTGCAGCAGGTGAGGGGATCAGACCCAGTGGGATGGCAGCGGGATGTGCTGTACATGGCACATGGTGAAAGTGGCGTGGCTCCATGCCACCAGCTGCTTGAACAGGTGGCCGCACCTCATGGCTGCCTGCCAGTGTGGGTCCCCACGGCCTTCAGCCACATCAGTGATCATGGTGGACAGGATCTGGGCACGGCCCTCCTCCATCATCTGCACAGCAAAACACGTGTGGCCTGACACGTGCCGCTATGAAGGCATGCCATCCCCACAGCATGCAAGCATGGCCTCAATAGCTTTGTGAGCATGCGTGGTGCAGCCATGTCGACAGGCAAGTGCCATTCAACACAACAGTCACACTGACGTTTCAATAGTACGATGGTGCGATGGCAATGTAATTATGATGGTGACGACATGCTGGTGTGCTGTGTTAGCATTCATGTGGCCTGACAGAAGCAGTGATTGATGTGGGGACACGTATGCAGGCCAGCCAGGTTAGCTGGCTTGCCAACTGGCTGAGGCAACCCACACCATGACAGCGTGACGAGCTGGCTCACCCGGTCGTCAAACGACAACCGCTCTAGCCTGGCCTTTACTTGCTCTGCTGTTGGCGTGGGGTACATTGCCTCTGAGAAGGCCATGCCAGCATAGGTCAATGCCACTGTCACGGCTGCACCAAACGCTAGCTGCCGTGCTGGACGTCCACTCGTGTGGGCGATGATGAAACCCCACAACCCCATGGCTGGATTGTTTGAAGCCCGTCCTTCCTCAGGTGAGCGAGGTGAAGCCCAGCAAGCGTATCACACCCAGCAATTGCGCGCGGCGCCTGACTGCAGGCACATAGGCCCGACAGTGCAAAGTGCAGGCCAGTACAGCAAATCATCGCAGGTGTGCAAGCATGTGGTTTCTCGAGCAATGAGTGACGAAGGTGAGATGGAAGTGGCGCCTCGCCGCAGACAATAGGATAGGAAAGGCACTACCGCAACACCGCTAAAGGATAGAAGGAAGGCCACTCAGTAAGAAGCGTCCGGAAAGTCCTGACCGCTGACTATGGGCGCATCGATGGCGGATGCACTGAAGGTACAGGACGTAGGGAGGCTGGGTTTATCTCATTAATGTGCAAGCGCGGCGCACAGGGAAGCTTGCACGCGGATCCAGATCTTTCGACGAGCTCTTCCGCGCTGTGCAGGCGAAAGGCAACGCAGCCTTCTCGGCTGGACAGTATGAAGAGGCCATTGACTTCTTCTCCCAAGCCATTGAGCTGGACCCAAAGAATCACGTCCTATTCTCAAACCGGTCTGCTGCAGCGGTGCGTGCAGGATGGACTGAGCAGGGTGTACCTGGTTGGCTTCAGCAGGGACGCTGCCTCAGTCTCTGCCTTCAGCAGGGGCACTATCTCAGTCTAGGCAGGTCCCCTTGCACATGTCTAGGGCATGCCCTCACCCATTTCTTGATGGGACTGATGCACATGGGCACATGGGCTCATAAAGTCAGAGTTGGAAAGCACTGAGCTGCACAGCTGAAGGAGATGGTGGTCCAGGGAAGTGGCACTGGACCAGACCGAGGGGCAAGTATGTTCTTGTGCCGCGTGTGCCATAGCGGCATTGGGCATTCTAGGGTGTGTCCCTTGCCAGTGGTATTGCATGTTACTGGTGCAATAATGGCCCAATGGACATGTTTAAAGCACCCACCGCCTCGTTTGTCACCCCTGCAGTGCCACCCGTGTGCTGCAGGCCAGCTTGCAGCGGTACTCAGAAGCGTTGGAGGACGCAAAGCAGGTGTTGCATGGAGGCCTCAGCAGGAGTGCAGTATGATGCAGCAGGGCAGGCAGCAGAGGCAGGGCTTGGGACTGCGGCTGTGGCATACATAACAGAGTGTTGAAGGCATGGACGTTTGATGTGGTCATGACCATGATGAGCTGGCTGCTGCTGGCCTGACTTGCTGCTGGTTTGTCTGATCCCCTCCTGCGGACCTACCCCGCAGTGTGTGGCTCTGAAGCCAGACTGGGCCAAGGGCTACAGCCGGCTGGGCGCTGCACACTTTGGGCTGCAGCAGCTGGACAGTGCCGTGAAAGCTTATGAGGATGGTGAGAGGGAGGCGGCGGCTGATGGGGCCAGGCTGAGGCACTCCCACTCCATGCCCAGCTGGGCAAGGTGCACAGCCCACAATCACCAGGACTGGACACCAGGATAACACCAGGGTCACACCATGATCACACCAGCAACATGCCAACAACAGTGCAGGTGGTGGCGCTGGCAGGGCCTCATGTGGTGGTGCAGGCTAAGGCGCCATGCAGGGTAGGTGGTGGGAGAAGGTGGTGCCCCATCTGGAAGCTCCTTTATATATGTCCACGGTTGTCTCCTTCTTCTTCTCCTCCTTCTTCTCCTTTTCCATCTTCTTCTTCTTCATCTTCTTCTTCATCCTCCTCCTCCTCCAGCTTGGGCACCAGGTGCACGCACCCCACAACCACCTGCATAGCCAGACCTGTGTTGTCTCCACAGCTGGGGTGGTGGCACTGGCAGGGCACGTGTGCCGCTGCAGGCTAGGGCTCCTACAGCCTGATGCGGACACCTTACCTCAGCAGTGCCAGTCGGCCAGTTGGCCCAGTGGTGTATGAGGGAGTGCACTGCAGCACACAACCCCCTTTGAACCAGACCACAGCCTGCTGTCATGCTTGCCCAGGTCTGGCACTGGACCCTGGCAACGAGCAGCTGCAGTCCGGGCTGGCCGATGCAGAAGCAGCAAAGGAGGCTAAAGAGCAGCCCAGCTTCTTCCCTGGAAGCTCTGGTGGTGAGTGAAGGGGAAGGGCGGGGCCGGGCTGGGCTGGGGGGGGCTGGGCGGGGCCAGATCTGGCAGGCCTGGCAGGGGCGGAGCGAGCCAGGCCGGGCAGGGCTGGCAGGGGCGGGGCGAGCCAGGTTGGGCAGGGCTGGCAGGGGCGGGCCGAGCCAGGCCGGGCTGGGCTAGGCGGGTAGTTGCGACAGTGTGGTTCTTATGAGCTTCACATCAGCCCCAAGGGTGTGACCGGTCTTGACCTGCCCTGTCCTCCCCCCGGGTTCGCCTGGTGATGGCGGTGCAGGTGGGGGTCTGTTCGGCAGCCCTGAGGTGATGACGCGGCTGGCCCTGGACCCCCGCACCCGGCCCCTGCTGGGCCAGGCACGCTTCCAGGCCATGCTGGCAGCGCTGAAGAACAACCCCGGCGCCATGTCGGCATACATGGGGGACCCTCAGTTCCAGCTGGTGCGGGCCAGGGGGGTAGGGAGGGAAGTGGGGGTGCTGTGAGAGAGGCCAAGAGGAGGGTGTGGGTTGTAGATTGGATCCTCATTCGAACCTCATTGTTGCAGGTTATAGCCTAATGATCGAGGAGAGCTGTGGGGGTATGGGTGGAGAGGGTGGGTTGACAGGTGGCATGGTGCCAATGGTGGGTTGCAGTGGCAGTGAGGGGCTGTTGGTGCCCGGGCCAGGGCCAGGACTGAGGTCTGCAGGCGCAGGCACAGGTTAGCCCATGACAGCCTGTGCAGAGCCTCGTCCAGCCGACCCAGGCTGAGATGCTGTGCGCAGCTGTTTGAGGTGGCGCTGGGGTTGAAGATTGGTGGTGGTGCTGACGGCAACAACAGCTTCGCAAGCGCCATGGAAGAAGAGGAGGAGGTGACAGCCCCAGCAGGCCAGGCGGCCACAGCCAAGGTGATGCTAGGGGGGCTGTGGTGGGCTGAGATGCTGTAGGCAGAGTCATGAGGTTGAAGCTGCTGGCTGGCTCGGGGTGTGTGGTGTAAGGGGTAAGGCCGGCCCTCTGGGCTGGCTGACTGGATGTGGCCTCCTGCTGGATTAATGGCCTACCAACCTACCCGCCTGCCTGCCTGCCCGCCTGCCCCACTGCCTAACCCACCCACCCCCTGCCTAACCCACCCGCCCGCCAGCCCGCCCGTCTGCCCTGCTTCCTGTCCACCTGATTGCCTGCGCTTTGTCTGCCTGCGCCCCTGCCTGCCGCTGGGCCCAGCTGCCATGTGCTGTGCATGCTGCTGCCCCTGGCAGGCCTCTGCTAGTGCCAGCGCCAGTGCCGCCCCCCCGGCCTCCACTGCCCCTGAGGTATCCATGGAAGAGAACGGGGACGACAGCGAAGAGGCTGCGGCAGCCAAGGCGGAAGCGGCTAAGAAGGCGGAAGCGCTGAAGGAGAAGGAGCTGGGCAACCAGGTGGGCAGAAGGTCAGGCAGCAGCTTGGCTAGTGGGCATGAACAACAGTCAGAGGGCAGGCAGGGAGTCGGGCAGAGTGCAAGGGCGCTGCGCTACAAGCTGCCCCTGTTGCCATGCTTTCTGTGAGCATTCCGAAGTGCTTCCCACCTCCACTGACCGACCAGGTCTGACTTGCGCCGCTGGTCATGGGTGTCTATCGTATTGTTGCGGGGTGGGCAGGGTGAGGGGGGCCGACCAGCAGTGACAGGCAGGCAGCTCCTACGCAGGCTATAGCAGCTGGCAGTTGCATAGCCCACCGTCAGTCATGTTCAGGCAGGCCAGCAGTGACAGGCACGTTGCAAGCCCTGCTTCCCTGGCTGTAGCCCGCCCGCTCTAGTTTGCTCCCAATCAATATCCCGGAGGCCCAACAGCCCCTACCGTTGCCACCCACGTACCCCTACCCCTACCTCACTCCCATCCCCACCTCCACAACCCTCACCCAGACCCTGAACCCTACCACTCCCCATCCTCACCTCACCCCTTCTCCTACCCCAGCTTCCCTTCACCTCCCCCGCACCCCATGCTGCCCCACAGGCATACAAGGCGAAGCGCTTTGAGGAGGCCATCCAGCATTACAACCGTGCCTTAGAGCTGTACGACAAGGACATCTCCTTCATCACCAACAGGTGGGGTCAACTGCTCGGGTGCTGCTGCACCTCACCGGCTGGGGCCTCGCCGCCTGGAAGGCATGCCCTTAGGATAGCCTGACAGCACCCTAACCCTCATCCTTCCCTCACCCTTCCCTAACTCACCCCTTTGCCTAAGCCAGGGTCGCAGCCGAGCGGAACATGCACAGCTGACTGGAGGGCATGCACCGGAGACGCACTGCCTGGTACAGGGTTACAGGAGGTAGCAGTTGGCAGGGTGAGAGGGGGTGCAGGCACAAGAGAAAGAGGGGGCCAGGGGCAGGGGGGGCTGAGAGAGGGAGCCATTGTGTGGAGCATAGCAACCCTGGTCATGGCATGGTAGGGTTGGATGCCTGGGATTCATCTGCATCAGCCAGCCTCCCCTCCTGTGCCCTCCCCCAAACATACCCCCAGCCGCCACCTGCCCTGGCACTGAGCCGCCTTGGCCTGCCCCTCAGCCCCCTACCCTCTCAGCTATCCAGCATGTGCCCCTGCCCCTCCCAATGCCCCTGCCCCTGCCCCTGCCCCTGCCCTTGCCCCTTACCTATGCCCCAGGTCAGCTGTTTACTTTGAGACTGGCAAGTACGAGGAGTGTATGGCAGACTGTGACACCGCAGTGGAGAGGGGCCATGAGCTGCGTGCAGACTTCACCCTCATCGCCAAGGCCATTGCACGCAAGGCCTCTGCATGTGTCAAGCTGGGCAGGTGAGGGCCGCTGCAGTGTGAAGGGCCTGCTGCTGTGTACAGGATCTGATGTGCTCCACGATGTGCCTGACCTGCCCTCTGGTTGGCTTGCCTGCCCGCCTGCCTATCCCCCACCCCACCCCACCCCACCCCACCCCACCCCACCCCACCCCACCCCACCCCACCCCACCCCACCCCACCCCACCCCACCCCACCCCACCCCACCCCACCCCACCCCACCCCACCCCACCCCACCCCACCCCACCCCACCCCACCCCACCCCACCCCACCCCACCCCACCCCACCCCACCCCACCCCACCCCACCCCACCCCACCCCACCCCACCCCACCCCACCCCACCCCACCCCACCCCACCCCACCCCACCCCACCCCACCCCACCCCACCCCACCCCACCCCACCCCACCCCACCCCACCCCACCCCTGGGTCCAGGCTTGAGGAGGCAATCACGCTCTACAACAAGAGCCTGACGGAGCACCGCTCCGCCGACACCCTGAAGAAGCTGAACGACGCGGAAAAGGCGCTGAAGGAGCAGCGGGAGCGCGAGTACATCAACGCCGACCTGGCCAACCAGGAGAAGGTGGGTCCGGGGGCGGCTGCAGGGCCGGCCATGGCGACTGCAGCAGGGGAATCTGCAGGCTGAGCAGCTGGTGGGGTCAGTGTGTGACCCAGTAAGGGGCCCAGGGGCAGCATGAGTGAGGGAGCCACTGCCCTGACCCAGTCTGTGCCTGCCAGCAACACCTGTGCATCTGCCCAGGCCATCACTACTACCACCCCCTTTCGCACCTCCCTCGCCATCCCCGCTGCACCTCTCTGCTATGGCCCTGGCCCTGGCCCTGGCCCTGGCCCTGGCCCTGGCCCTGGCCCTGGCCCTGGCCCTGGCCCTGGCCCTGGCCCTGGCCCTGGCCCTGGCCCTGGCCCTGGCCCTGGCCCTGGCCCTGGCCCCTGACCCAGCTCCGGTGCCGGCTGTGCAGGAGTCCGGCAACACGGCCTTCAAGGAGGGCCGCTTCCCTGAGGCTGTGGCGCACTACCAGGAGGCGCTCAAGCGCGGCCCGCCTGCCGTCAACCCCGAGGCGCACAAGCTGTACTCCAACCTGGCGGCCAGCTACACAAAGCTGGGGGCCTACCCTGAGGGCCTCAAGGTCAGCCGGGGCTGGGGCCAGGCTGGAGAGGGGGGGGGCAGGGGCGGGCAGGGGGCGGGCAGGGGGGGGCCCAGGGAGCTATGGCCTGGCGGCAGGAGGGCAGGGGAGGTTGGGGGTGGGCGGGGGCTGGGCGGGGCGGGGCAAGCGGGAGGTGAGGTCTGTGCCGGGTGCTGGGGGGTACGCCTGCTCTGCTCTTGGCCTGTGGCGTGCCCGGTGAGTGCTGCATGTCAGCAGCACGACTGGTGGCACAGATGGGAGGGGGGCTGGGCCCACCCCACTCTGCCTAACCACACGCTGCCCAGCCCTGCCCAGCCCTGCCCAGCCCTGCCTCACCTGGGTGTGACTGCCTGGCATGCTGCCTTGCCTGCTTGGCATTGAGGCGGACCTGGTGCTGGCCTGCTGCAGGCTGCTGACAAGTGCCTGGAGCTGCAGCCCTCCTTCATGAAGGGCTACAGCCGCAAGGGGACGTGCCAGTACTTCATGAAGGTCAGCCGCTGGCAGCAGAAGATGAGGGGGGGTGGGGGGTGGGGGTGGGGAGGCAGGGGCCTGAGCACCCTTGTTGTCATGAGAGGGGTGGGGACAGGGGCGGGGGCCACCTGCCTGGGGCCCTGGGAGCAACAGAATCAACTGCTGGTGGCACACACCCCAGCTAGCCCGCAGCTAGCCCGCAGCTAGCCCGTACTTACCTTCGAACAATATCCTAACCTGGTGGGACAACCGTGGCCACTGACCTGGCTGCTGCTGACCTGGCTGCTGGGCTAGCTGCTGTTGACCTCGCTGCTGCTGTGACCCACCTTTCGCCTTCTATAAATGTGCGTGATGATTCATAAACAGCAGTCCCCAAAGCAGCTTTAGCGTACAGCTCATCGGACCCCTGTCCTGGTTGCTGCTGCTGCAACTGGCGTCGCAGCTGCCCTGACTGCTGAAGTGCTCATGTGCACCCTGGCTGCTGCTGTGCCTTCCCACCTGACTGCTTCCAGGAGTATGACAAGGCGCTGCAGACTTACCAGGCGGGACTCAAACTAGAGCCAGACAATGAAGAGTTGCTGGAGGGGGTGGAGCGCTGCGTGGCAGCCATCTCACGGTAGGGGGTTGGGCGCTGCTATGTGCTCATACCCCATGACACCTCAGCACACTCCCTTACAGCCATTCAGCCTCGTTCACCCTCCCTCTCCCCCCCTCACACCCCTTCACACCCCCTCACACCCCCTCACACCCCCTCACACCCTGTCACACACTGCCTCTACCAGGCAGGCAGGCAGGCAGGCCCCCCAGCTGCGCACCCTGCTGCCAACCAGCCCAGCCTGTTGTGCCATCCAACCCCCTGCCCACCGCATCACACTGCATTGGGCGGGCGGGCGGGCGGGCGGGCGGGCGGGCGGGCGGGCGGGCGGGCGGGCGGGCGGGCGGGCGGGCGGGCGGGCATTCAGGCAGGCAGGCAGGCCCACCAGCTGCGCACCCTGCTGCAGCCAGTGTGAACCTGTGCCCTGCTGCCAACCAGCCCAGCCTGACTTCTGCGCTGCAGCTTCGCCACGGGCGCCGCGTCTGCTGACGAGGTGAAGGAGCGGCAGGCGCGCAGCATGTCTGACCCGGAGGTGCAGGGCATCCTGCGCGACCCCGTCATGCAGAACGTGCTGCGCGAGCTGCAGGTCAGGCTCTCTCACATTCCCTCAGGCTACAGCCCATGCAAGCTTGGGTCATGCACATGCAAGCACATGTATGCAAGCACACGCATGCAAACCCATGCTAGCGAGTTTCAGACACAGTCACTGCTGAGGAACATTTCGGCCCATGTATTGTTAGATGTTGGACGAGCATTAGACAGACTACATGAGAGGTGAAGAGTTCGGTAGCATGAAGAAGGGTAGATATAGTAGATGTACCTCCCGAGTCACTCCCACCCCTGCCGGATTGTGGCCTGGGCCGTGACTGTCAAGTCGAGTTGTGACTGATTCCCATTGTGGGAGAGGTGGCATGCAGCGCGCAGCAGCAATAGCAAACAGCAAGCGGCGGCACGGTCAGGGTGCCAAGGCCGGGCAGAGACGGGTGGGGATGTTCCTGAAGTGGCGAGCCTGGGACGGGTGAATGTTTCAGAGGTGGCGAGCTTGTTGCTGGCCAGGGTATTGTGTGGTTAGAGTAACCGAAGAGCCGCGCGGGATGCAGCGCTCGCAGTGATGTGTGTCTTCAACGCTGTTGCTGAAATGCAGGAAAATCCGAGGTCATCGCAACAACACTTGCGGCAGCCTGAGATCATGGCCAAGATCAACAAGCTGGTTGCGGCAGGCATCATCCAATTGAAATAATGCAGCCCGAGTTTCGGCGACCTGTGTGTTGTGAACGCTTGGTCTCTGTGCAACATACTGCATCCATAACAGCTTAGGCCAAACAAGGTCTGTTTGGCTTATGGCAACAGGCCTGTCTAGTGTGAGGCCCCTCACACCTGCACCTCCTCATGCTACTGCACCCCGGGGGGATTCGCGACTTTTTTGGTATTCTATTTTCTGTTTTCTCCCCAACCGCTGCACTTTTTGGCCGCCCCGCCGACTGGCTGCACCGATGCGAGTGTTAACCATGCACGATTCTCCTGTGTACCAGCTTCTGCCCGGGGAGTGTCTCAGCGTTGCAAATACACGCTGTTAGAAGCCGTCACTCGCACCGTCAACCGCCCAACGGCGGAGAAAGTTCAAATTTTTCTTAGGCCCCTAGAAAACGACCCGAGTAAACTTGAACTTGCTCGGGGGTTGGGTCGTTGAGATACTCTCGATGTCCCACCTCACGGAGCTGGCTGCACGAGCGTTCGCTTCAGTAGGCTTTAATTTATCCGCCGTTATAGGCGCTGCGATCTCATTTGGCTGTCGCTGGTGCTGGTGGCAGCCCAATCCCTGCAGCTAGTGTCAGCCCTCTCCTTGCCATCCCGCTTACACCCTGCACCCCGCTTGCCCCGGGCAGCTTACAACGGGCTGCTCTGCTGGAGCACATGAAGAGCGCCCGTGAGATCTGCCAGCAGGACCCTCTGAAGGTGTATGACGACGAGATGGATAAGATGCAGAAGACCTGGCAGAAACACAAACCCAAGCTAGAGCTTCCAGAGAAGCCTGTGGAGCCGCACATGCCAGATGTGCCTGAGGAGGCCCCCAAGCTTGACGTGCCGGGACGGGGTGCTGGCAGTTCCAGGGGGAAGCGGGAGCAGGGGGGGGGTGACAGTGGCAGTGACGGTGAGCCCTGGGGGATCAAGAGGGGGCTAGACTACGGCCTGTCGTGATGGCCTAGTTGTTGTCCTCCCGCAGCCTATTCTAATCTCATTGTGAACTACGCTTCCAGTGAGAGATGGTGTTCTTCAGTCGTGCCATGGGCATTGAACCCCTTCACACGGACTAGTTGCATGGCTGCAGGGCATGACTGCATGACCTTGTAAGCCGTGAAGCATCTGAAGAGTCGCCTTTAAAAACAGCCACCCCCCCAAAAACACAAAGTAGGGGCAAATACAAAGCTCTAGCACAAAGCCGAGGAGAGTTTGAGCGTACGCCTTACAACGCAGCCAACATCTGAACCACGGCGTCACGCACAGCATTGCCATGCTCACGCCTCACATGCAATGGGGGTGGGTGAACGCTGCCAGGCCCAGGACCAGCATTAGCATGCCGCGCAGGCCCAAGACCATCATCACCCTCCTCCCCACCACCCTCTTCCTCCCCACCACCACCACCACCCTCAAACATTGCATCATAAGCCCTCTTCAAAGCAAGGTACTCGTCATCCTCCTCATTAGGAGCAGGCTCTGCACGGAGCTCGACAATGTTGTGCAATAGGAAGCAAGCCATAATCACCACGTTCACATACTGCAGAGTCACATCATGCTCACGCAGCAACACCCGCCACCTAGCCTTGAGCCTGCCAGCTGCACACTCCACCTTGCGTCGGGCTTTGCTATGTTGTGTGTTGAACCGTGTCCTGGCCGCACTCCTAGCTGCAATGGTGTCCTTGAATGCTGGCAGAACAAATGTGTGGCATGCATATGCAGAGTCTGCCAAGATGCACATGGGCACAACTGTCCCGTGGACAACCACCCTAGCGTCCCACAGCAGCTGGCCCAAAGCACCCTGCAAGCCCATGCTCACCTCACTCTCAGCAAACGCACGGGCATCATGCATGCTGCCTGCATTACCCACCTCCACAGCCACCCACAGCCCATCACCATCACACAAGGCCTGCACATTGATGGAGGTGAAGTGCTTGCGGTTGTGCATGGCAGGCACACCAAAGTCACGATGTGCAATGTGCGTGCCATCAACAGCAAAACAACACTGTGGCACGCCTTGACCGGCCATCATGAATTTGGCTGCGCTGACTGTGAGTTGAGCTACAGTGGTAGGCATACTAATCATCCCGCCCAACTGGCTCATGATGGCTGAACAAACAACGTGCACGGCGTCGTGCACCGTTGCATGCCCCCGACCCATGTCATCAGCGACGACTTGCATTGTGGCACCTGAGGCCAGGTACCTGAGGGCCAATGCAAGACGTTGCCCCGCAGTGAGCCGCTGGGTCTTAATGCGGGGGCGCAGCTGAGCTTTGAGCCAATCAAACGTGGCTCGCCCCATTCTGAAGGCGCTGACGTAGTGGCTGTCGTCGCAGAGCCACTGGCCATCGTCGGTTCGTGCTTTGAGCCCCGTCTTGTACCAGTCGTGAGATCGAGGACTGATGTCCCAATTGCGCCTGCAGCAAGTACGCAGGCCTTCACCAAGCTCGGTTACCCGCCCTACCCCGCACTGGGTGCCGCACTACCCCCGCCCAATAGCGCACCTACGGGCCTCCCCTCCCTGTTGGAGGATAAGGAAGGCTGCGTCCGCATCAGCATCTTCGTCCTCCAGCCTACGCCGACGCCGACGTTGATACTCATCCTCGCTGTCCTCGCTGTCGCTTGCCAGAACAGCCGCAGTCGCAGTCGCAGCCGCAGCCGCAGTCGCAGGCACAGCAGGCCACGGGTGGTTGGCCCCAACCGCCCCAACCGCAGAGAATCCGAGAAAAATAGAGGCCCTATTCGCGGTCGCAACAATAAAATTTTCGTATTTATTGCCCTAACCGCTGCACTTTTTGGCCGCCAGCATCACTGACTGGGGCATTTGGGCTTGTGAGCACGCATCGCTATTGCAGAGCAACTCCTTAGACCTTCGCGGTGCTAAATAGCGAGAAAGGACGCCATTTTTCAAGGTCTGTTGGGCAGTTGGTGAGCAGTAGTTCGTATTCATTAGCGCCCTTTCGAAAGGGCCTTCATGAATACGAACTATTGCCCATCAACTGCCTTGCAGTTCGAGTAGTTAGGCGAAGTATCCGCCGCGTCAGCCGTCGTCGTCAGCCACTTCGCTCACCCACTTGCATTAGAGCCGTAAGTCTTGGCAGCGATTGTATGGCGGGACCGCCAAAGCAAGCGCAGGACCCCATTGCCCACATCCGCATAGTGGCAATCGCAACAGCACAATGGCAATCGCACGATGGCAATGGCACAGTCAAAATGGCACAGTGGCAATGGCATAATGGCAATGGCATAGTGGCAATCGCGTAGTAATACCCGTGCTGTGGCCATCGCACTCATGCCATCGCACAGAGGCAACTGCTGCTATAGCACAGTGGCAATGGCATAGTGGAAACCGCACAGTGCAAGGCAATGTGCAAGCAATGGCCAATCGCTACCATCGCGAGGTGTCAATGGCACAATAGCAAACGCACAGTACCAGTCGCCCAGTAGCAATAGCATATGCTGCTGCAAGCACCGGCCACCACCACCAGCGTGAAGTTCGTTGACAACGGACAACGGCTAGATACTCAATAAATTCAAACTATCAATAAAACCGCGACCGCGAATAGGGCCAGAATACCAAAAAAGTCGCGAATCGGGCCCCCGTCTTAGGGATAAAGGGCTGCATGGATTTGACATCCACCGCCCCTGCACGATGTCCGTGTGACAAGGTTGACGTAGCTCTATCCAATTAATTCTCCCGGTAAGTGGCTACCCCATGGGGGTAGCCACCGTCACCCCCCACAGGGTAGGTTGCGCCAACCGACCAACCGCTGCCCGCCCAGCTGCTCCTGCGAACGCGGTCTGCGCTGCAACCCACGTATCAAATCTAACCTCCGTGCTCCGCAGCCATGCTTTTCACGGGCATATTTGCCTGCTCGCTGGCCTGGCAGCAGCATCGACAGCCGCAGTGACTACCATTGTTGCAGCACCAACGGAAGCAGAGCAAGCGGATGCAGCACCAGCCTCAGGAGCTGCGTCAGCGCACGATACAGCTGTAACCCCTACCGCAAAGCGAAACCCAAAGCGAGTGCGTCCCCCACGCACAGCTGAAGGACAGCAAGAAGACACGCGTGGAGCTGAGCTAGGCGCGGGCCAGGCGAGCTACAGGTGAGATGGTTAGGGTAATACCTAGCCACTAACACATTAGGGGCAGCACTAACAATTCGCCCCTTGCAGTACCCTTGCCAGAACTCTGTTGTTGTGTGCCTAAACATGCAGGCCTTCCACAATTACAGTTCAAGGGGCCAACAACAACATAGAACGGCAAGACCGGCAACCCGCCGCCCAGCCCCACCCCTCACCGCCGCAGCCCAGCCCTGCCCCACTCCCTCCCAGCCCTGCCCCATCCAATCCCAGCCCTGCCCCACCCAATCCCAGCCTTGCGTTGCCCCTCCCCTCCCTGCCCAGCCCTGCTCCACCTCCTCCCAGCCCTGCCCCTCCCTGCCCAGCCCTGCCCCACCCCCTCCCAGCCTTGCGTTGCCCCTCCCCTCCCTGCCCAGCCCTGCCCCACCCCCTCCCAGCCCTGCCCTACCCCCTCCCAGCCCTGCCCCCTCCTTGCCCAGCCCCACCCCACCCCCTCCCAGCCTCGGGTTGCCCCTCCCCTCCCTGCCCAGCCCTGCCCCACCCCCTCCCAGCCCTGCCCCACCCCCTCCCAGCCCTGCCCCACCCCACCCCCTCCCAGCCCTGCCCCACCCCACCCCCTCCCAGCCCTGCCCCACCCCACCCCCTCCCAGCCCTGCCCCACCCCATCCCAGCCCTGCCCCACCCCCTCCCAGCCCTGCCCCACCCCATCCAGGCCCCCTGCCCTGCCCCCTGCCCTGCCCCCTGCCCTGCCCTGCCCCTCCCTGCCCTGCCCTGCCCTGCCCTGCCCTGCCCTGCCCTGCCCTGCCTGTTCATGTGTGGCAGTGCAGGCTGCAGGTAGCAGCAGGCTGCAGGTGTGCTGCGGTGCATGAGCAGCAGCAGCAGGCTGCAGTGCATGTGTTACAGTGCATGAGCAGCTGTGCAAGGACAACAGCAGCAGTGTATGGGCAGCAGCAGCAGGCTGTAGGTGTGTAGCAGTGCAGGTTGAAGGTGTGTTGCAGTGCATGAGCAGCAGCAGCGGGCCGTTGTGCATGTACTGCAGTGCATGAACAGCTGCAGCAGCAGGCTGTAGTGCATGAGCAGCAGTGCATGTGCAGCAGCAGCAGCAGGCTGTAGGTGTGTAGCAGTGCAGGTAGCAGCAGGCTGCAGGTGTGCTGCAGTGCATGAGCAGCAGCAGCAGGCAGAAGTGCATGTGCTATAGTGCATGAGTAGCAGCAGCAGCAGGTTGTAGTGCATGAGCAGCAGTGCAAGGACAGCAGCAGCAGTGGATGGGCAGCAGCGACAGGTTGTAGGTGTGTGGCACTGCAGGCTGCAGGTGTGCTGCAGTGCATGAGCAGCCGCAACAGGCTGCAGTGCATGTGTTTTAGTGCATGAGCAGCAACAGCAGCAGGCTGTAGTGCATGAGCAGCAGTGCATGGGCAGCAGCAGGTTGTAGGTGTGTTGCGGTGCATGAGCAGCAGCAAGAGCAGCAGGCTGTAATGCATGAGCAGTGCATGGACAGCAGCAGCAGGTTATAGGTGTGTGGCAGTGCAGTCTTGTATTAGCAATCAACAGCAACTTTGAGCCCATCTGAGAAGAATGTTGCATGGTACAAAAGCTTTCAAAAGGCTGTCCTGAGCTTCCGTTCAGTTCCATGCCACACAACGTGATTTGTCAGTTGTGAATGGTCAAGATGTAATGAAGAAAAGTGTGGTTGTCATTAGCCGTGTATCCTCGTCATACATGATACCTTGTATGGACAACACCACCACGCGGTGATGCGCTAATGCTGCAAACGTGGTAGCCACCTGCTACATACCCCCTTTGCATGTATGCATCACGGTCATGCTTAGCAATTGCAGGCCTGGCAGTGATCCACACCCAATGTGTCACAGCTAGCTGCACCACGGATGGTACCTATAGTGGAGGCTCACCAGAACCAGCCACATGCTAGGGTGTGGTGCGCCACATGCCCCTTGTATGGACAACACCACCACGCGGTGATGCGCTAATGCTGCAAACATGGTACCCGAGGTATGTAGGTGCTGTGTGTATGTAGGTAATGAGCTAGAGGTATGGCGGGGTGGTGTCACAGTGTGCCACAGTCTGACACAGGCTGACATCACAATGTACCACACCAACTGTGTTGGCTTACATCAAAGTGTACCACAACAGTTGTGTTGGCTAGGAGGCAGGGCGTTGCTAGCAGTGTTTAGGCTGGAAAGTCTAGGCTTCGGCGCGGCCCTTCCTATTTGGCTTGGCTATTTCGACTGGGTTGCATGCATGGTATGCATACGTTGGGACCAGGTGACTCTGGAAGTCAAGTTAGGTCACCTCTCAATGGTGAGGAATTACATAAGCGGTTGGTTGGATAGCATTACATGGCCACCACGTTACAAGGGATTACAAGGGTGTTACAAGTGGTAAGTTGTGCACATGCCCCTGCCCTCCTAGCTCATGTGCATGCCCTCAGCCTTGATTAACATGTCTTGGTATTGCTGCATGTGTTGTTTGATCTTGAACAACCGCCCTAATTGCAATGACTGCTGCAGCTGCCCTGACTCAGCCTCACCATGCGGCTCAGGCTCACCGCATGCCCCCTTGCACACACAATCATGTGCCGCAGCCAGACAAGCAGCCGGCCATGCTCCATAAGCAGCAGAGCTTGTTGCTAGGCGCACCTATCCCTGTTGCTCCAAGCTGGTACGTCAAGGGCTGCTGGGTGGGGTAGGGAAGGGGCTGCAGCGTGTGCCGTGGGGTGAGGGTGAGGGGAGGGGGGGTAGTAGGTGACTTGCTGCCCCTGCCCCACGTCCCCAAACTGGGTTGGTTGCTACTACTAGGCTGCTCAGCAGCTCAAGCAGCAGCAGCAACAACAGCAGCAGCACTAGCAGCAGCACCATCACCACTGGCAGCAGCACCCGCTCCATGCTGCCCGCTCCATGCTGTCTGCTCTATGCTACCAGCTCCAGGCTGCTACTCCATAGGCGGCTAGGTGCTGTGGGAGAGGAGAGGGGAGGAGGGTAGGTGGGTGGCAGACTTGGAAGTGGTGGTGGTGGGATGGGGGAGGGTACGGGGTACGGGGAGGGTACGGTCCTTGCTGGCTCCTTGTTGATTGCTGCTCTACGCCGCTACCGCCTTGCTTGCAAACACCAAGCCATGCTACTCTTGTCATGCCCCAGCTATGGACAACTGCAAGCAAACATCAGCCAGCAAGCAGATGAATAAGGACATGCATGACATGTTAGCAACCACCAAGCCACGGCAGAACATGCATGACCAGAGTTTGGCAGGCTGGGCTGACACCCTAACAGCACGTGCACTCACCTGAAGTCCTGGCTGTCGCTCCAAGCGCCTCCCAGCTGCTGCTCCTAGCTGCATGTTTGTCCACTACAGTCTGGCACTCTCAATGCTGTTGCTGACGTGCATGTCATCCAAGCCATCAAGACACATTGCGCATGTGGGCTGCCAAACAGTTGTGACGTGGCAGTGGTGCCTGGCTGCCGCTGTGGGAGCAGGGGGGTGCTGCCAAACAGCTGTGAGGTGGCAGCAGTGCCAGGCAGCTGCGGTGCTGGCGCATGCGGGCTGCCAAAAAGCTGTGACGTGGCAGTGGTGCCTGGTTGCTGCTGTGGGATTGCAGGGGGGCTGCCAAAAAGCTGTAAGGTGGCAGCGATGCCTGTCGAGTGCGGTGCTGGTGCATGGGGGCTGCCAAACAGCTGGGAGGTGGCAGTGAAGCCAGGCAGCTGCGACGCTTGCTGCCTGCTGCTACCGGGAATGCAGGTCTGCTGATTGTCACCTCTTGCTGCCATCATTGCGACGTGGCAATGAACTGATGGTGACTACAGCACTGGGCGCCTGCCTTGCTGACTTGCTGGCTACCTTGTTACCCTTCTGCTTGCGAAGTATGCACCTAGCTCCCATGGCAGACAAATCACCACTGCACATGCTGCCTGTACGCATCAATGATTGGGCTGCAGCACCACGCATGGCTGCATCCGTGTCTGCCAGCATGCTGATGAGCTTGTAGAGGGAAGGATACAGCAACTCCACATCTGTTAGGATCTGGCTGAGATTCAACCCAGACGCTGTCAAATCGTTGCAGCCTTTCTTCACTCCAGTGCTGCTAAACACATGGATTTTGGCGGAGCGGTGTGCAAACTGCGGTGTGCAAACTCTGGATATGGCGCCGCTTCTTGTATATGCCATAGCTGTTAGGGGGACGAGCTCGCTGTGGGTTACAGCTGCATCGTGCGCTGACCTAGCTCCTGAGGCTGGTGCTGCATCCGCTTGCTCTGCTTCCGTTGGTGCTGTAACGATGGTAGTCACTGCGGCTGTCGATGCTGCTGCCAGGCCAGCGAGCAGGCAAATATGCCCGTGAAAAGCATGGCTGCGGAGCACGGAGGTTAGATTTGATACGTGGGTTGCAGCGCAGACCGCGTTCGCAGGAGCAGCTGGGCGGGCAGCGGTTGGTCGGTTGGCGCAACCTACCCTGTGGGGGGTGACGGTGGCTACCCCCATGGGGTAGCCACTTACCGGGAGAATTAATTGCTCTGGTCACCCCCGCCATTGGCCCCGCAATTCACTTTTTGGCACCGTCTTTGACCCGCTGCATGTAATTCTTCCACCATTGGGCTCTACATCTCACAACGGTGTCGCTAGCAGGGTAGGCCCTCTTTTGTCGATTGTACTGCATTGTCTCGACGACTTGACTAGCTTCGCAATGGCAATCTCCATCTGTTTATATGCGTGTCGTAACAGGAGAGGTGGATTGGTGGCCGGAGGCATTTCCGTGCCGAGCAGCCTTTGCTGCCGTTGGACTGGGCAACTCGCGATACATCTCAGGTAAGCACGGGGTGCTATTTCTTAGTGCGTTGTGCATACGATGTCAACACATGCAACCAAATCTGCTGACCTCCACAGGTGCTTCGCTGATTTGAGGATCAACACCAAACCCACACCAGCCCAAGGGCTCATAAGCAGCATTGCAGCAAGGCTATCAGACCTTGAAAACAGTGCCTTGGAGGTGAGTAATCTTGTAATACACGTCACCTTGATTAAGTCAGTTTGATGTTCACTCGCACACTCCCGTAACGCATGACAGGCATGAATAGCTGAGGGTAGCACACAACAGTCACCTGCCCGACTTTCATCTCTTATTATTTCTTATGAACGACGCTACGCCTCAATATGTTGAGCAAACATGTGTTTATGTGTTTCTATGCGCAGGATGCCGTCGACATACTACCACCCTTATCTCAACAGTCCAACAGCTAGGGATGAGCCCGATGCTAGACTGTGTGTTGTTTGTGGACTCACGTGTGCAGCCAAGAATAGGGATGGGTTTGTGAAGGTTCACCGAGTGGGGGAGGATGCGTGCCACGGCCGCTACCTGGTTGTCTTTGGCCGCGCTAGCGTGCTGATGGGCTGCGTGGTAGATGCATGCCAACGTGCAGGGCTTGCCCCCCTGGCGCATAGAGATTGCGTCAGGATGCACCAGAAGCAACAACCCCCTCCTCCCTCCCCACCCCGGCAGCCACCTCCTCCTCCCCCCTTCTCCCTCCCCCCCTCCTCCCTCCCTCCCCACCCCACCTCACCCCACCTCCTCCCTCCCCCCCTCTTGCCTCCCTCCACATCCTCCTCCTCCCTCCCCACCCCGGCACCCACACCTCCTCCCCCCTCCCCGCCACACTCTCTACATGGCCAGACCCTGGAGCAGCAGCCCCCTCCCACCTCCCTGCCCCCCGAGCTGGATGACCAGCACCAGGATCAAGTGTCTCCATGCCCCTCCCCCCCGCCTTCCCCCCCGCTGCAGCCACCCTTGCCACCCTCCCCTCCCCGACCCTCTCTTCCAACCCCCACCCAGCAGCCACAGCAGCCACCTCCCACCTTCATTGCCCACAAGTAAGTAGTAAGGGCTGTGGTTGAAGCTATGTGTCAGGTGCCAATGAAGTGGTCTACAACTTGTGTAATGTGTCTTTTGTTTTGCAGGTGTTGGCAATGTGGTGCCTTACAACAACCCGGAGGCTACCCCCAGGTCGACCATCACCAGCCAGAGCAGCCACAGTTTGACTATGAGGCAGAGCTTGCCTTGGTAGCACAATTCCAAGAGCAGTTCCATGAGCTGGATCAGGCATTGACTGCCTTGCAACCACATCCAGACCCACCAGCACAGCCTGCCAGGACCCCACTGAGGCTGTTCAACCGGTTTGCTTTGCTTGACCTGGAGTCTGGGGTGCAAAAGGAGCAGGAGGTGATTGAAGTGCAAGTGCTACCTTCGGCACGCAGCCAAAAGCGCCGCCGCTTGCTGCTGGCCACACCTCCAGCCCACCCCACCCTCCCCACCCTCCCTCCCCACCCTCCCCACCCCACCCTCCCTGCAGTAGCCCACCCCACCCTCCTTGCAGCAGCCCACCCCACCCTCCTTGCAGCAGCCCACCCCACCCTCCTTGCAGCAGCCCACCCCACCCTTCCTATAGCAGCCCTACAGCCCTGCAGCCTTGGAGCAGTCCTGCAGCAGGTGCAGCCAATGTTGTTGCCTGTCAGGGGCTCTCAAAAGCGACAGCGTACACAGCCTCCCTCTACAGCTACACCTGACCTCACCCCCACAACAACCGCCACCACCAGCCCGGCAGCCACATCCCACTCAGTGTTGTTGCGTTACATGGGCAATGTGGCCCGTGTCCTTCAGCATTTGTCTTGGAGTGACATGTGCCTGCTGAAGTTGAGGAAGAAGGTTGAGGCACCACGGCACATGTAACACTGAAAGCCAGAGCCATCCCGAGGCATCCCGACAACATATTGCCAAGTGATGATGTAGCGCTGTCATAAGGCAGCTTACATTTACATAGAGTCATGCCGCAACGTAAGTGAGGTAAGGGGTGCCAGCTTGCTGACTTGTGCGCATATGCACGAATTATATGCTCCATGCACTGACATGCAAGCAGGCGTACTGCACTTGTGCCGTTGGCTTACGGCGTGCGTAGAAGGACTGCCAGCCTCGCCTTATGATGTGCGTGAGTCTTTTAGGAGCGGAAAGCACAGGTCAGGTTTGGGCGGGCGCCGATCTGAGCTAGTGTTTTGCGGCTGCGGGGTGCCGGATACGCCTGTTACACCCAACTGCGCCAAAACTTTGTCGCGAGCTACACGGAGATTCGCGCCCCAGACCGTCTCACATTTGCGGGGCCAATGGCGGGGGTGACCCTCTATCAATTCTTTGGCCTCGCAACTCACACACCTTCACAAGCTCTAATCCCACAGCCCTCATGCTACACCAAAGTGAAGCACGAGTTGTAATCAAACACAGGCTGCGGGATCATTGCTGTAAAGGCTACTGCTAGTGTGCCTAATGTCCAGTTCAGCTCAGCCTTCCGGTGTGTGTGCCTCCAGGTCTACTACTAGCTCGAGCTCTAACCACCAACCCCCCTAACGATAAGGGACAACGGCTTTTCCGGACTCATTTCTGCACGGATTTACACGCGGATTGAAGCGCCGGAATGCGGCCGCGCTGAGGCAGACGCTGAGCTGGTCGGGCATGTTGCCGGGTATCCGACCCTACCGAGCCTGCGGACTTGATGTAGTACTAAAAAGCCAGTAGCAGTGAGTCCCTCATTAACGCGATGGATAGTGCGCGATGTGTTAGGAGCCCGACCTCATGTCCAACATGAAAACCAACATGCGCTGGCTCAGGGGCTCTGGAACTAGGAGGAGACCACGGCATGAGCACAGCAGTGGCAACTGCATCAACCCCTTGTTGATTAGGCTCCAAGAGGTGGGCTAATTCTCCTCCATGTTGCCCACTCTGCTGATGCTGTCTGACGACCATCGAACTAACTCTCCAGCCCTACGTGACTGGCTAGGGAACTCACTTGTGGACCCCCTGCCAAGTTTTCATCTATTGTTGAGAATTGTTAAGAGACGTTTTAGAAGTTGGCGTGTGCACATGCCTGCATGCATGGGCTTGTCCTCCAAATCCCACCCCTACAGATGCAAGTCGCGCAAGCTGCAGCTGCAACGATTCAACTACGATTCTACTACGATTCAGCTGTGACACGCCTGATAAAATGTTCACATGGGTCAGTTTGGGTCACACAGGCCACCCAAGGACATCGCGTTTGCACCGTTCCGCTCTATAGCTCAAGCCGTGTCTGTGTCGCTGGCCTCTAGTATGTTACGCGACCATGTAAGGCTAAGCTAATGCCGGTTAAGAGATCTGGATCTCCCCTGTGAGAAGTGTGATGTGGTGAGGTGATCTGAGGCCGGGTTCGATTCCCGGGCAGACTTCCTGACAACGCCCAGTCTGTCATGGAGAACTCAATCACCGCCACTCATCACGCAACAGTTGGTTTCCGACCCATGTTCCTGAGTCCGACTGGATCTATTTGCCACGTATCTGCCTGAGGATGAGCGGCAGAGGACGTCCTGGTTGGCGTGTGTAGACGCGCTTGAGTCGGAGCTGGCTGTAGTGCGCCATTTGAGCTGGCCGTAGTGCGCCATTTATGGAATTGTCGCGAAGCGACGGCTGTGTGTGGGCTCTGAGATGAGCGAAGAGGCTAGAGAGCCTGGAAACCAGTGGCTAATGAGCCTTTGTGCGGTACAACCAGTCGGCGGAGGTTTATTCTGCGAGAGTGGCGATGGAGGTGACAGTAGTCGTCGAGAGGCCGGTGATGGCTCAGTTGGGTGCGAAGAAGTTGCGCGACCCAGGTCGCTGGTGCAAGCCGAAATATTGCAATTGTTGTTTAGGCGGACTTGGCCTGGGAGAAGCTCTTGATCTTGTGCCTATGTTTGAGGCCAACTCTGCGTGTAAGAGAACGGCTATGGGGCTCTGGATGCACCACCGAATGCTGCAGAGGTGCAGCCTGGAAGGCTGCAGCTACCTTTTCTGTTTGAGGGCCGGCTAGGTAACAAGCCGTGCAGAGTCATGCTTGACACAGGTGCCAGTTGCACCATAATCAGCAAGGAGTGGTTGGAAAGACATGAAGGCAATGTTAACCCTGCTGCACTACAAAGGAAGATCATGATGGAACCTCTGAGAGTGCTGACCGCAACCAATCAGCCTGTGGTGATCACTGAACGTCGTTGTGGCCTGCTGGAGGTGCAAAAAAGCAAGACGAATTGCAATGCAGTGGTCATGCCAGGAATGCTCAATGGTGTCGACCTAATCCTAGGTGTCGATTGGATGCACGAGCACGATGCAGTGCTTAAGGTGAAGCACGGGGTGTGCACGCTGTTTGAGGCACTCGGAGAGTCGGGGAAGCCTGTAAACCTGTTCGCACTGCAACCAAAGCATCTGCCTGGGTTTGCGGCTGTTGCTGCTATGAAGGAGCAGTGGGAAAGCGCAGCCGAAATTAAGCTGCTCAGTCCGGGCCAGGCCGTGCGACAACTGCGGAAAGGCTGCAGTAGCTGGCTGATGCTAGTGAAACCTGGCGATGCTGGCGACCAGGAGGGCTGGCACCAGGGCAGCTTGGCAGCTGCAGTGGCTGGATGCAGTGAGCAGAGCACGAAGGCTGAGCAGGACCCCTGGCTAGTGCCACAAGCAGTGCTAGATGGGTTGCTATCTGAGTATGCTGATGTGTTTGGGGACATGTCACCGGGGTTGCCCCCTGACAGGCCAGTGGGGCACACAATCAGGACACCACCCGGGGCTGAACCTCCCTACAAACGTATGTATAAGCTAAGCCCTAGAGAGGAGGCTGAGGTGAAGAAGCAGGTGGCTGAGCTGCTGGCCAAGGGGTTGATTGAGCCAAGCAGCAGCCCATACGGGGCACCAATCCTGTTTGTGCAAAAGAAAGATGGGAGCCTGAGGATGTGCATTGATTACCGTGCTCTCAACAAGTTAACAGTGAGGGACAGGTACCCCCTACCAAGGATTGACGACCTGTTTGACAAACTGGCTGGCAAGAGGGTGTTCAGCTCCCTAGACCTGCAGTCTGGGTACCACCAGATCAGGATCACAGAGGAGGATGTACCTAAGACTGCCTTCTTGACGCCAATGGGCCAGTTCCAGTTCAAGGTGCTCTGTTTTGGGCTGACTAACGCTCCTGCTACGTTCCAACGGATGATGAATAACGTATTCAAGCCTTTGATCAATGAGTGTGTGTTGGTGTACATTGATGACATTCTGGTGATGAGCAACACCCCTGAGGAGCATGTGCAGCACCTGAGGCAAGTCCTGCAGCTCATGCGAGAAAACAAGTTCTACGCCAAACTGGCAAAGTGCGAGTTCAACAAAACGCAGCTGGCGTTCTTGGGCCACATCGTGGGCAGCAAAGGGATTGCTGTCGACCCTGCGAAAGTGCAAGTCGTGAAAGAATGGCCGACGCCGCGCAACTTAAAAGACCTGCAGGCCTTCCTGGGGCTGGCTAACTACTTCAGGAGGTTCATATCCAATTTCAGCTCTCTGGCTGCGCCGTTGATGAATCTGACCAGCAAGCAAGTGGCTGCTGCGTATAATTGGGGGCACTTTGGGGGAGTTGAGCTAGAAGCATTCAATGGCCTGAAAGAGGCGCTGTGCTCTGCTCCTGTGCTGGCTCTGCCTGACTTCAGCAAGCCTTTTGTAGTGTGCACCGATGCGTCGCTGGTAGGCACCGGTGGGGTGCTGATGCAAGATGGCAGGCCAATTGCTTACACAAGTAAAAAGATGTCCCCAGCTGAGACGCGCTATGCCACTGGAGAGCAAGAGCTGCTGGGTATCATCAGAGCAGTCAGAGAGTGGAGGTGTTATTTGGATGGAGCGGTTGATGTTACAATCCTGACTGATCACAATCCCCTCATCTACCTGCAAACACAGCCCAACTTGTCGAGGCGGCAGGTCAGATGGATGGAAGAGCTATCACGCTACGAGTATGAGATCAAGTACATACCCGGTGCAACTAATGTGGCTGACCCTATCAGCCGTAACCCCGCTCTGGCCAATGAGGTGGCGCTAACAAGCTCATCATCACCACAAAATGCTGACTCTGAAGACGCCATGACTGTGATCATGACGCTAAGCTCCCGGGCTGAAAGGCCAGTCTACGCCATAACTACACGCCGCACTGCTGCCCGGCTGCGAGAGAATGCTGAGCTGGGGCAGGTGGCTGCCCGGGAGGCTGCCCAAAGAGCAAACCAGCTGGTCCCACCAGAAAATTTGGCTGCTGCCCATACGCCTGGCCAGGCAAGAATGACAAGTGCACAACAAAAGAAGGCGCAGCCAGGTGGGGGGGAATCCCTGCGGCAGCAACAACAAACAACAGAGTCACATAACAAATCAAACAAACAAGGTGATGACGGGCAGTCCACAACTGAGTCGGGTCCCTTAACCCTAATGCAGGCAATCAAACAAGCCTATGCGGCTGACACACGCTTTGCTGATGAGGCCTTCACATTGCAGCTGTACCAGCATGAGGGGCTGTGGCTGACTGAGTGGGGCAGAGTGGTGGTGCCTGATGACGCTGCGCTGCGGAAGAAAGTGATATACACCATGCATGACACCAGGTCTGCTGGTCACCTGGGTATGACGAAGACCCTTGAGCAGGTGACGCGCTGGTTTACATGGCCTGGTGTGTCAGAAAATGTGAAGAGCTATGTGCGCAGCTGCCACTCGTGCCAAGTGAACAAGTCAAGTGCCAAGAAGCCTGCTGGCCTGCTGCAGCCGCTGCCCATACCTGAGAGACCGTGGGACAGCGTGTCAATGGACCTCATAGTGAAGCTACCTGCAAGTGGGCCCAACAAATATGACTCAATACTAGTGTTTGTGGACAGACTAACAAAGATGGTACACCTGGTGAAGACATGGGAGAGCATGACTGCCACACAATATGCAAAGCTGTTCCTCGAGCACGTGTTCCGGCTGCATGGAATGCCGAGGAGTGTGGTCAGTGACAGAGGACCCCAGTTCCATAACAAGTTTTGGGCTGAGGTGACCAAGCTGCTCCAGGTCCAGGTGAACCTATCCAGCGCCTACCACCCTGAAACAGATGGCCAAACAGAGCGAGTTAACCGGGTAATTGAGGAAATGCTGAGGCACTTCATCAGGCCTGACCAGCGGGACTGGGCGGAGTACTTACCTCTGGTGGAGTTCGCCATCAATAATGCCTGGCAGGAGTCGGTCCGCAGCACGCCCTTCTACCTGAATTACGGCTATCATCCGCGGCTGGCTGAGCTGCTCGACTTGCCGCAGAAGGTGCCGCAGGCGCATGATTTTGTGAAGGGCACGAAGACAGCGGTTAAGCAGGCGAGGCAGTGCCTAGCGCGGGCGCAGAAGCGCATGAAGTCATATCAGGATAACAAACGGCGTGAGGCACTTTACCTGCCTGGGTGACATGGTGCTGCTGAGCACACAGAACATGAGGGGTAAGGCTAACCAGCCTGGAGTCCGTAAGCTAAAGCCTCGCTATGTGGGCCCATTCAGTGTGCAGTACATGGTGGGCAAGGCAGCTGTGAAGCTGTGGCTGCCAGAGGAGTGGTCTCGACTCCACAACGTGTTTCATGTGTCCTTGGTGAAGCCCTATCGCACAGATGCTTCAGGGGCAGTGCCTGGGCTGGCTGGACCACCTCCTGTGCAGTGGCTAGATGGAGAGCCCCAATACACAGTGGAGAAGGTGGTGGGCCACAGGCTGGAGCCCAGCAAAGGCAAGCGCAAGGGCAAGTGCAAGAAGAGAAGGCTTGAGTTCCTGGTCAAGTGGCAAGGACACGGTGACGAGCATAACACGTGGGAGTTGAGCACTCAGCTGGTGGGCTGCCAAGAGCTGTTGGCCAGGTACCTGACAGAGCACAACCTGAGAGCCGAGGCTGAGGAGGCGGCTGATGGCGAGGCTGAAGCTAAGGATGATGTTGAAGCTGAGGCCCAGGCCTGATGGTAGAGGCATGGTTGGAACTCAGACACCTAGCGCTAGTGTGGGCGCGAGTGATGGCACAATGTGCCTGAGCGGGGCAACACCACAGTGGTCAGCTGAGGACAGCTGAGCCAGGTGGGGGGGAATGTTACGCGACCATGTAAGGCTAAGCTAATGCCGGTTAAGAGATCTGGATCTCCCCTGTGAGAAGTGTGATGTGGTGAGGTGATCTGAGGCCGGGTTCGATTCCCGGGCAGACTTCCTGACAACGCCCAGTCTGTCATGGAGAACTCAATCACCGCCACTCATCACGCAACATAGTACGGCCGCGATGGTGGTGGGCGAACATGTTCCCTCGCGGATGAGCTTGTAATAGTGGTCTCTATCACTAGGCATCGCACAAATTGTTCCAGCGACGCGTTGCAAAATCACGTGACGGTCCAGTCGAGCGCAACAGGAGCCGGAGGTGCATCTATAGTCCTAGTTTGCTCAGGTACGTGGCGTAACACCAATAAACGCGACATGCCCCATGCCTTGACTGACCAGAATTCGGTGTTTCTCCGACTGGCACCAGGCACTAGCAAGGGCTCCATCCGCGACCGTTGGCACACACATGTGTCCGTGGCAAACCCATCTACACAACAGGTAAGGTTGCTGCAACATGCAAGTGAGGTGTGAGTGACAACTTCACAACAAGCCCATGGCACGCCCAGCCATGCCACAGCCATGATACTGATGAAAAGGTATGCCACTTAGCTAGTGGCCTGCTTGCACCCAAATGAAACTACAGCCCAAGTTTCATTTGGCGTTGACGATGCGTACACTAACATGGGTATGCAACCCCCAAAGCTCATGTCCTCTCACTACCACCATGTGCCATCCTATTCGGCTGCAGGAAGGCATGTCAAGGTTCAAGCACTCCAACCAGGGCAAATGTGTGCTCTGTTGCAAGTGCACTTGCCCCAACGTCACCAGGGTGCTTAAATGCATGGGTAGCTGTGGGTGTGCACCAAGGGGAGGATGGGATGGAGGTGGCATGGCGATTGCGTCATGAAGCCTTGCGCCTTAAGGGTAGCCTCACTCGTGCCCCCGAGTACAAGCTGCATGTCATTGGGCCAGCCAGTGTTGTGGACAGCCAGTTAAAATCGGCTTGTGAAGCCAAAGACCTCGCCCTCATTGCTCACGTTGACTGTGTATAACTTTGTCAGAAACGGCATCAAGCTGCGAATGAAGCACCATCGTTCTTCCATGACCAGCAGGGGTTGCCAGCGCCTGCAGCTAGGATGGTGGGGGAGGCCTCAACTCCTTCTGCCCGGTGTCCACCCACCCTCCTAGCAGCTTGTAGCAGCGAGGGGCAGGGAGGGGAAGGGTTGCAGAGGCAGGGGCCTGGGCTGGCGCATGTGGCTGCAGGTCCTGCCCGGCGTCCACCCACCATCCTGGTAACCCCGGGGTGCAGGTGCTCTTGGCATGTGGTAGTGATGGTGGTGGTGGGGCAGGTGCTCCTGGCATATGGTGGTGGTGGGGGGGGGGCAGATGCTCCTGGCATGTGGTTGTAACGGGGAGAAGCCACAGGAATCTGGGAGAGCGGTGACACGTGTCGCGCTGTAAGCATGCGCTGGGACCTGGCACTTACTAGGCAGTGTTTCGTCCGCCCTAGCTGGCCCTCTGATGTTGCAGACGGGGCAGGGGGACAGGAAAGACGTGGGCTCAATCCACACGGTTCCCTTTACGACTTGGGCTTGGGGAGTGCCTCGACCGCTTGGTAGGCTGGCGGGTTACAATGAGGTATCTCAAGCTGCTGAAGCAGCAACAACTCAGTCCTTAAGTGCCTAGCAAGTGTGGAGATCCAGGGTAATGTAACTGCCGTCTGAGACAGCACGGCCAATCAGCATCAAGGAACCAATCAACATGCACCAATGATCAGCCCTCGCCACAACACCTAAACTAGAGATGTAGTCTGCGCACAACGCCACAATTGCGCCTAATCTGGCTAAGGAGTTAACAACATGAGAGGCACCCGCCCTTGTCACGCATTATGTCCGGTCACCTTGTGTGTTGTGACAGCTGTCGCGCTGTAAGCATGCGCTGGGACCTGGCACTTACTTCCCCCCAGTGCGCAAGGTGGTGGTACAACATTGAGGCGCACTATGTGAAAGTGCAGGTCACAGCACATGGCAACACAGGTCAAGGCACTTAGGGACTCGCTACGGGCAGGACAAGGTGGGCCTAATCCCATCCAAGCCTGAGCTCCCCGCGATACTGAGGATAGGAATCCAAGGGTGGCGCTAGTCGCCAATGGCTCACCCCTTGGTACCCTCAGGCCCATAGTGCCATGCCATGCGAGTCAGGGCATGCACATGCCACGGCCAGGCCCACATTCTCGCCATGACCTAGCCGCGCTGAGCGCCGCTGGCCGGGTGCTGGGGGAGCAAGGGTTAGGCTGGGCAGGACGGTGCCCTCAGGCTGCAGCCACCGACTATTGCGCAACACGGTCGGGCTGACCTTATCGGTGATGGTGCCATCTGCCCAGTCTACAGCAAAGTAATGAGGGTGGCACTGCTGGCCCTTGAAGCGCACCACCCCCCAGCGGCTTGTGCCCGGCTGGCGGGCCACACGTCCATGCAACAACTGGGCCGCCTGGGCTCGGTCCCGCCCTTGTTTGGTGGTGAATGCCTCCTGGAGTGGCGATGTCTGCGGCTGATGGGCGACATCTTGAGTGCGGCGTTGCACCTCTTGAGTTGTAAGGCCATTGCCAATGCAGCCTGCACAAAGCCAAGAACCCTCAGGCACGGCAGTGAGCTTGGGGGTGAGACAGAAGGTATGGAAGCCCTTGCCGCACCCATCGCACAGCAGCATGCGTTCGGCATCAGTAGGGGATTTGCAGATGGAGCAAGGAAAGTCAGCAGTGGGCCGTGCCAGTGTGTGATCAATGGTGGGATCAATGTCAGGTAGGTGACATGGGGCGAGGTTGCACACGTTCTCAGCCATAACCCGCCCGCACTTCCCCTGGAGCTTGGCTACCCCATTGACACCCACAGACACCACCCGGTAGATCTCTGGGCGGGCACTAAGCTGCAAGGTGTTACTTTGCGGGCGCTGAGTCCACACAAAGCTACCAGGGTGCAGCTGCCGGACAGCAGGCTTGTAGCTGCCGCTGTGGGTAGTGGCATAGCGGAGGGTGTCCCGGTGCTGAGCAATGCGGATGTTACCCATGGCGGCAGCCGTTTCACGGCTCAACACGGCAGAGCGCTCCAGGAGGTCGTGAGCAGCCACCACTGGGTCATCAAGGTTGACCGGGCGTACCATGCGCTGAACGACTGCAGGTGGGAGCACGGGTGCGCGGCCATACAGCAGGGAGTAAGGGCTGCACTTGGTGGCTTCCTGTGGTGAGACACGGTAACCCAGAGCAATGGCTGGCAGGGCCTCATCCCAGGCAGCGGGGTCACCACTGACAGCAATGTGCTTGCGGAGGGCATCCTTGAAGGTCTGCACCGCCCGCTCAGCCAGCCCATCTGCCTGGGGGTGGTGGGGAGAGGTGACGCGGTGATCTATCAAATGGCGCTGCAAGAGATCAGCAAACTCCCCTTGGAACTCACGGCCCCCGTCGGTGAGGACCTCAGCGCTGGCCCCAAAGCGACCGAGGACTTGGTGGTGAAAATGGTAGGCTGTGGTGCTGGCCAGTTTGTCAGGGATGGGCACCAGTTCCACATGCTTGGTGAGGTGCTCGATGCACACCATCAGGTATTCATGGCCACGGTGAGTGCGAGGCAGCGGGCCAGCAAGGTCCACGCCCCAGCGGTAGAACAGCCCTTGCACTGGAAGAGGCGACAGCTGGGCAGCACGTAGGTTGAAGCTGGCCCTAGCCCTATCACACACATGGCAGGATCTGAGGACGCGGGCCACATCCGCATGGATGCCTGCCCACCAGTGGTTGTGCAACAGTATGGCAGTGGTGCGTCGAACCCCAAAGTGCCCATTGCTGCCATGCATGGCCAACACAAGCTGATCACGCGCAGGAGGGGCTGGTACTACCTTGGTGCTGCCATCTGCCATGACACGCAATAGCTGATTTGAGTCCCACCGGTAGGCCTTAGCACGGCGTGTCACCCGACGTAGCTCGGTGGCAGACTGCCCAGGGTTGTGAGCCCCGGTGCGCAGGAAATGGAGTGTGGCTATGTCCGCATGGACGTCAGTGTCTTCCTCGGCAGCGGCCACAACTGCTGCTGCCAGACCGGCCGGTGAGGCAGTGCAGCCGACTGCATGCGAGGGGCGACTGGTCCATTGGGGCCCAGCACTTCCCTCCGGCACGCAGGCACAAGATGCAAGGCTGGGGCTGGGGTGGGTGCGGGAGAGGGTGAGGGAGATGGCCAGCAGGGTCTGCATGGCATAGGCGTCCATGCAGCGACCCAGGATTGCAAAGCGTTGCTGTAAGTTGACCCCAGGAGCTGCTGTGGCGCCAGTGCCATAGCCCAAGGCGCGCTCCCGCTCCACGACAGAAGGCTCGCTGCTGGTGCCGTCAGGGTTGAGGATCAGCCCCGGTCCGCGGCCACGGTAAGCGTACGAATGGGGGGTTGCAACAAGGGTGGGTAGCACTCGGAGGGGCTGTCCAGCCACCTCACATTGCCAGGCCGGGGGCGGTGGCCATGTGGTGGTGAGGGGTGTAGTGCGACCGGGGTCCAGGATGTCTTGCACCTGAACCTCATCAGTTGTGGCCTGAGCCACCACCACAGCTGCCGCAGCAGGGTCACACATATTGGTCCAGTAGTTGCGTAGGCGATGTGCATAAGAACCCACAGCAGCAGCATCAAAGCAGAGCGGCTCGCCAAGCACCTCACACAGCGGCTGAAATTGAGAGCGCACATTGACACTGTTGAAGTTAAACTGGACTGCTGCATTTTCAAGGATGTAAGCAGGTGGGCAGGTGCGCTGCAGCTGTTGCAAGGCACCGATGATGCGCAGGCAATCGAGGTGGGTGGAGGAGTGTGGACCATACATACCAGCTTGGGTGCCAGCAGGGGAGAGATCCTGACACTCCCATCCTGCCACAACTAACCATGGTCGTGCTGCTTTGGCGCCCGCATGCACCAGGTGTGCCGTGGTGATGCCACGAACGTCAGCAGGAAGAGTGGTGAATGCTGCCGCATAGGCCGAAGAGGGAGGAGCCGGGGGTATTGGGCAGACAGTGTAACCACACGATGGTGCGCAACACGCTGGGCAGCAGGGTCTGTGTCACAGTAATAGTACTGCTTGACCGCCATGCCATTGCGAAGGCACATCTCTAACCCAGCACATAGGCCCCCAAAGAGCTCCAGCAAGACCACGCCCTGAGTAGCAGCCGGGCAGAAGGTGCCAGCAATGCAGCAGGTATTGAGGCGCACCGGCTGTGCAACCCCATGAGCATCCCGTTGACCCACTGACATGCCCGCAAAAGTGACAGCAGGAGGTAGGGTAGCAAGAGTAGGAGCGGCCAGCTGGCACATGGCGGCAATGCGCGAATGGAGCACGGCAGTGGGGTCCGGCAGGGCAGGTGGCGCTGGAGGGTGGCGGGTGGCGTCTAGGTCCCCCCCCAGATTGCCCCACAGCAGGTCAGCAGGATGAGTGGCATAATCAGAGTCAAAAGGCCAATAGGAGGCACAAGCCCATACCACATTTTCGGTTGGTGTTGATGAAGGAAAGCAGGCCAGGGCCGCCGCGGGATCGGGATCAAGCTGGGCACCAGTGCCGTCCAGGCTGCCCGGTAGCGGCCAGCGGGAGAGCACGTCTGCATTCTGGTGCTTGTTCCCCGGGCGGTGCTCAATGGTGAAGGTGTAGTCTTGCAAGGAGAGGGCCCACCGGGCGTGGTGGCCTGTGAGGTTGGGGTTGGTCATCAGCCAGGTGAGGGGTTGGTGGTCTGTGACCAGGCGGAAGGAGGCACCATGCAGGTAGGGCCGGAGGGTCTTGATGGCCCACATGAACAACTCATCGGGGCGGGGCAGGCCATAGATGTCAGGCCGGGTGGCAGCGTTGAGCTGCCGGTAGTCAATAGCAAAGCGCTTGTCAGTCCAGTTGCCATGGACATCTTTCTTGGCAGGTAGGACAGGGGCAGCAGCGTAGCTGCATGGGCCCTCCACCGGGGAGATGATGCCGGCAGCCAGCAGCTCGGCGGTCTTGTCACTGCAAATCTGACGCTCTATGGGGCTGTAGCGACGCGGAGGACTGCGGACAGGCTCAGTAGTGGTAAGGGGGATGGTGAGAGGGGGGCGTGGACCATGGTACCCTGGCAAGTCTGACAAGCTATAGGAAAAGGCGTTGTCATGTGCCTCGATGACAGCTTGCAACTGGTGATGTTGGGCGGCAGTCATGTCAGGGTGATGGCCAAAGAGCATGCCCTTGGGATGCTTTGTGAAGCGGGCATCAGGCGGCAGATGCTGGTGTCCATCGGGCAGTGTGTGGGCAATGGTGACGCAGCTGAACAGGCATGGAAGGGCTGGCACCTCTTGCGATTGTTGGGGTGGGCAAGCATGCATGGTGGGTAGCAGCGCGCAGAGGATCAGCAAGAATGCACAAGCGTTGCGCAGTGTGCAGCCCTTACGCATGGCGTCAAGCAGCCCCTTCCCCGCGGTTGACCAGCGCTCAAGGAGCGGTGTGGGTGCCTTAGCGCGCTGCTTGCGGTCCCGCCGGCGGGCAGCCCCCAGGCCCAGTGGCTGATGTTTGGGGGTACGGGTGGGAAGTTGCTGCCTGTCCATGCCACGGCCGGGCTTGCTGCGAGGGGCCAGGGGGGGACCCCTGATTTCCACCCCTGGCTGGTCCTCCGCAACACTGGGGGTGTGGCTGCAACCGGAGGTGGCGCTGGCCGCACTTGGCTTACCCTCCGGAACCCCCAGGTAGCACGCGCTGGTATGGCCGCTGCTACCCTCCGCACCCCCGCTGATCACTGGGCTGGCCATGCAGGCCCAAAGGGGGCTGCCCTGCATCAGGCTAGAGGGGTCAGCCAAACTGCACTGGCTCAGCATGGTTGCACTGGACCATTCAGCTGGGGGCTCAAAGTGCAATGGCAAGGCATGGCGTGGCTGCGGGTGAGCATGGCTAGCCAGCTGAGGGGCGTAGGTAAGCAAGCGCCCTGGTAGGTCAATCTGTATGCCGTGCCGAAGCATGACCTCTGTGCCTATCACCAGGGTGTAAGGCAGGCTGCTGTGTTCCTCCACGATGTGCACGCGGTGACGGGAGCGGGCTGCATGGGGTGTGCCCAGGGCCAGACCCACCTCTACCACCACCGCACCCAGGGTCTTGAAAGTGGTCCCCCCGCTCTGGATGATGCGTAGCTGGGTGGGGAGCACCTCCAGTTGCAGCTGCTTGGCCAGGCCTGCCGTCATAAGTTGAGCGCCAGAGCCTGAGTCAATCATGACCCCAGGGATGGCATGGGGGTTGCCGTGCCTATCAAGCACGCTGAGCCCTGCGTGCACACTGGGGTTGGCAGCAAAGGGGAGGGCCTGCGGGGGAGGGGCCCCGGCACGGATGAACGAGGCAGGCGGCAGCGACGCGCTGGCTGAGGAGTTCTGGGCACTTTGGGCAGCAACCACACCTTGTGCCAGCGGTTGTTGTGCACGCAGCTGTGCCACCTGAGCCTCCACAATCAGCAATGACTGCTGCATGCCAGTAACGCGCTGATCAAGCGCATGTACAATGTTGGTTATGTCGGCAAGCACAACACGCTCAGGCTGAGGGGCTGCGGGCGGGCTGCGAGCTGAGGCACTACCCGGGGTGAAGCTAGTGGGGCGATCAGCGGCAGCTGCCAGGGCATGGCGCATGGCCTCAAGCGCATGCTCAGGGCTGGTGATGGGCACAGAGGTAAAGCTATGCATGGCTGCACCCTCATCTTCTACCATACCCTCAGCGGCGACCAGCGCATGGGTGGGAGCAGGGGGCCCCCAGTGTACAGGGCGTAGCTCGGGGTGCTTGGAGTAGCAGCGATCCTCGGTGTGGCCATCCTTGTCACAATGATCACAATGCAGCCGGCTGCGAGGGGGCCCTCCCCTTGGCTGCATGGCGGTGTGAGCACGCAACGGCGCAGCAGCAGGGGGCCGTGTGGCCATGAACAACCTGAACTGCTCAAACAAGGCTTGCTCGGCTGGCTGAGGGCTGCTGGCATTGACATGTGTAGGGGCGGTGGAGGGTGCAGTCCTAGGCTGTCCTTGCATGCCTATGTGGCATTCCGCGGTGCTGTGGCCTGTCCAGCGCTGGTGGTTCTCACACCATTGCAATTGTGATGGGGCAGGCCTAGGTGGTGGCATGGACGCATGCAGAGCATTGCCGAGCTGCTTCATCAGGCGCTGGGCAGCCTTGACAGCGCTGGCATCACCTCCCTTGAGCTGCCCCAGCAGGTCGGTCGTGTTAACGCCGATGGCGACAGTTGGCTTGCCAGCTGCCTGATCCAGCTGGAGCATGCCTACGAGCTCGTTGTAGACCTGTGTGGCAGCGGTCTCTGCACGGCCAAGGGCCAACTCGACCGAGTCCTCGCTGTGATGGGGCATGGCCAACCTAGCAAAGGCTGCCTTGCTGCGTTGCACAAAGGCCTGCCCTTGGGGGTGCAGGACATGACGCGGGTGTGGCTGCAGGGCAATAATGAACATGTTGACAGCACCTAAGCGGCTGAGATGGCCTTGCTCGGTCATGCGCACCAGCTGAGGCGACATGCGTGCCAGGAGCGACGCGGGTGCCTCCGTCCGCCCACTGTCACCCGTGTCACCCAGCCGCATACCTTGCACCTGTTGCTTCAGGAGCACGGGGTCCGCGAGGTCGTCGCGGACGATAGCCAGGAACATCTCAATGCATTGGGCGGAGTCCAAAGCGCTCTCGTCGTCGAGCTCCTCGTACCGGGCCTGATACTCCTGGATGACAGAATGCTTTACATAACCATCGCTGAATGCCGCAGCCGCGCGGCTGGGCAGCTTACGAAGCACAAGCGCGAGAGCACGGTCGCTCGACAGCTCGGCATCGTCGCAGAGCACATGAAGCGCGCTCTGAACGCACTGAAAAGACCGATCCAGCTCATAAGGCGACAGCACTGTACCGGAAGAAGGCAGCGGGTGCTTGACGCCGAACGAGGTGGCGGAGCTGAAGCGGGAGCCGTAGGTGGGGATGCCACTCGAGCCGCCGGCGTCGCCCGCGTTCGAAGCACCGTCGACGGACATAGCGCTCATGCCACGTCAGGATAAGCTTGAGATAGGCAGTGTTTCGTCCGCCCTAGCTGGCCCTCTGATGTTGCAGACGGGGCAGGGGGACAGGAAAGACGTGGGCTCAATCCACACGGTTCCCTTTACGACTTGGGCTTGGGGAGTGCCTCGACCGCTTGGTAGGCTGGCGGGTTACAATGAGGTATCTCAAGCTGCTGAAGCAGCAACAACTCAGTCCTTAAGTGCCTAGCAAGTGTGGAGATCCAGGGTAATGTAACTGCCGTCTGAGACAGCACGGCCAATCAGCATCAAGGAACCAATCAACATGCACCAATGATCAGCCCTCGCCACAACACCTAAACTAGAGATGTAGTCTGCGCACAACGCCACAATTGCGCCTAATCTGGCTAAGGAGTTAACAACATGAGAGGCACCCGCCCTTGTCACGCATTATGTCCGGTCACCTTGTGTGTTGTGACACACGCACCATAAACAACTGTTCTGTGCTTAAAACAGGGTAGCTCACACCGTCTCACATATCTAGAAGGTTCCATGCAGAAAACAGATGATATCTAAACCGTGCATGGGCCTATTCCTGCATTTGCTCTCAACCGCTGCACTTTTTGGCCGGGCGCAAAACTGGCTGGCGCGATGCGCGTTCTGACCCCATACGATTCTCCTGCACACCTGTAGCTGCTGGGGGAGCGTCTCAGCAACGCCAATGGACGACCCTTGGCGACCCAACCGCCGGACACAACCGCCGAGCATTTCATATTTGCTAGACCATGGTTTCATATTTGCTAGGGACCTTTTTCCGAACGCGGCAAATTTGAAGATAATTTGAAGAAAACTTGAAGATTCGCCTTAGAATGAGAGGAATGACGTTCTGATTTGCCGCCGTGCTGGTCAGGGGTCGCAGAGGCGCAAGCTTGACCTTTCCCATATCGCATATACTCCGCAATGGCAATGGGCATGTGGGATGGCGGCCACGGCTGGATGGACGACGTCGACAACGATGATGACCTTGAGATTGTCATTGCCCTAGGCATTCTTCCGTTGCTGTTGGCAGCCATCTTGCCTCTTGTGGTCGACCTCGCCCCCCCGCAGTTTGTCTAGAAGTTTGTCAGAAGTTTGTCTAGCATGAACATTAGGGCGCGACCGATCATATGACTTGCTGAGGAATTGGTCATATGACTGAATATGATGGCTTGAAGATGTGATATGACCGGGTCTGTAGTCAAGAGGACAATGTGGCAGATCGCCACCCCACCCCACCTGGGAACCCCGAGTGTACAGAGGGTTTGACGTCCTCCAAACCAGTATCACTCTCAATTGTAGTTAGTAACACTCCTCTACTCTCCTTCAGATTAGATCACGGTTGAGACCATGGTTGGAACCAGATTGAGACCACGGCAATGAGGTTACGGAGTTTTGCGAGTTTTGGCTTAATTACTTTTCATCATATTCCATCATGCTTGATCATATGGGTTCTCCCCACGGTTTCGGCCTGGGCCAAAACCGAAAAAGTGCGGGGAGGGGAGTGAGCGCAGAAAGCCACGGGAACCGCAGGCTGCGGGCTACAGGCGTGGGCCAAGCGGCTGGTGAGGTCGCGGGGTCCAAAGGCTCCCGAAACAGCGGGGCCGAAAATCCAAGGTGTGTCGCATGGGAAATCCTGTAGCGTAGCACGTTGCGCAGCGAGACGTGGTATCAAGATGAAGCGTGTAGTCTTGAGGGAAGCTGAGAAATGAAAGCTCTAACTGGTTGACTGGTCCCCCAGCCGCAGGTCCGCGAAGAGGTCGACAAATAGCTGTGTAGCAGCGGTCCCTTGTCCCTCGCTGTTCTACCCCGGTGCTAGGCTGGAGCTATAGAGCAGAGCAGCTGTGGTGCTGGGTAGGAGTAGCTGTGTGCTATGCAGCTGTGCTGCAGAGCAGCTGTGGTGCTGGGCAGCAGTACTACAGAGCAGCTGTGAGGCAAGCCAGGAGCAGCTGTGGTGCTGGGTAGCTGTGCTACAGAGCAGCTGTGGTGCTGGGCAGCTGTGGTGCTGGGCAGCTGTGATGTCATATCTTAAAGATTATTTCGGGCGCGCCTTAATGAACATGCTTGCTCTCTTTGTCGTTAACGCAATGCGTGCTTTGTGTAGGCGACTGCCCCGTATGGGCTGCTTCTATAAGTTTTCGATGAAGCCATTCTGGGGAAATGAGGAGTCCATTGTGGCTGACTCTGCATACCGCTGCCAAGCCTTCGTGATGCCTGCCATCAAGCACACTACTGCTGTTAGAAACCCAGCCATGGCTGTTTACAATGCAAAGCTCACATCCGCTAGGTGTTGGCCCATGGAGGGAGCATTCGGCAGGTTAAAAATGCGGTGGCGTGTGCTCTTGAAGGTGAATGAGTTGTCCTTGCGGTACTTGACAAATGTTATTCTAGCTTGCTTCATATTGCATAATGTTTGTGAGCGGCGACATGAGCCATTACCAGAGGGTGATCCAGCCGTATTAGACATGTTGCAAGAGTATGATGCTTTGTTTGAGGGCGTGCAAACCCACGAGTGACTCGAACCACCATGCGTATAGTTTGGGACGGGGTGAACTTGACCGATTGATTGATTGATTGATTGGCCGTTTGCGACGTATGAATGTGGTGCATGATAGGCGTGAAGCGTGGATGTTTTGTTGACATGATGTTTGTTGCGGGCAGGTAGCGTTGCGGTGAAACGTATGCCTTGTCTGTTTGTGTTTGGGGGTGTTGAGTAATGCGATGCGGTGTAATATGATAAACAATGGCGAACATGCGGTGCATGTCTTATCGATTGGACTATTTACAGTTGTCAATACATGACTGAACATAGGTGTCCTTAAACATCCTTGCTAACGTCTTGGGTAGCTATCCTTCTACTTGTCTCACGCCAAGGAAGCACATGGGATTAGTCATGGCTAATGGGGCTGTAGAAAAGTAAAAGACGGTGGGTTTGGTACAAGTCGAGGCCAACATGGCCGTTGCAGCATTGTTGTGAGGTACAAGATGGGGGGTAAGGTACAAGATGGGGGGGTAAGGTACAAGACGGGGGGTAAGGTACAAGATGGAGGGGTACGGTACAAGACGAGGACAGCTGTCGTAGCATTGGGGTGAGGTACAAGACGGGGGGGTAAGGTACAAGACGGGGGGGTAAGGTACAAGACGGGGGGTAAGGTACAAGATGGGGAGGATAAGGTACAAGACGGGGGGTAAGGTACAAAACGAGGGGGTAAGGTACAAGACGGGGGGGTAAGGTACAAGACGGGGGGTAAGGTACAAGACGAGGGGGTAAGGTACAAGACGGGGGGTAAGGTACAAGACGAGGGGGTAAGGTACAAGACGGGGGGTAAGGTACAAGACGAGGGGGTAAGGTACAAGACGGGGGGGTAAGGTACAAGACGAGGCCAGCATGGCCGTTGTAGCATTGGGGTGAGGTACAAGATGGGGGGTAAGGTACAAGATGGGGGGGTGAGGTACAAGATGGGGGGTAAGGTACAAGACGGGGGGGTAAGGTACAAGATGGGGGGGTTGGGTACAAGACGAGGGGGTAAGGTACAAGACGGGGGCTAAGGTACAAGACGAGGGGGTAAGGTACAAGACGAGGCCAGCATGGCCGTTGTAGCATTGGGGTGAGGTACAAGATGGGGGGTAAGGTACAAGACGGGGGGGTAAGGTACAAGACGAGGGGGTAAGGTACAAGACGGGGGGTAAGGTACAAGACGAGGGGGTAAGGTACAAGACGAGGGGGTAAGGTACAAGACGAGGCCAGCATGGCCGTTGTAGCATTGGGGTGAGGTACAAGATGGGGGGTAAGGTACAAGATGGGGGGGTGAGGTACAAGATGGGGGGTAAGGTACAAGACGGGGGGGTAAGGTACAAGATGGGAGGGTAAGGTACAAGATGGGGGGGTAAGGTGCAAGATGGGGGGGTAAGGTACAAGATGGGGGGGTTGGGTACAAGACGGGGGGGTAAGGTACAAGATGGGGGGGTAAGGTACAAGACGGGGGGGTGAGGTACAAGATGGGGGGGTACGGTACAAGTCGAGGCCAACATGGCCGTTGCAACATTGTTGTGAGGTACAAGATGGGGGGTAAGGTACAAGATGGGGGGGTAAGGTACAAGACGGGGGGTAAGGTACAAGATGGAGGGGTACGGTACAAGACGAGGACAGCTGTCGGAGCATTGGGGTGAGGTACAAGACGGGGGGGTAAGGTACAAGACGGGGGGGTAAGGTACAAGACGGGGGGTAAGGTACAAGATGGGGAGGGTAAGGTACAAGACGGGGGGTAAGGTACAAAACGAGGGGGTAAGGTACAAGACGGGGGGGTAAGGTACAAGACGGGGGGTAAGGTACAAGACGAGGGGGTAAGGTACAAGACGGGGGGTAAGGTACAAGACGAGGGGGTAAGGTACAAGACGGGGGGTAAGGTACAAGACGAGGGGGTAAGGTACAAGACGGGGGGGTAAGGTACAAGACGAGGGGGTAAGGTACAAGACGGGGGGGTAAGGTACAAGACGAGGCCAGCATGGCCGTTGTAGCATTGGGGTGAGGTACAAGATGGGGGGTAAGGTACAAGATGGGGGGGTGAGGTACAAGATGGGGGGTAAGGTACAAGACGGGGGGGTAAGGTACAAGATGGGGGGGTTGGGTACAAGACGAGGGGGTAAGGTACAAGACGGGGGGAAAGGTACAAGACGGGGGGTAAGGTACAAGACGAGGCCAGCATGGCCGTTGTAGCATTGGGGTGAGGTACAAGATGGGGGGGTAAGGTACAAGACGGGGGGGTAAGGTACAAGACGAGGGGGTAAGGTACAAGACGGGGGGGTAAGGTACAAGACGAGGCCAGCATGGCCGTTGTAGCATTGGGGTGAGGTACAAGATGGGGGGTAAGGTACAAGACGGGGGGGTAAGGTACAAGACGAGGGGGTAAGGTACAAGACGGGGGGTAAGGTACAAGACGAGGGGGTAAGGTACAAGACGGGGGGTAAGGTACAAGACGAGGGGGTAAGGTACAAGACGGGGGGTAAGGTACAAGATGGGGAGGGTAAGGTACAAGACGGGGGGTAAGGTACAAAACGAGGGGGTAAGGTACAAGACGGGGGGGTAAGGTACAAGACGGGGGGTAAGGTACAAGACGAGGGGGTAAGGTACAAGACGGGGGGTAAGGTACAAGACGAGGGGGTAAGGTACAAGACGGGGGGTAAGGTACAAGACGAGGGGGTAAGGTACAAGACGGGGGGGTAAGGTACAAGACGAGGCCAGCATGGCCGTTGTAGCATTGGGGTGAGGTACAAGATGGGGGGTAAGGTACAAGATGGGGGGGTGAGGTACAAGATGGGGGGTAAGGTACAAGACGGGGGGGTAAGGTACAAGATGGGGGGGTTGGGTACAAGACGAGGGGGTAAGGTACAAGACGGGGGGAAAGGTACAAGACGGGGGGTAAGGTACAAGACGAGGCCAGCATGGCCGTTGTAGCATTGGGGTGAGGTACAAGATGGGGGGGTAAGGTACAAGACGGGGGGGTAAGGTACAAGACGAGGGGGTAAGGTACAAGACGGGGGGGTAAGGTACAAGACGAGGCCAGCATGGCCGTTGTAGCATTGGGGTGAGGTACAAGATGGGGGGTAAGGTACAAGACGGGGGGGTAAGGTACAAGACGAGGGGGTAAGGTACAAGACGGGGGGTAAGGTACAAGACGGGGGGTAAGGTACAAGACGAGGGGGTAAGGTACAAGACGGGGGGTAAGGTACAAGACGAGGGGGTAAGGTACAAGACGGGGGGGTAAGGTACAAGATGGGGGGGTTAGGTACAAGACGAGGGGGTAAGGTACAAGACGGGGGGGTAAGGTACAAGACGAGGGGGTAAAGTACAAGACGGGGGGGTAAGGTACAAGACGAGGGGGTAAGGTACAAGACAAGGCCAGCATGGCCGTTGTAGCATTGGGGTGAGGTACAAGATGGGGGGTAAGGTACAAGACGGGGGGGTAAGGTACAAGATGGGAGGGTAAGGTACAAGACGGGGGGATGAGGTACAAGATGGGGGGGTAAGGTACAAGACGGGGGGGTAAGGTACACTATGGGGGGGTTGGGTACAAGACGGGGGGGTAAGGTACAAGATGGGGGGGTAAGGTACAAGACGGGGGGGTGAGGTACAAGATGGGGGGGTACGGTACAAGACGGGGGGGAAAGGTGCAAGATGGGGGGGTAAGGTACAAGACGGGGGGGTGAGGTACAAGATGGGGGGGTAAGGTACAAGACGGGGGGGTAAGGTACAAGATGGGGGGGTAAGGTACAAGATGGGGGGTAAGGTACAAGACGGGGGGGTACGGTACAAGACGGGGGGGAAAGGTGCAAGATGGGGGGTAAGGTACAAGATGGGGGGGTAAGGTACAAGACGGGGGGGTGAGGTACAAGATGGGGGGGTACGGTACAAGACGGGGGGGAAAGGTGCAAGATGGGGGGGTAAGGTACAAGACGGGGGGGTGAGGTACAAGATGGGGGGGTACGGTACAAGACGGGGGGGTAAGGTGCAAGATGGGGGGGTAAGGTACATGACGGGGGGGTAAGGTACAAGACGAGGCCAGCATTGCCGTTGTAGCATTGGGGTGAGGTACAAGATGGGGGGTAAGGTACAAGACGGGGGGGTAAGGTACAAGACGAGGCCAGCATTGCCGTTGTAGCATTGGGGTGAGGTACAAGATGGGGGGGTAAAGGTACAAGATGGGGGGGTGAGGTACAAGACGGGGGTTAAAGGTCATCAAGTCGCTGGTGAACAGGCTGAGTGCAACCTGTGGTGCAACAATTGGTGTGTGTGTGTGAGGGGTTATTGTGGTAATATTCTGGTAATAACACATGATGGAGTCCGGGTGTGAACGGAGTGTGAGTACGTGAGGAGACTGGAAATGTAGCGGCAGCAATAGGATGAGCAAGTGGTTGCTGACAAACGGTGTGTGTGCATGTGTGTTAGGGTTGGAAAGACAGGTAGGTATGACAAGAGGCAGATGCGGGATGGTATGCAACACACCTTGGTGATAAGGGTGGTGACGTTGTTTGTGCCTCCTTGTTGGGAGCAATGTCTTGCTCATCCTGGCAGGCAAACAAGCTGACATTGAGATGATGCATGCTGCTCTGAGTTGAGGATGGCAAAAGCGAAGGTACGCTCACCGAGTTGCTAGGCGAGGGGCGCAACCCATGGGTACCTTGCTCTCGTGTCAGCAGGTGGATGTTGTGCCTGTTCTAATGCGCACGTGTAGGGACAGGTGACAAGAGGGGCACGTGCTCACTTTGTTTATGGTCTTGTCGCCTTGCACTGCGTGGTCGTGCACATTGTGGTCACCACTTTGGCAAGTATAGGGCAGGTGTGGGTGCAGCAACAACAGTGTGGCAAATCTGCAACAGCAGATGCAGCAACATGGTGGGCTAGCAGCTGCAAGAAATGTGAGGAGCAAACAGGGTGTAGGGCAGCAATGGGCAGGGATGAAACAGCAACGGGCAAAGTGTGGGGAGCAGCGGGCAAGTGGTGGGGCAGTAGCGGACAGGTGGTGGGGTAGTTGTGTGCATGTGGTGGTGCAGCGGCGTGCATGCGGTGGTGCAGCAGCGGGACGGCAGTGGTGCACCAGTATGCAGGCGGTGGGTGCAGCAGCGTGAAGGCTCGCTGGAATTTTTGCAAACGCCTATTTTTTACGTGTGCAACACTATATGATAAGATCTGAAGTTCAAGCTCGTGGGGCACGTAACTTTGGTCTTGGATTACATGGATGCCACATGTGCGTGGTGGGGCAGCAGTGGGCAGGGTGTGGGGCGGCAGCGGGCAGGGTGTGGGGCAGCAGCGTGCATGCGGTGGTGCAGCAGCGGGCAAGGTGTGGGGCGGCAGCGGGCAAGCTGTGGTACAGCAGCGTGCACATGGTGGGGCAGTAGCGAACAGGGTGTGGGGCGGCAGCGGGCAGGGTGTGGGGCATTAGCATGCAGGCTGTGGGTCAGGGTTAGGGGCACAATATAAACTAATGCATTTGAGGTGTCTACGTGTATATCGCTTGGTAGTCCTTAATTGTTACACTGAGGAGGCGGGGGTTCAGAGGGGGAAAGGTCTAGAAGTAAGAGAAACTAGAGTATCAAGGGGAAGGGAGGTAAAGAAGCTTGGTACGTACCTGATGATGTCTCCGTTCTCCTCTAGGGCTGCCACCTTCTCAGCCAATGCACCCGAGGCAAATCTGACGCACTCTGACGCACCGGAGGCACACTTTGACGCACCCGAGGCACACTTTGACGCACCCGAGTCGAGTATTGTCCAGCGCTCGGCTGGTAGTTTTCGTAGGCTACAACTCCGCGGTGTAGCAGCTGTGTAGCAACCGGCCTTCTGTCAAATACATCAACTCCGCTAAAGACGCATGCTGCGGAAGCTGCTGCGCGAGCTGGTCCATCAAGGCTCTTTACGCACTGTGCATGGCCAGTGTTTTTGGTTGGTGCGTGTTCTATGTTGGTTTTCAGCATTGCACGGGCGAGCGAGGTGCATGGGCGACGACAATAACTGGTTACTTCTCCAGCTTCTCCAGCTTAGAGGGTAGTCAGAACAGGCATCGCATTCACAACGCGGTCATTGTGGCAAGGAAGCCGCGCAACCATCAGCCCACGCAGCCAGCCACATCGCACTAGCTTTGATGAGGAGCAGCGCGGGAGGCATGGAGCATATGCCATCATGTAGTCAAAGTCATTCGACTCGCAACACTGCCGCATGCCGCCAGCATATGTTGCAGAATGAGGCAGATGTTGCATGACGTAGGCAGCCAGGAGTCAGCTGCTGTGTGGTGAAGCGTGGCGTCGAGCGAGAAGCCTGGTAGCCATAGTAGTGCAGGCGGACACAATCAGCTAGGGTGGGTGGATGCACATACTGCTGGGGTGTTTAGTCATGATGCCCACCTGTTCATGAATTGCCCAGCCTGCGCTTTGCTGTAGGATGCAGGTCTGACAGTACCCTGTGCCCACATCCTTCTCTCACCCTCACCACCCCCACCACCTCTCTACCCTACCCTACCCTACCCTCTCTACCCTACCCTACAGCCCTACCCTACCCTACAGGACAGCACCAATAGCCAGAAGGTAGCCAAGGGGAGCAGCCAGGGGCAGGGGGAGGGGGAAGGGGCAGGAGCCAGGGGCAGGGGGAGGGGGAAGGGGCAGGAGCCAGGGGCAGGGGGAGGGGCAGGGGGAGGGGCCTCAGGGGCAGGGGCAAGGGGTAGGGGGCAGGGGCAGGGGCAGCAAGGAGGCGCAGCTAAGAGCAGCCAGGAGCGCAAAGAATCCCAGCGCGTAGGAACTATTCCGAAGTAGGAGCCAGTTCCCTGCCATTGCTGCTGCTTGTCTTGCTGTTGCTGCTCCTGCCATTAACGTTCCTGCTGCTAGTGCTGTTGCCGTTGCCAGTGTTGCTGCTGCTGCCACCAATGTTGATGCTGCCGCTGTCAATGCAGGCAAGGCGACAGCGGGGAACTGGGTTTGGCAATTGCCAAATGACCAAGTTGCGATCGGCTGTCTCATTAGCAAGAGCAGCAGCTAGGAGAAGCAGCTTGGAGGTCCTTGGAACGGCAGCTAGGAACCAGCTAGCGCTTACTGCAAGCAGAGAGGCCCATCCCCCTCCCACCCCCATCACAACCATCACATCCCTTGCCAGAAGCAGCAGCCAAGACCTCTTCTTTCACCTACCTCTTTTCCTTCACTACCCTCCATGCTTACTAACACTGTGGCAACTCTCCCCCATACATACTTCCCATGTTCGTCATAGATGGTCCATGCCATGCTGATTGCTTGTCATGGTGTGTGATTGGAGGTGGCACGTGTATCAAGTGCAAATAATCAGTTGTTGTGTGATAGGTGAAGCGTGACGCGGTGAGTCCTGCACCCCACCTTCTCTTCACAAACTCCATGCCACATGCCACAGCCCCTTTCTTATCCTACTTAAAGCCCTTATCATACTTGGAGCAGGCAGCTTGGAGCGGTCGCTATTAGTAGCAGTATCACGCCATGCCCACACACACAATAACCCATCCCATCCCTATCCCAATACCCCATCCCCATCACCCTTGTAGAGTTCGTTCTTCTTGTCATCTTGGTGTTGTGCATTAATCCATGTGCTTAGCAGTTCGTGAGGTGTTAGCTGTACCAGGACTGCAGTCCTTGCCTAATGTGGTGTGTTAATGGAAGTGTGTTGTCGTCGTGCTGTTGTCACCTTGTAGTGAAGTGTTGCTGGATGTAGAGATGTTGTTGTCACCTTGTGGCAATTTATGGCATGTGCCTAAGAAATTGTTATGTTGCTTAGCACTTCCGTAGCGACATGTTGCGTGTTGTAGCGATGAGACAAGCGAGACATGTAGTGTAGTGTATAGTATAGTGTACAATTGTAGTTACAATTGTAGGTAGTATATAGTCAATTATGGCAACCTACATTCCAAGCGCTACATCCTAGCTCAAGGTCACACGCTTCTCGGTAACCATTCACGTACAAGAAAAAGCCAACATGGCGGTTGTAGCAAAACGCAGCAGCAGAGCAATGTTACCGTTGGCCATGCCATGCTATGTTAGCAAAGGTAATCTTGTACACCCTACGTGTAGACTGTCGTTACTCATATTCCACGTTACCAGCTCACTGTATCCCAACAGCTGTACAGCGCAGTAGCCCAGCTGGAAGGCACATGCATAAGTGTACCTTCCGTGAGTGTAGTCTTACAATCCAGGCTGCTTGCCGCATGCCCACAAGTAGTCGGGCAAGCACTAGTCAAGCACACATCTGTTCCTCCATCCCATCAATGTTGACAAATGGGCATGTCAACCGTCCATGCCAGGCTCTACCATGGGTTGGAACATGTCAAGTGTGAATTGGTCAGGGGGCAGTGTGTGGGGCAGCAGCGGGCAATGTGTGGGGCAGCAGCGGGCAGTGTGTGGGGCAGCAGCAGCGGGCAGTGTGTGGGGCAGCAACGGGCAGTGTGTGGGGCAGCAGCGGGCAGTGTGTGGGGCAGCAGCAGGCAGTGTGTGGGGCAGCAGCAGGCAGGGTGTGGGGCAGCAGCGGGCAGGGTGTGGGGCAGCAGCGGGCGGGGTGTGGCGCAGCAGCAGGCAGGGTGTGGGGCAGCAGCGGGCAGGGTGTGGGGCAGCAGCGGGCAGGTGTGGGGCAGCAGCGGGCAGGGTGTGGAACAGCGACGGGCGGGGTGTGAGGCAGCAGCGGGCGTGGGGCAGCAGCAGGCAAGGTGTGGGGCAGCAGCGGGCAGGTTGTGGGGCGGCAGCGGGCAAGGTGTGGGGCAGCAGCGGGCAGTGTGTGGGGCAGCAGCAGGCAAGGTGTGGGGCAGCAGCGGGCAGGTGGTGGGGCAGCAGTGGGCGGGGTGTGGGGCAGCAGCGGGCAGGGTGTGGGGCGGCAGCGGGCAGGTGGTGGGGCAGCAGCGGGCAGGGTGTGGGGCAGCAGCGGGCAGGGTGTGGGCAGCAGCGGGCAGGGTGTGGGGCAGCAGCGGGCAGGGGTGTGGGGCAGCAGCGGGCAGGGTGTGGGGCAGCAGCGGGCAGGGTGTGGGGCAGCAGCGGGCAGGTGGTGGGGCAGCAGCGGGCAGGGTGTGGGGCAGCAGCGGGCAGGGTGTGGGGCAGCAGCGGGCAGGTGTGGGCGCAGCGGGCAGGTGGTGGGGCAGCAGCGGGCAGGGTGTGGGGCAGCAGCGGGCAGGGTGTGGGGCAGCAGCAGGCAGGTGTGGGGCAGCAGCGGGCAGGTGTGGGGCAGCAGTGGGCGGGGTGTGGGGCAGCAGCGGGCAGGGTGTGGGGCGGCAGCGGGCAGGTGGTGGGGCAGCAGCGGGCAGGGTGTTGGGCAGCAGCGGGCGGGGTGTGGGCAGCAGCAGGCAGGGTGTGGGGCAGCAGCGGGCAGGGTGTGGGGCAGCAGCGGGCAGGTGGTGGGGCAGCAGCGGGCAGGGTGTGGAACAGCGACGGGCGGGGTGTGAGGCAGCAGCGGGCAGCGGCGGGCAGGTGGTGGGGCAGCAGCAGGCAGGGTGTGGGGCAGCAGCGGGCAAGGTGTGGGGCAGCAGCGGGCAGGTGGTGGCGCAGCAGCAGGCGGGGTGTGTGGGCAGCAGCAGGCAGGGTGTTGGGCAGCAGCGGGCAAGGTGTGGGGCAGCAGCGGGCAGGGGTGGGGCAGCAGGGGCGGGGTGTGGCAGCAGCAGGCAGGTGTGGGGAGCACGGGCAGGTGGTGGGGCAGCAGCGGGCGGGGTGTGGGGCAGCAGCGGGCAGGGTGTGGGGCAGCAGCGGGCAGGGTGTGGGGCAGCAGCGGGCAGGGTGTGGGGCAGCAGCGGGCAAGGTGTGGGGCAGCAGCGGGCGGGGTGTGGGGCAGCAGCGGCGGGGTGTGTGGCAGCAGCAGGCAGGGTGTTGGGCGGTAGCGATTAGGTGGTGGGGCCAGCAGCGTGCATGCGGTGGTGCAGCAGCGGGCAAGGTGTGGGGCGGCAGGAGGCGTGCTCACCTTGTCTTGGAGCCTGGTGCTAGGGTTAGGGCTCGTTTTCCTGCAAAGCATGGTGCAGGCTAGTGATGTGCGTATGTTACAAAGGTACATTGTACATTAGTAGCCAAATAAATTCTGGTAATTTTAAAGAGCTCTGCCCCCCTCGCGTAGGTTGTGTGGTGGTTGTCATCGTGTTGCTGTCACCTCGTAATGAAGTGTTGCTGGGTGTGCATCGTGGAGCCCAGCCCTTGTGGAGGTGTTGTTGTCACCTTGTGGCGAGTTTTGTGAGTTGACCGACCGTTTGGGCCACGCCGTTTGGTTTGGGTTACTGCCCCAACCTCAAGTCGCGCATGCAACACATCGTGCTCGTGCTGCTGGGTGAAGCTCTCTAAAGGAACAGGCATTGCTACTTGTGAACTGTTTACATCTAATGCGAATGGCACGGCTGTGCCCCATCGCACCACACGCAAACTCGCAATGCAAGTCGACAACATACTCTGACTTGACTGTCGCTACCCCCGCGCAACTTTCCACCCATAGCAACTTAAGTCGCTGACCCCCTAGCCGTGTTGGCCTCCTACTTGTCTCCACATCGCGACATGACTCGCGCGACATAGCAAAGTTGTAGTGCAAATGTACCGCACAACCTCACCGCGCAACTTTTCACCCAGCGTAACTTTAGTTGCTGAACCCTTAGCCGTGCTGGCCTCCTCATAGTCTCCACCGCGACATGACTCGCGCGACACAGCAAGTTTGTAGTGCAAATTGTCCGTGCAAAATTCCCGCCAACATTCCCCCGCAACTTTTCACCCAGCGCAACTTAAGCTGCTGACCCCCTAGCGGGGTCGGCCTACTCATTGTCTCTACCGCACCCCGCTCGCCACTCCGATCGATCGATCGGTCGCGCCGGATATTGTACCGGAGCAAATGCCGTTAGGTCCGGTACAAAGGTCGAGTAAGGATGCGGGCGCCTGCAGCAATCCAGCAGTTGCGTGCTCTGGCTAATCACGGGGTTGCGGTCAGGGATGCTGTAATACGCAATCTATGACTCCCCTTGCTGTTTCGTGACAGATTGTAGCATTACACGCTGGCAAACACAATGCTTGAAACAAGGCTTGACCCTCTCTGCTGAAATCCCGAGTTCACTAGCAAGGTCATTTGCGTCAGTGAGGCGCCACGGCCTTGTTAGTCGGGTTGTGGGCCTGGCAGGTGGTGGTTGGTTTCGCTTGGTGCTGCTGCTGCGGCTGGCGTCATTGACACTGGCGTGGTTGTCAAGGTTGCGGCTGGGACGGCTTCCAGCGTACGCAACAGAGATAAAATTTTTACCAATTCCGCGAAGTGGGGCACGGAGTGGTGGGCAGTGGTGAGGGGGCTCGCCATTGTACAGGCTGCTGGCCGTGCTAATGCGCTAATGGTGCTGATGCGCGCTGGTGGCTAACGACCATCAACAACTAATTCGATTCAATAATCTTCAGCAATCTTGCCTTCGGTGCCCACGTGCGGGGGTCCTCGTAGATAATTGAAGTAATTACAAGTAATTTAAAAAAGTGTATTTGCAAGCTACTGCGCCTCAGCGCCTCCTTGGTGGCCCCGAATCTGAAGCGCACTTCGACGTAGCACGTAGTGCGGTTGGCGGTCGCTAAGCTGCTGCCCAACCTCAGCAAGTTTCATAAGAAGGTTCAAATTATCTTTAAATTTGGCGTTTTTTGGGAAAAAGGTCCTAGACCGAGATGATCATTAATTTGAAAACTCAAAAAGATGATCATTAATTTGAAAACTCAAAAATTTACATTTTTTGGCACGTTCGCGGATAGGCCCGCGGTTAAAGCGGGCAAAGCAAGTCAAAGCGGGCAAAGCAAAGCACAGCAGGTGCAGGCACGCAGGTGCACAAGCTGAAGGCTGCTCCGTTGCGTTAAAACTGTTGCGTTACAACTGCGGATGAGGGACATCTGCCGTTGCCTCCTCCCAGTCGCCGGCATTGCTTGGCAGTGAATTGCCTCCCTTCCATGTTGCTGTTGATAAGCGACCGACAAGTGGCTGCGCTAATCTCCTCCCAGTCGCCGCCGAAATCAACGGTTGTCTTTCCGCCCTCTTCTATTGCAGCTATCACTACCCTGGCCAGGACTTGTCCCGATTTTTCCACTAGCTGCTGCTTTGTCGATGCTGATGCTACGTTTTGCAACCTAGACATGCTGAGCATCGCGCAGCCACTCGCCACCCCCAGACTAGCCTTCTGGAAAACAGTCACACCTCGCCTGTGACCTCGCCTCGCCTCGCTGGGCCTGGAGGGGGGGGAGACGGCGAGGCCCCATGCACGCAAAACTGGTGGCATGGGCATCTCGACCTCACCTCGCTATTGGAATCGCGAGGGGCGAGGTAGGGCGGTTGGGGGCGGTTAGAGGGACATGGAGACCCCTCGCCGCCTCGCCTCGCCGCCTCGCCTGGGAAAAACACCCCATGCACCTCGCCTTGCCTCGCCTCGACATTGGAATAGCGCCCTGACACTGCACATGTGCATGGCCGCAACATATCCCACATGACATGGCACATGGCTTGACTTCATGCATCTCCCACACCCATGTGCAGGTTCTACGACGGAACGTGTCAGCCGCGCTAAACATCCGTCGCTGTGCAGTCGGCCCAGGTTCACGCCCCACTGAGCTGTGCAGGTGGGAAGGCCGCCCAGCCAGCCAAAGCCAGGCCAGCCAGGCCAGGACTGGGTGTACCTGCCCGACAAGGGCTTGCTGTGCAAGTGGCGGCAATAGCAAGCTTTAGCAAGACAAACCAAGAAAACAAGATACTAAGCCCCTCACAAAGGGGATGTGTGCGAGTAGGAGCTATAGGGTAAGTTGGAGCTCGAGCTAGTAGTAGACCTGGAGGTACACACACCAGAATGGCTGAGCTGAACTGGGCATTAGGCACACTAGCAGTAGCCTTCACAACAATGATCCCGCAGCCTGTGTTTGATAAGAACTCGTGCTTTGTTTTGGTGTAGCACGGGGGTAGGGATCCAAACTTGTTGCTTGCATACTTCGACATATAACTTTTTCAATCAGGTATTTCGACACGTCCGCTGTGTCAAGACGCTACGCGCCATCCTAGGCGCCATCAGCGGTTTTAATGTGTACAACCCCTTTGATCTGGCCATGAATGATGATAATTCAGACTCTGCCGAACAGGTCGAGGTCAGCCGTCGGCCGGGCTGGCCCCAGGGCGCAGGCGATGCGGTCGCGCGCTTTTTCACCCACCTTTCTCCAAACAGCACATTTGCCTTTGAGCTGCGGAGCCTGAACCGCTGCGTGCGGAGTGCAGCACGGCTGTTCGCCACTGCCTCGCCCTCCAGGCACGTGCTCCCAGCTTGCAGGCCTCCCGCCCCTTGACCCACTGCCACCCCGCCTGCCTGCCTCGCAGCTCTGCCCGCAAGCAAGCCTCGCACTTCACCTGCTCCTACCTGGGATTGTCCGTCTCCTTGCTGCTCTGCCGGCCAGAGAACGTGGGCAAGCTCACCCTCCATCCGCCCATGTCCCTGTCCCTGCTGCTGAGCACGGTGCTGGACATGCTGGCCCTGGCCCTGGTGCTCACCGCCCGGCTGCTGCAGCTGCCCAGCAGCGGGCGGCCAGACAAGCAGCAGCAGCAGGAGGCAGAGCAGCTGAGCGTGGAGGCGTCGCACGCACTGCTGGCGCTGTCCTACATCCTGGATGCGCGCAGCGGGCTGTACCAGGTGCTGCTGGACAGCCAGCTGCCGGGCCTGTGGGAGCAGGTGGGGTGTGGGGGCCCTAGGGGGGCCAGTGAATGAGCTCAGGGACAGATGGCAGCAGCAGCAAGGGGAGAGGGGGGTGGGCAAGGGATGGAGTACAGAGCGCTGAAGAGGAGGGGGAGGGCTCAGGGGCTGGGCGCCCCTGCCTTTGTGCTACACTCCACACGGCCTGCGTTAAGCCATCATCCTCATCCTCATCCTCATCCTCATCCCAGACTGTCCTCCAAAAGCGACACTGCAGACTGGTTCACATGCCTTGGCCTGATTCCTAGCGTGTGTATGCTGGGTGTGGGCAGGTGAGGGTGGGGGGCGGTGTGTGCCAGCCTGTTGACGAACAGTTGTGACAGGGCAGGCAGGCAGTTGCCATGACAGTGATGACCCTTGTGGTGCGTGTGGCGGGTGCAGGCCCAGCCGGGTCTGGCCAGCCTGCTGGCTGAGGTGGAGGAGGAGGTGCCGGAGCTGCAGGGCGTGCTGGGCGCTGCGCTGATGGACCTGCCCACCTGCGGCGCGGCGCTGCTGCTCAACACCCTGTTCCTGCGCCTGGGGGGCCTTACTCAGTGTAGTCAGGTGAGGGGGGAGGGGCAGGGATAGGGGCAGGGATAGGGGTGAGAGGCAGGGGTTAGGGGGTGGCATTTGGACTTGGTGGACGTAGGGGTCAGCCCAGCAGCAAAGGGGTGGCTGTGGGTGACAGCCGTGTGGGGTAAGCCCAGCGGGTTGAAGTCAGCCACACCAACACTTCATGCCGTGGCCATGACCCTACTGGCCCCTACAGCAGCCAGTGGGTGGGATGGGGTGGAGGCTCCCTGCTGCTCCTGTTGCCCTGAGTGTAAGGAGTGATGAAAACCACTTGTGGTATGGGTGCCTGATGGAGGTGATGGTGCGGGTGCCAGTGCAGGTCCTGGCCAGGCCAGCGGATTTCAGACCGTGTCTGGAGGCATGCCTCGTGCTGGTGGCCAAGGTGCGTCCATCCCCTGCACCCACCCTGGCGCCGACCCGACCCGACCCGACCCGACCCGACCCGACCCGACCCGACCCGACCCGACCCGACCCGACCCGACCCGACCCGACCCGACCCGACCCGACCCGACCCGACCCGACCCGACCCGACCCGACCCGACCCGACCCGACCCGACCCGACCCGACCCGACCCGACCCGACCCGACCCGACCCGACCCGACCCGACCCGACCCGACCCGACCCGACCCGACCCGACCCGACCCGACCCGACCCGACCCCGACCCCGACCCGACCCGACCCGACCCCGACCCGATCTCCCTGCCTCACCTGACTGCAGCTTGACAGCGGTGCGCTGGCGCTGGTGGCGGCAGCTGAGCCTGGCGCGTCCCCGGCGCCCCTTAGCTGCTGCAGCCGCCAGGCAGTGGAGTGCAGCCTGGTTGCGCTGAGGGACTGGCTGCTGGCGTGTGTGCAGCACTCCCCTGACCTGCTGACTGAGAAGGAGCGCACCTTCCACCAGCTGTCCAGGTAGGCAAAGGCCAGGCTGACTCAAGTCAGCTACCTTCCAGCTACTTGCTCAGCAGTGGTTGGCCAGGGGCTGGCCAACCCAGGTGTGAGGATGGGCAGGTCAGGCAGGTTGTGCCCAGCACTTGACAGCCAAGTCTAGCCAACAGCAAAGCCAGGCAGTGAGCCCCGAACAAGGAGGGGCGTGGGCTAAGGCAAGTTCAGGGAGCCCTGCCCCTGCCCCTGCCCCTGCCCCTGCCCCTGCCCCTGCCCTGCCCCTGCCCCTGCCCCTGCCCCTGCCCCTGCCCCTGCCCCTGCCCCTGCCCCTGCCCCTGCCCCTGCCCCTGCCCCTGCCCCTGCCCCTGCCCCTGCCCCTGCCCCTGCCCCTGCCCCTGCCACTGCTGTGGTGGCAGGCAGGGCTGGCAGCCAGATCCGTGGTTGTCTGTCCTGCTACTCCTGCTCAGGTACCTGGACGGGCTGCAGGGGGCATGGCGGGCGGTGGGCCTGCACACCAATGCGGCTCTGATCACAGCTGATGCAGAGGTAAGCCAAGCCTAGCCCAGGCCAGCGGGCGGGGCAGCGAGTTCACCGTAGGAGTCAGGGCAGCGGGCGCAAGGCAGGGGTACAAGGGAGACAAGGGGTAGGAGGGGAGGGAACAGGACAGAGGGAAGAGGGGAGGGAAGATTCGCTCGCCTGCCCTGCCCTGCCCTGCCCTGCCCTGCCCTGCCCTGCCCTGCCCTGCCCTGCCCTGCCCTGCCCTGCCCTGCCCTGCCCTGCCCTGCCCTGCCCCTGCCCTGCCCTGCCCTGCCCTGCCCTGCCCTGCCCTGCCCTGCCCTGCCCTGCCCTGCCCTGCCCTGCCCTGCCCTGCCCTGCCCTGCCCTGCCCTGCCCTGCCCTGCCCTGCCCTGCCCTGCCCCCCCGCCCTGCCCTGCCCTGCCCTGCCCTGCCCTGCCCTGCCCTGCCCTGCCCTGCCCTGCCCTGCCCTGCCCTGCCCTGCCCTGCCCTGCCCTGCCCTGCCCTGCCCTGCCCTGCCCTGCCCTGCCCTGCCCTGCCCTGCCCTGCCCTGCCCTGCCCTGCCCTGCCCTGCCCTGCCCTGCCCTGCCCTGCCCTGCCCTGCCCTGCCCTGCCCTGCCCTGCCCTGCCCTGCCCTGCCCTGCCCTGCCCTGCCCTGCCCTGCCCTGCCCTGCCCCGCCCTGCCCTGCCCTGCCGCCCTGCCCTGCCCTGCCCTGCCCTGCCCTGCCCTGCCCTGCCCTGCCCTGCCCTGCCCTGCCCTGCCCTGCCCTGCCCTGCCCTGCCCTGCCCTGCCCTGCCCTGCCCTGCCCTGCCCTGCCCTGCCCTGCCCTGCCCTGCCCTGCCCTGCCCTGCCCTGCCCTGCCCTGCCCTGCCCCGCCCTGCCCTGCCCTGCCCTGCCCCGCCCTGCCCTGCCCTGCCCTGCCCTGCCCTGCCCTGCCCTGCCCTGCCCTGCCCTGCCCTGCCCTGCCCTGCCCTGCCCTGCCCTGCCCTGCCCCGCCCTGCCCTGCCCTGCCCTGCCCTGCCCTGCCCTGCCCTGCCCTGCCCTGCCCTGCCCTGCCCTGCCCTGCCCTGCCTGCCCTGCCCTGCCCTGCCTGCCCTGCCCTGCCCTGCCCTGCCCTGCCCTGCCCTGCCCTGCCTGCCCTGCCCTGCCCTGCCCCTAGCCCCATCTGCCTGCCTGCCTGCCCTGCTGTCCCCCCAGGTGAGTGCAGTGCAGCGCGCGTTTGTGTCCGCCATGCTCACCTCGTCCAACTTCAACAAGCTGCTGAGCGCTGCCCGGGAGTGCTGCCGCATGCTGGAGCGCTCAGTGGAGCTGCTGGCCACGGACCAGGGCGCCTCCCTGCAGGTCAGGGGGCCATGCAGTGGCTTGGCTGCAGAGGCCGGGCGAGTGCCTGGGGGTATGAGGCAGAGGGGCTAGCTGGGGGGCTGGGGGGCTGGGGGGCTGGGGATCCGGTGCGAGCAAGGCCTTTTGAAAGGGGGGTGCGGGGAGGGGGTGCCGTGGGTGGGGGCAGGCCGTGTCAGGGGCTGGGGGGGTTGGGTGGGGGCAGGACCTTTCGAGAGGGGGTGGTGCGAGCAAGGCCTTTTGGAAAGGGGGTGCGGGGAGGGGGTGCCGTGGGTGGGGGCAGGTCGTGTCAGGGGGCTGGGGGGGTTGGGTGGGGGCAGGACCTCTTGAAAGGGGAAGGGGGGCGGGTGGGGGGTGCGAGGAGACCTTTCGAGAGGGGGTGGGGGGTGCGAGGAGGGGGGTCAAGCAAGGTTGCGGAGTGGGTGCGGTGCGGGGCCTGGCAAGGGTGGCTCAGCTGACAGCTGGGAGTACAGCTGCAATGGGAACGGTGCCAGTGCTGCTGCTTCGGCGGCAGCG
>JASKMD010000008.1:12265710-12337783 GCA_030144725.1 Haematococcus lacustris | reverse complement strand
TGGTGAGGTGCAAGCCGAGTGATGTTTCTGGGCACTGAGCCCCCTAACTACACCCCATGTGGAGGTGATGCAGGATGGTGCAAGGTGGGTGCAGTGCTGAGCAGAGAGAGGGGCAGAGGGACAGCAAACCTGGAGGCGCAGCAGCCCCAGCCAGGAGCCGGGCACGCTGGGAGTAGAGAACATGGGAGATGTCAAGGCGCGAGGAGTGGTAGCCTGGCAGCTTGTACTGGGGCGAGGCTGTCCATGCGGGTGAACGCTTCGAAGGCCTTACGCGGGGATGGGTGAGCGGGGGACGGCGGAGAGTGGCAATGGTCACCGGATCATCTTGATCACAGCGCCCGCGGCATCGAGCAGCAATCACAGCTGCTAACGTCCGCGTTCCGTTGGTTCCGTTGTGACTGTGTCACTTTATCGTTGCGTGTCGCGACCTGCGACCTGCGATGGCTGACATGTCTGTTTAGTCAAATGCAGACCGCGAGCACCAGTGCCAACGCGGCGGGCAGCATTGGACGAGATGTGGCGCTTGCTGCGATGCGTTGCCTGAACGGGTGGGATGTGGTAGCGGACGGGCTCTGTGTAACCGGTTTGTTGGGTTGCCAAATCGTTGGGTCGCCATACACCCGCTCACCGCGTCATCCTGGGCAGCTCTGTGCATGTACCGTGTCGGTCTCTGCAGCAATGTGTGAAAGTCTCGCCGCTCATCGCCGGATACCGCCACCGGCCACTGCCCATCCCAGCCGGAGGAATAGCCAGTCGCGACCAGGCAACTGCAAGCGGGATAGGGGCAGGTTATTCCCGTCAATCGGCGACGGCAGGGCTATACAGCTGGCCTCGTCGTCGTGCGGTAATGACAGCAATGTGACACATAAGGCCCGTTAGCTGACGCACCACCTCCCCCATATTCAGCTGCTTAGCCCACCAGCCACCTCCTAGGGTCAGCTCTGCATGGACAAGGACAAGGACGGTCTGCTTCTTCACCGACGAGGACTTTGCGCCCCCAGTACTAGCGAGTGCAAATCAAACTTCCAGCCCAGCCCAGCCCAGCCTAGCTCAGTCAAGTGTCACTGCATTTTTATGTCCACAGCCGCAGACATTTATTCTTCAGCCGTCCTGCTAGCCTGGTGCTGGCAGCACCACGTGTGACCAACAGCCTGGTTTGCGCAGCTTTGCAAGCACTCCGCGGTGTTGCACCCTCCCACACTGCATCGGTGCGTCTACCATCAATGGCACTTGCAATGCAATGGGTGTTTCAACGATGAGGTGAACTGCATGCCTGCGTGTGTGCCATGGACATGTGCACGCATACACCTGGCATCATGCTAGCGTCGAGGCTGCAGGTGCTGGGGTGCCATGGGGTGAGATGGGGTGCCATGGACATGTGCACGGGAGTACGACTGGTCCATCTCCAAGTTGTCTTGCACATCAGACCTCGCTTGTTGAGTTGAGTTGGGCTGACTCAGACTGTAGGTTAAAGGCGCCCATGCCATGTGCTAGGGAACATAGCTCTACACAGACAAAACACCCCTAGTGAGATTCAGGGCACTGACTCAGACAGGAGCTAGGGGCTGAGGGCCTGAGCCACAGCCAGACCCAGTCTCTTAGGCCTTGTTGTGGCGTGCACGGCTCCCCAAGCATCCCATCTTGTGCATACGTCTGGCAATGCTCGCCGCAGCTTGTTTGAGGGGCTGCGGGGTCATGGTAGGAGCAGCACCACCACCTGCCCACACTGAGTAGAGCGGCATGCACTGTGCAGCGCACCATGTGCCTTGCCTGCTGCATTGATTTGCTGGTCCCCTGCATGGTCCACCCAATGGCCCTCCAGGCCCGCTTCCTGCATGCAAGCGGCAGCACCGCCGTTGTTTGCTCGTGTTTGCCAACACTGACTCTGACTTGCGAGAAGGAAGCTGACTGCATGTGTTTAAGGTGCAACAGCTCCCATCCCCTAACCTTGGTGTTGGTGCCGGTAGACTCCACAGCGTGTACTCAAATATAGTCCTTCCATCTATGTCGGCAGCTGGTGCAATTGAAGTACAGCGTCATGCCCTTTTCTGTTGACTCAGATATGAACACTGCCTCGTTGTGGTGGCACATGGGGCAGTTCACGTCCTTGGTGCGTGGCAGAGTGGGATCAGCAATGACATCCTGCACGATGACGGTCTTGTCCTTGCTGCTAAACGTTGTCTCGGACACGTATACACACCTGCAGCAATGCAGCGTTAGTAGCACTCTGCTTGCTCCTTGTTGGGGATGCTGTCCCATGTGCCTGTGAGGCACAAGCCCTCCACCCCACCCCTCCACCCCACCCCCCACCCCCACCCCACCATTCAGATGGATCAGATGGCTCGCAGTAGTCACAGTTCTTGCAGAAGTACTCTAATCGTCGTCTATCCTGTTTGGGGAATGATTAACATCTCCGTTCATGCATGCTACTTCTTCCCCCCGGCATTCACCAACTCCACCTTGTTCTCGCGGGGGAACAGCAGGTCGTTGGTCTCGGGGCAGAACTTAAGTCCGCGGTTGGCTTTTCCAGCTGCCATTTCCCCTGTTCATTCAGCTGCAGCGGCACGCATCGCAGGATATGACACCCTGCCGCGCATGAAGCCGCTTCTTCACAACTATAAATGGGTTCACTCTTCTGCCCATAAGGCTCGGGCAGAGCTGCGAAGCTGCACTCGCACCTTGCTTGTTGCTTAAGAAGATTTCCCACTAGAAGAGTCAGACCACGGGGCTCTGAGCGTCCTCACCCGCCGCTTGCCGTAGGGCAGGGGTTGGCGGAGCACACAGTCAGACAGCACCATGGAGTTTGAGGAGGAGGTGTTCCCCGACATTTCCCAGCACCACTCAGGGGTGGTGCCGCAGATACAGAATGTCGTTGCCACAGTAAACCTGGGCTGTCGACTGGACCTGAAAGAGATAGCGCTGCATGCCCGTAACGCCGAATACAACCCCAAGGTGGGGCTTTTGTCTGAGTCCGTGCACCCAGCGTCTTGGCCGCGCTCTCCACACGACATCTGTGGTAGCTGCGCAGCGCTTTGCAGCTGTCATCATGCGTATACGAGAGCCCAAGACCACAGCCCTGATCTTTGCGTCAGGCAAGATGGTGAGGCAAGAGGTGCATGCGAGAAAGTACAGTTGCTTAGTGACGCGAGCAAGTAGGTTCTGGGATTTGCAGGTCTGCACCGGGGCAAAGTCCGAGGAGGACTCCAGGACAGCTGCCAGGAAGGTACGGTTGAACTATGTCCAAAAATAACTTGTTTGTGTTTTAAGAGGTGCATGCTAGGACCGTAAGCAGGGTGTCTGTGCATGGTCATGGGCGTGCAGTATGCCAAGATCATCCAGAAGCTAGGCTTCCCGGCCACCTTCAAGGAGTTCAAGATCCAAAACATGGTTGCATCCTGTGATGTCAAGTTCCCTATTCGGTTGGAGGGCATCAGCTGCCACAACCACTCTTTCAGCAATGTAAGCATCACAGTCGGATTACTGGTTGATGAAGCTGGTTACACAGCTGCAGCCCTGTATGCCATAGAAGCACAGGTGGGGTAACTACCCCTGAGATGCTGGTGCCATCGGTGGTGTGCTTGCAGTATGAGCCTGAACTCTTCCCTGGCCTCATCTATCGCATGAAGGTACCGAAGGTTGTGCTCCTCATCTTTGTGTCTGGCAAAGTGGTGCTCACTGGTAAGAGGGGTGCGCATCACGCAGTACACGGTGGACACACACTGGGCAGCTGTGCAACTTCATGCAGCATGTCACAGCTTTCAGCATGCATGCATGTGTGACCAGCATGGGTGGTGGTGCAGGGGCCAAGAAGCGTGAGGACATCTACAACGCCTTCATGAAGATCTACCCCATCCTGACCGTGTTCAAGAAGGGCGGGTCAGAGACTGCCACAGCACTGCTGGGGCCCGCTGGGGAGCAGCAGCAACTGCTGGAAGCCGGCCCTGGGCAGCACCCAGGAGCAGCAGGGCCATCTGGTGTCCAGCAGCAGCAACTGCAGATGCACCAGCACATGCAAATGCAGCAGCAACTGCAGATGCAGCAGCAGACTGCAGATGCAGCAGCAACTGCAGATGCAGCAGCAGATGCAGCATGCAGCAGCAAATGCAGATGCAGCAGCAGATGCTGCAGCAGAGAGGGCCTCAGGCAGGCAACCAGTCCCCCAACCGCCTGCCTCCCCCTACTCCCATGCACCACACACATGGCAACATGCCCAGCCATGGGGGCATGGACCTGCCGCCCCCCACACCCATGCATGACAGCATGATGTGAGGAATGCTTTTGTGGCTGGGCATAGCACCAGCAGAGTGGCACTCAGGCAAGAGCAAGCAGCAGGTTCGGCAGTGATGACAGCAGGCGTAGCAAGGGCGACCAGCAGGCAGAGCCAGGCGTAGGGCCCAAACAGGTTTGGCAGGGCGGCACCACTTGTGTCATGTAGATGGGTAGGCTGGGGTAGGCTGGGGTAGGCTGGATGGGCTATGAAGCTCTTGATAGACGTCAGGACTTGTTGGCATGTCATTATCGACACGCCATGGTGGTTTGGGTCAGCATAGGGTCTTGTGTTTCTATGGATGTGCATTTCTTGTCCAAGCATTGATTGCTTGGTGGCGTCGGTGATGACGAGCTAAGCAAGTTGTGTTTCGAGCCGTGTAAGGCAATCCACTGTCACGCAAGCTTAGCGTTCCGCTATACATTCCAATACTGAGGTGCTGTTTACAAACGGCTGCGATTCTAGTAGGCTAAAGCAGTAGCACAATACTCGATATTGTTAACTAGCAGGTTAGACCGGCTTATGCCAGCCTCGAGCCTACTGTAGCGCAGCAGCGCGTCAATCATCTATGACCACAAACTCAGTGCAACAACGCTTAAGCGGCTGGCCCTCACACGTCTTGCCCTGTGACTTGCGTCCAGCTGTGACGCGCGCCTTAGCAATGCTAGATTCTGAGCTCTTGACCAGGCGCTGCATCAACGCCTTGCCTTGCGGCTGGTCGGCGCACCGCGATGCTGCCGGCAGCTTCACCGGCTGTTGCCTCGCTCGCTGCCTGCTGTGCACCCTCGAAGATTGAGGCGCAGGCAGCGATGCTCCCGTCACCTGCCAGCCCTGCACCAAACTGGGCGTTCGTACAGGCGGGTCGCGACGGGCGTTGATGACACACCGTGGTGCTGGGCTGAGGTCGGAGCGGGAGCCGAACAGCTGTCCACACCCTACAGGCTGCTGGAGCTCCTCCTCTTCGCAATCTGAACTCAGAAGCTCTATTACTGCGACTGTCGTTGATGCCACTGTTGCCGCAGCTCCAGCCGCTGTCACCTCAAGGGTTTCCGCGCTCACCGCAGCTGTCACAACCCTGGTCGCACCCACCACTGGCCCTCCTGCTCCAGCATTGAATAGCAGCGGTTGCAGCGACCCGGCTACAACTTGGTCACCCGGGACCAGCGGAAGAGGCGCGACAGCGCTGTCCAAGGCTGCTCTGACTGTCGCTGTACCGTTCGAGCGCGTACTCAGGGTGTTGTCGCGTGTCAACAGGTACATATCTATCCGACCGCGGTTGCGTTTGAGGTCCATAAACCGGGCCAGTCGGTCCACGAGGCGCTGCGAGGCAGCCGGCGTCTCCGCGTTCACGGTCGGCACCAGCTTGCGCGGTGCCAAAGCCGACACACAGGCGCACAGGTCGGGCCAGGCACTGTGCTCGGAGTAGGGTGCGCCAAGGAGCAGCACGTCGGGGCCAGCAACCCAGCGCGATATGAGGCCACCCTTTTTCCGAAAGGACCACCCTGCATCAGGGGCAGGTGTGATAGGGTGAGGCGCAAGAGGCACGAGGTGAGGTGAGGTGCAGGGAGGTGAGGGAGCAGCTGAGGTGAGGGTGTGGCCGACAGCATATCGTGCCAGGCCACCCATGTTGAGCTAAGTGGCGATTTCGAACCCCACAAACGTTGGGATGAGGACAAGGGTGCTTCTGCATCCTTCCCATCTCTCCAGCCTCCCACCACAGTGCCGCCATGCCTCACTACCTCATCCCTGCTTCACAGGACCTGCCAGGCTGGCTGGCCTGATCTGCCCGGCTAGCAGCACAGCAGCCAGGCACTTGAGCCAGTCCCCAGGCGAGCTGCTGGCTCTCACCCGTGGCCCTGACAGCCACCACCGCCCTCCACTGCCCAGCACACGCCGGCGCCATGTCCACCTCCTCCCCTGCTGAGCTCTCCTTCTTGAGCTCCGGGCTGTCTGATGACACTGACTGCCGCAGGGGAGGCCCCCTGGCCCAGCTGCCCCAGTCAGCTCCACTCCCTTCACTCTCCAGCTCCTGTTCGAATGAAGGGACACGTGCTGCTGCTGCTGCTGCTGCTGCTGCTCCTCCCGCTGTTGTCGCTACTGCACCTCCTGCTGCTGCACGTCCTGCCACCGCTGCTGCTGTACCCGCTGCTGACGAGCCCGTCCTTGTCTCTCCCTTGTCAGCCAGACTGGCCCCTAGTGGCACTGAGCTCAGTGGGTCAGCAGCAGCCCCCTGAACCCCACCCTGCAAGAATCTGTCACGCAGCTTGTCAGGCCGCAGACCCCAGTTGCTGACATGCAGCTGGGCATCAGCTGGGCTGTGGGTGAGCAGAGCAAGGTCGTCTGCAGGCAGAGCCAGCAGCTCCAGAACACGCCGCTTGGCGGGCGTCACCCACACCTGCACGTGCAGGCCAGGCGGCAAGCAGGGGGCGAGGGCTGGCGGAGGGAAGCTGGTGCATGGTGGGGTCAGGGTCAGGGCCAGGGTCAGGATGTCAGAGTCAGGGCCAGGGTCAGGGCCAGGATGTCAGAGTCAGGGTCAGGGTCTAACCTTGAGGCCCAGCCGCTTAGCAAGGCCCAGGTACACCTTCTCCTTGCCAATGTGGTAAGCTCCCACCACCAGCAGGCTGGCAGGCTGTTGGGCCAGGGCAGCGCGTACCTCATCAGCCAGGGCGTCCAGCACGGTGTCCTGAGTACTCAGCAGCACCACCAACACATGGGTTGTGCTCTCCATTGCCAACCAGATGCCCAGTCAGTCATCGGTCCCCCCACATCCCAGGCAAGTCGGTTGTCAATTATGAGCTGTTGTTGGTCCACAACAAACCATGTAACCCATTCATGAAGTATCGTCACACATCCTAATGTGTGATGAGGGCACCGATGCCTCTCATACCCTTTCCTCACAAGCTTCAGTGCATGCATCTCGATCATACTCCACTCCTCAATGGTGGTGTGACCGCACCCTGTACAGAACAACAGGCGCTGAAGCCATACAGGCTCAACAGCCGGAACAGCCACACCACGTTTCAAGGCAAGTGAGGTGTGGGGTGCGCTGTCATTGGTGGTGCGCTTGCAGCATGAGCCTGAACTGTTCCCTGCAGCGTGTGATGTGTGGAGCGCAGCGGGGCCAGGGGGGCGCACCTGGGGCGGGAAGGTGTAGCGGGGCATGCAGTAGGTGGTGTCCAGGAACAGCGTGTCGATGCCAACGCCCCCAGTTGCTGACAGCACCTGGGCCGCCATCCAGTCCGCCCACCTGACCAGGTGATCAGCAGTGGGCAGCGTGGTGAGGCAGCGTGGCCATGGCGGGTCAGCAGCAGGCAGACAGGCTCGCTGGCAGGCAGAGAGGCTCGCTGGCAGGCAGAGAGGGGGGCACAGTGCAAGCATGGGGTGAGTGCAGTCCCTGAGTAGGATAGTGGTGGGTGAACACACTGGGTGGGTGAGTGAGTGCGGCAGTGGGTGGGTGGCCTCATCAAGCGATGTTGCCACTGGGTGATGAGTGTGTGTGGGTGGGTGGGTGTGGTTGGGTGTGTGTGGGTGGATGAGTGGGTGGCAGCATCTAAGGGGGTCCCCACTGGCTGCACTGGACCCCTGTGGCTCCTGCTGCTGCTCCAGCTGCTGCTCCTGGTGCTGCTGCCGTGGCTGCCGTGCCGCTGGAGAGCTCCTACTGGCAGTGTCTGTAAGCTGGAGGAAGCTAACACAGTAGCGCCAGGTCATCACATCACACCTGAAGTCCCCTGTGTGAAGGATAAAGTGCGGGCCGCTTGGCGTGCGCCCCCTCACCACCTCCACCACCAGCATGACCGCCCCTGGGCAATGGTTGGCCTCCACCAATGTCACCCGGCAGCCCTCCACCTCCACTGGCGTGTACATGGGCAGGGCTACCACGCAGCTAGCCGGCTGCAGGCCCATGTCGTGCAACAACAGCTGCGCAGTGACCTGCAGGAGCAGGCAGCCTGAGGGTGGCAAGGGCGGTGAGGGCAGAGGCAGGAGGAGGTGGAGGGAAACTGGCAGGGAGCAGGAGGTGGGTGGACAGGGTTCAGCCGTGAAGCAGAGAGCAGGGGAGGGGGTCCTGGTGTGGGCAGGGAGGTGAGAGGGCATGTGGTGCCAGCGGGTGGCTGTCAGCGTGTCAAGGGTCCAGCAGTCAGCCACTGTCTCACCTCTGAGCAGTAGATGGTGCCTTGGTGGAAGTGCTTGGGCAATCCTATGGTGTGGTCACTATGGAAGTGGGTCTACGGGGAGCATCAACAGGACAAAACCGCCAAGCAATACCTAAGCAGCCATGAGGGCGGTGCTTGCCCTGGCTCCTTTGCCACACTGTGCTCGTGACCTGTCATAGCATGACAAGCATGCATGGGAAAGAAAACATGCAACATGCCCCTTCTTGGTGTGCCTGACTTGGCCTGGATGATCTCACTAAGGAGGAGCTGGGGGTGGCAGGTGCTCCCCTCCCCCATGCGGCCCGTACCAGGAAGTGTGTCTTGCAATGGGGTTGACACTTAGCGAAGGCAAAGCCATCGACCATGAAACGCCGGTCCCTGTCGCTGGGCAGCCATTTGATCTCTTCCACTTGACTGGCCATGAGTGGCAAGCTGCCTTGCTGGGTGTGCTGGACAAGCCTGGCTTGTGAGGGGGCCTGATCCTGCCTTTGGGAGGGCACTTGTTGCCCGCTGGGGTGTTCAGGGTGCAGGACTCGCCCCAACTCAAAGCTGTCTTGATATACACTGCTGGTTTGCCGGTTGCATACAATGCTATTGCTTTGACAAGTAAGTGCGGTCACGCAGGCAGCTCATCCCCTGCCTGCTCCCCTTCCTCCTCCTGCTCCTCCTCAGCAGCCTCGTCCTCTACTTCTTCAACTGCGGCCAGTCAGCAGGGCCGACCTTTCGTATGGTGACGCCTGCATGGCTTATGCAACTGCACAGCGCAGCCTAGTAGGTAGCGGAGGCAGTGCGGAATAGAGTTGACACTGCGGTTCAGCTTGGGAGGGGGAGCGCTTGTGATACCCTTGTGGCTTGGAACGAGCAACACCTGTGTGGTCGTCCTCAATGCCTGCTTGTACTTCTTGAGAGCCTGCTTGTGTCTTGCCCACGACAAGAGCCTCACGCTTCCAGTCACGAAGCTCGGCTGCCTGCACGGTGGTGATTAACGGCATGATTGCCTTGCTTTCCATGCAGGTGCTTGCCTTGCTTCCCACAGGTGCACTGCAAAGCACATACCTTGCTCTCGACTGCTCGCTCCAACTCCGCCACGTACGCCTCTTCGCTGTGCACTCCCACTAACTCCTCAATTGTCTTGGGACTCAATTCTGGGAGGATGAGCATTTACAAACGCATCGGTGTTGAGCCTAGGAGACTGCCATCACTTTCGTTTTCATGCGTGATATCGCATACTTTCAAAATCTCTAGCGAGGCCCTAGCGCGAGCTATAGACGTATTAGTGGGCTTTCCGCAAGATGCTGGCTGCACTGGTGTCTGCGGGCATGTCGTTCATCCGTGTAGCCCGCGCTGAGGACGTCGAGGTGCGCCAGCAGCGAAGGGAGCCATGACCAGTGCCAAGGTGGCATTCACCAAAGGCCGAATGCTACTCGTGTGCCCGAACACAGGAGGCTGCAGCCCCAGCCCCTCCACCGATTTTCTCGCTGAAGCGTGGAAAGAAGGCCGACATCTCGGTAAGCTGCAAGCGAATGCTTGGTGATCAGGCGCATTTGGTCATCGAGCCCGGTTTGTGTCGCAGACCCTGTCGGAGGAGGAGCTGGAGGCGCTGAAGCAGGAGATTGTTGAGGAAGTGGTCGCTAAGATAGCTGGCGAGGTTAGTAGCAGTGCAGCACCGTAGTTTCGGCAAGTTGGTTCACGTCGACATCGCACATTGGGGCCTGCAGGACAATGACAAGCTGCAGGACTTCCTGGAGCCTGAGGTGCGCAGCTCTGCAGTATCAGCATCGCAACAAGAGCAGCCCGGTGCACCCCTAGATGACGGGCTGTGATGACTGCATGCAGCTGCTGACGGCACCATACGATCCCCGTTTCCCTAACCGTAATCAAGCGCGCCATTGCTTCGTGCGTTACAACGAGTTCCATAAGTAAGCCCTAGAATGCACGTCACAGCACACTCACCCACAGCCAGCAGTTAGCACGTCTGATCCGTGTGCTCTTTCATGCTGGGCTGATGAATGTGCAGGTGTGCACATGAGCGAGGCGAGGATCACCCGCGGTGAGTTCACTGCCATGCTTCGTCAGTGATGTTGGCTCTCTGAAGGCTTGTTGACACATCTCAACCATAATGCAGGATACTACACATTGAAATCAGCAAGTCAAATGGTGATAATAGGACAATGCTTCATTGTGTGCTTGCAGGTGTGTTTTCTACCAGCGGGCATATCAGAGCCTGTGCCCTTCTGACTGGCTCGACACATGGCAGGAGATGCGTGACAATGGATTGTGGACAGGAAAGTACTAGATGGGTTGGCTTGTGCAGGTTTCATCAGCTGTTGAAGACCACAGCAGGTCACCCCCGCCATTGGCCCCGCAAATGTGAGACGGTCTGGGGCGCGAATCTCCGTGTAGCTCGTGACAAAGTTTTGACGCAGCCGGGTGTAACAGGCGTATGCGACACCCACCAGCCGCAAAACACTAGCTCAGATCGGCGCCCGCCCAAACCTGACCTGTGCCTTCCACTCTTAAAAGACTCACGCACATCATAAGGCGAGGCTGGTAATCCTTCTGCGCACGCCGTAAGCCAACGGCACAAGTGCAGTACGGCTGCTTGCATGTCAGTGCATGGAGCATATAATTTGTGACTATGCGCACAAGTCAGCCAGCTGGCACCCCTTCCCTTATTTATGTCGCGGCATGACTCTATGCAAATACAAGCTGCATCATGACAGCACTACATCATCTCTTGGCACTTTGTTCTCGGGATGACTGGGGATGGCTCTGGCTTTCAGTGTTACATGTGCCGTGTTGCCTCAACCTTCTCCCTCAGCTTCAGCAGGCACATGTCTCGCAACTCATTCTTTGATTTACTTGGAACCCCTCTGATGTTATTGTGCTTGCACCACGCTTTCAGCAAGTCCTTGTTTAGTGTATCAAATGGAGGCATGCCAAGGGTGTCCAAGAGCATGAGCCTAATCATGAAAAAGCTTGCCTAGCAGCTTCCTTGTCTAGCAGCATGGGCATTGGCTCAAGAGGCATCGAACCACGGCATTGTGCACCACACGGCTAAGGGGGGTTGCTCATGCGTGCACCACAAGCACATGCCGTCATTGACCACATGAGCTCACCCTCTGTATTAGCAGGAAAATACATGCTGTGTTGTGCACGAGACCCTTGTACTGTACTCTTGAAGCTGTCAGCATCCTCATCATGCTCATGTGACGCAACACCACCGAGTGGGATGTGGTTGCGGGGCTGGTGGTTGCGACTGTTGTGAGGGTGAGGTCAGGTGTAGCTGTGGAGGGGGGCTGTGTACGCTGTCGCTTTCGAGAGCCTGTGACAGGCAGCAACATTGGCCGCACCTCCTGAAAGACTGCTCCAAGGTTGCGGGGCTGCAGGGCTGCTGTAGGAAGGGAAGGGTGGGCTGCTGCAAGGAGGGTGGGGTGGGGAGGGTGGGGAGGGAGGGTGGGCAGGGTGGGCAGGGTGGGGAGGGTGGGGAGGGTGGGGAGGGTGGGGAGGGAGGGTGGGGTGGGCTGCTGCAGGGAGGGTGGGGAGGATGTGGAGGGAGGCAGGAGGGGGGGAGGGAGGAGGTGGGGTGAGGGGGGGTGGGGAGGGAGGGAGGAGGGGGGGAGGGAGAAGGGGGGAGGAGGAGGTGGCTGCCGGGGTGGGGAGGGAGGAGGGGGGTGTTGCTTCTGGTGCATCCTGACGCAATCTCTATGCGCCAGGGGGGCAAGCCCTGCACGTTGGCATGCATCTACCACGCAGCCCATCAGCACGCTAGCGCGGCCAAAGACAACCTGGAAGCGGCCGTGGCACGCATCCTCCCCCACTCTCTCAACCGTCACAAACCCATTCCTACTCTTGGCTGCACTTGTGAGTCCACAAACAGCACACAGTCTAACATCGGGCTCATCCCTGGCTGTTGGACTGTTGAGATAAGGGTGGTAGTATGTCGACGGCATCCTGCGCATAGAAACACATAAACATGTTTGCTCAACATATTGAGGCGTAGCGTCGTTCATAAGAAATAATAAGAGATGAAAGTCGGGCAGGTGACTGTTGTGTGCTACCCTCACCAGTTCATGCCTGTCATGCATTGCGCAAGTGTGCGCGTGAACATCAAACTGACCCGGACTGAGTGAGGTAATTTACAACCTTACTCACCTCTTGCTCACTGTTTTCAAGAGCTGATTTCCTTGCTGCACTCCTGCTTGGAAGAGCCTTGGGCTGCTGTGGGTTTGATGCTGATCCTCACAACAGCCAAGCACCTGTGGAGGTCAGCAGGTTTGGTTGCATGTGTTGACATTGTATGCAAAACGCACTAAGAAACAGCACCCCGTGCTTACCTGAGATGTATTCGCGAGTTGCCCAGTCCAACGGCAGCAAAGGCTGCTCGGCACGGAAATGCCTCCGGCCACCAATCCACCTCTCCTGTTGCGACACGCATATAAACAGATGGAGAATGACATTGCGAAGCTAATCAAGTCGTCGAGACGATGCAGTACAATCGACAAAAGAGGGCCTAACCTGCTAGCGACACCGTTGTGAGATGTAGAGCCCAATGGTGGAAGAATTACATGCAGCGGATCAAAGACGGTGCCAAAAAGTGAATTGCGGGGCCAATGGCGGGGGTGACCAGCAGGGGGAAGGTCAGCTGTGACAGCTGTGATGGCCCAGGATCAACTTACAGTTTTCAGAAGTTTTCATGTCGCACTCTTACATTGTAACACCACCATTGCCTAACTTGCTCCTATACTCAACGTTGCTCACTCTATACCAGTTAAATTATCATCATGGCCTTGTATTACTTCTGTGTGCACAATTGAGACTTTTGTAGACCTGCTGCTTGGAAATATTCGCAGCAGCCATCAGCAGCTGCTAGAACTGCGACTGCGGCGGTTGAGCTGCAGCCCGCGGCCCGCGACCCCAAAAATATTTTCTGGTGCGGGAGCAGTTGCGACCAGTGCGGCGGAATGTACAAGCTCCCTGTAATCGAGCCGAGCAGCTAAGAAGGCTATGTAACATGACCGACACGTGTACGTATACGGGATGTAACATGTAACATAACATAACAATGTAACATGTAACGTTACACGGGTCCAGACGCTCCCTACTGCTCACTTTATGCCAGTTAAATTATCATCATGGCCTTGTATTACTTCTGTGTGCACGGCATTCATGTGGCTGATGTCACATCCTCGTTTCCAATGGTGCAGAGAAGCAGTCGTGCTATACCATCATGCTTCCCTTGTGCTAGGTTGTGAACATGGACAAACTACAAGCTGAGAAGAATGACATGGCCCAATCAATCGCTGCACCTGCTGCAGCTAGACCAGCTGCTCCCCTCCACCTGCAATCATCTCAATAACCCCTTCCTTACCCAGTTAAGCCATGGTTAGGTTCCATCATAGGCGAAGAGACCCCTGCTGCGCCGGCAGCTGGCATACCCTGACCGGGGTCCTAGGGAAGTGAGGATGCTGCCAGGCTGTTGGGCACAAACCCCGGGCCTTGAGGCTCATTCATGCCAGGTGTGGGAACCATCCCCCCTTGGGTGCTGCTTCTGCTATGTTGCTGAGACGAGCTGGACTTGACATTCAACTGCCGAGCTACATACTGCAGGCGATGCTCTAAGGTCTCTGGACTGATGTACTCTTCCTGCATAATGCAACAACGACAGCCTCAGTGTGCCACCCAGCTACAAGCTGCCTCATGTTATGACTCCCAAACTTACCCTGCACCTGGCGCTGTTATATAGTGCATGCTCTATCCAGTGCACAAATTGCGGTAAGCGGGCATCCCATCCAGGCAGCTGACTTCCTCGACTCTTTCTCGAGACGATTGCAGAACTGCACTCGCAAATTCGGGCCAGTGTCAGAAACAGCCGTGCTGTCACTGCTTGCTGCAAATAGTGCTCACATCTGCTGCTTTAGCTCCGACCGCACGGCCTGATCTATTAAAGGGTCTTGCCAGGTGCAGATTGGTGCAGATTGGTGCAGATTTGCCACCGCATCACTGAGCTGCTGGTGGAGCCGCTTTACCTCTGCCCGAAACTCCATGGCCTAATAAGCCTGATAAGCCTATTGTGCCTTGTTCTTTTGAGCTTTCAAACCATTATGTCTTTCAAACCATTATGGCTAGCCCATGTCACGCATTCCGCACAGTCATGCTCATGGTTGTGACATGCTGCCACGGGGGGGCAGCAGGAGGGGTAGGTAGCCCAGGGGCGGGGCTGGGGTTGGAAGGTGGTGGGAGGGAGGATGGGAGGGCGGGGTTGGGGCTATAAGGGGGTACAAGGAGGTAAGAAGACAATGCTAGGCCAGGGAGAGGTTGGGGGAGCAAGGAGTGGCGGGGGAATGCGAGGGGTGCTAGGGAGCAGGGTCCAGGCCGTCGGAGTAGGCTAGTCATTACTGCACGGTTAAGTTAGGTCACGCCAACTTATGTTCCCACAGGCCTACTCAATGGAATGCCGTGCTTTCTTCTCCAACAGCTGTGTCGTTGAGTAAGGAACAAAGTTACAGAGCCACAATCCAGATAATCAGTGTGGTCAGCTCACAACATGCCAGTTTGAGGAAGGGGGTCCCTTTTTACTGCGTGACACATTCTCCGCTTATCTTGCAATGTCGCTCAGTAACTTGCCCCACGACGGTCTTCCGACGCCGCCTGCACCAAGGAAAGGCTCGTGGAGCAAGCGAAAGGAAAGGCTCGTGGCGGGCTGAAATGAGATTGTACTTCTGGCTCGATGCCAGGCGCAGCTCATTCATTGGTGCCGCTACATACAGTTGAGCAGTTGAGGTTCGTCCGCGATCGCTTGCGCCGGCATGGCCTCACTCGCAAGAGTTAACGCGCCGCTTGCCAGGACACGCGCAGTAAGTCGCAGCTGCCAATGTGATGAACGCTGTTGAAAACGGTGCAGTATCGAAAGAATATTTGCATGAAGAACACCTGAGTGTCGCCCGCATCTGTAACAGGTAAGTACATCAGACGCTCCCTATTGATGATGCCAAACATTTCACTAATGCGCCATCACGAGTTCCATGAGGGAGCAGCTGAAACGTGTGAGGACTGTCCAAAACAATTATGATAAATTGCATGCCTGAAGCTAGCCCCGCCACCTGCGCCCCCCTTGTGTGCCTACTTTCAAGCCATCGTCATTGTCTGAGCACCTAGCTATGAAGCGCACTGCGGGTAACCCCTAACCCCTAGGAGGGGGAGGGGGGCCAAGCAGCCTAGCGACTGTAGTTCAAGCTATGTAAAGCATCTCCTTCATTGCGCACGTGCCTGGCAACCTTGCACATCCATGAGGCAATAACTAGGCTAGGCCTCCTTGTCTTTTGCTGCCATAACAGGGCATTTACCACCACCTCCCTTCTTGCTGGCTGCGGCCATCTTGTTGGCGCCACAGTTGGTGACGGGCCCGATGATCTTGATCTTCTCCCATGGGATGGTCTGCTTGTGCCGTTTGTGGCGACGCACATACTTCACAGCCTTCTTCTCGATGAAGCACAGCTGCCCCACAGCACATAGCACAAACAAGCTTAACAAGAGGCACGCGCGTAGCCAAGGCCTTGCTGGCTTAGAGCTGACTGAAGTGTTGGCTTGTGGACCACGACCCATGATGAGTCATCAAGCAGCACGCGTGTCAGCAGCTACAGTACCTTACACTGCCCCATTTTCACCCATTGCATGCTCATGTGCTCATTGACAAGATGGCAGACACCGCTCCAGCTGTGTTAAGCTACACCAGGCTGCTTAATTGCCCCCCCCCCGAAACAAAGGCATGCAAGCCATCGTTGTTGTCCTGGATAATCCTCACAAACTCCAGCTGCTATAGGACCCCAAGGACCTGACTGCGGCCTCGCGCACCATCCATGTGACTCACCTCCAGCGTGTACCAGGCTCCCACTGCCAGCAGCACCAGTGCCAGGAGGCCCATCACTACAAGCCCCCACAGCAGGTTGGCACCGCTCTCTGCTGCCTCAGCCTGCAGAGGTGGCAGGCCAGGAGGCCTCTAGAGCACCCAAGCAGTGTGCACTGCAGGAGGTGTGACTAAAGTGACCATAGTAATCCATACTGCAGTACTGCGGTTACGCTAGCACCCGGTGGTGGCAGTTGCAGGCGTGTGCCAGCCCTGTCCCATGCCGTGAATCTTGAGGCGCTAGCTTTGCCAGCCCTGATGCATGGGTGCCTTTATGTGTACTCTATGGTGATGGTCACCTTGACAATTGGGAGTAGTTGGCACAGCTTCATCGCCCTCTCCTTCTTCCCTGAATGCTTACACGCATTCTCGTATATCATGCCATCCACCTGATGGCCCAGGTGGAGAAGTCAGCCTAAAGGTATTTGGGATAAAAATGTCATGTTTGGTGAATGCCTTGCTTAGGACATAACAAACCTCTTCATTTGTGTTACCTTTCATCACACCCAGATGCATGGCAATTCAACATGCAGCATAACATGGAGTACACCGTGGCGCACCAGAGCACTCCTGAAACAGTCAAACCTCACCGCGATGGGACGCACCCACAGCATGACGGTGATGAAAGCTGTGACCCCATAGGCAATGGTGTGAAGCACCTGGGCCCCAAGCAGCAAGCGCTTGGACCTGCAGCAACACCCAGGAGCCCCAGGTGTGCATGCGAGGCTACAGGGCTGCAGCAGATGGCTGGCATGCAGGCGCATGAGCAGGAGCCTACCTCCAATTACATGCCAGCATAGCAAGGCCGCCACCTGAGCTGAGCAACACTGCTGCCAGGAAGGCGTAAGTGGCCCACTCGCTGTGCTTTACAGCACCGGGGAGCTGCAAGCATTGCAGCACCACAGCTATGCCACTAGTGACACCTGCAAAGCTCAGCATGCAGGGTTTCTTAACTCCTTTCCACACAGGGACCTCTCACCTTCTGTCCTGCCTTCACTGCCACATAGCTGAGTATCATTCCAATGCCGGAAGCAGCCTGTGATGTGGTCACAGCAGACAAGCTGTTGGCATGTGCATGCGCTCTTATGCTTCTGCCTCTTGCACCTATGCTCACCAAGCCAGCAAGCGCGGCCCATCTCAGGCACGCTTCAGCTGGTCTGCCGTACTTTGAGTTCTCCAGCCATGACAGTGCGCAGCTACGCAGGCTGGTGAGCGAGTGGACGTCACTGTCCAACTCGCTGAGCTCTCCACTGCAGCAATGCACACATAGCCTGAGTTAAGGCAGCAGTGTTGCTCAGCTCCATGGGAGAAGATCAAGATCATCGGGCCCGTCACCAACTGTGGCGCCAACAAGATGGCTGCAGCCAGCAAGAAGGGAGGTGGTGGTAAATGCCCCGTTTTGGCAGCAAAGGACAAGGAGGCCTAGCCTAATTAGTGCCTCATGGATGCTCAAGGTTGCCAGTAGGGCACGACTGTTAAATTTAACATCCTGATGTTTGGGCTAATTAGTGCCTCATGGATGCTCAAGGTTGCCAGGCACGTGCGCAATGAAGGGAATGCTAGCTGCTGCCAAGGGCCAGGCTTAAGCTCCCTCATCGCTGTGCTCATCCCAGTGATCGGCAATACAGGGAAAAGTAGTTAAAAATGAGTATTATGCGCCGGGGTTCTGAATGCTAGTACTAGCAACACTGTTTCGGCACGGACATAACGTCATTTCTGCAGTGCACTTCAGCTCAAATTCAACCTCTGCACACTCTTAGCTAACATAAGGTGCTGCAGTCTAGGCATACAAGCTCTGCTGGATCCAGGCACTAAGCAGCTAATCAAGGTTCGTAGGTCTGACCCCAAGCAGACCAGTTGCGCTCCGCAGCGGCAGTTGTGACATTTATTTTTAGTTCTTAATGATATTCAAGTACTAACCCTAGCCTCCTGTCTTGAGGCTGTGTGCCCGGCTGTTGCCCGCTGGGCTGATGAGGCACCGCCTTGCACCTTGTGCACTGGGGGGAATAATTGAGTATGCCCAGCAGCTATTAAGGGCAATGAGTCTAGTATCAGCTGATGTGATGGCGACACTGCAGACCTGTTGCAAGGTGGTGGAGGCCCAACAGCCGTAAGGAGATGGACTAGTTGTAAGAATTGCTATGACAGTTCTCACACCAGTTCCTTCCTGAACTACTCACAACAGCCAGCTGAGCTCGGCTGTGAACAACACCAGCCCTGTGAGGAGTCCCTAGAGCCAGCCCACCAGGCTTGCAACTAGGGCCCCAGGCAGCATTGCAACGGGCCAGTGTGTGCGCTGACGTTGTGCCCTGAGAGTGGTTCAGCGCTGCAGCCTGCTGGAAACTCTGGACGTGTCATCCCATGGGTTGCTGCCTTTCATACCCAACGCCCACCCTGTCAGCCAGTTCATAGCAGTGCACCCTTGCACATGCCAACTGTGGCAAATTGGCAGTGCGGCCCTGGGTAGACGAAGCTTCTTATGGTGCATCATGCTGGCTAATGTCAGCCAATAAGGATACTTCTTGATATGCCGAGCATGCACACCTGGAGATGGAGAGGTCGTCAAACTCGCTGTCACTTGGCCACATCAGACGTTTATTCTTCTTGTCCATTATCTGTGCAACAATAAGAACTCGGTTAACGATACTGTCTCTATCTTACAACGTGTGTTGCTGCCATTCACCTGATCCAGCCTCTTGCGGGCCTCCTCCCTCAAGGCGTCTTTCTTGGCCTGGAACTCCTCCTCGCATTTGATCTGGTTCTGATAGAACCACGAGACAGGGTCCTTGTCAATGTCAAACGTGGTGGGGGCCTGTACACAGCATCGAAGCCATCCTGTCACTGGACATGCGGGACTTGCACGGCAGCTAAACTTGCACCATGTTGGCAGTGCGTACCCGCTTCCTGGACTTTTTCACAGACGTGCCAGGCGCGTCTGAAACGGGCTGAGTGGGGTGCGCTGGGTGGGTTTCAGCGACACTGCCGGTCTCGTCTTCACTCGCTGCCTGCTCACCCTCGTCGTCAGCTGTGAACCCGAAGGGGCAACGGCCCATCGTAGTATTCCCTAGTCACTTCCTGAGAGACGTCTGGACGATTTGCTTTGAAACGATGAAGTGCTTGACAAGCTCTTGGGTGTATTCCTAATCGCACCCACCCTTTGCTTGGAGTTGTTTTGCTTGGAGTTGTTTTCAAATATTGGGGAACGAGATATACGCCAAACTTCAGGCTGAAGTACTAAGCGATTATAAGCGCGCTGCTGAGACGGCAGAGCTAACAAAGTACGTCTGGTGGCCACTCCCGGCCGCGTCGCCTACAGGTCGTAGCCAACAGCCCTGGTAACTGGGTTCAGCTTCAGTGACAGTGCAGGTGCAAGCTTGATGGCGCTGGGCTGATGCCGGTTACGGCACTGCCGCCAGGTCGCCGGCGCCAGCCGCCGGCGCCTCTCTCCAAGTTTCCGCAGTACTGCATGCTACTTGATGTGACGGGTTCTAGACAATCACAATGCGAGCAGGCGAGCCACACATTTCTTCCATTACGCAAAAGACGCCGAACCAGCGTAATAGATGCTGGATGGAGGGAGATGGAGGGCTAGTCCGACAGCTGTACAGGGCAGGCCACTGCGCGTAACACCTGTGATGTTTGACACCGCCATAATAGCATGAACGTAATCTTGCATCTTGACCTGACAACCATGAAGAAGAGAGGCTGGAGAAATAGACTGATGCCAGCCCACGTCCTTGCTCCGTCATTATCCTGACAGTATCATTTCTCGTTCATTTGTCTCGCACTCATCCCTTCCCATTCCATCCCACTCATGCTTGGTACAGATATTCCTCTCTGCTGCCTACACCACCGATCCTACACCACCGATCCTACTACTCCTGCAAAAACACATCTTCACTGGCATGTGCATAGTTCAACATACTACTCCCTGACGCCACCACACACAGCGACTCGGGCTCTGCCGAGTACGACAAGCCAAAGGGCGACGAGAGTGCTCCAACAGCATACGCTGCTGCCACCGCCTCAGCTGCACCTGGCCCCAGGCTGCTGGCCACCCCTTGCAACCCTACACTGCTCAAAGCAGCAGACATGCCTGACACCCCTGCTGAGCCGCTGGCTACCACTCCGTCCATGCCTGGCTGCAGCCCGGCCAGCAGGGGCGCAAGCATCGCTCCCAAGAGCGCAGAAACCGAGGGCGTCCCAGCTGCCGCTTGAGGGTGAGCAGCCAGCGCCATGGCGGCCGCAGCCCCCCCTGCAGGCCAGAGCCAAGCGGGGTAAGCCAAGCTACAGCTAGAGTCACAACTATACAGTCAGCAATGCATGGTGATCAGCTGCCATGTGACCCTGATGCCATGTGCATCAGCTGCCATGTGAACCATTGTCCACACCGCTACACCTAGCGCCAAGCAGTCAAGCATGCCAGCATGTGATCAGCAGAACCACGATGGTGACTGGCACACTCTTCTGCCCAACATCCTGACCCCCTGCTGCTGCTCCCAACCCCCTTTGCCACCCACCTCTTAGCAGCGCGAGGGGAGACGGCCGGGCTCGGCCCACCTCCTGCACTGTCACCTTCTCCCCTGCCTCAATGCCTGCTGCCGCCTTGGCCAACTCGACTGCCGCATGCACACCTGAAGAACGCATGCCCACAAGCAGCACACATCACACACTTACAGCTGTGGGCATGCGCATGCTGCATGGCTGTGGACACTGCAGATCAGCATATGCTGTGCATGGGGTGCCTCCACCTTCCCCCCCACCAGCCTCCTGCCCGCCCTCCGTCTCACCGCCCAGAGCATCCACCAGGCCCCGCTGCAGCGCGTCCCTCCCAGTCCACACCCGGCCTTGCGCCACCTCTTGCATAGCTGGGATGCTCATGCCCCTGCTGGCCGCGGCCTTGTCCCTGAACGACTCGTACGCATGCTGAGCCGATGCGGCGAACAGGTCAGCCTCCTCCTGCGTGCAGCCAAGCAAACACACACTCCTCGGCAACGATGGCAGTGGGGAGTGGGTAATGCAGCACCAGCAGCACCAGCAGCAGCGGCCACCACGCTGTCAGCAGGGGTAGTTGGCGAGACTGGTGCCAGTGCAATTTGGCTTACAATCAACTCGAGCAGCAGCAACTCATTGCTACAGCCAACAAGGAGCCCCACCACCAGCCCCAAGTGAAAAGAAGCAGCAGACACGTAAGCACTAGCAGGCGGCACCCAGCAGGCATAAGCTGCGTCAATGTGGCGGCACCGACCAGCTGCAGCCCTTCCAAGCGTTACTGCTGCTGCTGCACTGATAATGTCAGTAACCCACCGTATTGAATGGCCGGTTGTCCGCTAGGACCTGGGCATACTTGCCCCGGCTGATCAGCTCCTTGGCATACCCGATCTGCAGCCAGCCCAGTCAGCCTACCACGTTGTCGACATAACGTCAGGGAGAACATGTTCACCAAGGCCAGCAAAAGCAGCTGGTTCTCAAAGAGGGCGGCAGCAGCGGCAGCGGCGGCAGCGGCAGCAGCAGCAGCGGCGGCGGCGGCGGCGGCAGCGGCAGCAGCAGCAGCAGCAGCAGGAGCAGGAGCAGGAGCAGGAGCAGGAGCAGGAGCAGGAGCAGGAGCAGGAGCAGGAGCAGGAGCAGGAGCAGGAGCAGGAGCAGGAGCAGGAGCAGGAGCAGCAGGAGCAGGAGCAGGAGCAGCAGGAGCAGCAGCATGACGCAGCCGACACTGGCCAGCTGCGGCCGACGGCATAGCAGGCCCCAACAGGACAGCTAGAGCGACCCTCGACCAGGTCAGCTGTCTGTTCCTGCTCATGTCAGAGTCATTCTTTAGTAGGCAAAATGGCAACAGCCCCAGACTGCTGCAACTCACAGCAATTGCCACCAGCCCTGATGTCTAGTTGCCAGTGTCTACCCTCCCCTCCCCCTCCTCCTCCCCTGCCATCCCCTCCCCTTCCTCCTCCCCTCCCGACCCTGGACCTTGACCTGACCTTCGGCCCCCTTCCCCCCGCCCTTCCACCTTTGCAGATGGCAGCAGGGGTGGTGTCGAGTGCTTGGTCAGCAGCCAGGGCAAAGAGCACTCGTTCAGCAAGGTCAACAGCAACAGCCAGTTCTAATGGAACTCGGCAGCAGCAGCAGCAGGCAGGCCAGTGGAAGCAGGGCACCCTGGGCCCACCTTGCCATACAGCTCAGCCAGATTGAACTTGCCCGTCACCACGCCAATGGAGCCGGTGATGGTGAGAGGCTCCGCCACAATCTTGTGCGCTGCCTACAGGGAGGTACAGAGAGGAGGTAAGGGGAGATGGCTGGACTCGCCTGCTGGGTATGGTGCTGGACCTATGATGCTGGACAGGCCCCGCTGCCCCAGACACACTGCGGCCTGACACACTGCTGCGCTGGCACACCCCAGTTTGTTGGCCACCCACCATGGAGAGATAGTAGCCGCCAGAGGCCGCCACATCCGCCATGCTGGCAATGACTGGCTTCTTTTCACCTGCCATATAGTCAGGCAGGCAGGCAAGCGGGTGACACTGCAAGCCTTGCCTGATGCATCCATTCCTAGGCAGGCAGGCAGGCAGGCAGGCAGGCAGGCAGGCAGGCAGGCAGGCAGGCAGGCAGGCAGGCAGGCAGGCAGGCAGGCAGGCAGGCAGGCAGGCAGGCAGGCAGGCAGGCAGGCAGGCAGGCAGGCAGGCAGGCAGGCAGGCAGGCAGGCAGGCAGGCAGGCAGGCAGGCAGGCAGGCAGGCAGGCAGGCAGGCAGGCAGGCAGGCAGGCAGGCAGGCAGGCAGGCAGGCAGGCAGGCAGGCAGGCAGGCAGGCAGGCAGGCAGGCAGGCAGGCAGGCAGGCAGGCAGGCAGGCAGGCAGGCAGGCAGGCAGGCAGGCAGGCAGGCAGGCAGGCAGGCAGGCAGGCAGGCAGGCAGGCAGGCAGGCAGGCAGGCAGGCAGGCAGGCAGGAGGTTGCGGGGCTGGGTTGCCTCAGTGTCCCTGGACTGACCTAGCTTCTTGATCTCCCTCCACATCAGGTCTGAAGCCAGGGCGTCGCCCCCCGGGCTGTCCACCCGCAGTATCACCGCAGCCACACCCTTGTCCTTCGCCAGGCTCCTCAGCACTGGAATCAGGGAGTCAGGCGTGATGGTAGCGCCAGTGCCGGTTGAGCGACCTGCGCAGCCACCACCAGTGACAGCCCCGACCTCCATACCCTGTCACACAACAACCTGCTCACCCACTCCACCTCCAGCCAAGCATCTCTTTACCAGCACAGCCAAACAATCCTCACCTCCTGCTACCACCAACCTACCACCAACCTACCTCCAGCTGCTGCTGCTGCTGCTGCTGCTGCTGCCCCACCAACTGCCAACCGACTGCCAATCAATTGCCTGACCACCTGTCCTGCCCAGACCAAACAAGGATACACCCCAGCCAGGTCTGGCCTGGCCTGCCCTGCCCTCGCCTGTCCTGCCCCATGGCTGCCCTAGCCCCACACCTCACCAACAATGGCTCCAGCAGTGCGCAACACCACGACGCGCTTCTTGCCCCGCAGGCCATATGCGCCTGGGTTCACGCTCGCAATCTTCCTAATGCCAATCTGCAGCGCACCCGTACCAGCAGCCCAATGCTGGTAGTGCAGGGCAGGGCAGAGCAGGGCTGGTAGGGCTGGGATGGGCAGGGCTGGGGAGGGCAGGGCTGGGCAGGTTGCAGTGCGGGGCAGCAGGGTGGTGCACAGTGCAGCCCGCATGGCATGCAACGGGTCTGGCCACATGAACAGCACTACACTGAAAGGGCAAGGGGAGCGGCCAGGTAGGGGTTGGAGGTGCAGGAGGAGGAAGCAAATAATGCAGGGGGAAGGAGTGGGCTAAAGGGTATAAGAGGGACGATCTCAAAAAGGGGCAGGAGGCTCACTTAACAGGTGCGGTCACAATTAGATGGGGAAGGGAGGGAGGAAGGCAGGGCTTGCTGGCCCCTGCTACCGACTTTCACCCACCTTGGCCGTCACAGCCCCCAGCCCCTTCCTCACCTTCCTCAAAGGCTTTTCTGGCTTGGCATCTGGGGTGGTGCGCTGCTTCAGGTCCTCAATCAGCTCGTCTTCATACTTCAAGCCTGTGCAACCAACAGCATGGAGCAGGACGCTGTCACCAGCAGGCCGAGGCCTTCACTTTTAGAGCGCCACGCTTTGTTACACAGAATCCTCGCTGTCGCAGCACATGACAGGACGCTGTCAGCAGCAGAAGTAAGCAACACGGGGGGTTGCAATCAAGGCGACAGGCCAGGCGAGGCTCCTGATGAAGAGGCTAGACTGGAGCCTAGGGACTAAACTGGGGACAGGGGGGGCTGGAGGGCGGGGGCAGGCAAAGCACCAGGTCTGGAGCAGCACGCATCTGCCTCAGCGTGCCACACAGTGCACCATGCCTCTGCACAGCAACCGCTACCCAGCTTCAGATATGGCAGGATGCTTGGCCCCCTGGAGCTGTGGCCATCAGGGCTGGAGCAGCGGCCCCGGGCAATACACTGCCTCCCGCATGCAACTGCCCTGGCCCTGGCCCCGCAGTCCCACTACAACCAGCTGCAGCCAGCAGTCAGCACATGCGCATATGTTTCTCTCCCTGCAAAGAAGGCAGCTCAGGCAGTCCATGTAGTAGCGGCAGCAGCAGCAGCAGCAGCAGCAGCAGTATTCAAAAGGGGGTATTAACAAGGGTGTCCCACCCACCATCCAGCCATCCAGCTTCTGCAAACTTGGCAGTGTCGAACAAGCCCGAGTCTAGCAGGTCCTTCACCTGCGCATAACACCAGCACCAGCATCAGCCAGTATAATGTGTGTACACTGTACAACAGACATACAGCCACAGCAACGCATCTGACCCCATGCAGACATCTAGCCAGCTGCATTGCACTTCATGATGCAACCCCCTGGTCTCCGCCTTCATTCGCACTTTGACGCGGCTACCCCAGGTCGCCACACCGCTGTCAGCCGCCCCGCATCGCCACGCCCCGCCTCACCTCCTGCTCACTCTTGCCGCGTGCAAGCGCCACGGTGCGTACAAACTCGTCGTAGGTGTCCTCCAGCAGCGCGCCAAGCTGCTCGCGCTGCGCCTCACTCATGGAACTGCGCAGAAGCTGGTCGCCCGCGCTCTTGTACGCGCCGATGCGCTGTACTTGTGGCTCCACGCCCACCTTGTCAAACACACCGCGCAGGAAGGTGCCTGCGGCCGAGGCAGAAATGAGACAAGCGGGTAAGGCCGCCGTGTCAGGTGCCAGTCAGACTGGGCTGGTGAAAAGCCAGCCGCGACACTGCTCGGTGATCGGCAAAGAGCAGCAGCAAAGCAGCCAGCATCCCATCCATTCCTCCAATTCTCGATTTTGGGCGTGGCATTACACGAGAGACACCCACTGATGGCCAGCTACTGCTAGCGCCCCTCCCTTCCTGCCAAGGATGCAACGTACTAACGGCCATACAGGGGCACAGCTAGAGCTGTGGTGCTATAGCTAGAGCCAGAGCTGTTGTAGTGGGAGGCTAAGCTGGCCCACACCCTGGTGCACCTCACCTCCCACCACGAAGCCCCGGAGGGAGATGGAGGCAGTGGGCGGTGCATACACCTCTTTGCACGCGCTGGCCAGGTAGTACTCCTGCAGGTCACACCCAGCCGCCACACTGCGAACCTCTCTCTGCTGCCTATACACAAGAGTGACTGCCACACAGTTGGGCTGCCTGGCTGCCATGCCATGTATGTTCTCGACACAATGCTAAGCAGGGAGCAGGCAGCAGGTTTAGGCTTACTTCACTAAGGCTTGATGGTCCAAGCCTGAAATTGCCTGACACTAACCTGCCTGTTTTGCAGATGCTACTTTACAGAGCAAGGGGAAGCCTTGGCAGGGATGATGCAGCAGCAGCAGCAGCAGCAGCAGGGTGGCAGCAGGGTGGCAGCAGCAGCAGCAGGACGGGTCTATGCCTTTTATCCTTTACAATAGCACTGCCTGCACAGCACAGCTAGGCAGCCCTTGCTAGGATTTGGCACCCACCTTTTCCCCGGCCTGCTTCATGTACGCCACAGTGAACTTGCCCGAGGCTTTAAAGTAAGAGATGTACCTGGTAAGGCCAGGCAGCACCAGGGCAGGTGCTGGCCTGTGTGCTCACTGTGCATGAGGTGCAAGCATGCAAGTGTGGAAAGGTGCAGCGCCTCCCTCCCTCAAGCTCAGTTATCAGTAGCGACTGTGGGGTGACCCCCGGGTGAGGCTTAAACAGCTGCCCACACCCCTGCCCCTGCCCCTGCCCCTGTCCTGCTGCTGCTGCTGCTGCTGCTGCTGCTGCTGCTGCTGCTGCTGCTGCTGCTGCTGCCCCAGTGAGCAGATGATAGTAGCGATGCTTCCCCTGGTGCTGGTCGCCAGGCACTGGCCCCCCTGGCCCCACTGCCGCCTCCCAGCGCACCTGCGGATTTCCTGCAGCTTGGCGTAGCCCACCCCCAGCGGCCCAACCTCAATAGCCAGGCCTGACACTCGGGGGTCCAGGGCTGCCTTGCGCAGCCCCTCACACAGCTGCAGCAGGCCAGGCAGCACACGCCAGCGTGGAGGGGGGCGGGCAGAGGCAGGCAGGCAGCGGCAGATGGGCAGCGGCAGGCGGGCAGCAGCAGATAGGCAGCGGCAGAGTGAGGGATACAAATGGAGTGTGACAGGGGTAGGGGTGGGTGGGGGGTGGGGGAGAGTCTGGCATGTGTGCCTGTCACTGTCACTGGCAGCTGGCCCCACCTGGGGGACGCTGCTGCCCTGCTCCACCCAGCTCTTGCTCTGGTCCGGGATGTCGCCCTCAATCTGCAAAGCAGGAGGCACACCACACCACGCCATGCTCCCCTGAGCCCAGCCCATCCCTGACGCCAACCAGCAGCGTGGCAGACTCCACTTCGCTACACCCTTGCTGCCCCTGGGCTGGAGGCAAGGCAGCACATGTGTTGACATGCACACTGGCGCATGCATGACACCATGCTTGCACCCACGCCCCTCACATCAGCGTGCCTCGCGTAAGCGATGGTGATGAAGGTGGTGAGGGTGACGCAGTGGCTGGTGTGGGAAAGCAGTCGTTCCTGCTCTGGGCCAAGCGCTTACACGACCTCACACCTTGATGGCCAGCACCGACTTGTCCTTAAACCGCCTCCATGGCAGAGCAAAGGCCAGCTTGAAGCTGGTCCAAAACTTTTCACCCGCAGACGGCTCCTCCCACTTCAGCTCCAGGTTTGGAAGGCTAGGGCTGGGGGGTCCCCCTGGAGCTGGTGGTAGTGCTGGCTGGGCCACCTCTGCTGCTCCAGCAGCAACCACCTGCAGGGCCACCCCACGGCATCCCGCTGAGACTGCACTGCAGCTGGGAATGCTTGGCGTGCGTCAGGCACACTCCTGGCCACACACCTCGCCGCTGCCATTAATCACCGCCCGCTCGGCTACCTCGGTGCTGTGCTCGCTTCCGTTGCTACAGGCGAGCTGGCAGCTTCGCGATGACAGCGGTGCGCTTGCTGCAAGCCGTGGGCGTGAGCTCGCTAAGACCTGTGGACCTGTAGCACGTCAGTGCCCGCCAGGCATCGCACGTCGCGTTTGTCCGCACATCCACACAGTGCGATCCCTCGCTACGCGCTGGAGCTCACCTCGTTGCAAGGCAGCGCGCTGAGCATGTGATTGCGCGTAGAGCTGGCTGTGCATCAACATGGTACGTGTTGTGATAGTTCAGACTGGGAGCAACTTGTGTCAACGTATAAGCCGACCGAGCATTAAATCAGATATCACTCGAGGTATCACCTCATTCCTGCCCCTGCCCACACAGACAGCTGCCCACACCCCCTGGCCCCATGTGGCTGCAGCGGGCAGCGGGCAGGCGGGCAGCGGCAGCGGGAGTCACTGGCAGCTGTGTCACTGTCACTGCCCTGCTCCACCCAGCTCTCACCTCATTCCTGCAGACCTCATAGTGTCCTCATATCCCAGCAAACCAGAAGCATTGCATATCTTCCGCTCCTCCCGCTCCTGGGCCAATGCGCTTGTCAACAAGGCTGTCCGTAGCCGTTTCTCCTCCCGTGTGTACCCCCGTGTGGGCGGCAGATCCTCCTGTTCGTCCTCCCGTGTGGGCACCACCCAGCTGTCCTCATATCCCATCAAGCCAGAAGCATTGCATATCTCCCCCTGTATCTCCCCCTTCATCGTGTGGTGCGGCTTGCGCTTCGGCAGGCTGTCGCCCTGCCCACACCCCAGCTGCCCACACAGACAGCTGCCCACACCCCTGCCCGTGCCCCTGTCCTGCTGCTGCTGTTGCCCCTGTGGGCAGATGCCATGTAATGATGATAGAGATGCTCCCCCTGCTGCTGGCCCCAGGTGCTGCGCCCCCTGGCCCCATGTGGCTGCTCCCGGCGCACCTGCGGATTTCCTGCAGCTTGGCGTATCCCACCCCCAGCGGCCCAACCTCTATACCCAGGCCTGACACTCGGGGGTCCAGGGCAGGAAAGGTGAAACAGTTTACCGCCATAAAACGCCATTGCGAGACACGGCACGGTCGCTGGCCTGATTCCAATAACATCATGCGAAACAACTCACAATCACACCCACTATGAAGCCTGTCACATTCACACCCACTATGAAGCCTGCAAAGGACGGTGGACCCTGGACTGAACAGTTTACCGCCATAAAACGCCATACACATCCGGCCACCCCCGTCTATGGACCCGCTGATGAGTACGTCAGTCAACAGCCAACTAAAATCAACATTAAGAGGCAACCCCTCCACCTCCTCACCCTCACCTTCACCTTCGCCCTCACTATGACGGGCTGGTTGAGACTCCAGCCCTGTCCACCCACTACCCAGGAGCAGCCTAGAACTGTAGCAGCCAGGAGGTTGGTGCCATGGGGCAGTAAACACAAGCACGCCTCTTGTTTGCTGCAGGTCTGATGGTCCCACTCCTTCCCACTGCCCCCTTCCCTCTACCCTCCCCTGTCCCACTACCACCATTTCCTAATCTCCCCACCCCCCATTTACCCCCTCTCCCTCCCCTCCCCTACAATATTGCAGTCCCCTCCCTACCCTACCCAGCCGCCAGCCCCACCCCTCACGCTCCTGACCTACCCTGGCCCTACCCACTACCTCTTCCAACGCACACCACATGGGGCAGCACGGCGTAAGTGGCAAGTGGCTATCCCCTTGACCTTCAGTGTGCCTCATTACCCAGCCTGCACAGTCACACCTACTACCCTCACCCCCTCTCCTTTCCCTTCCTTCCACCCCACCCTCCTACCCTACCCTCCTACCCTACCTTGTCCCTCCTCACCTTCATCCTGACATCGCAGCCTCTGCCCCCGCCCCCGCCCAACCCAGCCCAACTGAGCCCCCTGCCTTCCCTCTTCCCTTCCTTACCCCCAAACTTCATGCGTGGGGTTGGACACACTGCTGCCCTACCTATGCGCAATTATGACGGTCACATCGAATGCAGCACACAAGGTGAGTGCACATGTTTGGCATCTGCTGCTGGATAGTCTAGGGGAGACTGGACAGCATGGGAAAGACGGTATGGGGGGATTGTACAGTTTGGGGGGACTGGACAGTATGAAGGAATGATAATGTCCCAATCCCAATCCCTAGCCCGGATCCAACCCCAATCCCTACGCCCAAACCATATGCAACTATACCTGAAACAAGAAATAGCTGGTAACGACGAGCCATAGTCTAGGGGAGAATGTTCACTCTAGAGGAGATTGTCCAGTGTACCAATACTTAAGGAGCGACCGGCCAACCTAGAATTCTTTTTTTAGGTTTCTAGGCTCAGGAAAAATTTCTAGGAATCCGGCCGGCCAACCTAGAATTCTATTCTAGGTTTCTAGGCTCAGGAAAAGTTTCTAGGTTTCCGAGCCACCTAGAATTCTATGGGCGTACCCTACCACTACTGGACAGTATCCCTCTTACTGTCCAATATGCTTCAGTCACGGGAACGAGGCAGACTGTCCAGCATCCAAGGGAGTTTGTATCGCCTCAACCAATTGGAGAATATTTTTCTTTCGAGTGCGTTGAAACGCTGGCGCTGAATGGTAGCCAGCAGTGTTTTTTTACGCTATATTTTAACGCGCTCGCTATTAAAAGCGACATTTCAGAGGGCTCCGTGCGCTATGGATCGGACCCCTTGCGGACTGTGCTATAGCGCATCGCGTTATAAAAAGTGAACTTTGTACTGCAGCCGCAGCTCGGCTAAGAGCCGCAATTCGGATAAGCGCCGCAGTCCCGATGGCTGAGGGCCGTGCCCGCCGAGGGTATAGCGATGGTGCCTACTTACAAGCCAGGGCACACGGTAACAGCAACAGGTTTCAGGACAGCTGGCTCACTGGCGATCGCCCACTGTGGCTTACAAACCAAGGGCTCGATGCCTCAAACCAGTACAAGGCGCGCTGCGAACGCTGCAACAAGAGCTTCAACTGCAACTTGCATATTACCACCTGGTGCTGACCTGGGCTGGTGCTGACCTGAGCTCACAGCCTTCACCAATGTGGCAGGACCTGGCAGCTGCCTGGTACAACGGCTCTGGCCATTTGGCATTGCAGCCGCATGGGAGTGGCAGTATGATAGTGCAATCAGATGAGGCTGACAGTGACAGTGAGGATGAGGAGGAGGTAGGCAGCAGGCAGGCAGCAGCAGACATGGAGACAACATTTGGTGAGAATGAGGAGGAGGAGGAGGAAGGCAGTGAGCTAGGCAGTGAGCCGGTGCAGCTGTACGCCATCCCCCCAAAAGGGCGCCGGGCTGCTTTAGTGCCAGCTTGTGACTTCCAGCAGCATGTCGACAGTGCCAAGCAGGAGCTGGCAGCAACAGCAGATGCTGTGGTACGTGACCTACACAACCGCTTCCTCCCACCGGAGCATGCCTAAGGACTGGCTGTTGTGTGCGCCCACTACTGGGACAAGCAGCCCAGCGATGAAGACTTCCTTGAGCGCCTGGCCATTGTCAAGGCCCGGTACTGCATGGACGCGACCCTGGCTGACGGCCAATTGGCGCCAGCCTTGTTGGACCAGCTAAAGCTATCTGCCCAGCAATCAACATTTGTGGAAGTCATGCGTTGCCAAGCTGAACACCGTGTGGAGCTAAGCTCAGCAGCAGCCAACCCAGCCAAGGAGACCACCAAGCTGTGGCGCTACCTGGCTGGCCAACCCATCACCAAGGCTGACATCTTGGAGTACATCAAGCTGGCAGAGCTTGCTCTGGTCATGACACCAGGCTCAGTGGAGGAGGAGCGCATGTTCTCAGCCATGGCTTACCTCAAAGATGACACCCGCAACAGGCTGCAACAATCAATTTGATTTGGACACATTCCCAGATGAGCGTGCCATTAGCAAGTGGCTGGATAACGCTGTTGTGCGTGGGCGCTACCCGCCTTTGATTGGGCCAATTGCTTTAATTTTTGTTGTGCGCTATGGGGCCCAATAGGGTCGCGCTATGAACATGACAGTAAGGAGCGCAACTCGACTCGACGAGACGTCTCGACTCGAAATTTCGAGTTGAGTTCTGATCAGGCGCTCCCAACATTCAAAAAATGACAGTAAACCGACCCCTGGTAGTAGAACGGCTGTAACTCTGCACTCGCTGCGCCAAATTTAATGCTAGCTGGCTCAGTATGTAGCCAACCCAGCCAGCTATCTTTCACCCATCCAGAATAATTATCCAGTCAGTAGGCCGTGCACAGCAAAGCATGAAAGATAGTACTTCAAATTTGAGCCGGTTCGGGGCATGCTGTCATCGCTGCGACCACCCGCGCCGCTTAGGTTGCTCTACACGAGCATGCGCATCGGCAGAAGCAGTCGGATCGGAAAACGATTGCGGGAATGTGGCACGAAGGCGGTTGGCAGGTGCGGTTGGGAGAGGTGACCGCTACAGCCTCTGTTGCGCACTTCACAACCTGAGTTGGCGCTGGGGGCCTGTCTAACTATGTCTCGTGGGTCACCGCTTGCGCTTGGCAGCTGTCTTGGGCAGCCCCAACCCAGCAGGTGTGGTACGCTTGCGTAGCGTGAAGCCAGGAGCCGGCGCTGCTGCACCTAGCTCGCTACCTTGAGCCGGGGCAGCCTGCCCTTGGGTAGCGATTGCAGCTAGAGCCAGCTGATACATGTGCCTTAAATCAGGTGATGCAGTAGGCCCTTGAGGTGACTCAACAGGGGGTGCAAGCATCTGCCCCCCAAGGGCTGTGCCCCACGAGCTCCGGCCCTGCTGCTGGGGTGGCTGCTGTGGGGGGGGCTGTACACCTTCTGGCACAACTCGGTTGCACCCTGCTGCTGCTGCTGCTGCCACCCGTTGCTGGCTTGCATGGTCCCCCACATTCACCACAACCCCCCCTACACAGCAAGCAGCCGCTGTGGCTTTGCGTGCGGCTCTGGCTGGTGCCCTCGCTGAGGCTGCAGCCACCTCCTCCAGCCGCACCGCAGTGCGAAGCTTAGGCAACTGTAGCGTGAAGTCATGCACATCAACGCTGTTGAGGGTGGACCTGTGTGTGTGCAGGGACATGTGCTCCAGCAGCGCAGGCAGCTCCATGAAGCGACCAGCTCCATGCTTCAGCAGCTGTAGCAAGGACTCCACCGGGGCATTGGAGATGGGACACGCCAAGAAGTACACCTCGAGGTGGAGGCGCAACCCGGTGCTGCATGGGCTGCCCTCAGCCATGGCATGGATGTCTTGTTCGAACTGTGACAGCAGCTGCGCGTTGTTGGCCCATGGCTGCTGCAGGCCCTTGCAAACCTGCTGGATGTGGCGGTATAGCTCGAAGGCATGCAGGCTGTTGCGCTAGGAGACTGCTGAGGTCAGTGATTGCTGCCCTGGTGCCTGGCAGGACCACCAGACCTTTGAGGAGGGTGTTGTGGATGCCGTGGCTGTAACAGGGCTGCGCCCGCGTCACCCCAACCTGCCCCTCCTCCCGCAGCAGCTGGCTGATGCGTGCAATGACACCTGTGAATTCCCCCATGTTGACTGATGCGCTGTCGGCGCAGATGCCTGCAATATTCATGCCTGCGAGGCCGAGCTCACCCAACAACCGCATGATGACCCGCACATGGGCCTCCGCTGTGCCGCTGGCCAACGGGATGACACCCAGGACGTCGGTGAAGATGGTGGTGAGGCGTGGGGCAGCAGTTGAGCATGACTGCTGTAAGAGTACACGATTGCACGGTAGGATGCATGAACAAATGCTGTTTTTCTTTTACATGAAGTGCCACGTTGCCTAAGGACGTTGTTTCTCACTGAATGATGTCGGTAGGTTTTAAGCGAGTTGTTGTAGTGTTTACGGGGGAGAGAAGAGACGGAACCACAAGAGTCCTTTGTACACGGAATACTGTAAGACACTTGTCTCTCTATAACGGTCGTAGTGCTTCGCACATACGAGTTCACGGTTCTCCTACGGGTCTCGATAGTTTCGGTCGCTGTTGCCTTACAAGCAATAGTAAGTCAGCCTTAGCAGTTCTAGCTCCGGCGTTAAGCTGAGACCCTAGCCGTAGTTAACACTACGAGACTTCTAGAAGCCGACCTTAGGCTGAAAGAAGTCCTTAGACCCATTAGCGCTTGCATTTACGAGTTTTTCCGGGCCCACGCATTACCACTGTTGCATCTGGTTTCCCCTTTCACGTTCATCGCAGTGCCACTTACCTTCGACCTCAGCCTCATCTTACAGCCCGTCCAGCCCTTCTCTTAGCCCTTCGCCAAGCGGAGAATATCAGCCTATTGTTTCGGGTACACCCCCGAACGCGCACCCAGCAGCCCAGCTCGCACAGGCAGAACAGCCTGAGCAATTTCGCAGCCCAGCGTTTGCTTTAGTTTCCACGGGTAACCGTGAGGCGCAACAGGCGCTGCAAGGGTGTCAGCACTGCCAATCTTTCAAAGCGGCAGCGGACTACTACTCCGGGCTAGCAAGGGCACGAGGTGAGCAGCTCGCTCAGCAACGGGAGTACATAGAGCAGCTCCTAGGCATTGTGCGCAGCCTTGCTGTAGCACCTAGTGCTCCTGTAGGTGTGGCCACACGCTACGTGGCACCACCGCCACCCCCACCGCCTCCACTTAGACGCCAGCCCGCACCACAGGCACACCCAGCCTACCAGGGACAAGCACCGCCACCTACCCCCACCCACTCCGCCCAACACAACAGGGACGGATACCAGCAGCGCCAGCGTCGTCGTCTCTAGCTACACCACTAGCCACAGCCCATGGCACAGCCTGACAGCATGGAGACCATCATAGCTGCATTCAATGCACTTGGCGCCACTATGGACAGGATAGTGCGGCAGCAGGAGCAGCAGCACGCCTCTCAGGCAGAGCCACGGGTAACTCAAGGTCTAGTCAAGCTGACAGACGTACAGCCGTTTGATGGCAAGGGTAGTGTTTCTACGTGGTTGTTTCATGTGGAGGAGGTGTTCAAGTTGACTCCAGGCCTGACTGATGAGCAGAAGATAGTGTCCACTGGTGTAAGGCTCACAGGTCTGGCTGCCTCCTGGTATGTCTCTGTCCGGTCAGCCCCTAGCGCGTCATTCACCTGGGACTTGTTCAAAGCAGCCCTTAAAGCAGCCTTTGTAACCCAGTCAGAAACAGCTAAGGCTCGAGACCAGCTTCATGTGGCCAGGCAAAAACCTAACCAGACAGCTCTCTCCTTCGCCACTCATCTGCGCAGCTTGTTTCTGCACATTCCTACCATCACGAGGATGAACAACTAGACCGGTTCCGCCGTGGCCTGCACCCTCACCTCAAGGCCATGGTAGACATTCAGTCTCCCACTACATTCGATCAGGCAGTCAAGATAGCCGTAGCCCATGACACCGCCTGCCGTGATGCAGGGCTTTCCACAGCTGTTCCCATGCAGCTAGGCCTCATAAAACAAGTCAAGCAACAGCCACACCGCGCTCAGCGCGAGACCCACGGCACATCATCTAACCCAGCTCCTCAGCAAACCAAGCCTTCTACACCACGACTCCAACGGCTCACACCAGAGGAGAAAGCCTGGTATGCTGCCCACAATAAGTGCACATTCTGCCGTGAGGATGGTCATCTGGTGCAAGACTGCAAGCACCCTAACAAACGCGGCCCAAAAAACTGGGCGGCTCAACCTCCCAACCAAGCAAAGACTTAGAGTCCAACCAGCCAAAAGCAAGCACTGGCGAGACCACCGCTATCACCCCGCCACCGCCCCGGCTCCGTATTACTAAGCTCGCAGCCAACTCTAATCCTGGCAGCCATGCTGATTTGCTAGTCTTCACGGGGTCATACAAGGGCAATAGTGCACGGGTGTTGATTGACGGAGGCGCTACTGGCTCGTTTATTGACTCGGCCTTTTGCACAAAGTATGGCATTCAGACTGCTCAGAAAGTGAGCCCCGACTACATCAGCCTAGCCGACGGTCATCAACAGCAGAGCAACGCCATGATTCCCAATGCGCGTTTCCGGTTGGGTACCTACAAGGGCGAGCAAACACTGCATGATACACACCTTCACGGCTTCGACATCATCCTGGGTAAGCCCTGGCTTGCGGAAATCAATCCCCGCATCGACTGGAAAGCCAACATCATGCGCTTCCGTCATGCAGGACGCCAGCATACGCTCCGGCCCCCTGTAAAGCAGCCAAGCACCACAAACACCAACGGCAGCCCTTTGCTCATAAGCTCTGCACAGCTCCGCACGGCAATCAGCAATAAGTGTCCAGTCTTCTTAGTCTCCATCACCCCGGCTGACGGCAATGCCGAGACCTGTCATCAGGTTCTGGATTGTTCTCCCATTGTACAGGAGTACGCCGATGTGTTCCCATCAGACCTTCCGCATGGACTGCCACCACAGCGCTCCGTGGACCACCGCATTGAGCTCCAACAAGCCAAGCCACCCCCGGCGCGGCCCATCTACAATGTGTCCAGCAGTGAGCTAGCAGAGTTGAAACAACAAATAGGGGAGCTCTTGGACAAGGGCTTCATTCGCCCCAGCACCTCTCCCTATGCTTCCGGTGTGTTGCTTGTGCGCAAAAAGGATGGCTCATTCCGCATGTGCATCGATTACCGCCCTCTCAACCGTATAACCATCAAGAACAAGTACCCCCTTCCCCGCCTAGACACACTACTAGATCGTCTCCATGGTGCCAAGGTGTTCAGCAAGCTAGACCTGCGCCAGGGTTACCATCAAATCCGGGTTGCCCCCGAGGACATCCACAAAACAGCTTTCCGCACACGCTACGGTCATTTTGAATTCACGGTGCTACCCTTCGGGTTGTGCAATGCACCAGCCACGTTCCAGCGTCTCATGAATGACGTGTTGCACGATCTCTTAGATGACTGCGTCCTTGTCTACCTAGATGACATTCTGATCTTCTCCCGCACCCCGCAAGAGCACTTAGCCCACCTTCGGCGCGTGCTCGACCTACTCCGCAAACATAAGCTCTATGCCAAGCTCTCCAAGTGTGAGTTCGGCATGGACCAGACATCCTTCCTTGGTCACATTGTCTCTGCCTCGGGCATTGCATGCGATCCAGCCAAGGTAGTTGCGGTTGAATCCTGGCCCATTCCCACAACTGTGCATGACGTGCGCAGCTTTCTGGGCCTAGCTAACTACTACCGCCGCTTTGTGAAAGATTTCTCTACCATTGCAGCACCTCTCACCGCTCTGACCAGAGCAGACGGGCATGACAAGCAGGGTGTCGTGGCATGGGGTCAGGCCCAGCAGTCAGCCTTTGACGCTCTGAAGCAGGCACTCGTCTCTGCACCGATCTCATTGCTCCAGATCCTTCGCAACCGTATACGCTACGATGTGATGCATCTTCCATCGGCATTGGTGCCGTGCTCTCTCGGGGTACCGGTTCAGCCGAGCGGGTCGTGGCCTACCACTCCCGTAAACTATTGCCAGCGGAACGGAACTATCCCACCCATGAGCAGGAGCTCCTGTCTCTGGTGGAGGCCCTCAAGGTATGGCGTCACTACCTCCTTGGTGCGTCATTTAACCTACTCACGGACAATTGGGCTACAAAGCACATTCAAACACAGCCTCGCCTCGATTGCCGTCGCCAAGCGTGGTGGATGGAGGTCCTTCAAGAGTACGACTGTATCATAGATCATATCCCGGGCAAACAGAACATAGTGGCAGACGCTCTGTCACGTCGGTCAGATTATCAACTACTGTCGGTTGGGCGACGGACACAACGCAACCCCGCCCAGGTCACTGAGACAACCATCTCTGTCGACCAATCACGGCTACGGAACATACGCGATGCTACGGCTACCGATCCTCAGTATCAGCGTCATCTCACTGCCGCCCTCAAGGGACGCGCACGGCAGTTTACGGTTCAGGACAATCTGCTGTATCACACAGGCTGAGGGACCCCTTTACTGTACATTCCAGCGGGCCCCTTACGCACGGACCTGTTGTGTGAGGCACATGACGTCCCCACGGCTGGCCATCTTGGTCGGGACAAAACCTACCTCCGGCTGTCCCGCCTCGTCTACTGGCCACGCATGGCAGCTGCAGTGCATGACTACATTCGCACTTGCACCCACTGCCAGCGGAACAAGTCCAGCACCACAAAACCCTTTGGCCTTTTGCAGCCTTTGCCCGTGCCCCAGCACCTGTGGGAGCAGGTCAGCATGGACTTGATCACCCAGCTACCTGTCACCTCGGCTGGCCACGACGCCATTGTCGTCTTTGTGGACAAGCTGACTAAAATGATCCATACTGTCCCCACCACCACCACAGTGTCAGCCCCTGAGCTGGCCCAACTCTTCTTCGACTCTGTCTTCAAGTACCACGGCCTCCCCAAGGTCATCATCTCTGATCGGGACCCCAGGTTCACTTCCAACTTCTGGCAACAGCTCTTTGCCAAGACCGGGACCCACTTAAATATCTCCACAGCCAACCATCCCCAGACTGACGGCCAGACAGAGCGCGCTAACCGCACCATTGAAGACATGTTGCGCAACTACGTCTCGCCGCACCACACAGACTGGGACAACCACCTCACCGCCGTTGAGTTTGCCTACAACGCATCTGTCCAAGCCAGTACTGGCTATTCCCCTTTCATGCTCAACTCCGGCCAGGAACCTCACACTCCTTTGTCCCGAGCAGTGTCGTCAGCTGCTCAACCACGGGCCACACCAGATACCAGCGAGAGTGCCCCAGCCTTCCTGCAGCGCATGGCTACCAACATCGCCGCCGCTACACAACACCTCATCAAAGCTCAAGAGCGGCAGGTCAAGTATGCTAATGCCCACCGTCAGGATCACAAATTCTCCACTGGTGACATGGTTTACCTTTGTGATAGCTTCTTTACCCACATCAGACCAGCCACGCAAGCTGCCGGCGCCGCCCGCAAGTTTACCCCAAGGCAGCACGGCCCCTTCAAGGTCCTAGAGGTCGTCACCCCTGTCGCCCTGCGGCTTCAACTACCTGCTGAGTGGAAATCAGTCCACCCGGTTGTACACGTGTCGCACGTCAAGTTGCACCACGATGGCAGTGCGCGGTTCCCCACTCGCAACCCCGCTCCCCCGCCCGAGCCAGACATCATCGACGGTGAAGCATATTACCACGTCGAAGCCTTCCGCAACCACCGCTTCCAGCGCGGTAAACTCCAGCTGCAAGTGAAGTGGCTTGGCCACCCTGAACACGAGAACAGCTGGGTGCCCCTGGCACAATTACAAGAAGACATGACCTTGAACGTCCTCAAGAAGTTGTTGCGGGCATATGCTTTCCGCACCAAGCAGCCCAAGGGATGGATGCAGCCAGCGTAGGTTAGGGTTAGATAGAGTTGTTTGAACACATACCTGCCTGTCTGTTGTTGTCACATTGTTGTTGCATGGCACACACATAGCACTTTCAACTGCACGCTTCGGGACGAAGCTCTCTCCAAGTGGGGGAGAGTGTAAGAGTACACGATTGCACGGTAGGATGCATGAACAAATGCTGTTTTTCTTTTACATGAAGTGCCACGTTGCCTAAGGACGTTGTTTCTCACTGAATGATGTCGGTAGGTTTTAAGCGAGTTGTTGTAGTGTTTACGGGGGAGAGAAGAGACGGAACCACAAGAGTCCTTTGTACACGGAATACTGTAAGACACTTGTCTCTCTATAACGGTCGTAGTGCTTCGCACATACGAGTTCACGGTTCTCCTACGGGTCTCGATAGTTTCGGTCGCTGTTGCCTTACAAGCAATAGTAAGTCAGCCTTAGCAGTTCTAGCTCCGGCGTTATGCTGAGACCCTAGCCGTAGTTAACACTACGAGACTTCTAGAAGCCGACCTTAGGCTGAAAGAAGTCCTTAGACCCATTAGCGCTTGCATTTACGAGTGTTTCCGGGCCCACGCATTACCACTGTTGCAACTGCCCCGCATGCTCCACCTGCCCCTCGTGACCCAGTTGCCCCTGACCCACTGGCTCTTTCCCAGACCCCGGTTCCTGCTGAGCTTGCCCTCCCCCTTGCTCTGCTGCTTGCCCATGCTGCTCCTCCTGCCCCTGCGGCTTAGGGACTGCTGCTGTGACCCTGATGACGAGCACCTTCCCATGGCGCTTGGTTGTGCATCCGTCAAATGCCAAGTGTATCGCCTTGGCTTGCTTCAACATCTCTGCATGCAAAGTAGCAAAGTAGAAAGCATGTCATCTTGTCATATCTGACTCAGCCTAGATCTTGTCATATCTGACTCACCACCTCCCAGACCACCACCTCCCAGACCACTATCGCCCAGCCCAGCCCAGCCCAGCCCAGCCCAGCCCAGCCCAGCCCAGCCCAGCCCAGCCCAGCCCAGCCCAGCCCAGCCCAGCCCAGCCCAGCCCAGCCCAGCCCAGCCCAGCCCAGCCCAGCCCAGCCCAGCCCAGCCCAGCCCAGCCCAGCCCAGCCCAGCCCAGCCCAGCCCAGCCCAGCCCAGCCCAGCCCAGCCCAGCCCAGCCCAGCCCAGCCCAGCCCAGCCCAGCCCAGCCCAGCCCAGCCCAGCCCAGCCCAGCCCAGCCCAGCCCAGCCCAGCCCAGCCCAGCCCAGCCCAGCCCAGCCCAGCCCAGCCCAGCCCAGCCCAGCCCAGCCCAGCCCAGCCCAGCCCAGCCCAGCCCAGCCCAGCCCAGCCCAGCCCAGCCCAGCCCAGCCCAGCCCAGCCCAGCCCAGCCCAGCCCAGCCCAGCCCAGCCCAGCCCAGCCCAGCCCAGCCCAGCCCAGCCCAGCCCAGCCCAGCCCAGCCCAGCCCAGCCCAGCCCAGCCCAGCCCAGCCCAGCCCAGCCCAGCCCAGCCCAGCCCAGCCCAGCCCAGCCCAGCCCAGCCCAGCCCAGCCCAGCCCAGCCCAGCCCAGCCCAGCCCAGCCCAGCCCAGCCCAGCCCAGCCCAGCCCAGCCCAGCCCAGCCCAGCCCAGCCCAGCCCAGCCCAGCCCAGCCTCACCAAGGGTCTTGCTCTTCAGGTACTTGGCTACCACGCGCAACTGCCGCCCCACAGTGGTGCTCTGCCCAGGTCGGTGTGGGTTTGGCACCAGGCACTGCTCATTCACGAACAGCTCTCTGCACATGGACAGCTTGCGGCGGCTGACCTGTGTCTGCAGCACCAGCCTGGCTGTGCTGAGGTAGTGTTGTGCGAGGTATGCCGCTGTCCTGGCCGCAGGCTTACCACAGCGCCCCACTTGCGTGGGAATGAAGTTGGTGGTGAACGCGGGTGGGTCAAGAGATGGGCAGGGCTGCTGGGCTTCACTGCCTGACGGGATGCCATAGCCACCCTCAGCACACCGTTGCAGCACCTCTGGTGACACCCGGTGCCGCATCAGGATGTTCATAAGCTGCCGTTGATGCTGGGTGAGCCGGGGGCCGCGTTGACGGCAGCGGCGGACGTTGCATAGCGCAAGGGACAGACGGCGCTTGTCTTGCTCCAGCAGCTGGATTGCATGGGTGCGCTCCTCAGCCAGCTGCTCCAATGACACATTGTCACCCTGCACCTCTTGGTGTGCTGCCTGCAGCTGCTCCATGTCTGCCTGCACCTGCTGGAAATCTGCCATCGCATCATCGAGCTGCTGGTGGAGCCGCTCAACTTCTGCCCGTAACTGCATAGTCTCACCCTGTGCCTTCTTCATCTGAGCTTTTAGGCCACTAGGGCAACATTTAAAGCCCGCCTTGGGTGAGGCATGCAGCTTTTGCAGGTGCAGCCGCTGCTTCGGGCTTGTCCTTTTACCCCCCATGGTGGTGGCTAGGGCTGGGAGGGGGCGGGGGGGGGAGGGGGTGGGCTGGGAGGGGGTGGGCTGGGAGGGGGTGGGCTGGGAGGGGGTGGGCTGGGAGGGGGTGGGCTGGGAGGGGGTGGGCTGGGAGGGGGTGGGCTGGGAGGGGTGGGCTGGGAAGGGTGGGCTGGGAGGGTGGGCAGGGAGGGGTTGGGCTGGGAGGGGTTGGGCTGGGAAGGGTGGGCAATGAGGTGGGCTCCTGCAATGATGGGTAAAGGGTGGGCGGGCATGGTGAGTCGTTGCATGCCGTGGCCTTGAAACTGCCTAGTGAACATGATGTAACTTCAAAGCTGTCAAACAGATAGAGGCCTAAGCTGTTTGTTGTGCGGTTTGTTTCAATAGATGCGCTAATGGGTCAAGAACAAATAAAATATAGCCATTTTCTTGTGGGTGCAGCGGGTGCAACACAGTGGAGGACACAGTGGAGGAGGGGGTGTATTAGCCGGTGATACCTTAGTGTGCGCCGACCCAAATGGTGTATTTGGCGGTAGCGAGTATATTTACATGTTCCAAACACCCCGTCAAGGTGCCCTGCACGCCCGGCAGGCATCGCGTTGGGTGTCAGCCGGACATTCCATTTGTGCACAACCAGCTTACTACGCTAGGTAGATGGGGTCACAGCGATGTGGCTCACCGTGCCAAGGAGACCCGTCTCGCCGATGTGATTTGTTCGCGGGCACATGTGGCAGTACGCGAGCAAAGGCTCCAATGGCTAGCGCTGATGGTCAGATAAAGCGGTCTAAACCGCCAATGCCAATGTGATAAACGCTATTGAAAACGGTGCAGTATTGAGGGAGTAATCGCATGCATATTGCCAACCCCATGTTGGGAGGGCCTGACTTCTGGGATAACCTCTGACTCGACTCGACTAGACGGTCGAGATGGACTCGAGATGAGCCTTCTGAATAGCGCACCTGCTTAAGGCACCTGTGTGGACGTTGTGGCGCCGCTCAGCGAATGATATGCTGGCCTGGCTGGGTTGGCGGTTAAAGTTGGTTGACATACGCATGCCCGGCGTCTGAAATACAAAATGGAGCCCGAGGGCCCTCTCCCGCCTCAGCCCCCCGAACTTACCGCGCGATACAACAAGAAAGTCCTGACGCTCTTTACGACGTCATTTTATAGTTCTTTACGACGTCGTCACGATGTAAGTACACTGCATTACTACTACTGGACTCCGAGACTGTCGATGAGTATGTAGACACTCGGTATGGCAACAATAGCCGCACAACTCAACATGCTTGGCGGCACTTATGCCTCAGCCAAACATGCATTCTGACCTCACAAACACAACTGTACATAGTGCCTTGCAGACAGGCGGGCAGATAGATGCACCTAGCCTGCCTGCAGCTGGTTGAGTGGGCGGAGTCACCCCATGGCAGAATTCAAAAAACCCCGTCTAGTCGAGTCAAATCGAGTCGAGATCTCGACTAGATTTGACTAGTCGAGATCTCGTCGAGATCTCGACTAGATTGCGCTCCCTACATGACAGTCCCAATCTGAGCCATGACACTTTGTGCTATGAAAATGGAAAGAGGCCAAATGAAAAAAAAACTGGTAGCCAGCTAGCACAACATAGCACCCTTAGGTGGCACCATTGGTGCGCTAGTTTCTGTGTGTGTAGTCATCACGCCCGGCCAACCCTCCATGGTTTCAGGCTTTTTGCTTTAGCTGTGGGGAGCGTTTAGGTAAGGAGGGCAAATGCAGAAGCTTATGTTAGTCGCCTGCAGCATTCTCACCATCCGGGTGGGGGGCGCATACAACCTTGAGCATAGTCAACGCAGCCAAGAGCTCTCACGCATCATACATGTTTAAACCTGCACCTTGGACAGCCATCCCCTCCCTCCCCTCCGCTGGCCCACTACTGTGACTCCCCTCCCCTGCTCCCTCCACCACCTCGCCTTCAGCTGCACACAGTGAACGCTCAGTGTGATACAATGTGAAGCGCAGTGTGACTCAGTGTAACTTGATACAGGGTCTCAGGCCACAGGCTGTGCCAGTGGCGCCCGGGCCCAGTAACACTCCCCCACCATGGCATGCTGAGCTCCAGCCCTAGCCCTGTGGTGCAGGCGGCGCTGGCACGCTGACTGCAATGCCACCCCCCTTCATGCACGCAGCAGCAGCAGCGTCAGTAGCGCTGGCCTTTGAAGGGCATGGGCACCCAGGAGGAGTGTAGGGTGAGGGGGGTGGTGGCAGCAGGGTCCAGGGCCTCGGGGCTGCACAGCTCACACAGCCGCTCGTAGTCCACCAGCTGGGTCAGGGGGTCCAGCACCTGCCTGCGCCAGCCACCCACACCCATGCACACCGATGACTGTCCGAGTGAGAGCAGTGTGTGTGATGCCATGGGATAGTGAGGAGGGCGACACGCCAGCGGCAGTGCTGCTGCATTGAGCCCACAGGCCCAGCCACTATGGCGAACAAACCACAGCGCGGGACATATAGCATGGCGGGGGGGAGGGCGGGCAAGGGGGGGGGCAGGCGGGCGGGAGGGTGAACGGGAGGGAGGGCCGGGGGGCAGGCGGGAGGATGGGTGGGATGGCGGGGGAGGCGGCGGCTGTGCTGCAGGTGGTGCAGTGCCCCTGGTAGTAGAACGGCTGTAACTCTGCACTCGCTGCGCCAAATTTAATGCTAGCTGGCTCAGTATGTAGCCAACCCAGCCAGCTATCTTTCACCCATCCAGAATAATTATCCAGTCAGTAGGCCGTGCACAGCAAAGCATGAAAGATAGTACTTCAAATTTGAGCCGGTTCGGGGCATGCTGTCATCGCTGCGACCACCCGCGCCGCTTAGGTTGCTCTACACGAGCATGCGCATCGGCAGAAGCAGTCGGATCGGAAAACGATTGCGGGAATGTGGCACGAAGGCGGTTGGCAGGTGCGGTTGGGAGAGGTGACCGCTACAGCCTCTGTTGCGCACTTCACAACCTGAGTTGGCGCTGGGGGCCTGTCTAACTATGTCTCGTGGGTCACCGCTTGCGCTTGGCAGCTGTCTTGGGCAGCCCCAACCCAGCAGGTGTGGTACGCTTGCGTAGCGTGAAGCCAGGAGCCGGCGCTGCTGCACCTAGCTCGCTACCTTGAGCCGGGGCAGCCTGCCCTTGGGTAGCGATTGCAGCTAGAGCCAGCTGATACATGTGCCTTAAATCAGGTGATGCAGTAGGCCCTTGAGGTGACTCAACAGGGGGTGCAAGCATCTGCCCCCCAAGGGCTGTGCCCCACGAGCTCCGGCCCTGCTGCTGGGGTGGCTGCTGTGGGGGGGGCTGTACACCTTCTGGCACAACTCGGTTGCACCCTGCTGCTGCTGCTGCTGCCACCCGTTGCTGGCTTGCATGGTCCCCCACATTCACCACAACCCCCCCTACACAGCAAGCAGCCGCTGTGGCTTTGCGTGCGGCTCTGGCTGGTGCCCTGGCTGAGGCTGCAGCCACCTCCTCCAGCCGCACCGCAGTGCGAAGCTTAGGCAACTGTAGCGTGAAGTCATGCACATCAACGCTGTTGAGGGTGGACCTGTGTGTGTGCAGGGACATGTGCTCCAGCAGCGCAGGCAGCTCCATGAAGCGACCAGCTCCATGCTTCAGCAGCTGTAGCAAGGACTCCACCGGGGCATTGGAGATGGGACACGCCAAGAAGTACACCTCGAGGTGGAGGCGCAACCCGGTGCTGCATGGGCTGCCCTCAGCCATGGCATGGATGTCTTGTTCGAACTGTGACAGCAGCTGCGCGTTGTTGGCCCATGGCTGCTGCAGGCCCTTGCAAACCTGCTGGATGTGGCGGTATAGCTCGAAGGCATGCAGGCTGTTGCGCTAGGAGACTGCTGAGGTCAGTGATTGCTGCCCTGGTGCCTGGCAGGACCACCAGACCTTTGAGGAGGGTGTTGTGGATGCCGTGGCTGTAACAGGGCTGCGCCCGCGTCACCCCAACCTGCCCCTCCTCCCGCAGCAGCTGGCTGATGCGTGCAATGACACCTGTGAATTCCCCCATGTTGACTGATGCGCTGTCGGCGCAGATGCCTGCAATATTCATGCCTGCGAGGCCGAGCTCACCCAACAACCGCATGATGACCCGCACATGGGCCTCCGCTGTGCCGCTGGCCAACGGGATGACACCCAGGACGTCGGTGAAGATGGTGGTGAGGCGTGGGGCAGCAGTTGAGCATGACTGCTGTAAGAGTACACGATTGCACGGTAGGATGCATGAACAAATGCTGTTTTTCTTTTACATGAAGTGCCACGTTGCCTAAGGACGTTGTTTCTCACTGAATGATGTCGGTAGGTTTTAAGCGAGTTGTTGTAGTGTTTACGGGGGAGAGAAGAGACGGAACCACAAGAGTCCTTTGTACACGGAATACTGTAAGACACTTGTCTCTCTATAACGGTCGTAGTGCTTCGCACATACGAGTTCACGGTTCTCCTACGGGTCTCGATAGTTTCGGTCGCTGTTGCCTTACAAGCAATAGTAAGTCAGCCTTAGCAGTTCTAGCTCCGGCGTTAAGCTGAGACCCTAGCCGTAGTTAACACTACGAGACTTCTAGAAGCCGACCTTAGGCTGAAAGAAGTCCTTAGACCCATTAGCGCTTGCATTTACGAGTTTTTCCGGGCCCACGCATTACCACTGTTGCATCTGGTTTCCCCTTTCACGTTCATCGCAGTGCCACTTACCTTCGACCTCAGCCTCATCTTACAGCCCGTCCAGCCCTTCTCTTAGCCCTTCGCCAAGCGGAGAATATCAGCCTATTGTTTCGGGTACACCCCCGAACGCGCACCCAGCAGCCCAGCTCGCACAGGCAGAACAGCCTGAGCAATTTCGCAGCCCAGCGTTTGCTTTAGTTTCCACGGGTAACCGTGAGGCGCAACAGGCGCTGCAAGGGTGTCAGCACTGCCAATCTTTCAAGGCGGCAGCGGACTACTACTCCGGGCTAGCAAGGGCACGAGGTGAGCAGCTCGCTCAGCAACGGGAGTACATAGAGCAGCTCCTAGGCATTGTGCGCAGCCTTGCTGTAGCACCTAGTGCTCCTGTAGGTGTGGCCACACGCTACGTGGCACCACCGCCACCCCCACCGCCTCCACTTAGACGCCAGCCCGCACCACAGGCACACCCAGCCTACCAGGGACAAGCACCGCCACCTACCCCCACCCACTCCGCCCAACACAACAGGGACGGATACCAGCAGCGCCAGCGTCGTCGTCTCTAGCTACACCACTAGCCACAGCCCATGGCACAGCCTGACAGCATGGAGACCATCATAGCTGCATTCAATGCACTTGGCGCCACTATGGACAGGATAGTGCGGCAGCAGGAGCAGCAGCACGCCTCTCAGGCAGAGCCACGGGTAACTCAAGGTCTAGTCAAGCTGACAGACGTACAACCGTTTGATGGCAAGGGTAGTGTTTCTACGTGGTTGTTTCATGTGGAGGAGGTGTTCAAGTTGACTCCAGGCCTGACTGATGAGCAGAAGATAGTGTCCACTGGTGTAAGGCTCACAGGTCTGGCTGCCTCCTGGTATGTCTCTGTCCGGTCAGCCCCTAGCGCGTCATTCACCTGGGACTTGTTCAAAGCAGCCCTTAAAGCAGCCTTTGTAACCCAGTCAGAAACAGCTAAGGCTCGAGACCAGCTTCATGTGGCCAGGCAAAAACCTAACCAGACAGCTCTCTCCTTCGCCACTCATCTGCGCAGCTTGTTTCTGCACATTCCTACCATCACGAGGATGAACAACTAGACCGGTTCCGCCGTGGCCTGCACCCTCACCTCAAGGCCATGGTAGACATTCAGTCTCCCACTACATTCGATCAGGCAGTCAAGATAGCCGTAGCCCATGACACCGCCTGCCGTGATGCAGGGCTTTCCACAGCTGTTCCCATGCAGCTAGGCCTCATAAAACAAGTCAAGCAACAGCCACACCGCGCTCAGCGCGAGACCCACGGCACATCATCTAACCCAGCTCCTCAGCAAACCAAGCCTTCTACACCACGACTCCAACGGCTCACACCAGAGGAGAAAGCCTGGTATGCTGCCCACAATAAGTGCACATTCTGCCGTGAGGATGGTCATCTGGTGCAAGACTGCAAGCACCCTAACAAACGCGGCCCAAAAAACTGGGCGGCTCAACCTCCCAACCAAGCAAAGACTTAGAGTCCAACCAGCCAAAAGCAAGCACTGGCGAGACCACCGCTATCACCCCGCCACCGCCCCGGCTCCGTATTACTAAGCTCGCAGCCAACTCTAATCCTGGCAGCCATGCTGATTTGCTAGTCTTCACGGGGTCATACAAGGGCAATAGTGCACGGGTGTTGATTGACGGAGGCGCTACTGGCTCGTTTATTGACTCGGCCTTTTGCACAAAGTATGGCATTCAGACTGCTCAGAAAGTGAGCCCCGACTACATCAGCCTAGCCGACGGTCATCAACAGCAGAGCAACGCCATGATTCCCAATGCGCGTTTCCGGTTGGGTACCTACAAGGGCGAGCAAACACTGCATGTTACACACCTTCACGGCTTCGACATCATCCTGGGTAAGCCCTGGCTTGCGGAAATCAATCCCCGCATCGACTGGAAAGCCAACATCATGCGCTTCCGTCATGCAGGACGCCGGCATACGCTCCGGCCCCCTGTAAAGCAGCCAAGCACCACAAACACCAACGGCAGCCCTTTGCTCATAAGCTCTGCACAGCTCCGCACGGCAATCAGCAATAAGTGTCCAGTCTTCTTAGTCTCCATCACCCCGGCTGACGGCAATGCCGAGACCTGTCATCAGGTTCTGGATTGTTCTCCCATTGTACAGGAGTACGCCGATGTGTTCCCATCAGACCTTCCGCATGGACTGCCACCACAGCGCTCCGTGGACCACCGCATTGAGCTCCAACAAGCCAAGCCACCCCCGGCGCGGCCCATCCACAATGTGTCCAGCAGTGAGCTAGCAGAGTTGAAACAACAAATAGGGGAGCTCTTGGACAAGGGCTTCATTCGCCCCAGCACCTCTCCCTATGCTTCCGGTGTGTTGCTTGTGCGCAAAAAGGATGGCTCATTCCGCATGTGCATCGATTACCGCCCTCTCAACCGTATAACCATCAAGAACAAGTACCCCCTTCCCCGCCTAGACACACTACTAGATCGTCTCCATGGTGCCAAGGTGTTCAGCAAGCTAGACCTGCGCCAGGGTTACCATCAAATCCGGGTTGCCCCCGAGGACATCCACAAAACAGCTTTCCGCACACGCTACGGTCATTTTGAATTCACGGTGCTACCCTTCGGGTTGTGCAATGCACCAGCCACGTTCCAGCGTCTCATGAATGACGTGTTGCACGATCTCTTAGATGACTGCGTCCTTGTCTACCTAGATGACATTCTGATCTTCTCCCGCACCCCGCAAGAGCACTTAGCCCACCTTCGGCGCGTGCTCGACCTACTCCGCAAACATAAGCTCTATGCCAAGCTCTCCAAGTGTGAGTTCGGCATGGACCAGACATCCTTCCTTGGTCACATTGTCTCTGCCTCGGGCATTGCATGCGATCCAGCCAAGGTAGTTGCGGTTGAATCCTGGCCCATTCCCACAACTGTGCATGACGTGCGCAGCTTTCTGGGCCTAGCTAACTACTACCGCCGCTTTGTGAAAGATTTCTCTACCATTGCAGCACCTCTCACCGCTCTGACCAGAGCAGACGGGCATGACAAGCAGGGTGTCGTGGCATGGGGTCAGGCCCAGCAGTCAGCCTTTGACGCTCTGAAGCAGGCACTCGTCTCTGCACCGATCTCATTGCTCCAGATCCTTCGCAACCGTATACGCTACGATGTGATGCATCTTCCATCGGCATTGGTGCCGTGCTCTCTCGGGGTACCGGTTCAGCCGAGCGGGTCGTGGCCTACCACTCCCGTAAACTATTGCCAGCGGAACGGAACTATCCCACCCATGAGCAGGAGCTCCTGTCTCTGGTGGAGGCCCTCAAGGTATGGCGTCACTACCTCCTTGGTGCGTCATTTAACCTACTCACGGACAATTGGGCTACAAAGCACATTCAAACACAGCCTCGCCTCGATTGCCGTCGCCAAGCGTGGTGGATGGAGGTCCTTCAAGAGTACGACTGTATCATAGATCATATCCCGGGCAAACAGAACATAGTGGCAGACGCTCTGTCACGTCGGTCAGATTATCAACTACTGTCGGTTGGGCGACGGACACAACGCAACCCCGCCCAGGTCACTGAGACAACCATCTCTGTCGACCAATCACGGCTACGGAACATACGCGATGCTGCGGCTACCGATCCTCAGTATCAGCGTCATCTCACTGCCGCCCTCAAGGGACGCGCACGGCAGTTTACGGTTCAGGACAATCTGCTGTATCACACAGGCTGAGGGACCCCTTTACTGTACATTCCAGCGGGCCCCTTACGCACGGACCTGTTGTGTGAGGCACATGACGTCCCCACGGCTGGCCATCTTGGTCGGGACAAAACCTACCTCCGGCTGTCCCGCCTCGTCTACTGGCCACGCATGGCAGCTGCAGTGCATGACTACATTCGCACTTGCACCCACTGCCAGCGGAACAAGTCCAGCACCACAAAACCCTTTGGCCTTTTGCAGCCTTTGCCCGTGCCCCAGCACCGGTGGGAGCAGGTCAGCATGGACTTGATCACCCAGCTACCTGTCACCTCGGCTGGCCACGACGCCATTGTCGTCTTTGTGGACAAGCTGACTAAAATGATCCATACTGTCCCCACCACCACCACAGTGTCAGCCCCTGAGCTGGCCCAACTCTTCTTCGACTCTGTCTTCAAGTACCACGGCCTCCCCAAGGTCATCATCTCTGATCGGGACCCCAGGTTCACTTCCAACTTCTGGCAACAGCTCTTTGCCAAGACCGGGACCCACTTAAATATCTCCACAGCCAACCATCCCCAGACTGACGGCCAGACAGAGCGCGCTAACCGCACCATTGAAGACATGTTGCGCAACTACGTCTCGCCGCACCACACAGACTGGGACAACCACCTCACCGCCGTTGAGTTTGCCTACAACGCATCTGTCCAAGCCAGTACTGGCTATTCCCCTTTCATGCTCAACTCCGGCCAGGAACCTCACACTCCTTTGTCCCTAGCAGTGTCGTCAGCTGCTCAACCACGGGCCACACCAGATACCAGCGAGAGTGCCCCAGCCTTCCTGCAGCGCATGGCTACCAACATCGCCGCCGCTACACAACACCTCATCAAAGCTCAAGAGCGGCAGGTCAAGTATGCTAATGCCCACCGTCAGGATCACAAATTCTCCACTGGTGACATGGTTTACCTTTGTGATAGCTTCTTTACCCACATCAGACCAGCCACGCAAGCTGCCGGCGCCGCCCGCAAGTTTACCCCAAGGCAGCACGGCCCCTTCAAGGTCCTAGAGGTCGTCACCCCTGTCGCCCTGCGGCTTCAACTACCTGCTGAGTGGAAATCAGTCCACCCGGTTGTACACGTGTCGCACGTCAAGTTGCACCACGATGGCAGTGCGCGGTTCCCCACTCGCAACCCCGCTCCCCCGCCCGAGCCAGACATCATCGACGGTGAAGCACATTACCACGTCGAAGCCTTCCGCAACCACCGCTTCCAGCGCGGTAAACTCCAGCTGCAAGTGAAGTGGCTTGGCCACCCTGAACACGAGAACAGCTGGGTGCCCCTGGCACAATTACAAGAAGACATGACCCAGAACGTCCTCAAGAAGTTGTTGCGGGCATATGCTTTCCGCACCAAGCAGCCCAAGGGATGGATGCAGCCAGCGTAGGTTAGGGTTAGATAGAGTTGTTTGAACACATACCTGCCTGTCTGTTGTTGTCACATTGTTGTTGCATGGCACACACATAGCACTTTCAACTGCACGCTTCGGGACGAAGCTCTCTCCAAGTGGGGGAGAGTGTAAGAGTACACGATTGCACGGTAGGATGCATGAACAAATGCTGTTTTTCTTTTACATGAAGTGCCACGTTGCCTAAGGACGTTGTTTCTCACTGAATGATGTCGGTAGGTTTTAAGCGAGTTGTTGTAGTGTTTACGGGGGAGAGAAGAGACGGAACCACAAGAGTCCTTTGTACACGGAATACTGTAAGACACTTGTCTCTCTATAACGGTCGTAGTGCTTCGCACATACGAGTTCACGGTTCTCCTACGGGTCTCGATAGTTTCGGTCGCTGTTGCCTTACAAGCAATAGTAAGTCAGCCTTAGCAGTTCTAGCTCCGGCGTTATGCTGAGACCCTAGCCGTAGTTAACACTACGAGACTTCTAGAAGCCGACCTTAGGCTGAAAGAAGTCCTTAGACCCATTAGCGCTTGCATTTACGAGTGTTTCCGGGCCCACGCATTACCACTGTTGCAACTGCCCCGCATGCTCCACCTGCCCCTCGTGACCCAGTTGCCCCTGACCCACTGGCTCTTTCCCAGACCCCGGTTCCTGCTGAGCTTGCCCTCCCCCTTGCTCTGCTGCTTGCCCATGCTGCTCCTCCTGCCCCTGCGGCTTAGGGACTGCTGCTGTGACCCTGATGACGAGCACCTTCCCATGGCGCTTGGTTGTGCATCCGTCAAATGCCAAGTGTATCGCCTTGGCTTGCTTCAACATCTCTGCATGCAAAGTAGCAAAGTAGAAAGCATGTCATCTTGTCATATCTGACTCAGCCTAGATCTTGTCATATCTGACTCACCACCTCCCAGACCACCACCTCCCAGACCACCACCTCCCAGCCCAGCCCAGCCCAGCCCAGCCCAGCCCAGCCCAGCCCAGCCCAGCCCAGCCCAGCCCAGCCCAGCCCAGCCCAGCCCAGCCCAGCCCAGCCCAGCCCAGCCCAGCCCAGCCCAGCCCAGCCCAGCCCAGCCCAGCCCAGCCCAGCCCAGCCCAGCCCAGCCCAGCCCAGCCCAGCCCAGCCCAGCCCAGCCCAGCCCAGCCCAGCCCAGCCCAGCCCAGCCCAGCCCAGCCCAGCCCAGCCCAGCCCAGCCCAGCCCAGCCCAGCCCAGCCCAGCCCAGCCCAGCCCAGCCCAGCCCAGCCCAGCCCAGCCCAGCCCAGCCCAGCCCAGCCCAGCCCAGCCCAGCCCAGCCCAGCCCAGCCCAGCCCAGCCCAGCCCAGCCCAGCCCAGCCCAGCCCAGCCCAGCCCAGCCCAGCCCAGCCCAGCCCAGCCCAGCCCAGCCCAGCCCAGCCCAGCCCAGCCCAGCCCAGCCCAGCCCAGCCCAGCCCAGCCCAGCCCAGCCCAGCCCAGCCCAGCCCAGCCCAGCCCAGCCCAGCCCAGCCCAGCCCAGCCCAGCCCAGCCCAGCCCAGCCCAGCCCAGCCCAGCCCAGCCCAGCCAGCCCAGCCCAGCCCAGCCCAGCCCAGCCCAGCCCAGCCCAGCCCAGCCCAGCCCAGCCCAGCCCAGCCCAGCCCAGCCCAGCCCAGCCCAGCCCAGCCCAGCCCAGCCCAGCCCAGCCCAGCCCAGCCCAGCCCAGCCCAGCCCAGCCCAGCCCAGCCCAGCCCAGCCCAGCCCAGCCCAGCCCAGCCCAGCCCAGCCCAGCCCAGCCCAGCCCAGCCCAGCCCAGCCCAGCCTCACCAAGGGTCTTGCTCTTCAGGTACTTGGCTACCACGCGCAACTGCCGCCCCACAGTGGTGCTCTGCCCAGGTCGGTGTGGGTTTGGCACCAGGCACTGCTCATTCACGAACAGCTCTCTGCACATGGACAGCTTGCGGCGGCTGACCTGTGTCTGCAGCACCAGCCTGGCTGTGCTGAGGTAGTGTTGTGCGAGGTATGCCGCTGTCCTGGCCGCAGGCTTACCACAGCGCCCCACTTGCGTGGGAATGAAGTTGGTGGTGAACGCGGGTGGGTCAAGAGATGGGCAGGGCTGCTGGGCTTCACTGCCTGACGGGATGCCATAGCCACCCTCAGCACACCGTTGCAGCACCTCTGGTGACACCCGGTGCCGCATCAGGATGTTCATAAGCTGCCGTTGATGCTGGGTGAGCCGGGGGCCGCGTTGCGCTCCTCAGCCAGCTGCTCCAATGACACATTGTCACCCTGCACCTCTTGGTGTGCTGCCTGCAGCTGCTCCATGTCTGCCTGCACCTGCTGGAAATCTGCCATCGCATCATCGAGCTGCTGGTGGAGCCGCTCAACTTCTGCCCGTAACTGCATAGTCTCACCCTGTGCCTTCTTCATCTGAGCTTTTAGGCCACTAGGGCAACATTTAAAGCCCGCCTTGGGTGAGGCATGCAGCTTTTGCAGGTGCAGCCGCTGCTTCGGGCTTGTCCTTTTACCCCCCATGGTGGTGGCTAGGGCTGGGAGGGGGCGGGGGGGGGAGGGGGTGGGCTGGGAGGGGGTGGGCTGGGAGGGGGTGGGCTGGGAGGGGGTGGGCTGGGAGGGGGTGGGCTGGGAGGGGGTGGGCTGGGAGGGGTGGGCTGGGAAGGGTGGGCTGGGAGGGTGGGCAGGGAGGGGTTGGGCTGGGAGGGGTTGGGCTGGGAAGGGTGGGCAATGAGGTGGGCTCCTGCAATGATGGGTAAAGGGTGGGCGGGCATGGTGAGTCGTTGCATGCCGTGGCCTTGAAACTGCCTAGTGAACATGATGTAACTTCAAAGCTGTCAAACAGATAGAGGCCTAAGCTGTTTGTTGTGCGGTTTGTTTCAATAGATGCGCTAATGGGTCAAGAACAAATAAAATATAGCCATTTTCTTGTGGGTGCAGCGGGTGCAACACAGTGGAGGACACAGTGGAGGAGGGGGTGTATTAGCCGGTGATACCTTAGTGTGCGCCGACCCAAATGGTGTATTTGGCGGTAGCGAGTATATCTACATGTTCCAAACACCCCGTCAAGGTGCCCTGCACGCCCGGCAGGCATCGCGTTGGGTGTCAGCCGGACATTCCATTTGTGCACAACCAGCTTACTACGCTAGGTAGATGGGGTCACAGCGATGTGGCTCACCGTGCCAAGGAGACCCGTCTCGCCGATGTGATTTGTTCGCGGGCACATGTGGCAGTACGCGAGCAAAGGCTCCAATGGCTAGCGCTGATGGTCAGATAAAGCGGTCTAAACCGCCAATGCCAATGTGATAAACGCTATTGAAAACGGTGCAGTATTGAGGGAGTAATCGCATGCATATTGCCAACCCCATGTTGGGAGGGCCTGACTTCTGGGATAACTTCTGACTCGACTCGACTAGACGGTCGAGATGGACTCGAGATGAGCCTTCTGAATAGCGCACCTGCTTAAGGCACCTGTGTGGACGTTGTGGCGCCGCTCAGCGAATGATATGCTGGCCTGGCTGGGTTGGCGGTTAAAGTTGGTTGACATACGCATGCCCGGCGTCTGAAATACAAAATGGAGCCCGAGGGCCCTCTCCCGCCTCAGCCCCCCGAACTTACCGCGCGATACAACAAGAAAGTCCTGACGCTCTTTACGACGTCATTTTATAGTTCTTTACGACGTCGTCACGATGTAAGTACACTGCATTACTACTACTGGACTCCGAGACTGTCGATGAGTATGTAGACACTCGGTATGGCAACAATAGCCGCACAACTCAACATGCTTGGCGGCACTTATGCCTCAGCCAAACATGCATTCTGACCTCACAAACACAACTGTACATAGTGCCTTGCAGACAGGCGGGCAGATAGATGCACCTAGCCTGCCTGCAGCTGGTTGAGTGGGCGGAGTCACCCCATGGCAGAATTCAAAAAACCCCGTCTAGTCGAGTCAAATCGAGTCGAGATCTCGACTAGATTTGACTAGTCGAGATCTCGTCGAGATCTCGACTAGATTGCGCTCCCTACATGACAGTCCCAATCTGAGCCATGACACTTTGTGCTATGAAAATGGAAAGAGGCCAAATGGAAAAAAAACTGGTAGCCAGCTAGCACAACATAGCACCCTTAGGTGGCACCGTTGGTGCGCTAGTTTCTGTGTGTGTAGTCATCACGCCCGGCCAACCCTCCATGGTTTCAGGCTTTTTGCTTTAGCTGTGGGGAGCGTTTAGGTAAGGAGGGCAAATGCAGAAGCTTATGTTAGTCGCCTGCAGCATTCTCACCATCCGGGTGGGGGGCGCATACAACCTTGAGCATAGTCAACGCAGCCAAGAGCTCTCACGCATCATACATGTTTAAACCTGCACCTTGGACAGCCATCCCCTCCCTCCCCTCCGCTGGCCCACTACTGTGACTCCCCTCCCCTGCTCCCTCCACCACCTCGCCTTCAGCTGCACACAGTGAACGCTCAGTGTGATACAATGTGAAGCGCAGTGTGACTCAGTGTAACTTGATACAGGGTCTCAGGCCACAGGCTGTGCCAGTGGCGCCCGGGCCCAGTAACACTCCCCCACCATGGCATGCTGAGCTCCAGCCCTAGCCCTGTGGTGCAGGCGGCGCTGGCACGCTGACTGCAATGCCACCCCCCTTCATGCACGCAGCAGCAGCAGCGTCAGTAGCGCTGGCCTTTGAAGGGCATGGGCACCCAGGAGGAGTGTAGGGTGAGGGGGGTGGTGGCAGCAGGGTCCAGGGCCTCGGGGCTGCACAGCTCACACAGCCGCTCGTAGTCCACCAGCTGGGTCAGGGGGTCCAGCACCTGCCTGCGCCAGCCACCCACACCCATGCACACCGATGACTGTCCGAGTGAGAGCAGTGTGTGTGATGCCATGGGATAGTGAGGAGGGCGACACGCCAGCGGCAGTGCTGCTGCATTGAGCCCACAGGCCCAGCCACTATGGCGAACAAACCACAGCGCGGGACATATAGCATGGCGGGGGGGAGGGCGGGCAAGGGGGGGGGCAGGCGGGCGGGAGGGTGAACGGGAGGGAGGGCCGGGGGGCAGGCGGGAGGATGGGTGGGATGGCGGGGGAGGCGGCGGCTGTGCTGCAGGTGGTGCAGTGCAACACCTGAAGCCCCTGCCTGGGCAGCGTGCCCCAGTCCTCCTGCCTGCCCAGTGACAGGATTTGAGCACCAGTGTGTGCCCCCTCTGTCACACTGTCGGTGCTCCCTCCATCACACTGCCTCTATCACACTCGTCGTGCTCCCTCAATCACGCTGTCTGTGCTCTCCACATGGTGGCACCTAGGCGTGCATGGAATGGGACATATCCGCTGGCCATGGCCGTGCCACATGTAGTCTGGGCAAGCCGCAAGACCCACCACCGCACACGACCTGTCCGGGTGGCACTGCTGCTCATGCTGCACCATGGGCTACGCTTGCTTCCAGCATATAGCTGGGAGCAACGCGACACACGGCTTCAACCTGAGTGGCCAGCGACGGCACCGACAATGGTTGCCACTGTTGCTGCTGCTGAGGTTGACTACCCAGAGCTACTGCCCTCACACCCACCACTCGGCCTTCAGGCATTCCAATTCTGCGGCTCCCAGTAGCACGCCAAAGTGCACCATCAGGACATGCTGTAGCACGTGCTGTTGCACAGTGCCGCTGCCGGCAGCATCCATGGCCTGCGAGGGCGTCAGAGCGTTGACGGTTGTGGGCAGGGCAGCAGTTGTTAGGGACAAAGCCTACAGGAGAGCTATGCGCACCCGCAGCTGCTGCCTTAAATTTGGCCCAACTTTGGGGCATTGCAGCTTCAGGGCCAGTCCGTAGCTCGTCCTCGTCTCATAGTCAAGCCTGCCACCGGACTTGCTCCGCCATGTGTTGACCAGCGAGTCTCTACAGGGTAACACGTCGCATGTCATATGAATATGTCAGCTGCGTCTTGCATTTGCCGTACGTTGTCAAGCGAAAGGTAGAGTTGATGGACGACGCTGTAGTGTTCTCCGCGATAGGGATAGGGTGCAGCGTGGAGTCCAACATCGGGCACAGGGACACCTAGTATTGTCCTGGCTGCTAGTGGCCGCTAGTGGCAGTAATGCTCGCTGTGTGTGTATGGTGACGAGACGGGCGTGCACGCACAGCTAATCTGTTGGTGTGCACGTGCTGCCATGAGATGTCCTTGAGTCTAAGGAGCGCAACTCGACTAGATTAGTCGTCTCGTCTCAACTTGTCTAGTCCCCGTCTAGTCTAGCTCATGAGAACCCGTGACTCCTGAGTTACTTGCTCGGGGAGGGCCCAAGGAATGCAGCGGTGGGGTGGGGAGGCTCTTAATTGTCCAGCTTCTGAGTGACTCCGGGTGGTGACAGACGTATCTCGGCACCCTCGTCTGGTGTCTCGTCTGTCCTTAAGATGTCGCCAGTTGTCTGTATCCCTATCCTCCTGTGGAATCCCTCCACTTCTCCACAGCAGTGAGAAACCGGTGTGTGTGTCCCTAACCTAGGCTGTGACTGCGCCCTAACCTAGGAGTCGCTAGAGCCCTACCTATGCATGACTTTCTCGTACACACATCCCCTTTGTAAGAGGCAGATTGTTTGTTTGATTTTGATTGGCGTGATACACATATTGCTGCCGCTGGTGCCGCCGCTGCCACTTCCGCAGCAGGCCCTTGTCGCGTACGTAGCTGCGCTGGGCCTAGAGTTCTCGCCGGGAGGAGGCATTCCGCGGCACAGTTGCAGGTACAGGCGGCGATCTGCCAGCTTCGAAATGACAGCGTCCTCTGCAGTGACGTCGTCGAAGGCCTTCTGCCCGTCCACACGCACCGTGACGCGTGTAAAGCAGTTGCGCACCGTGAGGCCCAGGAGCAAGCTGCCGAGCAGCACCCTTAACCCAAGCCTCAATCTGCTGAACGAGCGGCGCCTAGAACCCAATGGGCGCCACGACCGCTCCCGCGTCTACACCCGCAGCTTGCACTTCTTGGCTTGCACTTCTTGGCAATTCTTGGCATTGTTGTTGTTGTTGAGGCGGGCCCATCGCGCTTCACCGGTGGCCTGCATGTTCTGCTGCGCCTGGCTTGGTTCAGGCTGGACGTCGAGCTCGCGGTCCACTCAACTGTCCGAGGCATTACGGTTCCGTCTAAACCGTCTATTTCGCTGCATTTTCGTAACTTTGCGCTGTATTTGCTTTGTGAATCTATACTTACTTTCTTTCTTCCTGATTTCCTGTTAAATCCTGGTTTAATGAGTAGGGCCCAATTAGTGCTAGGGCTCGAGATGTCGCTACTTGTCTTAGCACACACGCAAATCAGTGCACAACTAGCGATTTTGAGGGGGTGTTTGTTGTAAACGGTTCGCCTCGGAATGAGTCAGGCGCCCCCAGCATGGGGTTGGTAATATGCATGCAAGTACTCTCTAAATACTGCATCGTTTTCGGTAGCGTTTGGCACATTGGTAGCTGCAAATCAATGCGCGTCATCTGACCATCAGCGCACGACATTGGAGTCTTTGCTCGCGTACTGCCACATGTGCCCGCGAAAAAACCACAGCGGCGAGACGGGTATCCTTGGCACGGTGAGCCGCATCGCTGTGGCCCCATCTACCTAGCGTAGTGAGCTGGTTGTGCACAAATGGAATGTCCGGCCAACACCCAACGCGATGTCTGCCGGGCGTGCAGGGCACCTTGACGGGGTGTTTGAAACATATTGTTATACTCGCTTTCGCCGAATACACCCTTTGGGTCGGCGCACACTAAGGTATCAACGGCTTACACACCCACGGCTTACACTCCATTGTGTCCTCCACTGTGTTTCACCCGCTGCACCCATAGGAAAATGGCTATAAAATGTTTGTTCTTGACTCACTGGTGCATCTCTTGAAGCAAATTGCACATCAAACAACCCAGGCCTCTATCACTTTGACATCTTCAAAGTGACATCATGTTCTCCAAGCAGAATCAGGGCCACGGGGCTGTGGGGTGGCAGTTGAGCTATGAAACGTTGCACGCCGGTGGATGGGATGTAGGGGAGTGTAACTCTCAGAGGAGCCGAGTCCAAACTCGGACATGGTGTGGAGTTGTGCGACTGACTGCATGGCCCTGGTCCTAAGATCGGCTAAGGGAGTTGGGGGTCACAGACCAAAGTGAGCTTTTGACATATCTGAGTATGAGCGTGTGTAACAATGTCTAAAAGGAGCCTAACCTAGTAAGTAGCATGCTGTAAGTCCCAATGGTCGAGCTGTGGCATTGCCCTCTAGGTAAGGGGGGGAGGTGGGCTCATTGCCACATCGCCGCAACCGCTTTCCGATCCGACTGCTGCTGCCGACGCGCATGCGCATGTAGAGCAGCCTAAGCGACGAAGGCGGTCGCAGTGATGATGGCATGCCCCGCAACGGCCCAAATTTGAATCACTAACTTTGATGCTTTGCTGTGCACGGCCTACTAACTGCAGAGTTATTCTGGATGGGTGAAGGGTAGCTGGCTGAGTTGGCTACATTGCAAATCATCTAGCATAACATTCGGCGCAGTGAGTGGACAGTTACAGCCGTCCTACTACCAGGGGTAGGTTTTCTGTTAGTTGGGGGCGCCTGAGAATGAGACTATTGTTCCATGCCCACCAACATCGTGAAAAATCTCGTAGTAATCAGCGAAAACCGCGACTTCTATAATTACTATTTGGTTCCCCCCCTTTAACGCTACTCTTATAGTGCAGTACTGCACCATACCTAATGCCGCAACATTGCACCCAAACCTTATTATTAAAAACTGCACCATATACAGTCTAGTAGTTATCCTCATCATAATATAGTTATGTTGGTAATTCATTGGTATTTCAATGCTTTGGAGCTTGTTGTTCTTTTTCATGGTGTAGTGCTGCACCAATTACTAGTGCAATGTTGCATTACACCCCATTGTGCAGTATTGCACCGCACCGAGTGGTACAATACATCACCTTAGCGATATCTCACCAACCAGGCATACTTATGAATTTTGGTTCAAACCCCAATCTTACTACCACGTCATATAGGGCTATGTGCCAAATTTCAGGCCGCGATTCTCATAAACGCTGTTACTAATTTGCCTGAGTGAGCCATCCAGTACTACCCGACTAGCGAGCAACACACAAGCACGTGTAATTGAGATGATTAGACTGGTGGCAGTCCCTGTTGCCGTCAAACCCCCATTGACTCTGGTGCGGCTTGCAATGAATGATCGACGAGATTGTGGCAACCCTCCGCGGAAGAGCCTGCGCTTACACAGGAGAGCCTACAAGCATGTCGGGATGGGAGCATCTCGGTGTTTACTGGTACTAAAGCATTGTTCTCTCAACTCTCCTACACAGTTTATGTGCTGATGAGTGCATGTGCATCATTCCGCATGTGCATCGATTACCGCCCTCTCAACCGTATAACCATCAAGAACAAGTACCCCCTTCCCCGCCTAGACACACTACTAGATCGTCTCCATGGTGCCAAGGTGTTCAGCAAGCTAGACCTGCGCCAGGGTTACCATCAAATCCGGGTTGCCCCCGAGGACATCCACAAAACAGCTTTCCGCACACGCTACGGTCATTTTGAATTCACGGTGCTACCCTTCGGGTTGTGCAATGCACCAGCCACGTTCCAGCGTCTCATGAATGACGTGTTGCACGATCTCTTAGATGACTGCGTCCTTGTCTACCTAGATGACATTCTGATCTTCTCCCGCACCCCGCAAGAGCACTTAGCCCACCTTCGGCGCGTGCTCGACCTACTCCGCAAACATAAGCTCTATGCCAAGCTCTCCAAGTGTGAGTTCGGCATGGACCAGACATCCTTCCTTGGTCACATTGTCTCTGCCTCGGGCATTGCATGCGATCCAGCCAAGGTAGTTGCGGTTGAATCCTGGCCCATTCCCACAACTGTGCATGACGTGCGCAGCTTTCTGGGCCTAGCTAACTACTACCGCCGCTTTGTGAAAGATTTCTCTACCATTGCAGCACCTCTCACCGCTCTGACCAGAGCAGACGGGCATGACAAGCAGGGTGTCGTGGCATGGGGTCAGGCCCAGCAGTCAGCCTTTGACGCTCTGAAGCAGGCACTCGTCTCTGCACCGATCTCATTGCTCCAGATCCTTCGCAACCGTATACGCTACGATGTGATGCATCTTCCATCGGCATTGGTGCCGTGCTCTCTCGGGGTACCGGTTCAGCCGAGCGGGTCGTGGCCTACCACTCCCGTAAACTATTGCCAGCGGAACGGAACTATCCCACCCATGAGCAGGAGCTCCTGTCTCTGGTGGAGGCCCTCAAGGTATGGCGTCACTACCTCCTTGGTGCGTCATTTAACCTACTCACGGACAATTGGGCTACAAAGCACATTCAAACACAGCCTCGCCTCGATTGCCGTCGCCAAGCGTGGTGGATGGAGGTCCTTCAAGAGTACGACTGTATCATAGATCATATCCCGGGCAAACAGAACATAGTGGCAGACGCTCTGTCACGTCGGTCAGATTATCAACTACTGTCGGTTGGGCGACGGACACAACGCAACCCCGCCCCACTCAGGCAAATTAGTAACAGCATTTTTCGGATTTTCGGCCTGAGATTTGGTACATAGCCCGGTAATGTGATTGTAAGGATGGGGTTTGAATGAAAATTCATAAATATGCGTGGCTGGTGAGATATCGCTGAGGTGATGAATTATACCACTCGGTGTGATGCAGTACTGCACAATGGGGTGTAATGAAGTGGTGCACTAGTTACAAGTGCTGTACTACACCATGAGAAGCAAATGAGATTTTAACGAACAACAATCTCCAAACCATTAAAATACCAATGAATTACAAACATAACTACTTTGTTTCATCATAATACTACTAGACTGAATATGGTTAAGTTTTCCACGCTGAGATTTGGTGCAACGCTGCAGCATTAGGTATGGTGCAGTACTGCACTGCAAGGAGTAGCTTAAAGAAGGGATACCTAAGAAATAAGTATATAATCCAGAAAATTCACTAATTACTACGAGATTTTTCACGATGTTGGCGGCCATGGAGCAAAAGTCTCATTCCGAGGCGAATTGTTGACAAAAAACACCCCCTCAAAATCGATAGTTGTGCACTAATTTGCGTGTGTGCCAGGTCACTGAGACAACCATCTCTGTCGACCAATCACGGCTACGGAACATACGCGATGCTGCGGCTACCGATCCTCAGTATCAGCGTCATCTCACTGCCGCCCTCAAGGGACGCGCACGGCAGTTTACGGTTCAGGACAATCTGCTGTATCACACAGGCTGAGGGACCCCTTTACTGTACATTCCAGCGGGCCCCTTACGCACGGACCTGTTGTGTGAGGCACATGACGTCCCCACGGCTGGCCATCTTGGTCGGGACAAAACCTACCTCCGGCTGTCCCGCCTCGTCTACTGGCCACGCATGGCAGCTGCAGTGCATGACTACATTCGCACTTGCACCCACTGCCAGCGGAACAAGTCCAGCACCACAAAACCCTTTGGCCTTTTGCAGCCTTTGCCCGTGCCCCAGCACCGGTGGGAGCAGGTCAGCATGGACTTGATCACCCAGCTACCTGTCACCTCGGCTGGCCACGACGCCATTGTCGTCTTTGTGGACAAGCTGACTAAAATGATCCATACTGTCCCCACCACCACCACAGTGTCAGCCCCTGAGCTGGCCCAACTCTTCTTCGACTCTGTCTTCAAGTACCACGGCCTCCCCAAGGTCATCATCTCTGATCGGGACCCCAGGTTCACTTCCAACTTCTGGCAACAGCTCTTTGCCAAGACCGGGACCCACTTAAATATCTCCACAGCCAACCATCCCCAGACTGACGGCCAGACAGAGCGCGCTAACCGCACCATTGAAGACATGTTGCGCAACTACGTCTCGCCGCACCACACAGACTGGGACAACCACCTCACCGCCGTTGAGTTTGCCTACAACGCATCTGTCCAAGCCAGTACTGGCTATTCCCCTTTCATGCTCAACTCCGGCCAGGAACCTCACACTCCTTTGTCCCTAGCAGTGTCGTCAGCTGCTCAACCACGGGCCACACCAGATACCAGCGAGAGTGCCCCAGCCTTCCTGCAGCGCATGGCTACCAACATCGCCGCCGCTACACAACACCTCATCAAAGCTCAAGAGCGGCAGGTCAAGTATGCTAATGCCCACCGTCAGGATCACAAATTCTCCACTGGTGACATGGTTTACCTTTGTGATAGCTTCTTTACCCACATCAGACCAGCCACGCAAGCTGCCGGCGCCGCCCGCAAGTTTACCCCAAGGCAGCACGGCCCCTTCAAGGTCCTAGAGGTCGTCACCCCTGTCGCCCTGCGGCTTCAACTACCTGCTGAGTGGAAATCAGTCCACCCGGTTGTACACGTGTCGCACGTCAAGTTGCACCACGATGGCAGTGCGCGGTTCCCCACTCGCAACCCCGCTCCCCCGCCCGAGCCAGACATCATCGACGGTGAAGCACATTACCACGTCGAAGCCTTCCGCAACCACCGCTTCCAGCGCGGTAAACTCCAGCTGCAAGTGAAGTGGCTTGGCCACCCTGAACACGAGAACAGCTGGGTGCCCCTGGCACAATTACAAGAAGACATGACCCAGAACGTCCTCAAGAAGTTGTTGCGGGCATATGCTTTCCGCACCAAGCAGCCCAAGGGATGGATGCAGCCAGCGTAGGTTAGGGTTAGATAGAGTTGTTTGAACACATACCTGCCTGTCTGTTGTTGTCACATTGTTGTTGCATGGCACACACATAGCACTTTCAACTGCACGCTTCGGGACGAAGCTCTCTCCAAGTGGGGGAGAGTGTAAGAGTACACGATTGCACGGTAGGATGCATGAACAAATGCTGTTTTTCTTTTACATGAAGTGCCACGTTGCCTAAGGACGTTGTTTCTCACTGAATGATGTCGGTAGGTTTTAAGCGAGTTGTTGTAGTGTTTACGGGGGAGAGAAGAGACGGAACCACAAGAGTCCTTTGTACACGGAATACTGTAAGACACTTGTCTCTCTATAACGGTCGTAGTGCTTCGCACATACGAGTTCACGGTTCTCCTACGGGTCTCGATAGTTTCGGTCGCTGTTGCCTTACAAGCAATAGTAAGTCAGCCTTAGCAGTTCTAGCTCCGGCGTTATGCTGAGACCCTAGCCGTAGTTAACACTACGAGACTTCTAGAAGCCGACCTTAGGCTGAAAGAAGTCCTTAGACCCATTAGCGCTTGCATTTACGAGTGTTTCCGGGCCCACGCATTACCACTGTTGCAACTGCCCCGCATGCTCCACCTGCCCCTCGTGACCCAGTTGCCCCTGACCCACTGGCTCTTTCCCAGACCCCGGTTCCTGCTGAGCTTGCCCTCCCCCTTGCTCTGCTGCTTGCCCATGCTGCTCCTCCTGCCCCTGCGGCTTAGGGACTGCTGCTGTGACCCCGATGACGAGCACCTTCCCATGGCGCTTGGTTGTGCATCCGTCAAATGCCAAGTGTATCGCCTTGGCTTGCTTCAACATCTCTGCATGCAAAGTAGCAAAGTAGAAAGCATGTCATCTTGTCATATCTGACTCAGCCTAGATCTTGTCATATCTGACTCACCACCTCCCAGACCACCACCTCCCAGACCACTATCGCCCAGCCCAGCCCAGCCCAGCCCAGCCCAGCCCAGCCCAGCCCAGCCCAGCCCAGCCCAGCCCAGCCCAGCCCAGCCCAGCCCAGCCCAGCCCAGCCCAGCCCAGCCCAGCCCAGCCCAGCCCAGCCCAGCCCAGCCCAGCCCAGCCCAGCCCAGCCCAGCCCAGCCCAGCCCAGCCCAGCCCAGCCCAGCCCAGCCCAGCCCAGCCCAGCCCAGCCCAGCCCAGCCCAGCCCAGCCCAGCCCAGCCCAGCCCAGCCCAGCCCAGCCCAGCCCAGCCCAGCCCAGCCCAGCCCAGCCCAGCCCAGCCCAGCCCAGCCCAGCCCAGCCCAGCCCAGCCCAGCCCAGCCCAGCCCAGCCCAGCCCAGCCCAGCCCAGCCCAGCCCAGCCCAGCCCAGCCCAGCCCAGCCCAGCCCAGCCCAGCCCAGCCCAGCCCAGCCTCACCAAGGGTCTTGCTCTTCAGGTACTTGGCTACCACGCGCAACTGCCGCCCCACAGTGGTGCTCTGCCCAGGTCGGTGTGGGTTTGGCACCAGGCACTGCTCATTCACGAACAGCTCTCTGCACATGGACAGCTTGCGGCGGCTGACCTGTGTCTGCAGCACCAGCCTGGCTGTGCTGAGGTAGTGTTGTGCGAGGTATGCCGCTGTCCTGGCCGCAGGCTTACCACAGCGCCCCACTTGCGTGGGAATGAAGTTGGTGGTGAACGCGGGTGGGTCAAGAGATGGGCAGGGCTGCTGGGCTTCACTGCCTGACGGGATGCCATAGCCACCCTCAGCACACCGTTGCAGCACCTCTGGTGACACCCGGTGCCGCATCAGGATGTTCATAAGCTGCCGCTGATGCCGGGTGAGCCGGGGGCCGCGTTGACGGCAGCGGCGGACGTTGCATAGCGCAAGGGACAGACGGCGCTTGTCTTGCTCCAGCAGCTGGATTGCATGGGTGCGCTCCTCAGCCAGCTGCTCCAATGACACATTGTCACCCTGCACCTCTTGGTGTGCTGCCTGCAGCTGCTCCATGTCTGCCTGCACCTGCTGGAAATCTGCCATCGCATCATCGAGCTGCTGGTGGAGCCGCTCAACTTCTGCCCGTAACTGCATAGTCTCACCCTGTGCCTTCTTCATCTGAGCTTTTAGGCCACTAGGGCAACATTTAAAGCCCGCCTTGGGTGAGGCATGCAGCTTTTGCAGGTGCAGCCGCTGCTTCGGGCTTGTCCTTTTACCCCCCATGGTGGTGGCTAGGGCTGGGAGGGGGCGGGGGGGGGGAGGGGGTGGGCTGGGAGGGGGTGGGCTGGGAGGGGGTGGGCTGGGAGGGGGTGGGCTGGGAGGGGGTGGGCTGGGAGGGGTGGGCTGGGAAGGGTGGGCTGGGAGGGTGGGCAGGGAGGGGTTGGGCTGGGAGGGGTTGGGCTGGGAAGGGTGGGCAATGAGGTGGGCTCCTGCAATGATGGGTAAAGGGTGGGCGGGCATGGTGAGTCGTTGCATGCCGTGGCCTTGAAACTGCCTAGTGAACATGATGTAACTTCAAAGCTGTCAAACAGATAGAGGCCTAAGCTGTTTGTTGTGCGGTTTGTTTCAATAGATGCGCTAATGGGTCAAGAACAAATAAAATATAGCCATTTTCTTGTGGGTGCAGCGGGTGCAACACAGTGGAGGACACAGTGGAGGAGGGGGTGTATTAGCCGGTGATACCTTAGTGTGCGCCGACCCAAATGGTGTATTTGGCGGTAGCGAGTATATTTACATGTTCCAAACACCCCGTCAAGGTGCCCTGCACGCCCGGCAGGCATCGCGTTGGGTGTCAGCCGGACATTCCATTTGTGCACAACCAGCTTACTACGCTAGGTAGATGGGGTCACAGCGATGTGGCTCACCGTGCCAAGGAGACCCGTCTCGCCGATGTGATTTGTTCGCGGGCACATGTGGCAGTACGCGAGCAAAGGCTCCAATGGCTAGCGCTGATGGTCAGATAAAGCGGTCTAAACCGCCAATGCCAATGTGATAAACGCTATTGAAAACGGTGCAGTATTGAGGGAGTAATCGCATGCATATTGCCAACCCCATGTTGGGAGGGCCTGACTTCTGGGATAACTTCTGACTCGACTCGACTAGACGGTCGAGATGGACTCGAGATGAGCCTTCTGAATAGCGCACCTGCTTAAGGCACCTGTGTGGACGTTGTGGCGCCGCTCAGCGAATGATATGCTGGCCTGGCTGGGTTGGCGGTTAAAGTTGGTTGACATACGCATGCCCGGCGTCTGAAATACAAAATGGAGCCCGAGGGCCCTCTCCCGCCTCAGCCCCCCGAACTTACCGCGCGATACAACAAGAAAGTCCTGACGCTCTTTACGACGTCATTTTATAGTTCTTTACGACGTCGTCACGATGTAAGTACACTGCATTACTACTACTGGACTCCGAGACTGTCGATGAGTATGTAGACACTCGGTATGGCAACAATAGCCGCACAACTCAACATGCTTGGCGGCACTTATGCCTCAGCCAAACATGCATTCTGACCTCACAAACACAACTGTACATAGTGCCTTGCAGACAGGCGGGCAGATAGATGCACCTAGCCTGCCTGCAGCTGGTTGAGTGGGCGGAGTCACCCCATGGCAGAATTCAAAAACCCCGTCTAGTCGAGTCAAATCGAGTCGAGATCTCGACTAGATTTGACTAGTCGAGATCTCGTCGAGATCTCGACTAGATTGCGCTCCCTACATGACAGTCCCAATCTGAGCCATGACACTTTGTGCTATGAAAATGGAAAGAGGCCAAATGAAAAAAAAACTGGTAGCCAGCTAGCACAACATAGCACCCTTAGGTGGCACCATTGGTGCGCTAGTTTCTGTGTGTGTAGTCATCACGCCCGGCCAACCCTCCATGGTTTCAGGCTTTTTGCTTTAGCTGTGGGGAGCGTTTAGGTAAGGAGGGCAAATGCAGAAGCTTATGTTAGTCGCCTGCAGCATTCTCACCATCCGGGTGGGGGGCGCATACAACCTTGAGCATAGTCAACGCAGCCAAGAGCTCTCACGCATCATACATGTTTAAACCTGCACCTTGGACAGCCATCCCCTCCCTCCCCTCCGCTGGCCCACTACTGTGACTCCCCTCCCCTGCTCCCTCCACCACCTCGCCTTCAGCTGCACACAGTGAACGCTCAGTGTGATACAATGTGAAGCGCAGTGTGACTCAGTGTAACTTGATACAGGGTCTCAGGCCACAGGCTGTGCCAGTGGCGCCCGGGCCCAGTAACACTCCCCCACCATGGCATGCTGAGCTCCAGCCCTAGCCCTGTGGTGCAGGCGGCGCTGGCACGCTGACTGCAATGCCACCCCCCTTCATGCACGCAGCAGCAGCAGCGTCAGTAGCGCTGGCCTTTGAAGGGCATGGGCACCCAGGAGGAGTGTAGGGTGAGGGGGGTGGTGGCAGCAGGGTCCAGGGCCTCGGGGCTGCACAGCTCACACAGCCGCTCGTAGTCCACCAGCTGGGTCAGGGGGTCCAGCACCTGCCTGCGCCAGCCACCCACACCCATGCACACCGATGACTGTCCGAGTGAGAGCAGTGTGTGTGATGCCATGGGATAGTGAGGAGGGCGACACGCCAGCGGCAGTGCTGCTGCATTGAGCCCACAGGCCCAGCCACTATGGCGAACAAACCACAGCGCGGGACATATAGCATGGCGGGGGGGAGGGCGGGCAAGGGGGGGGGCAGGCGGGCGGGAGGGTGAACGGGAGGGAGGGCCGGGGGGCAGGCGGGAGGATGGGTGGGATGGCGGGGGAGGCGGCGGCTGTGCTGCAGGTGGTGCAGTGCAACACCTGAAGCCCCTGCCTGGGCAGCGTGCCCCAGTCCTCCTGCCTGCCCAGTGACAGGATTTGAGCACCAGTGTGTGCCCCCTCTGTCACACTGTCGGTGCTCCCTCCATCACACTGCCTCTATCACACTCGTCGTGCTCCCTCAATCACGCTGTCTGTGCTCTCCACATGGTGGCACCTAGGCGTGCATGGAATGGGACATATCCGCTGGCCATGGCCGTGCCACATGTAGTCTGGGCAAGCCGCAAGACCCACCACCGCACACGACCTGTCCGGGTGGCACTGCTGCTCATGCTGCACCATGGGCTACGCTTGCTTCCAGCATATAGCTGGGAGCAACGCGACACACGGCTTCAACCTGAGTGGCCAGCGACGGCACCGACAATGGTTGCCACTGTTGCTGCTGCTGAGGTTGACTACCCAGAGCTACTGCCCTCACACCCACCACTCGGCCTTCAGGCATTCCAATTCTGCGGCTCCCAGTAGCACGCCAAAGTGCACCATCAGGACATGCTGTAGCACGTGCTGTTGCACAGTGCCGCTGCCGGCAGCATCCATGGCCTGCGAGGGCGTCAGAGCGTTGACGGTTGTGGGCAGGGCAGCAGTTGTTAGGGACAAAGCCTACAGGAGAGCTATGCGCACCCGCAGCTGCTGCCTTAAATTTGGCCCAACTTTGGGGCATTGCAGCTTCAGGGCCAGTCCGTAGCTCGTCCTCGTCTCATAGTCAAGCCTGCCACCGGACTTGCTCCGCCATGTGTTGACCAGCGAGTCTCTACAGGGTAACACGTCGCATGTCATATGAATATGTCAGCTGCGTCTTGCATTTGCCGTACGTTGTCAAGCGAAAGGTAGAGTTGATGGACGACGCTGTAGTGTTCTCCGCGATAGGGATAGGGTGCAGCGTGGAGTCCAACATCGGCCACAGGGACACCTAGTATTGTCCTGGCTGCTAGTGGCCGCTAGTGGCAGTAATGCTCGCTGTGTGTGTATGGTGACGAGACGGGCGTGCACGCACAGCTAATCTGTTGGTGTGCACGTGCTGCCATGAGATGTCCTTGAGTCTAAGGAGCGCAACTCGACTAGATTAGTCGTCTCGTCTCAACTTGTCTAGTCCCCGTCTAGTCTAGCTCATGAGAACCCGTGACTCCTGAGTTACTTGCTCGGGGAGGGCCCAAGGAATGCAGCGGTGGGGTGGGGAGGCTCTTAATTGTCCAGCTTCTGAGTGACTCCGGGTGGTGACAGACGTATCTCGGCACCCTCGTCTGGTGTCTCGTCTGTCCTTAAGATGTCGCCAGTTGTCTGTATCCCTATCCTCCTGTGGAATCCCTCCACTTCTCCACAGCAGTGAGAAACCGGTGTGTGTGTCCCTAACCTAGGCTGTGACTGCGCCCTAACCTAGGAGTCGCTAGAGCCCTACCTATGCATGACTTTCTCGTACACACATCCCCTTTGTAAGAGGCAGATTGTTTGTTTGATTTTGATTGGCGTGATACACATATTGCTGCCGCTGGTGCCGCCGCTGCCACTTCCGCAGCAGGCCCTTGTCGCGTACGTAGCTGCGCTGGGCCTAGAGTTCTCGCCGGGAGGAGGCATTCCGCGGCACAGTTGCAGGTACAGGCGGCGATCTGCCAGCTTCGAAATGACAGCGTCCTCTGCAGTGACGTCGTCGAAGGCCTTCTGCCCGTCCACACGCACCGTGACGCGTGTAAAGCAGTTGCGCACCGTGAGGCCCAGGAGCAAGCTGCCGAGCAGCACCCTTAACCCAAGCCTCAATCTGCTGAACGAGCGGCGCCTAGAACCCAATGGGCGCCACGACCGCTCCCGCGTCTACACCCGCAGCTTGCACTTCTTGGCTTGCACTTCTTGGCAATTCTTGGCATTGTTGTTGTTGTTGAGGCGGGCCCATCGCGCTTCACCGGTGGCCTGCATGTTCTGCTGCGCCTGGCTTGGTTCAGGCTGGACGTCGAGCTCGCGGTCCACTCAACTGTCCGAGGCATTACGGTTCCGTCTAAACCGTCTATTTCGCTGCATTTTCGTAACTTTGCGCTGTATTTGCTTTGTGAATCTATACTTACTTTCTTTCTTCCTGATTTCCTGTTAAATCCTGGTTTAATGAGTAGGGCCCAATTAGTGCTAGGGCTCGAGATGTCGCTACTTGTCTTAGCACACACGCAAATCAGTGCACAACTAGCGATTTTGAGGGGGTGTTTGTTGTAAACGGTTCGCCTCGGAATGAGTCAGGCGCCCCCAGCATGGGGTTGGTAATATGCATGCAAGTACTCTCTAAATACTGCATCGTTTTCGGTAGCGTTTGGCACATTGGTAGCTGCAAATCAATGCGCGTCATCTGACCATCAGCGCACGACATTGGAGTCTTTGCTCGCGTACTGCCACATGTGCCCGCGAAAAAACCACAGCGGCGAGACGGGTATCCTTGGCACGGTGAGCCGCATCGCTGTGGCCCCATCTACCTAGCGTAGTGAGCTGGTTGTGCACAAATGGAATGTCCGGCCAACACCCAACGCGATGTCTGCCGGGCGTGCAGGGCACCTTGACGGGGTGTTTGAAACATATTGTTATACTCGCTTTCGCCGAATACACCCTTTGGGTCGGCGCACACTAAGGTATCAACGGCTTACACACCCACGGCTTACACTCCATTGTGTCCTCCACTGTGTTTCACCCGCTGCACCCATAGGAAAATGGCTAAAAAATGTTTGTTCTTGACTCACTGGTGCATCTCTTGAAGCAAATTGCACATCAAACAACCCAGGCCTCTATCACTTTGACATCTTCAAAGTGACATCATGTTCTCCAAGCAGAATCAGGGCCACGGGGCTGTGGGGTGGCAGTTGAGCTATGAAACGTTGCACGCCGGTGGATGGGATGTAGGGGAGTGTAACTCTCAGAGGAGCCGAGTCCAAACTCGGACATGGTGTGGAGTTGTGCGACTGACTGCATGGCCCTGGTCCTAAGATCGGCTAAGGGAGTTGGGGGTCACAGACCAAAGTGAGCTTTTGACATATCTGAGTATGAGCGTGTGTAACAATGTCTAAAAGGAGCCTAACCTAGTAAGTAGCATGCTGTAAGTCCCAATGGTCGAGCTGTGGCATTGCCCTCTAGGTAAGGGGGGGAGGTGGGCTCATTGCCACATCGCCGCAACCGCTTTCCGATCCGACTGCTGCTGCCGACGCGCATTCGCATGTAGAGCAGCCTAAGCGACGAAGGCGGTCGCAGTGATGATGGCATGCCCCGCAACGGCCCAAATTTGAATCACTAACTTTGATGCTTTGCTGTGCACGGCCTACTAACTGCAGAGTTATTCTGGATGGGTGAAGGGTAGCTGGCTGAGTTGGCTACATTGCAAATCATCTAGCATAACATTCGGCGCAGTGAGTGGACAGTTACAGCCGTCCTACTACCAGGGGTAGGTTTTCTGTTAG
>JASKMD010000008.1:12113411-12265210 GCA_030144725.1 Haematococcus lacustris | reverse complement strand
CGCCTGTCATAAGCTCTGGCCTCAAGCAGCGGCACCAGAAAGTGCTTTGCCCCCCTCCTCCACCTCTTACCCTCTTGCAGTAGCGTTGCGGCTGCAAGCATCTGCACCCTGTCTACCTTCACTCCCTCCACCCTCCACCCTCACCCTCCACCCTCCACCCTCCACCCTCCACCCTCCACCCTCCACCCTCCACCCTCCACCCTCCACCCTCCACCCTCCACCCTCCACCCTCCACCCTCCACCCTCCACCCTCCACCCTCCACCCTCCACCCTCCACCCTCCACCCTCCACCCTCCACCCTCCCACCCTCCACCCTCCACCCTCCTCACCCTCCACCCCTCCACCCTCCACCCTCCACCCTCCACCCTCCACCCTCCACCCTCCACCCTCCACCCTCCACCCTCCACCCTCACCCTCTACCCTCTACCCTCAACCCTCCACCCTCTACCCTCCACATTCCACCATACCCACAATGTGTGCAATACAGCACCTGTGGTTCATGCCCGCCAGCCGGGCGCTGTCCTTCCCTGTGTGTGCAGAGCAGAGGCCTGCGCTGCGGGTCAGGAGCAGGAGGCTGCAGAGCCCGGGGAAGCTGGCGGGGGCAGCCGGCCTGGCCCACAGGCGGACAGCGATGATGCAGGTGGGCTGGGAGGGGTGGCGTGGGGCCCTTGGCTGCAGGCACCTGCAGTGCAGGGCAGGGCGGAAGGCAGGGCAGGGCAGAAGGCAGTAGGCAGTAGGCAGAAGGCAGAAGGCAGAAGGCAGAAGGCAGAAGGCAGAAGGCAGAAGGCAGAAGGCAGAAGGCAGAAGGCAGAAGGCAGAAGGCAGAAGGCAGAAGGCAGAAGGCAGAAGGCAGAAGGCAGGGCAGGGCAGGGCAGGGCAGGGCAGGGCAGGGCTGGGCTGGGCTGGGCTGGGCTGGGCTGGGCTGGGCTGGGCTGGGCTGGGCTGGGCTGGGCTGGGCGGAAGGCAGGGCGGAAGGCAGGGCGGAAGGCAGGGCGGAAGGCAGGGCGGAAGGCAGGGCGGAAGGCAGGGCGGAAGGCAGGGCGGAAGGCAGGGCGGAAGGCAGGGCGGAAGGCAGGGCGGAAGGCAGGGCGGAAGGCAGGGCGGAAGGCAGGGCGGAAGGCAGGGCGGAAGGCAGGGCGGAAGGCAGGGCGGAAGGCAGGGCGGAAGGCAGGGCGGAAGGCAGGGCGGAAGGCAGGGCGGAAGGCAGGGCGGAAGGCAGGGCGGAAGGCAGGGCGGAAGGCAGGGCGGAAGGCAGGGCGGAAGGCAGGGCGGAAGGCAGGGCGGAAGGCAGGGCGGAAGGCAGGGCGGAAGGCAGGGCGGAAGGCAGGGCGGAAGGCAGGGCGGAAGGCAGGGCGGAAGGCAGGGCGGAAGGCAGGGCGGAAGGCAGGGCGGAAGGCAGGGCGGAAGGCAGGGCGGAAGGCAGGGCGGAAGGCAGGGCGGAAGGCAGGGCGGAAGGCAGGGCGGAAGGCAGGGCGGAAGGCAGGGCGGAAGGCAGGGCGGAAGGCAGGGCGGAAGGCAGGGCGGAAGGCAGGGCGGAAGGCAGGCGGAAGGCAGGGCGGAAGGCAGGGCGGAAGGCAGGGCGGAAGGCAGGGCGGAAGGCAGGGCGGAAGGCAGGGCGGAAGGCAGGGCGGAAGGCAGGGCGGAAGGCAGGGCGGAAGGCAGGGCGGAAGGCAGGGCGGAAGGCAGGGCGGAAGGCAGGGCGGAAGGCAGGGCGGAAGGCAGGGCGGAAGGCAGGGCGGAAGGCAGGGCGGAAGGCAGGGCGGAAGGCAGGGCGGAAGGCAGGGCGGAGGGCAGGGCGGAGGGCAGGGCGGAGGGCAGGGCGGAAGGCAGGGCGGAAGGCAGGGCGGAAGGCAGGGCGGAAGGCAGGGCGGAAGGCAGGGCGGAAGGCAGGGCGGAAGGCAGGGCGGAAGGCAGGGCGGAAGGCAGGGCGGAAGGCAGGGCGGAAGGCAGGGCGGAAGGCAGGGCGGAAGGCAGGGCGGAAGGCAGGGCGGAAGGCAGGGCGGAAGGCAGGGCGGAAGGCAGGGCGGAAGGCAGGGCGGAAGGCAGGGCGGAAGGCAGGGCGGAAGGCAGGGCGGAAGGCAGGGCGGAAGGCAGGGCGGAAGGCAGGGCGGAAGGCAGGGCGGAAGGCAGGGCGGAGGGCAGGGCGGAGGGCAGGGCGGAGGGCAGGGCGGAGGGCAGGGCGGAGGGCAGGGCGGAGGGCAGGGCGGAGGGCAGGGCGGAGGGCAGGGCGGAGGGCAGGGCGGAGGGCAGGGCGGAGGGCAGGGCGGAGGGCAGGGCGGAGGGCAGGGCGGAGGGCAGGGCGGAGGGCAGGGCGGAGGGCAGGGCGGAGGGCAGGGCGGAGGGCAGGGCGGAGGGCAGGGCGGAGGGCAGGGCGGAGGGCAGGGCGGAGGGCAGGGCGGAGGGCAGGGCGGAGGGCAGGGCGGAGGGCAGGGCGGAGGGCAGGGCGGAGGGCAGGGCGGAGGGCAGGGCGGAGGCAGGGCGGAGGGCAGGGCGGAGGGCAGGGCGGAGGGCAGGGCGGAGGGCAGGGCGGAGGGCAGGGCGGAGGGCAGGGCGGAGGGCAGGGCGGAGGGCAGGGCGGAGGGCAGGGCGGAGGGCAGGGCGGAGGGCAGGGCGGAGGGCAGGGCGGAGGGCAGGGCGGAGGGCAGGGCGGAGGGCAGGGCGGAGGGCAGGGCGGAGGGCAGGGCGGAGGCAGGGCGGAGGGCAGGGCGGAGGGCAGGGCGGAGGGCAGGGCGGAGGGCAGGGCGGAGGGCAGGGCGGAGGGCAGGGCGGAGGGCAGGGCGGAGGGCAGGGCGGAGGGCAGGGCGGAGGGCAGGGCGGAGGGCAGGGCGGAGGGCAGGGCGGAGGGCAGGGCGGAGGGCAGGGCGGAGGGCAGGGCGGAGGGCAGGGCGGAGGGCAGGGCGGAGGGCAGGGCGGAGGGCAGGGCGGAGGGCAGGGCGGAGGGCAGGGCGGAGGGCAGGGCGGAGGGCAGGGCGGAGGGCAGGGCGGAGGGCAGGGCGGAGGGCAGGGCGGAGGGCAGGGCGGAGGGCAGGGCGGAGGGCAGGGCGGAGGGCAGGGCGGAGGGCAGGGCGGAGGGCAGGGCGGAGGGCAGGGCGGAGGGCAGGGCGGAGGGCAGGGCGGAGGGCAGGGCGGAGGGCAGGGCGGAGGGCAGGCGGAGGGCAGGGCGGAGGGCAGGGCGGAGGGCAGGGCGGAGGGCAGGGCGGAGGGCAGGGCGGCAGGGCAGGGGCGCGGAGGGCAGGGCGGAGGGCAGGGGCGGGAGGGGCAGGGCGGAGGGCAGGGCGGAGAGGGCAGGGGCGGAGGGCAGGGGCGGAGGGCAGGGCGGCGGAGCAGGGCGGAGGGCAGGGCGGAGGGCAGGGCGGAGGGCAGGGCGGAGGGCAGGGCGGAGGGCAGGGGCGGAGGGGCAGGGCGGAGGGCAGGGCGGAGGGCAGGGCGGAGGGCAGGGCGGAGGGCAGGGCGGAGGGCAGGGCGGAGGGCAGGGCGGAGGGCAGGGGCGCGAGGGGCAGGGGCCGGAGGGCAGGGGCCGAGGGCAGGGGCCCGAGGGCAGGGCCGAGGGCAGGGCGGAGGGCAGGGCGGAGGGCAGGGCGGAGGGCAGGGCGGGAGGGCAGGGGCGGAGGGGAGGGCAGGGCGGAGGGCAGGGCGGAGGGCAGGGCGGAGGGCAGGGCGGAGGGCAGGGCGGAGGGCAGGGCGGAGGGCAGGGCAGGAGGGCAGGGCGCGAGGGGCAGGGCGCAGGGGCAGGGGCGCAGGGCAGGGCGCAGGGCAGGGCGGCAGGGCAGGGGCGCAGGGGCAGGGCGCAGGGCAGGGCGCAGGGCGGCAGGGCGCAGGGCAGGGCGCAGGGCAGGGCGCAGGGCAGGGCGCAGGGCAGGGCGCAGGGGCAGGGGCGCAGGGCAGGGCGCAGGGCAGGGCGCAGGGCAGGGCGCAGGGCGGGCGCAGGGGCAGGGCGCAGGGCGGGCGCAGGGGGGCGCAGGGGGCAGCAGGGGGCGCAGGGCAGGGCAGCAGGGCAGGGCGCAGGGCAGGGGCAGCAGGGCAGGGCAGCAGGGCAGGGCGAGGCAGGGCGGCAGGGCAGGGGGTCAGGGCAGGGGCGCAGGGCAGGGGCGCAGGGCAGGGCGCAGGGCAGGGCGGCAGGGCAGGGCGCAGGGCAGGGGCAGCAGGGCAGGGCAGCAGGGCAGGGCAGCAGGGGAGGGCAGCAGGGCAGGGCAGCAGGGGCAGGGGCGCAGGGCAGGGCGCAGGGCAGGGCGCAGGGCAGGGCGCAGGGCAGGGGCAGCAGGGCAGGGCAGCAGGGCAGGGCAGCAGGGCAGGGCAGCAGGGCAGGGCAGCAGGGCAGGGCAGCAGGGCAGGGCAGCAGGGCAGGGCAGCAGGGGCAGGGCGCAGGGCAGGGCGCAGGGCAGGGCGCAGGGCAGGGCGCAGGGCAGGGCGCAGGGCAGGGCGCAGGGCAGGGGCGGCGGCAGGGCAGGGCGCAGGGCAGGGGCGCAGGGCAGGGCGCAGGGCAGGGCGCAGGGCAGGGCGCAGGGCAGGGGCGCAGGGCAGGGCGCAGGGCAGGGCGCAGGGCAGGGCGCAGGGCAGGGGGTCAGGGCAGGGGGTCAGGGCAGGGGCGCAGGGCAGGGCGCAGGGCAGGGCGCAGGGCAGGGCGCAGGGCAGGGCGCAGGGCAGGGCGCAGGGCAGGGCGCAGGGCAGGGGGCAGCAGGGCAGGGCAGCAGGGCAGGGCAGCAGGGCAGGGCAGCAGGGCAGGGCAGCAGGGCAGGGCAGCAGGGCAGGGCGCAGGGCAGGGCGCAGGGCAGGGCGCAGGGCAGGGGGCAGGGCAGGGCGCAGGGCAGGGCGCAGGGCAGGGCGCAGGGCAGGGCGCAGGGCAGGGCAGCAGGGCAGGGCGCAGGGCAGGGCGCAGGGCAGGGCGCAGGGCAGGGCGCAGGGCAGGGCGCAGGGCAGGGCGCAGGGCAGGGCGCAGGGCAGGGCGCAGGGCAGGGCAGCAGGGCAGGGCGCAGGGCAGGGCGCAGGGCAGGGCGCAGGGCAGGGCGCAGGGCAGGGCGCAGGGCAGGGCGCAGGGCAGGGCGCAGGGCAGGGCAGCAGGGCAGGGCAGAGGGCAGGGCAGAGGGCAGGGCAGAGGGCAGGGCAGGGCAGGGCAGGGCAGGGCAGGGCAGGGCAGGGCAGCAGGGCAGGCAGCAGGGCTGGCGCAGGGCTGGGCAGGGCTGGGCAGGGCTGGGCACAGGGCAGGGCTGGTCAGCAGGGGAGCAGGCAGGGCGGACAGGCAGGGCGGAAGGCAGGGCGGAAGGCAGGGCGGAAGGCAGGGCGGAAGGCAGGGCGGAAGGCAGGGCGGAAGGCAGGGCGGGAAGGCAGGGCGGAAGGCAGGGCAGGGCGGAAGGCAGGGCGGAAGGCAGGGCAGGGCGGAAGGCAGGGCGGAAGGCAGGGCGGAAGGCAGGGCAGGGCAGGGCAGGGCAGGGCAGGGCAGGGCAGGGCAGGGCAGGGCAGGGCAGGGCAGGGCAGGGCAGGGCAGGGCAGGGCAGGGCAGGGCAGGGCAGGGCAGGGCAGGGCAGGGCAGGGCAGGGCAGGGCAGGGCAGGGCAGGGCAGGGCAGGGCAGGGCAGGGCAGGGCAGGGCAGGGCAGGGCAGGGCAGGGCAGGGCAGGGCAGGGCAGGGCAGGGCAGGGCAGGGCAGGGCAGGGCAGGGCAGGGCAGGGCAGGGCAGGGCAGGGCAGGGCAGGGCAGGGCAGGGCAGGGCAGGGCAGGGCAGGGCAGGGCAGGGCAGGGCAGGGCAGGGCAGGGCAGGGCAGGGCAGGGCAGGGCAGGGCAGGGCAGGGCAGGGCAGGGCAGGGCAGGGCAGGGCAGGGCAGGGCAGGGCAGGGCAGGGCAGGGCAGGGCAGGGCAGGGCAGGGCAGGGCAGGGCAGGGCAGGGCAGGGCAGGGCAGGGCAGGGCAGGGCAGGGCAGGGCAGGGCAGGGCAGGGCAGGGCAGGGCAGGGCAGGGCAGGGCAGGGCAGGGCAGGGCAGGGCAGGGCAGGGCAGGGCAGGGCAGGGCAGGGCAGAGGCAGAGGCAGAGGCAGAAGGCAGAAGGCAGAGGCAGAGGCAGAAGGCAGAGGCAGAAGGCAGAAGGCAGAAGGCAGAAGGCAGAAGGCAGAAGGCAGAAGGCAGAAGGCAGAAGGCAGGGCAGGGCAGGGCAGGGCAGGGCAGGGCAGGGCAGGGCAGGGCAGGGCAGGGCAGGGCAGGGCAGGGCAGGGCAGGGCAGGGCAGGGCAAAGGGGTGTGGTGGGCAAGGCGAGGTGTTGTGCTTGCTGTACATTGCCGCTCTGAACTCTGAACTCAACCAGCTATGGTCCCCAAGCAAGCTTTCTCAAAGGAGAGGGGGTTCCATGTTAGAGGCGAGGGCTAGGGGTGGGAGATGGGATAAGGGGAGTGCATGCAGTGTGAGTTGTGGCAGTCATGAGATGATCCGGGTGAGTTTGGTGGGTGAGGTGCGGTGTTGTGGCACTCAGGCTGGGCTGTGGTGGCTGGCTGGGCGCAGAGGAGGAAGAGGAGGAGTTGGATCCGGAGGCCCTGTTCAAGCGCGAGGTCGGCGAGACTTTCCTGCGCTGTGTCAAGATGAGGTTCGACCAGACCAATGCCGTGATAGAGCTCAACGGCCTCAAGGTGATCCTGATGCTGGGCTGGGGGCAGGGGCCAGGGGCAGGAGGCAGGGGGCACGGGCAAGGGGCCAGGGCCAGGGCCAGCGCCAGGGCCAGGGCCAGCGCCAGGGCCGGCTATGCCCATGTGGGGTGCAACAGGACTGGGCACAACCAGCCAGTGTAGGGGCAGTGTAGCAAAGGCGAGGGGAGATGATCCAGAGAGTTGGGCCAGGCAGGAGTGGGTGTGAGGGAGGGGTTCATAGGGACAATAACATCTTGCGACCCCAACCATCCAGCCAGCTGCCCCCGCCTGGTAGTTGGGCTGCTGGGTGCCCTGCCTGCCTGGTTGCCACTGGTGACAGTGCTCGGCTAGCTGGTACTACTGCTCAGCAGGGAGCCCACGTTGCTGCCTTACTGTGCAGATTGCTGAGAACCGCTCGTTTGCCGACTGCGCCCGCTACATCTTCACCACCATCCTGGCCATGTGCCTGCCAGCGCCTGCCTGGGTGAAGGAGGAGTACGCGCCGCTGTTCCTGCAGCGGGGGGCCAGCCTGCCAGGCAAGGCCGAGCTGCTGAGAGCCTTCGGGGCCAAGCTGGTGGAGTGGGGGCCGCTGCTGCAACGCTTCCTGCGCAGCCATGACGACCAGGTGGGAGGGGTCAATGGTACTGGAGGAAGAAGAGGAGAAGGAGGAGGAGGAGGAGGGGTCATGATTCAAAGCAGCAGCAATCCACCCTACCCCCTCTGCCTGCCTCCAACCTCCCCGTCCGCCCTCAGCCGTTTCCCTCCGCATGCCTCCCTCCTCCCTCACCTCCCGCCGTCCTCTGCGGTCCTCCGCCCTGCGCTCCCTCACCCCCTACCCTGCGCCATGGTCTGTTCCACATCCCTTCCCCCGCCCCTGCATGCTGCCTGCCCTAATGCCAGGTGGAGGTGCTGCTGACCTTTGAGGAGTACTGCAGCAGTGAGGGGGTGTTTGAGGGGCAGGGCGAGCACGGGGCTGCCTTCGCAGACCTGTTCGAGGCGGTGAGTAGGGTGCAGCAGCAGCAGCAGGTGGGGTCAGGTGCTTGACTCGGCAATGCATCAGGAGCAGCCGTGCTGCCAGGCTGGCGCCCAGAGGATAGGATAACACACATGATTGGACGCAAGCCACCTCCTCACACACTCTCACTCTCTCACTCTTGTCACTTTCACAGTTGTCTCCCAGGTTGTTGCTGTCCTGGGTACAGGTGAATCAGATGCTGCTGCGGTTGCTGCTGTCACTGCTTGAACCATAGTAAGCTGCCATGGCCACGGCTGCATGCCTTTGCTGCAGCTGGCGAGCCACATGTGTGAAAGCTACACCCTATGGCACATACTGCCAGGTTGCCACCCTGCCGCCTGAGCTTTCACACACTCTAACTCTTCCACCCATAAACTACAATCCCACAGTCCTTGGCACTTGCCACAGCCACAGACTGCCACCCTCCTGTGCAGTTGCATGCTACCGCCTGAGCAGCTGACAGGGCTCAGCAGGGCTCCCTCCACTGCTGCTCCCCCCACCAACCCCCATGATGCCAGACTTGCAGGAGCATGCAAGCAAGCCTAACCCAACCCTACCCATGTTTCCCCTCCCCCTCCCCTCCCCCAGCCCACCCAGTCTGCACCCTTAGTCTGTTGCCTGCCAACCAGGGGCCAGCCTCCAGGCCCCGTGCCCCTTGGCTTCAGGCTGAGCATGCTGCTGATCGATGCTGCTTTGGCCACACGGGCCCATCCCAGTGGCTGCTGATGGCTCCTTCTTTAGTTGCACTGGGTCTAGGTCCTGGTCCGTGGTCAGGCAGCAGACAGGCAGCCAGTGCTGACATGTCAGCCCTCTCACTCTGGCCCACTCTTGACCCTGGCCACTCTGCTCTAGCCTGCTCTCTGACAACCTCCTGCCAACCTCCTGACAACCGCCCAACCCAGGGTGCACCTTCCTGCCCCGCCCCGGCCCTGTCCCAGCCTCGTGACACAACATGCACAGCTCATTCACAGCAGTCCCTGGTCATCCCTTCTCATTAAGAACACAGTTTCTTACATCCCCTTCCCTGGCTCCAACCTCAGCCGAGTCTCTACTTCAGCTCTTGCTCATGGACTGGGCTTCACACTTCATGACAGGCGGAACTGAGTGATGCAGACACCATGCTGACGGAGGCAAGGGCAGGGCAGCAGCAGATCCTTGGCTGGTGGCTGCAGACAACAATCAGAAGGCGCGTTATAACAAATGGCGCGTTATCAACAGCCATCATGACCACAGGCAGTGCGCCAGTCCTTTTCGCTGAAATGCACCCAGTCAAGACTCCAGATGCTATGGGTCAGGTTCGGTGGTCATCCCATGACTAAGGCTGTCGATGTGGTGCTGACTCGGCCTAGGTGCTCAAGCTGCTGTACGACAAGGACATTCTGGCTGAGGAGGCCATGCTTGCATGGGCGGATGAGAAAGAGCATGGCGATGAGGAGGACAAGACATATGTGCTGAAGGTAAGGTGACACATTGAGGGAGGCTGGCAATGGTGGGGACAGAATGGGCCAGTGGCAATCGTGGTGGTCAGGTGAGAGCAGCTGGTGCCATGCTCATACCAGGAGGCAGCACACTGACAGAACACGGTTGCTGATGACGATCAGAGTGCAGGGCCTGTGTCGGTGTTGTTGCTGCCAAGCTGGTAGCCGCCAGGCAGATAGTGAAGTGGAAAAGATCGTAGGGGCATATGTGTACACCGGCATCAGGGTCGACAGGCGAGCAAGGTGCGTGGAGGTGTGCGTGCAGGCAGCGAAACTCCTCGACTGGTTGCGGACGGCGGATGAAGATGACGAAGACGACGAGAGTGATGAGGAGTGAGGTGGTGAACACCCGCTACCGCTTCGGTCGCGGTGTCCTGTCGTGCTAGGTGCGCATGGATCGGCGCGAGCTGTGCACCAATAGCGGGGTTTTCCCGCCGCCGGGTAGTTTGGGGTTTTTCATCTAGCGTGCGATGCAAGACTGTCACAGTGTGACTCTCTAGCAAGCCATGGCGAGGGTGTGCGCGGGATGAGTTGCATTGACACGAATGTCGGGAGGGAATCCTTGAAGTGGGTGGTAGGTCAGAGCTGGAGCACGTCCGCTACATTGCCCAAATGTTGTGCTTTGCATTGCTGGATGTCGAAACATAGCTCAGCACTGTCCCAACTGCGATGCCAAGAAGGAGAAGGGGGGACTGTTCCACTAGCACATAGCCAGGCAGCACCAGCGTGGCATGCGCAAGATGGGATGGTCTTGGGCTGTGCTGCTGGGTATGGCACTGCTGAGCGACCCAAAGCGGCAGGTTGTCAAAGCATGGCGGGAGCTGACTGCCGACAGCGAAGGGAGCCGTACAGTATCAACAAGTCATGATATCATGTCGATGCGCTTTTCATCGACCAAGCGATCGCCGATGCCTCCCGCGTCGCCCTGGCTGCCTTGGCAGCCCACCGAAGCAAGTCGGACCGACGCTGTGGGTGGTGGCTGTGCTACCCAATGGCGTTGTGAAATGCAAGGGCGTGTAGGTGAAGGATTGCGTTTGTCGGCTTGCAATGCCGCACGCCGCCAGGTCGGCTCGAGAGCTGCCCATGTCCAACTTGGACGTCAGACTGGGACCGGGACCGGGACCGGCAGGGGGTTGGATGGGATCTCTGGCGCCTGCTCTTGCGCGGTGGGGCAGCGACACAATGCTGCCGTGCCGTTTAGCGCGGATGGTCACGGCAATGATGTGATGCTGAGCTAGATGGTGGAGGTGCGTGGCCAGCACACCAACCAACAACTGTGGTGGTCAGCATGCGTCCAGTCAGGCTAGACAAGCAAGGGGAAAGCTGGGTACCATGCTGTTCTCCACACTCACAACACCATTTGCTACCGCGGTTGCACCGCTAGCTTCAGCGTGCTAGAAAAGTCAGCGGCGTTGAAGCGCAGGCCCGCAGGCTGAACATGGTTGTTTGGGCCTAAAGTTGTGTCCACGCAACAAGGTCGCTGTAGGTAGCTACAGACATACGTATTAAGTCTAAGGCCGGGGCCCGTCTCTCTCGCTAGCCAGGTCCGTTCAGTCGGTTGTACTGGGTAGCTCGGCTTCCTAGCTCCCGCAAAGCTGTGAATGTTAGTAATGCCCCGCAATCACAATTTCCAGCTCCGAACCCTCCTATCTCATAACATGTGCGGTGGACTTTGCCTAAAAAGCTGTTTGCGGCCGGCCCGTCTGGCCCTCAACCATACATCATTACATCTAACCTCACATCATTACATTATAACATCCAACCTACACTTGTGTTCTCTGTAAACTGTCACTTGTGTTCTCTGTAACCGGTCACTTGTTTTGTGAGGCATTCACTGCATGCATGCTAGGGCTCTGACACTTGCAAGGGCTAGGCTGAGGGCCAACACCGTATCCAAGGGGCTAATTAAGGCTGGGCAGGGCGGGGCTGGGCTCGGCAACAAAGGCAAGCTTTGTTGTCAGCGCATTAGCATAACGCTGTCGGGAGCATGCACTCAGCCAAATTAGTAACAGTATTTTTGAGATTCAGAGCCTCGGACTTGGTACATAGTCAAATGAAGGCATTGTAAGATTGGGGGTTGAAACTAAAATTCGTGATTTTGCGCGGTTGGTGAGATACGGCCATGCTACAGTACTGTAGGTGTCTACAGTACTGTCGGGGTACCTCGCGAGTACACGAACAGAGCCTCGGACTTGGTACATAGTCTAAAGAAGGCATTGTAAGATCGGGGGTTGAAACTAAAATTCGTGATTTTGCGCGGTTGGTGAGATACGGCCATGCTACAGTACTGTAGGTGTCTACAGTACTGTCGGGGTACCTCGCGAGAGACCACTTACAGTACTGTAGACATCTACAGTACTGTAGACATCTACAGTACTGTAGACATCTACAGTACTGTAGGTACCTCGAGGTACCTCGAGAGACCACTTACAGTACTGTAGATGTCTACAGTACTGTAGACCTCTACAGTACTGTAGACACCTACAGTACTGTAGACATCTACAGTACTGTAGACATCTACAGTACTGTAGACATCTACAGTACTTCGAGGTACCTCGAGGTACCTCGAGAGACCATTTACAGTACTGTAGACATCTACAGTACTGTAGACACCTACAGTACTGTAGACATCTACAGTACTGTAGACATCTACAGTACTGTAGACATCTACAGTACTTCGAGGTACCTCGAGGTACCTCGAGAGACCATTTACAGTACTGTAGACATCTACAGTACTGTAGACCTCTACAGTACTGTAGACACCTACAGTACTGTAGACATCTACAGTACTGTAGACATTTACAGTACTGTAGATGTCTACAGTACTGTAGGTACCTCGAGGTACCTCGAGAGACCATTTACAGTACTGTAGACATCTACAGTACTGTAGACATTTACAGTACTGTAGACATCTACAGTACCTCGAGGTACCTCGAGGTACCTCGAGAGACCACTTACAGTACTGTAGCCTTTAAGCACTTAGAAAAATTCTGAACATCTCACTTGCATTCAGGCATCCGTCCAACACTTAGTCGCAGCATCGTGTAGCCGGTATTGCAGCGATGGCATCGCACGAGGTTACCCATACTCGCAGCCGCATCTAGCCCATACTCGCAGCCACATACTCGGCAATCAACCTCGCGGCCACACAGCTGGTCCACAGATGGCATCGCACGAGGTTACCCATACTCGCAGCCACATCTAGCCCATACTCGCAGCCACATACTCGGCAATCAACCTCGCGGCCACACAGCTGGTCCAGCAGCGCAGAAGCATACCTGTGAGGCAGCTCGGTGCGAGGATCTCACCTCGCAGCCAGCCTCGCAGCCATTTTCCTCGCAGCCAGCCTCGCAGCCAGTTTCGCAGCCAGCCTCGCAGCCAGCCTCGCAGCCAGCATCGCAGCTAGCCTCGCGGCCAGTTTCCTCGCAACGATTCTCCGCAATGAATCGCAAGCATTGATGCACCAACGCAAGGCAGGTACAACGTGTTGTGAGCAGCGAAGAGGCCAGACGGACTATAGTAAGAGCTTAGGACCAAGGTAAGAGCTTAGAAGGAGCTAGCATTGCGCAGCATAGCCCTTAGTATCCAGCCTAACCGCTACCACACCTGGTTGCTGCAGGTCTTACAATCACGCCTAGTACCCCCCTGATTACCACCCCCTCCCAGTCCCCCTCACCACCACCACCACCACCACCACCACCACCACCACCACCACCACCACCACCACCACCACCACCACCACCACCACCACCACCACCACCACCATTTCATCACCTCCCACAACGTTCCCACTGTTGCCTCCCTTGTGTTCCAGCCCAGCCCAGCCCAGCCCAGCCCAGCCCAGCCCAGCCCAGCCCAGCCCAGCCCAGCCCAGCCCAGCCCAGCCCAGCCCAGCCCAGCCCAGCCCAGCCCAGCCCAGCCCAGCCCAGCCCAGCCCAGCCCAGCCCAGCCCAGCCCAGCCCAGCCCAGCCCAGCCCAGCCCAGCCCAGCCCAGCCCAGCCCAGCCCAGCCCAGCCCAGCCCAGCCCAGCCCAGCCCAGCCCAGCCCAGCCCAGCCCAGCCCAGCCCAGCCCAGCCCAGCCCAGCCCAGCCCAGCCCAGCCCAGCCCAGCCCAGCCCAGCCCAGCCCAGCCCAGCCCAGCCCAGCCCAGCCCAGCCCAGCCCAGCCCAGCCCAGCCCAGCCCAGCCCAGCCCAGCCCAGCCCAGCCCAGCCCAGCCCAGCCCAGCCCAGCCCAGCCCAGCCCAGCCCAGCCCAGCCCAGCCCAGCCCAGCCCAGCCCAGCCCAGCCCAGCCCAGCCCAGCCCAGCCCAGCCCAGCCCAGCCCAGCCCAGCCCAGCCCAGCCCAGCCCAGCCCAGCCCAGCCCAGCCCAGCCCAGCCCAGCCCAGCCCAGCCCAGCCCAGCCCAGCCCAGCCCAGCCCAGCCCAGCCCAGCCCAGCCCAGCCCAGCCCAGCCCAGCCCAGCCCAGCCCAGCCCAGCCCAGCCCAGCCCAGCCCAGCCCAGCCCAGCCCAGCCCAGCCCAGCCCAGCCCAGCCCAGCCCAGCCCAGCCCAGCCCAGCCCAGCCCAGCCCAGCCCAGCCCAGCCCAGCCCAGCCCAGCCCAGCCCAGCCCAGCCCAGCCCAGCCCAGCCCAGCCCAGCCCAGCCCAGCCCAGCCCAGCCCAGCCCAGCCCAGCCCAGCCCAGCCCAGCCCAGCCCAGCCCAGCCCAGCCCAGCCCAGCCCAGCCCAGCCCAGCCCAGCCCAGCCCAGCCCAGCCCAGCCCAGCCCAGCCCAGCCCAGCCCAGCCCAGCCCAGCCCAGCCCAGCCCAGCCCAGCCCAGCCCAGCCCAGCCCAGCCCAGCCCAGCCCAGCCCAGCCCAGCCCAACCCTACTCTCCCACACTGCACTTCCTACTGAGGTGAGGACAAAGGAAGGTGGGTTGTAATGGAGGGCTGCTACACCTGCCCCTCCATCTGCCAGCTCTACATCTCCCTACTCTATTGGTGAGTGCATCCGGTACCCATGTCCAATGTTTGCTTCCGTTGACAAATCGTCACACCGTTGCCGCAGGTCTTGTGCGCCTACACCCGAGACTATCAATGCCCTCCCCACTTCTCTCGCCCTCCCCATGGACCTCCCCTTCCCTTCCCTCCCCTTCCTCCCCTTCCTCCCACACACATATACACCACACCCCAACAAAAGGTGAGTGCAGGTATGTGGCAACCTGTACCCACCTTAACCGCTAGCATGCCCCTTGTCCCGCTGCAGGATTGATCGTCACACCCTTCCCCATCCCCTTTTCCTCCCCTTTCCCACGCCCACCACCAACGCCCAGCTTGTCGTCCCTCAACTTCCACCTCTACCCACCCCCCACTTCCCCCCTCCCCGTCACCTCTCCCCTGACATCTCAGCAGCCAGGAGAAAGCCCACCCCACCCACCCTCTTCCCACCCCTCCCTTCCCCCTCTCCCTCCCTCTCCCCTCCCATACTTGTCAAGCCTCCTCTTCCCCTCTCCCACCCTTCGATTGACGCGGCATCGCAACCCCCACCTCACCCCACATTCCCTTCCCTACACCCTACACTCCCCACCGCAGTCCCACCCCACTGGCGCATGGGATATGTTGCCTGGTGTGAGCAGGTAGGAGGCCAGGAGGACCACAAAGGTAAGGCCACGGTGATAGCTAACACAGTGCCCAGCTTGGTCACCCTACCGCACGTGCACGCCCCTTGGTTGCAGGTCTAGTGGGCACCTCCCTTCCACTTCCCTTTCCCCTACACAACCACCCCCTCCCAATTCATCCTCCCCCGTCCCCGCCCCCGCCCCCGCCCCCGCTCCCTCCCCCGCCCCCACCCCTACCCATGCCCCCACCCACCCCAACCCATGCCCCCAACCCATGCCCCCACCCACCCCAACCCATGCCCCCAACCCACCCCACCCCCGCCCAGCCCAACCCGGTTCACCCTCCCGCCTCCCCACCTCCCGCCTCCCTGCCTCCCGCCTCCCCGTCTCCCGCCTCCCTGCCTCCCACCACCCGCCTTCCACATCTACCCCCCCTCCCCGCCTTCACTCTTCCACTCCCCCCCCCTTCACTCAGCAGCCAAAAGGTAGGTAGGTGCTACAGTGCCCCTACTATATCTGCTGCTGCTGCTGCCCCCCTACTGCTGCTGCTGCTGCCCCCCTCTGCTGCTGCTGCTGCCCCCCTCCTGCTGCTGCTGCTGCTGCCCCCGCTGCTGCTGCTGCTGCTGCTGCCCCCCTACTGCTGCTGCTGCTGCCCCCCTGCTGCTGCTGCTGCTGCTGCCCCCCTACTGCTGCTGCTGCTGCTGCCCCCCTCTGCTGCTGCTGCCCCCCTACTGCTGCTGCTGCTGCCCCCCTGCTGCTGCTGCTGCTGCCCCCCTGCTGCTGCTGCTGCTGCCCCCCTACTGCTGCTGCTGCTGCCCCCCTGCTGCTGCTGCTGCTGCCCCCCTACTGCTGCTGCTGCTGCCCCCCTACTGCTGCTGCTGCTGCCCCCCTGCTGCTGCTGCTGCTGCCCCCCTGCTGCTGCTGCTGCCCCCCATGCTGCTGCTGCTGCTGCCCCCCTGCTGCTGCTGCTGTGCCCCCCCCCCCTGCTGCTGCTGCCACCCATGCTGCTGCTGCCTACAGTACTGTAGGTGTCTACAGTACTGTAGGTGTCTACAGTACTGTAGGTGTCTACAGTACTGTAGGTGTCTACAATACTGTAGGTGTCTACAGTACTGTAGGTGTCTACAGTACTGTAGATGTCTACAGTACCGTAGATGTCTACAGTACTGTAGGGGTCTACAGTACTGTAGATGTCTACAGTACTGTAGATGTCTACAGTACTGTAGATGTCTACAGTACTGTAGGGGTCTACAGTACTGTAGGTGTCTACAGTACTGTAGATGTCTACAGTACTGTAGGTGTCTACAGTACTGTAGATGTCTACAGTACTGTAGATGTCTACAGTACTGTAGATGTCTACAGTACTGTAGGTGTCTACAGTACTGTAGGTGTCTACAGTACTGTAGATGTCTACAGTACTGTAGGGGTCTACAGTACTGTAGATGTCTACAGTACTGTAGATGTCTACAGTACTGTAGGTGTCTACAGTACTGTAGATGTCTACAGCACTGTAGGGGTCTACAGTAGAGTGTCTACAGTACTGTAGGGGTCTACAGTACTGTAGATGTCTACAGTACTGTAGATGTCTACAGTACTGTAGATGTCTACAGTACTGTAGACACCTACAGTACTGTAGGGGTCTACAGTACTGTAGGTGTCTACAGTACTGTAGGGGTCTACAGTACTGTAGGTGTCTACAGTACTGTAGGTGTCTACAGTACTGTAGATGTCTACAGTACTGTAGGTGCCTTCCCCCCATGCATCCTTAACCCCCATGCCCCCTTCACCCCCATGCAGGAACAACTCAATGTAGCCCAAGCTCGTTTGCTACCCCGACAGTGCTATGCAAATGCGCTGACAACAAAGCGTGCCTATGTTGCGGAGCCCAGCATTATTCAGCCTCTAGGGTTAGGTATCGACCCTGAGACCAGCCCTTGCAAGAGTCAGAGCCCTTGCCCATACCATGCATGCAGTGATTGGCAGGAGCACAAGTGGTGATGTAATGATGTAGGCTAAGAGTCATGATGTAATGATGTGAGGTTGGATGTAATGATGGATGGTTGAGGGCCAACCGCAAACAACTTTTGAGGCAACCTCTGCCGCACTCGATATTACACGGGAGGGTGCGGTGCACGAGGTTGTTGTGATTGCGGGGCATCATCAACATCCACAGCTTTGCGGGAGCTTGCAAGCCGAGGTACCCAGTACAACCGACAGAACGGACCTAGCTTGCGATAGAGACGGGCCCCGGCCTTAGACCTTACACATATGTATGTAGCTCCCTATGGCGACCTTATTGCGTGGACACAACTTTCGGCACAAATATCCATATCGAGCTTGCGGGCCTACGCTTCGACGCCTCTCACTATTTATAGCACGCAGAAGCTGACGGTGCAATCGCGGTAGCAAATGGTGGTTTGAATGTGGAGAACAGCATGGTACCCTATTTACAAGAGGCCTTGTCAAATCTGACCTACAGTACTGTAGACATCTACAGTACTGTAGACATCTACAGTACTGTAGGTGTCTACAGTACTGTAGACATCTACAGTACTGTAGACATCTACAGTACTGTAGGTACCTACACTCCAACTGCTCACATACTCAGAATTTCAACAAGCGTCAAGTGGCGTTGGAGTCGCAAGGACAATCCGAGGCGAACCGCATCAAAAAACTACCCCCCTAGGATGACGAATATCCGCACTAATTTGCCTGTGTGTGGCGCTTCCAAGGGGTGAGTGCTGCCACTGCTGGTGCTTGTTGATGCTGCTGTTGCTGATGCTGTGAAATTGCTTCCAAGCACTGAATTCTACTCTTTGTACCCTTGGTGGCTAGGTTCAGGCTGGGCTGGGCTGGGCTGGGCTGGCACTCCTACAAATTAATCCCTGCGTCCGTCCCTGCGTGTTGACCGACCTTGTCGGATCGGGCTGAAATTTTGATAGATGGTAGTTTGCAGAATATAAAACATATATTTTAGAAATAATATTTTCTGCGTCTGCGCTATGATCCTGTGGCTAGAGTGCAGGGATACGTGCAGGGATAGGTTGCGGGCCACAACGCAACAGCTTTTGAATTTTTCCAAGGACAAGGTCGGTAGAACGCAGGGACAAACGCAGGGACTAACATGTAGGAGTGTGGGCTGGGCTGGGCTGGGCTGGGCTGGGCTGGGCTGGGCTGGGCTGGGCTGGGCTGGGCTGGGCTGGGCTGGGCTGGGCTGGGCTGGGCTGGGCTGGGCTGGGCTGGGCTGGGCTGGGCTGGGCTGGGCTGGGCTGGGCTGGGCTGGGCTGGGCTGGGCTGGGCTGGGCTGGGCTGGGCTGGGCTGGGCTGGGCTGGGCTGGGCTGGGCTGGGCTGGGCTGGGCTGGGCTGGGCTGGGCTGGGCTGGGCTGGGCTGGGCTGGGCTGGGCTGGGCTGGGCTGGGCTGGGCTGGGCTGGGCTGGGCTGGGCTGGGCTGGGCTGGGCTGGGCTGGGCTGGGCTGGGCTGGGCTGGGCTGGGCTGGGCTGGGCTGGGCTGGGCTGGGCTGGGCTGGGCTGGGCTGGGCTGGGCTGGGCTGGGCTGGGCTGGGCTGGGCTGGGCTGGGCTGGGCTGGGCTGGGCTGGGCTGGGCTGGGCTGGGCTGGGCTGGGCTGGGCTGGGCTGGGCTGGGCTGGGCTGGGCTGGGCTGGGCTGGGCTGGGCTGGGCTGGGCTGGGCTGGGCTGGGCTGGGCTGGGCTGGGCTGGGCTGGGCTGGGCTGGGCTGGGCTGGGCTGGGCTGGGCTGGGCTGGGCTGGGCTGGGCTGGGCTGGGCTGGGCTGGGCTGGGCTGGGCTGGGCTGGGCTGGGCTGGGCTGGGCTGGGCTGGGCTGGGCTGGGCTGGGCTGGGCTGGGCTGGGCTGGGCTGGGCTGGGCTGGGCTGGGCTGGGCTGGGCTGGGCTGGGCTGGGCTGGGCTGGGCTGGGCTGGGCTGGGCTGGGCTGGGCTGGGCTGGGCTGGGCTGGGCTGGGCTGGGCTGGGCTGGGCTGGGCTGGGCTGGGCTGGGCTGGGCTGGGCTGGGCTGGGCTGGGCTGGGCTGGGCTGGGCTGGGCTGGGCTGGGCTGGGCTGGGCTGGGCTGGGCTGGGCTGGGCTGGGCTGGGCTGGGCTGGGCTGGGCTGGGCTGGGCTGGGCTGGGCTGGGCTGGGCTGGGCTGGGCTGGGCTGGGCTGGGCTGGGCTGGGCTGGGCTGGGCTGGGCTGGGCTGGGCTGGGCTGGGCTGGGCTGGGCTGGGCTGGGCTGGGCTGGGCTGGGCTGGGCTGGGCTGGGCTGGGCTGGGCTGGGCTGGGCTGGGCTGGGCTGGGCTGGGCTGGGCTGGGCTGGGCTGGGCTGGGCTGGGCTGGGCTGGGCTGGGCTGGGCTGGGCTGGGCTGGGCTGGGCTGGGCTGGGCTGGGCTGGGCTGGGCTGGGCTGGGCTGGGCTGGGCTGGGCTGGGCTGGGCTGGGCTGGGCTGGGCTGGGCTGGGCTGGGCTGGGCTGGGCTGGGCTGGGCTGGGCTGGGCTGGGCTGGGCTGGGCCACCTTGCCTGGGCTATGTTAGCGATGGCTAAACGCTTGGCCCTTCCAACGGACCCGGCTAGGCTTCGCTTCGAGATATGGGGCATGGCTGAAAAGGCTTCAAGTGCGGCTATACATCGACCGAAAGGTACATCGACGACGCCGATGGCAGAAGGAGGGTCGTCGCTTCTGTTCTATCTCTAGAGGGCTGGCGGAAAGGCCATCATCTGGGCAGAAAGGGGGGCCTTTGCATGGCCAAGTCTCAATACTTTCATGTTATTGACCACCACCACCAGCAGACATGTCGTTCCGCTTTAAAACAGAGATACGTCTATGGATGTACCCAAGGCGGTTCCCCCGGTGTGCATTGCAAGGCGTTTGGCACGTTTGGCATACATTTGATGCTTTTGGCAGTGTGTCCCACACTACCACTCGCCATTGACCGAACTGGTGCATGATGAGGTCAAGTCAGCGCCAGGGTGTGAGTGTGTGGTACAGCTAGCTGCTGAAGAAGTTTCAGGCCCAAAGCCTCACGGCGTACCCCCTCAACCCGGCCATGAGACAAGCCTCTAGCAAGCAGCATGTAGCACACACTGTAGACATCCAGTAGGCACCTGGACATCGCCGAGGACATCGCCGCAACAGCACACATACTTTAGGGCGCATATAAGAGCGATAGAGCGCTCCCAGCGTTGTGTGCTGGTCGGGGCCCCCGAACATTGGACGGGGTCGCGGACCAGCCAATCAACATAGGCCTGTTCCTCTGAGCCGATGCTAACGTGCGCGGCGCTGCGTCAAGGCGTGCCAATCTTACATCCAGAAGCGGTGTATAGAGTCAGTTAGGTCCGTCCGAAAAATAGCTTTTTTCCCCCTTGCTTGTCTAGCCTGACATCCAGTGTCACTGAAGCTGAGTCACTGAAGCTACGGATCTGAACCTATAGGCCTCATCCACGCCATGCCAGCATTGCTTCTCAAGGCCTCGTTGATTCTTTCTCCCAAACTTGGCTGATTTTTTCTTCTCCCTCGCTGAGGGGTTGGATACCGACCATTGGCCGCCGGAGCTGCCATCCAGCAGCTGGAGATGTCAGCTCTTTGCCCATGCGTCATGGGCTGCCACGCGATGCTGGTTTCCTGCAGCAACTTTGGAAAGACAGAATGAAAAAGGTTTCTGACAGGGACGGGATTTGAACCCGCGCTCTTTCGAACTGAACCTGAAACTAGCGCCTTAGACCGCTCGGCCACCCTATCAGGTTGTTGGATGATTCTTAGAAAACAGCAATGCATAATAGGTACACCATGTAAGGTCATGCTACAGACAATACACAAACGGCAGTCAGTGTGAGGCAAGCAACGGTGATCCTTACAACCAAGACCATGATCTGTCAACAGCTGCGTGAGACAGTGTGGAGGGTGGCAGGGACAATGGCAGAGGGTCGACAGCATGGGCCATGTGGTAGGAGGGAGGGTGGCACATGCAACAACGACAAGCGCTCTCACCTCTTTGCCATTCCATGGTGGAGTCATGGCGCTGGTGCCACAGGCTAATTGGCAGTCACCAAGGTCGCCCAAGCTGCGAGCCTCCACAACGCCTTCACTACAATAGCATGGTAGCTACATCATATGAGGCATCAGCAACACAATGGACTGCCATGCATCGGCAGCAGAGCCAAAGGAGCTAGACTGTTCAAAAGACTGTTACTCGCTTGTGGTATGCGAGCGCCTGGCCCTGGGCTATTAGGGGGTCATCACAAATGCTTAGCCGTTTACTAGCTTGATCGCTCGACTTGCCTGACCTTAATCCCATAACACCTTCCACTCCACATTGTTGGCTTGTTGATCCCTACTACCCTCCACCCACTAGCAGTCAGGATGGTGCAATCTACAACTGACTTGCATCCTTTTGCTGATGGAAGTCTAGGCTCAAGGCTAGCTGGTAGGCCAGCTTGTCAAAAGGGGATAGGGCAGGAGCCAGGAGCCAGGAGCCAGGAGCCAGGAGCCAGGAGCCAGGGCAGGGCTATGGTAGTAGCTGTGGCACTCTGTGCATCTTCAGAAGCAGCTGGCACGAATTGCAGGCTGCTTCACCCTTATCTTTTGCACCTGCTGCACCTGGCTCTAGCTACAAGTGCCACCCAGGGGCACACTGTATTGGGTTCCCATAAGCAGCCAGGTACAGTGGCACTTGCTCTTGCCTAAGCTACGTAACCGTGCTGTATCTGCCGTGCCGGAGCTGCCACACCCTGCCATCGGCACCCACCACATGTTAAGCTGCCTCGTCCACATGCTGCCCGTTCATGACCACCTTGCCCTGTGCATCTTCCGTTGTCCAGGTAGTGCAGGCCTAATGGTAATGTAAGTGTTTTGAGCAAGAAATGATTTCAACCAGTGCATCCACCCTGCCGTAATGACACGGTTTTCCAGCTGTGGGGGCAATGGTGGGATGCCCTCAACCACCAGACAGCCAGAGCATGGATTTGTAACATCTGCTAGCGGTTGAACAGCCGCGTTGTGCGCGCCTAAAGCGAACTGAGGCAGCCAGCTAAGGCCTGGCGTGTCTTTGAAGCTCACACAGGTTTTTGACTGTATTCCTCAAGTGCAGAGTAAAGGGCTGTCTAACCGGCTACAGTTCATCCTCGGTGGTTTTATTGCAGGAATCATGTACTCCTGGCGACCCGCCATCCATCAAATGCGCCATTGCGTGCGGGGATTCTCAAGCACTAGCGGGTACGTGCTGTTGCACGAACAGGCGTGTCTACTCAGCACTGCTGACATGGCATTGAGCGAAGGTGGTGGTTGCAGGGCCCCTGGGCTGCAGCTCGATGGGCCAGCCCCTGATGTGGAACAGCGCAAGCAGGCTATGCTGCGACAGTACATTGAGCAGCAGATGGGAGGCTCAGAGAAAGCTGAGCTCGCACAACTGCTACAGCTGCACGGCGTGGTTGTGAAAGGGGGAGCACAACAGGCACAAGAACTCTTGGATGCTTTGATGGTGTGTAGCAGATGGCAGCTTGCTGAAATCCTGACATATGGCAGCCATGAGCATATGTGTGTATGTATGGTGCAGGCTTGGAAGAAAGGAAGCATGGGAAGAGAGGCTACAGGAGGGACCATTGGCAGTAGCATGTGCGGCATAGTCAAGCCGCCTGCCGGTGATAACAGCTGAATGTATGGGAATGGATGTCTCCCGGCGCACCTGCGGATTTCCTGCAGCTTGGCGTAGCTCATGCGAGGCTTACAATAGAGGTGGCCTCATGGGGCTGTGCAGCAGTGGAGCGACGGCAGCAGCGGAGGGATTGGCGATAGCATGATAGCAGCAGCAACAACAGTAACAGTATCGGCAGCAAGCTCCTGCAATAGCCGTGCGATAGGCCAGCATGCACAACAATGCTACCCACATACCACAAGCGAGTAACAGTCTTTTGAACAGTCTAGCTCCTTTGGCTCTGCTGCCGATGCATGGCAGTCCATTGTGTTGCTGATGCCTCATATGATGTAGCTACCATGCTATTGTAGTGAAGGCGTTGTGGAGGCTCGCAGCTTGGGCGACCTTGGTGACTGCCAATTAGCCTGTGGCACCAGCGCCATGACTCCACCATGGAATGGCAAAGAGGTGAGAGCGCTTGTCGTTGTTGCATGTGCCACCCTCCCTCCTACCACATGGCCCATGCTGTCGACCCTCTGCCATTGTCCCTGCCACCCTCCACACTGTCTCACGCAGCTGTTGACAGATCATGGTCTTGGTTGTAAGGATCACCGTTGCTTGCCTCACACTGACTGCCGTTTGTGTATTGTCTGTAGCATGACCTTACATGGTGTACCTATTATGCATTGCTGTTTTCTAAGAATCATCCAACAACCTGATAGGGTGGCCGAGCGGTCTAAGGCGCTAGTTTCAGGTTCAGTTCGAAAGAGCGCGGGTTCAAATCCCGTCCCTGTCAGAAACCTTTTTCATTCTGTCTTTCCAAAGTTGCTGCAGGAAACCAGCATCGCGTGGCAGCCCATGACGCATGGGCAAAGAGCTGACATCTCCAGCTGCTGGATGGCAGCTCCGGCGGCCAATGGTCGGTATCCAACCCCTCAGCGAGGGAGAAGAAAAAATCAGCCAAGTTTGGGAGAAAGAATCAACGAGGCCTTGAGAAGCAATGCTGGCATGGCGTGGATGAGGCCTATAGGTTCAGATCCGTAGCTTCAGTGACTCAGCTTCAGTGACACTGGATGTCAGGCTAGACAAGCAAGGGGGAAAAAAGCTATTTTTCGGACGGACCTAACTGACTCTATACACCGCTTCTGGATGTAAGATTGGCACGCCTTGACGCAGCGCCGCGCACGTTAGCATCGGCTCAGAGGAACAGGCCTATGTTGATTGGCTGGTCCGCGACCCCGTCCAATGTTCGGGGGCCCCGACCAGCACACAACGCTGGGAGCGCTCTATCGCTCTTATATGCGCCCTAAAGTATGTGTGCTGTTGCGGCGATGTCCTCGGCGATGTCCAGGTGCCTACTGGATGTCTACAGTGTGTGCTACATGCTGCTTGCTAGAGGCTTGTCTCATGGCCGGGTTGAGGGGGTACGCCGTGAGGCTTTGGGCCTGAAACTTCTTCAGCAGCTAGCTGTACCACACACTCACACCCTGGCGCTGACTTGACCTCATCATGCACCAGTTCGGTCAATGGCGAGTGGTAGTGTGGGACACACTGCCAAAAGCATCAAATGTATGCCAAACGTGCCAAACGCCTTGCAATGCACACCGGGGGAACCGCCTTGGGTACATCCATAGACGTATCTCTGTTTCAAAGCGGAACGACATGTCTGCTGGTGGTGGTGGTCAATAACATGAAAGTATTGAGACTTGGCCATGCAAAGGCCCCCCTTTCTGCCCAGATGATGGCCTTTCCGCCAGCCCTCTAGAGATAGAACAGAAGCGACGACACTCCTTCTGCCATCGGCGTCGTCGATGTACCTTTCGGTCGATGTATAGCCGCACTTGAAGCCTTTTCAGCCATGCCCCATATCTCGAAGCGAAGCCTAGCCGGGTCCGTTGGAAGGGCCAAGCGTTTAGCCATCGCTAACATAGCCCAGGCAAGGTGGCCCAGCCCAGCCCAGCCCAGCCCAGCCCAGCCCAGCCCAGCCCAGCCCAGCCCAGCCCAGCCCAGCCCAGCCCAGCCCAGCCCAGCCCAGCCCAGCCCAGCCCAGCCCAGCCCAGCCCAGCCCAGCCCAGCCCAGCCCAGCCCAGCCCAGCCCAGCCCAGCCCAGCCCAGCCCAGCCCAGCCCAGCCCAGCCCAGCCCAGCCCAGCCCAGCCCAGCCCAGCCCAGCCCAGCCCAGCCCAGCCCAGCCCAGCCCAGCCCAGCCCAGCCCAGCCCAGCCCAGCCCAGCCCAGCCCAGCCCAGCCCAGCCCAGCCCAGCCCAGCCCAGCCCAGCCCAGCCCAGCCCAGCCCAGCCCAGCCCAGCCCAGCCCAGCCCAGCCCAGCCCAGCCCAGCCCAGCCCAGCCCAGCCCAGCCCAGCCCAGCCCAGCCCAGCCCAGCCCAGCCCAGCCCAGCCCAGCCCAGCCCAGCCCAGCCCAGCCCAGCCCAGCCCAGCCCAGCCCAGCCCAGCCCAGCCCAGCCCAGCCCAGCCCAGCCCAGCCCAGCCCAGCCCAGCCCAGCCCAGCCCAGCCCAGCCCAGCCCAGCCCAGCCCAGCCCAGCCCAGCCCAGCCCAGCCCAGCCCAGCCTGAACCTAGCCACCAAGGGTACAAAGAGTAGAATCCAGTGCTTGGAAGCAATTTCACAGCATCAGCAACAGCAGCATCAACAAGCACCAGCAGTGGCAGCACTCACCCCTTGGAAGCGCCATGCTCCCGACAGCGTTATGCTAATGCGCTGACAACAAAGCTTGCCTTTGTTGCCAAGCCCAGCCCCGCCCTGCCCAGCCTTAATTAGCCCCTTGGATACGGTGTTGGCCCTCAGCCTAGCCCTTGCAAGTGTCAGAGCCCTAGCATGCATGCAGTGAATGCCTCACAAAACAAGTGACCGGTTACAGAGAACACAAGTGACAGTTTACAGAGAACACAAGTGTAGGTTGGATGTTATAATGTAATGATGTGAGGTTAGATGTAATGATGTATGGTTGAGGGCCAGACGGGCCGGCCGCAAACAGCTTTTTAGGCAAAGTCCACCGCACATGTTATGAGATAGGAGGGTTCGGAGCTCAGTTGGTGTGGTGATATAGCTCAGTTGTGGTGTGGTGATACGTGTTGATATAGCTCAGTGTTGATATAGCTCAGTGTTGATATAGCTCAGTTGGTGTGGTGATATAGCTCAGTTGTGGTGTGGTGATACGTGTTGATACGTGGTGATATAGCTCAGTTGTATTGTGGTGATACGTGTTGATATAGCTCAGTTGTGGTGTGGTGTGGTGATGTTGTGGTGTGGTGAACTGCGCCGAGCCTTGCCCCCTGTTGTTCACCTCCACACTGCGCATGTCTGGCTGGCCATGTCACCTTGCACCACCCATGTCCACCAGGGGGTGTGGGATGTGGTCTGCTTGGCTGCATTGGGAGCCATGTGGCGCGGTCGGCGGGTCTGGTGGGCACGGCAACTAGCTGCTAGGGACCATGCTGAAGCCCATGCCCTAAGACAAGCCTCCTTGGATGAGCTTTGGCATCTGGCTGACGCCCTACCTGATGCCACCCCTGCCTTGTCCCTACGTGACAGAGTGTGCCGCTATGTTGTAGGCGACTTCTGGTCTCAAGTGCAGGACTTTGTTGCATTACACACCATCCCCCACAACTGGCCTGCTGGGAACTCCATTCCTCACAATCACCCTTTCATTTGCACCCATGGTGACGGCCAAGCCAGGCAGCTACGCACCCACCTGCCTGACATTGGAGCCATAGAGGACATGCTACCTGTTGATTTGGACTGAGGTTGATCTAGCCTAGCCTGGCCGTTGGGGGTAGTTGCCTTGTCTTGTCTCCCTTGTCTAGCTGGGCCTCCTAGTAGGCAGGTGGTGAGGACGCTAAGGACGCCTTTAGAGCTTTGTGCCTTGTCCTTGCTGTCTGTCGCCTAGTGCAGTCCGGGTAGAGTGTGGCAGGCCTGACAAGCGCTAGACCTCCCCCTGTACCCCCTTGGTGCCCATGAGGGCTGTTTGCTCTGTGTGAGCGTGTGTTGCCCCAGACAGTGTGACGGTGGCCCTGCCACTGGTGCTGTAATGCCCCTCTCTCTCTAAGGCGCTAGTTTCAGGTTCAGTTCGAAAGAGCGCGGGTTCAAATCCCGTCCCTGTCAGAAACCTTTTTCATTCTGTCTTTCCAAAGTTGCTGCAGGAAACCAGCATCGCGTGGCAGCCCATGACGCATGGGCAAAGAGCTGACATCTCCAGCTGCTGGATGGCAGCTCCGGCGGCCAATGGTCGGTATCCAACCCCTCAGCGAGGGAGAAGAAAAAATCAGCCAAGTTTGGGAGAAAGAATCAACGAGGCCTTGAGAAGCAATGCTGGCATGGCGTGGATGAGGCCTATAGGTTCAGATCCGTAGCTTCAGTGACTCAGCTTCAGTGACACTGGACGCATGCTTACCACCACAGCTGTTGGTTGGTGTGCTGGCCACGCACCTCCACCATCTAGCTTAGCATCACATCATTGCCGTGACCCTAACCCGTAACCCTAACCCTAACCCTGCCGTGACCATCCGCGCTGACCGGCACGGCAGCATTGTGTCGCTGCCCCACCGCGCAAGAGCAGGCGCCAGAGATCCCATCCAACCCCCTGCCGGTCCCGGTCCCGGTCCCAGTCTGACGTCCGAGCTGGACATGGGCAACTCTCGAGCCGACCTGGCGGCGTGCGGAGTTGCAAGCCGACAAACGCAATCCTTCACCTACACGCCCTTGCATTTCACAACGCCATTGGGTAGCCACCACCCACAGCGTCGGTCCGACTTGCTTTCTGTGGGCTGCCAAGGCAGCCAGGGCGACGCGGGAGGCATCGGCGATCGCTCGGCCGATGAAAGGCGCATCGACGCGATGGTGGTGTTTTGTCACACATGCCAAAGTTAACAGGCAAAAAGCATGACTTATTGATACTGTACAGCTCCCTTCACTGTCGGCAGTCAGCTCCCGCCATGCTTGGACAACCTGCCGCTTCGGGGCGCTCGGCAGTGCCATACCCAGCAGCACAGCCCAAGACCATCCCATCTTGCGCATGCCGCGCTGGTGCTGCCTGGCTATGTGCTAGTGAAACGGCTCCCCCTTCTCCTTCTTGGCATCGCGATTGGGACAGTGCTGCGCTATGTTTCGACATCCAGCAATGCAAAGCACAACATTTGGGCAATGTAGCGGACGTGCTCCAGCTCTGACCTACCACCCACAATCCTGGCATGGCGTGCATGGGGCCTACAGGTTCAGATCTATAGCTTCAGTGATGGGCGTCCAGAGCTTGCGTTGATCAGACCCAGGTTGCCTTGAACAAGTGGAAGGCGCGATGGATTAAGTGAGGGCCCTCGTACCCTCATTCACGCATGGCGCACCATGGCCCTCATGGCGCACCATGACCCTGGGCTGCCTGGTAGGGCACACTCGCCCGACACCCTTGAGCCCTCTTTTCAGTCTATCTTACCCTAGCCAATCAATTATAATATGAATCTTTCACGCAGCACGTCATATTCACAATATCATCAGACAGGCCCTGGGCTGCACGTCAAGGCATGTGGGGCATAAACCCTCATGCAAACTCCAACTCAGCTGACATGATAGCCAGGGCGTCAGTGGGCAACAGCAGGAAGTTGTCCAGGAACAAGTCCCCGGTCTTGTCCACCGTGGCAGTGCCCACCAACCTGCATGGCGCAGGGCAGCCGCAGTGCCACACCATGGGGCCATGAGGATGGGCCTGCTGTACTCCCAGCTGCACGCGCTTCGCATCCTCACTAGACCTCAGCAGCTGGAGTGTCGGGCCTGGTGGCTGAACCCAGCTGCATCGACATGGACATGGGCGACTCAGATCACCCCGGGACTATGGTGTGACGCCTTGAGAGGGAAAGCAGCAAGAAAGACGATGCCCCCACGGGTGGGCACGCATCAAGGGAGGAGGGTAGTATTGGGTGCATCCCCATGCTGTCCTCTCACCAGGGAGGGTACGTGTAGGCCCCATTGGGGCTGCCAATGTCATCCTCACCCCTACCCTCTGCCCCTCCCTCCCCGCACTGCCCCTCCACACCACCCACCCACCCCAACGCCACCCACAGGCTTAACCAGACCAGACATGTCCACCAAACCCCGACATGTCCACCATGGACTGACTAGCCAGCTGCCACTCACTTCACAATGCTGCCCACGATGCGCTGCCCAGTGGCCTTGCGGAAGCTGCCCTGCGTGTCCTCCGTGGTCAGCAGCGTGCGCACCACCAGAGGGGGTGCGGTGTACAGGGGGCCGGCTGAGAACACAAAGTTTGCATCAAACTGCAGCTCCATCTGCCCTGTTGCCAAGTCCACTGTCCCCTGCAGTGGCCACACAGCCATGGCCGCAACCAAGCAGCCATGTGGCCTGGCAACACGTAGGGAGCACCACGCAGAAATAGCTACACGTACGTGGACGTATAGGTGTGCAGGAACAGCTTGCAGCAGGAAGTGCAAGAAGGGGGCGGAAATGCCAGGGGTGGGTATCCGGGTTGCAGGGCTGGGGTTGCAGGGCTGATCCCTGACATCCGGATTGCAGGGCTGATGCCTGACATCAGCAGTACCGACACACTGCCCTGCGATGACACAGGGCTGCACCTAACTTGTGACGGCACAGGGGGCGCGGCCAGGAGGGGTTACCCGATGTGAGTGCTAGGTGTTCTGGCCAGGGGAACAGTTGTCAGGGGGTTTACAGTCATTGTCAGGGAGTGTTGCTGCATGCATGTCATGTCATGTGGTGCTCACAACTTCCTGCAAGCAGGGCGCAACCCAGGCCTGCTGCGCGTGTGGTGTGCAGCACATGCAGCAAGAGGAGCTCCCCTGGGAAATGAGAGGGGAGGGCCAGAGCAGGCAGCGCACCTCCAGCTTAAGCGGTGTGATAGCGATGTTCTGCAGGGCAACGTGGAAGGGTCCCAAGCAAATCAGCAGTAGACTGCATCCACCCCTGCCGCTGATGCCGCAGTCGAACACTAATTGTAGTGGTCCACAATTAGTGTTCGACTGCAATGAAGGCTCAAGGTTGAGAGCCAAGGTGCTGTGGCAAGAGGATCAGATGTTTAGCCAGCTGGGCGCACCGCAGAGAGGTGCGAGAGTGAGTGACATGAGAGAGAGTGAGTGAGTGAGTAGCGCGGAGCCAGCACCAGGCGCATCAGGCTGCAAGGGCCACTGCCCTGCCCGCTCCGACAGATGTGACCTGTGTCGGTAATGCAAGTGCTGCGCTGTGTCGTGCTGCGCTGTGTCGTGGCGGATATGGCCATATGCTGAGCTAGGGCTGGGCTGAGCTCACTATACACAACCCTAAAACACCATTATGAGTGGTCCCTAGTGCTCCCTAGTGGTCCGACTTCAGTGAGGCCCCAGTGAGGGACGAGGGGGCTGAGCTACTTAGCTGGGCTGGGCTGGATGGGGCTGGGTTGAGCACCTGCGGGTCGAACGTCACGTGCAGCAGGCTGCCGCCCTGAGCCTCCACGCGGGCCCAGCCACCGCCACCCACAGCATTGTATGCAAATCTGCAGGTCAGGTGCCAAGTGTGTGGCTTGACAAGATGAGGAGGCTGGTGGTATGAGGGGTTGCATGGATGACATGAAGAAGCCTGGCTGCGCAACCTGGCAGCGCACCCAGCCATGGTTGCACTTGAAGGTGCACTGTAGGCATGTGCCTTACTCGGGGTAAATGCTGACACCCAATCGACAGTCTGCCTTAGTTTTCAGTCTCATTCGAGTGTAGGTTTGGGGGTCTGGGCTGCCTTGGCCACCATCAGTGGTGACAGCAACTGCAGCAGTCTGTAAGCACATTGGCTTTCGAGTGCGTCCTGCATGCTGAGCTGGCTTAGGCCCTGCATTGCATTCCAAGTGTCAGTGAGCGCGCCCCAAACTGACTTCTGCGCACAGTTGCTGCTGCTCACCACATCGACACCGCACTATCATCATTGGATGGCGTGCCGGCCGGCTCCGCTGAGGTAGATTATGGTCCGCTGAGGTAGATCCTATAGAATAGGGACCCTATTTTTCAGATAATTCACACGGTTTGTGTATGACAGTGGCTGGCCTTGCGCGTCAAGCTGGTCGGCTACGTGCAGGGTAAACAAGTCGCGCACGAGGAAGCCCAACAGCAGGCTGCCAACCACCCCCCGCTCGCTTATGGCCTTCACTCGTGGGCGCACAGCCTTGTCAAGGAAGGCGTCCCAAAGCGCTTGCGGGAGGTGGTCGATGAGGTGTGCTAACTTGGCCTTTCTTGCGTGGAACGTATTGTCCCTGCTGCGGGCAGCGCGGGCCTCTCCTGAAGCCTTCCTTTTACGCTGCGCCTCGGTCAAGTCGGGTTGGCCTGCCTCGTCGCGGTTGAAGTCGGGGTCCTCCGGCACTGCTCTAGGCCCACCCACACCGGTTCGTCTCTTCTTCCTCGCCATAAACAATAGCAACGCGAGGCAGCTACATATACTAAGGAATTTCGTGCTTGTCACACACATGTACACACATGTTTTTTCAAGCCAAGTCAAGCAGATAATTCACACGGTTAGAAATCGGACAATACTCGGAATTTGTACATCAGCAAAAGGCCGAAAAGTTGGGGGCCCCAACCGCCAGCTCCGCCAGGCCGCAGCCGCATCCACCCGCAGCAAGACTCTCCAAGCACGTTGCGGGGCAGCCACAGCGCTGGCTCCCCTGCGCCCGACGCAGACTGTCGAACTCTGTGTCATTGGCATAGGCACGCTGGAATGTTGGACCGCCCAGGGCCGTCAAAGCCTAAGGACGTAGTTGAGGTTAGCCCCGATGTAAGAAAGGCTGAGCTGAAAGAACGAAAGGAGCAAGAGGAAAGGTGCGCTGTTGACGCGCTAGCGAAGCAGCGAACAATTGATTGGTAAAGTCTGTGGCATGGGTTGCTTGCAGGTGGACTTCCAATGGCTAGGAGGCTACGCAGCTAAAAGGTGCAGCTAGTGAGCGCAGCCACAAACAGCAAGGAGCTTAGAGCAGCCACAAACAGCAAGGAGCTTAGAGCGGCAGAGCGGAGGAGTATCGGAGGAGCCTGGAGCGCAGGAGCAATAGTGATGCAAGGAGCCAAGAAGTGCAGCCAAGAAAAGCAGCTTGGCAGAGCAGCCAGGGACAGCCAGGAGCAGTCAGGAGCAGCCATAAACAGTTAGAAGCGGCAGCAATAAGCGGCACTCATGAGCAGCACCCTCCCCCCCCTGCCGTCCCCCCCTGCACCCCACACCCAACCCCATCCCCCCCCTCACACACTCCAATGAGTAAGTGGTGAGTGGCTATCCCTTGCAACTATGCAGCTCTATGTACCTAGTCTGACCGCTAGCATGCCCTTGTTTGCTGCAGGTTCCAATGGTCACACCCATTCCCTTTTCCCACTACCACCACCAGCACCTCCCCTGCCCTTCCCTTTTCTGACACGCCCACCCCCTCCCAATCCGTCAACAAAAAACCCCTCACGCCCAGCCCAGCCCCAACTTAATGGTACCCCACCTCCCCTCCCCTCCCCTCCCCGGCAGTTGTGGAAGGGCACGACCCTACCTTGCAGCCAAGAGCAGCAACCAAGTGCAGCCAGGAGTAGCCAGGAGCAGCCAGCCGCTAGGAGCAGCAAGGAGCAGCAGCCAAGAGCAGCCAGAAGCAACAGCCAAGAGCATCCAGGAGCAGCAGCCAGGAGGAGCATCCCATGACAGGTCCATGAGATGTTGATTGCCCAGTCAATGACATGTTAACTGCGTGCGAGTGCTGCATGGCGTGACTCGAGGCAGCAGGTGTGTGGTGCTAGCAGTGTGGCAACAGCCTAAAGCATGAGCATGACATGTGAAGCATGCTTGGTGATCGCAGGCGGTAAATTGTCACCTTGTTGTGGTAGGTGAAGCGCCCAGTTCCGCTTCCGCCCTTGCCTCGTCCCCAGCACAGCCCAGCCCAGCCAGAAGCGGCAGCCAGGCGTTGCTGGGGTGTTTGACTAGCCTGCCCACCTCTAGTCATGCATTTCCTTGTTTGTTGATCACAAGCATGCCCCTTGCTTGCTGCAGGTCTAACAGTCACACTCCAACCCCTTGGCTCCTTCCCCCTAATCCTACCCTGTCCCATCACCAACACCTCCAAGTCTCCTACGCCCCCAACCCCCCCCTTCCCCTCACCTCCCCTTGACATCGCAGTCCCCTCACTACCTTACCCAGCAACCAGGAGCAAACCCCCTCTTCTACCTCTGATCCCTGCCCCCTCTCATTTGTCATCTCTTTCTCCAGGCTGCGGTGCATGAGCAGCAGCAGCAGGCTGTAGGTGCGTGGCAGTGCAGGCTGCAGGTAGCAACAGGCTGCAGGTGTGCTGCAGTGCATGAGCAGCAGGCTGCAGTGCATGTGTTTTAGTGCATGAGCAGCAGTGCATGGGCAGCAGCAAGCTGTAGGTGTGAGGCAGTGCAGGTAGCAGCAGGCTGCAGGTGTGAGGCAGTGCATGAGCAGCAGCAACAGACTGTAGCGCATGTGTTGCAGTGCATGAGCAGCAGCAGCAGCAGGTTGTAGGTGTGTTGCGGTGCATGATCAGCAGCAAGAGCAGCAGGCTGTAGTGCATGAGCAGTGCATGGACAGCAGCAGCAGGTTGTAGGTGTGTGGCAGTGCAGTCTTGTATTAGCAATCAGCAGCAACTTTGAGCCCATCTGAGAAGAATGTTGCATGGTACAAAAGCTGTCAAAAAGCTGTCCTGAGCTTCAGTTTAGTTCCATGCCATACAACGTGATATGTGAGCTGTGAATGGTCATGATGTAATGAAGAAAGCGGTGGTCATTAGCCATTTGTACGGACAACACCACCACGCGGTGATGCGTTAATGCTCCAAACGTGGTAGCCACCTTCTACATAGCCCCTTTGCATGTATGCATCACGGTCATGCCTAGCAAATGCAGGCCACGCCCGATGTGTCACAACCAGTTGGACTACGGATGGTACCTATAGTGGAGGCTCACCAGATCCAGTCACATGCTAGGGTGTGGTACGCCTTGTGCCCCTTGTATGGACAACAACACACAGCTAGGTCCTGGAGACGCATCCATAACACAACGACACTAGGGGTATCAGGCTTGCAGCTGCTAACCATGTTGTCACTAGTGAGTAGTGCATTACATTAAGGCCTGGAGATTACAGTGTGATGTAAGCCAACACAGCTGGTGTGGTACACTGTGATACCAATCCGCCATACCACTAGCTCATTGCGCACCTACATATCTAGGGACAATGGGCTGACAACTCTCAGTGCATGGATGGCCTGCTTGTATGGACAACCCATCTTCACAGCGTTCTCGTGTTCTTGCCGTTGATACCATTGCATGCCTTACCAAGCCTTAATGTAATGCACTACTTAATAGGCGCAAGTGATAACATGGTTTTCAGATGAAAGCCGGATACCCCTAGTGTCGCCCTCATGCACCGACCACATGCACCATGGATGCGTCTCCAGGAACTAGCTGTGTGTTGTTATCCATACAAGGGGCATAAGGCGCACCACAACGTAGCATACGGCTGGATCTGGTGAGCCTCCACTATAGGTACCATCCGTAGTCCAGCTGGCTGTGACACATCGGGCGTGGATCATTGCCAGGCCTGCATTTGCTAGGCATGACCGTGATGCATACATGCAAAGGGGGTATGTAGAAGGTGGCTACCACGTTTGCAGCATTAGCGCATCGCCACGTGGTGGTGTTGTCCATACAAGGGGCGTAAGTATCATTCGTGCGCGATATACTGCTGATGACCACCACTGTCTTCATCATTACATCTTGATCATTCACTGCTTACAATCACGGTGTGTGGCGTGGAACTGAACGGAAGCTCAGGACAGCCATGCTGCTGATTGTTGAAACAAGGTTGCATTGCCACACACATACAACCTGTTGTCCATGCACTGCTGCTCATGAACTACAGCCTGCTGCTGCTGCTTATCCACTGCAACACATGCACTGCAGCCTGGGCGGTGGCTGTGTCGTGGCGGGTAAGGGTTAACAAACAACACCAACTGGCACCCCCACCACCATCACCCCCACCACCACTACCATCACCACGAACAACAAGGAGACAACCCCACCCCACCCCACCCCCACCACCAAGCTATGGCGCACAGTACGGACCGGCAACCCCCCATGTGCTTGGCTTGGCTTGGCTCTCCTACTGCTGTCCCCTTAGGGGAGGGATGGGCTGGGTTAGTGTGGTGTGTGGGCATGGCATGGCATGGCTAGAGTGGGCTGGCTGGCCGCTACTACTAGCCCGCCCGCTCCATGCTGCCCGCCCAAGGCTGGCCTTCAGGGAGGGGGGGATTAGACGGGGTGGCGGATTTGGAGGTGATGGTGGTGGTGGGACAGGAAAGGGAAGGAGGAAAGGGCCAAAAGGCAGGAGGGTGACCGTCAAACCTGCAACAAAGAAGGGGTGGGCTTGCGTTTACTGCCCCATAGCACCCAACTCCTGGCTCCTGAAGCCATGCTTCACTCACCACACAATAGCGGACTCATGGCTGCTCGCGCTTGCCTTATTGCCTTATGGCAGCTGACTGGGATGTGGGATGAGGGATGTGAGATGATGCAAGGTAGGGGTGGGCAGGGGAGGAGAGGAGAGGGTGCCGTTCCCGGCTGCCACTCTTGGCTGCATCTCCTGGCTGCCATTCTTGGGTGCCTCTCCTGGCTGCCGCTCCTGGCTGCTCGCTCCAGGCTGCTCGCTCCAGTCTGCCTCCAACTGCCTCCAACTGCTCCAGCTGCCTCCAACTGCAAGCAAACATCAGCCAGCTCAGCTCCAACAAGCTGATCAACAAGGACATGCATGACCAGATTTTGGCAGGCTGGGCTAAAACCCTAACAGCATGTGCACTCACCTGAAGTCTGGCTGTCGCTCCAAGCGCCTCCTAGCTGCTGCTCCTAGCTGCATGTTTGTCCACTACAGTCCTGCACTCTCACTGCTGTTGTTGACGTGCCTGCCATCCAAGCCATCAAGACATTCACCTTGCACGTGCAGACCTGCCATGTCATGTCCCACTGGCAGCAGCACCACCACCACTGGCAGAAGAAGTGGCAGCAGCAACAGCAGCATTAGCAATCGCAAGGGCACCAGCAGCACCAGCAGAATTGGCAGTAGCATTGACATTGCGGCATAGTTGGAGTGAGACGGGTTGGCTGTAACTACAAGCGCTCGCTCCAGGCCAGCCATGGGGAGGGGAGGGGAGGGGAGGGGAGGGGGAGGGGAGGGGAGGGGAGGGGAGGGGAGGGGAGGGGAGGGGAGGGGAGGGGAGGGGAGGGGAGGGGAGGGGAGGGGAGGGGAGGGGAGGGGAGGGGAGGGGAGGGGAGGGGAGGGGAGGGGAGGGGAGGGGAGGGGAGGGGAGGGGAGGGGAGGTGGGAGGGTACCATTAAGTTGGGGCTGGGCTGGGCGTGAGGGGTTTTTTGTTGACGGATTGGGAGGGGGTGGGCGTGTCAGAAAAGGGAAGGGCAGGGGAGGTGCTGGTGGTGGTAGTGGGAAAAGGGAATGGGTGTGACCATTGGAACCTGCAGCAAACAAGGGCATGCTAGCGGTCCGACTAGGTACATAGAGCTGCATAGTTGCAAGGGATAGCCACTCACCACTTACTCATTGGAGTGTGTGAGGGGGGGGATGGGGTTGGGTGTGGGGTGCAGGGGGGGACGGCAGGGGGGGGAGGGTGCTGCTCATGAGTGCCGCTTATTGCTGCCGCTTCAAACTGTTTATGGCTGCTCCTGACTGCTCCTGGCTGTCCCTGGCTGCTCTGCCAAGCTGCTTTTCTTGGCTGCACTTCTTGGCTCCTTGCATCACTATTGCTCCTGCGCTCCAGGCTCCTCCGATACTCCTCCGCTCTGCCGCTCTAAGCTCCTTGCTGTTTGTGGCTGCTCTAAGCTCCTTGCTGTTTGTGGCTGCGCTCACTAGCTGCACCTTTTAGCTGCGTAGCCTCCTAGCCATTGGAAGTCCACCTGCAAGCAACCCATGCCACAGACTTTACCAATCAATTGTTCGCTGCTTCGCTAGCGCGTCAACAGCGCACCTTTCCTCTTGCTCCTTTCGTTCTTTCAGCTCAGCCTCTCTTACATCGGGGCTAACCTCAACTACGTCCTTAGGCTTTGACGGCCCTGGGCGGTCCAACATTCCAGCGTGCCTATGCCAATGACACAGAGTTCGGCAGTCTGCGTCGGGCGCAGGGGAGCCAGCCGCTGTGGCTGCCCCGCAACGTGCTTGGAGAGTCTTGCTGCGGGTGGATGCGGCTGCGGCCTGGCGGAGCTGGCGGTTGGGGCCCCCAACTTTTCGGCCTTTTGCTGATGTACAAATTCCGAGTATTGTCCGATTTCTAACCGTGTGAATTATCTGCTTGACTTGGCTTGAAAAAACATGTGTGTACATGTGTGTGACAAGCACGAAATTCCTTAGTATATGTAGCTGCCTCGCGTTGCTATTGTTTATGGCGAGGAAGAAGAGACGAACCGGTGTGGGTGGGCCTAGAGCAGTGCCGGAGGACCCCGACTTCAACCGCGACGAGGCAGGCCAACCCGACTTGACCGAGGCGCAGCGTAAAAGGAAGGCTTCAGGAGAGGCCCGCGCTGCCCGCAGCAGGGACAATACGTTCCACGCAAGAAAGGCCAAGTTAGCACACCTCATCGACCACCTCCCGCAAGCGCTTTGGGACGCCTTCCTTGACAAGGCTGTGCGCCCACGAGTGAAGGCCATAAGCGAGCGGGGGGTGGTTGGCAGCCTGCTGTTGGGCTTCCTCGTGCGCGACTTGTTTACCCTGCACGTAGCCGACCAGCTTGACGCGCAAGGCCAGCCACTGTCATACACAGACACAGACATCCCAGTCTCCGCAGCAGACATCCCGAACCTGAGCTGCATGAATCTGTTCCTGTAGCTGTGCCGCGGCCTGCCCGGAGAGGGCGAGAACACTCAGCCGAGTGCAGCAGTCGCTGCCGTGCTGGCCGCGCACCCCGACCTTAGCGCCCGCCTCGAAGCTATCCCACGCAACCTGTCTGATTCCAACATGGTGGACAACGTCGGCCAGCAGCTGCAGACCGCTTTCAGCAACATGCTCACCCTGCTCTTCGCTGGCAGGCTCAAGAAGTCAGTGTCCCTGGCCGGGGCCAAGGTCCTGCTGGGCACCAACGAGCACGAGCGCCGATTCGGAGTGAGGGGGCTGGTTGGTGGGCACCTGCCAGCCTGGTCCAAGCGGCAGTGCACCTACGTGCGCCGCATGGTGTACGGCTTGGAGGTCACATGGCTGGTGGGGGAGGGTGGGGTGGTGGTGACTGCAGCCATGCAGGCTGAGGTGGCTTTGCAGCGGAGCCTACTGGGGCTTGGGGAGGGTGAGAAGGTGGATCATGATTGGGTGGAGGATCCTGCAAACCGTGGCCGGCTGCTGCGCCATGCGGTGCACTCAGGCAAATTAGTGCGGATATTCGTCATCCTAGGGGGGTAGTTTTTTGATGCGGTTCGCCTCGGATTGTCCTTGCGACTCCAACGCCACTTAGCGCGTGTTGAAATTCTGAGTGTGTGAGCAGTTGGAGTGTAGCCAACTACAGTACTGTAGGCTCCTACAGTACTGCAGGCTCCTACAGTACTGTAGGTGGCTACAGTACTGTAGGTCAGATTTGACAAGGTCTCTTGTAAATAGGGTACCATGCTGTTCTCCTCATAAGAAGGCAAGCAAGGACGGCAAGGACACCAAGCGGGTCTGTATCATAGAAATCAAATACTGCTCGGACTCACGGTGGACGGACCAATTAAACAAGGCACTCACTCAACACACCCACTTAGCCGAGACCATACGCAAGGAAGACCATATGGTCGCTATCATACCAATCCTACTAGGCATAGGGGGCATAACCTACGAAGCGCACACACGGCAACACCTCCTAACTCTCGGGATCACACAAGCCAACACTACCAAGCTGCTCAACAAGTTAACTAGGCACGCTATGGAGGCAGCCCACTCTATTGCAAAGACAAGCTACAGACTCAGGGCTACCAAAGGGGGGGGAGGGTAGGGGGGACGCCTCTTCTTTGGCTGGATGGTGGGAGCAGGCCGCGCCCCAGGCGGTAGCTCCTCCCTTAATGCACGCCGGTGAATACCGGAGTAGTCTTCTTCTTCTTTCTTCTTCTTCTGCTGTTCTCCACATTTAAACCACAATTTGCTACCGCGATTGCACCGTCAGCTTCTGCGTGCTATAAATAGTGAGATGCGTCGAAGCGTAGGCCCGCAAGCTCGATATGGGTATTTGTGCCGAAAGTTGTGTCCACGCAATAAGGTCGCCATAGGGAGCTACATACATACGTGTAAGGTCTAAGGCCGGGGCCCGTCTCTATCGCAAGCTAGGTCCGTTCTGTCGGTTGTACTGGGTAGCTCGGCTTGCAAGCTCCCACAAAGCTGTGGATGTTGATGATGCCCCGCAATCACAACAACCTCGTGCACCGCACCCTCCTATGTAATATCGAGTGCGGCAGAGATTGCCCCAAAAGTTGTTTGCGGTTGGCCCCCAACCATCCATCATTACATCTAACCTCATATCATTACATCATAACTCTTAGCCTCCATCATTACATCACCACTTGTGTTCCTAACACAAGGGCTAGGCTCAGGGTCGGTAACGAATCCTAGAGGCTGAGTAGGGCTGGGCAGGGCTGGGCTGGGCTCGGCAACATAGGCACGCTTTGTTGTCAGCGCATTTGCATAGCACTGTCGGGATAGCAAACGAGCTTGGGCTACATTGAGTTGTTCCTGCATGGGGGTGAAGGTGGCATGGGGGTTAAGGATGCATGGGGGGAAGGCACCTACAGTACTGTAGACCCCTACAGTACTGTAGACCCCTACAGTACTGTAGACCCCTACAGTACTGTAGACACCTACAGTACTGTAGACCCCTACAGTACTGTAGACCCCTACAGTACTGTAGACACCTACAGCGGGGGCGGGGGCGGGGGCGGGGGCGGGGGCGGGGGCGGGGGCGGGGGCGGGGTACTGTAGACCCCACAAGGTACTGTAGACCCCACAAGGTACTGTAGACCCCTACAGTACTGTGGACCCCACAAGGTACTGTAGAACCCTACAGTACTGTAGACACCTAGTACTGTAGGCAGCAGTAGTACTGTAGACACCTAGTACTGTAGGCAGCAGCAGCATGGGTGGCAGCAGCAGCAGGGGGGGGGGCAGCAGCAGCAGTAGGGGGGCAGCAGCAGCAGCAGCAGGGGGGCAGCAGCAGCAGCAGTAGGGGGGCAGCAGCAGCAGCAGCAGGGGCAGCAGCAGCAGTAGGGGGGCAGCAGCAGCAGCAGCAGGGGGCAGCAGCAGCAGCAGGGGGGCAGCAGCAGCAGCAGGGGGGCAGCAGCAGCAGCAGCAGGGGGGCAGCAGCAGCAGCAGTAGGGGGGCAGCAGCAGCAGCAGCAGGGCAGCAGCAGCAGCAGGGGGGCAGCAGCAGCAGCAGTAGGGGAGCAGCAGCAGCAGCAGTAGGGGGGCGGCAGCAGCAGCAGTAGGGGGGCAGCAGCAGCAGTAGGGGGGCAGCAGCAGCAGCAGTAGGGGGGCAGCAGCAGCGGCAGTAGGGGGGCAGCAGCAGCAGCAGTAGGGGGGCAGCAGCAGCAGCAGTAGGGGGGCAGCAGCAGCAGCAGTAGGGGGGCAGCAGCAGGGGGGCAGCAGCAGCAGTAGGGGGGCAGCAGCAGCAGCAGAGGGCAGCAGCAGCAGCAGCAGCAGCAGCAGGGGGGCAGTAGCAGCAGTAGGGGGGCAGCAGCAGCAGCAGGGGCGCAGCAGCAGCAGCAGCAGGTGGGCAGCAGCAGCAGATATAGTAGGGGCACTGTAGCACCTACCTACCGTTTGGCTGCTTGATGACTGCTGCTAGGAAGGGGAGGGGAGTGGAAGAGTGAAGGCGGGGAGGGGGGGTAGATGTGGAAGGCGGGAGGTGGGAGGCAGGGAGGCGGGAGACGGGGAGGCGGGAGGCAGGGAGGCGGGAGGTGGGGAGGCGGGAGGCTCAACCGGGTTGGGCTGGGCGGGGGTGGGTTGGGTTGGGGGCATGGGTTGGGGTGGGTGGGGGCATGGGTTTGGGGCATGGGTTGGGGTGGGTGGGGGCATGGGTGGGGGTGGGGGCGGGGGAGGGAGCGGGGGCGGGGGCGGGGGCGGGGGCGGGGGAGGATGAATTGGGAGGGGGTGGTTGTGTAGGGGAAAGGGAAGTGGAAGGGAGGTGCCCACTAGACCTGGAACCAAGGGGCGTGCACGTGCGGTAGTGTGACCAGGCTGGTCACTGTGTTAGCTATCACCGTGGCCTTACCTTTGTGGTCCTCCTGGCCTCCTACCTGCTCACACCAGGCAACATATCCCATGCGCCAGTGGGATGGGACTGCGGTGGGGAGTGTAGGGTGTAGGGAAGGGAAGGTGGGGTGAGGTGGGGGTTGCGATGCCACGTCAATCGAAGGGTGGGAGAGGGGAAGAGGAGGCTTGACAAGTATGGGAGGGGAGAGGGAGGGAGAGGGGGAAGGGAGGGGTGGGAAGAGGGTGGGTGGGGTGGGCTTTCTCCTGGCTGCTGGGATGTCAGGGGAGAGGTGACGGGGAGGGGGGAAGTGGGGGGTGGGTAGAGGTGGAAGTGTAGGGACGACAAGCTGGGCGTTGGTGGTGGGCGTGGGAAAGGGGAGGAAAAGGGGATGGGGAAGGGTGTGACGATCAAACCTGCAGCGGGACAAGGGGCATGCTAGCGGTGAAGGTGGGTACAGGGTGCCACATACCTGCACTCACCTTTTGCTGGGGTGTGGTGTATATGTGTGTGGGAGGAAGGGGAGGAAGGGGAGGGAAGGGAAGGGGAGGTCCATGGGGAGGGCGAGAGAAGTGGGGAGGGCATTGATAGACTCAGGTGTAGGCGCACAAGACCTGCGGCAACGGTGTGACGATTTATGTAACGAAGCAAACATTGGACATGGGTACTGGATGCACTCCCCATTAGAGTAGGGAGATGTAGAGCTGGCAGATGGAGGGGCAGGTGTAGCAGCCCTCCATTACAACCCACCTTCCTTTGTCCTCACCTCAGTAGGAAGTGCAGTGTGGGAGAGTAGGGTTGGGCTGGGCTGGGCTGGGCTGGGCTGGGCTGGGCTGGGCTGGGCTGGGCTGGGCTGGGCTGGGCTGGGCTGGGCTGGGCTGGGCTGGGCTGGGCTGGGCTGGGCTGGGCTGGGCTGGGCTGGGCTGGGCTGGGCTGGGCTGGGCTGGGCTGGGCTGGGCTGGGCTGGGCTGGGCTGGGCTGGGCTGGGCTGGGCTGGGCTGGGCTGGGCTGGGCTGGGCTGGGCTGGGCTGGGCTGGGCTGGGCTGGGCTGGGCTGGGCTGGGCTGGGCTGGGCTGGGCTGCAACACAAGGGAGGCAACAGTGGGAACGTTGTGGGAGGTGATGAAATGGTGGTGGTGGTGGTGGTGGTGGTGGTGGTGGTGGTGGTGGTGGTGGTGGTGGTGGTGGTGGTGGTGGTGAGGGGGACTGGGAGGGGGTGGTGAACAGGGGGGTACTAGGCGTGATTGTAAGACCTGCAGCAACTAGGTGTGGTAGCGGTTAGGCTGGATACTAAGGGCTATGCTGCGCAATGCTAGCACCTTCTAAGCTCTTACCTTGATCCTAAGCTCTTACCATGGTCTATCTGGCCTCTTGGCTGCTCACAACACGTTGCACCTGCCTTGCGTTGGTGCATCAATGCTTGCGATTCATTGCAGAGAATCGTTGCGAGGAAACTGGCCGCGAGACTAGGAAACTGGCTGCGATGCTGGCTGCGAGGCTGGCTGCGAGGCTGGCTGCAAAACTGGCTGCGAGGCTGGCTGCGAGGTGAGATCCTCGCACCGAGCTGCCTCGCAGGTATGCTTCTGCGCGGCTGGACCAGCTGTGTGGCCGCGAGGTATGGGCTAGATGTGGCTGCCGAGTATGTGGCTGCGAGTATGTGGCTGCGAGTATGGGCTAGATGTGGCTGCGAGTATGGGTAACCTCGTGCGATGCCATCTGTTGACCAGCTGTGTGGCCGCGAGGTTTTTTGCCGAGTATGTGGCTGCGAGTATGGGCTAGATGTGGCTGCGAGTATGGGTAACCTCGTGCGATGCCATCGCTGCAATACCGGCTACACGATGATGCGACTAAGGCACGGGTGTTGCACGGATGCCTTGAATGCAAGTGAGGTGGTCATTCCGTGCAAGGCAAGCCGCGAAATCTTCGAAGTGCTTAAAGGCATTGTGCGATTCCGTAGTGTGTTTCTTGAATGTTACAAGGTGCGAGGGTACCCCGACAGTACTGTAGCCGGCTACAGTACTGCAAGTGGTCTCTCGAGGTACCTCGAGGTACCTACAGTACTGTAGGTGTCTACAGTACTGTAGGTGTCTACAGTACTGTAGGTACCTACAGTACTGTAAGTGGTCTCTCGAGGTACCTCGAGGTACCTACAGTACTGTAGGTGTCTACAGTACTGTAGGTACCTACAGTACTGTAAGTGGTCTCTCGAGGTACCTCGAGGTACCTACAGAACTGTAGATGTCTACAGTACTGTGATTGGCTACAGTACCGTAGGTGCCTACAGTACTGTAGGTGCCTACAGTACTGTTCGTGTACTCGCGAGGTACCCCGACAGTACTGTAGGCACCTACAGTACTGTAGCATGGTGTAACGGCGATGCTCTCAAACGTGAAAGCTGGAACAACGCAATCGCGAGCTGGTGGCTGCTCTGGCACAGCGTAATGCTGCCCTTTCATCTGTGCAACAACGCCTGGATTCCCTGGAGGGCAACGTTGCTGCAGCTCAAAACACGGTAAGAGGTCCTAGTCCTCTGACTGCAGCCCGACCGATGTCGTTTGCCAGTCCTGGTACTTTGAGGCCTACTGCAAACTTTACACAGCCTGTTCAGGTTGATGTTGCAGCATCTGCTCGTGCTGCACAACGTATATCAGCTTTTAGAGCTGCTAATTATGCTGGTGGACATGCTACCACAGATAGAAATGGCCCTCGTATGCCTTCTACTTATCTTGTTAATGGTGCTGCCCCCAGTACAGGTGGTCCTAACAGGTCCCCTACTAATCCTGGTGCATATACGCCGCGTCTTAATGACTACCGTACTCCCCATAATGCCGGTGCAGTACTGCATCCTGATGTGGCTAGGAGGATATTTGGCAGACCAGATAACTGGCCTGACCTGCCTGATTATGCACCTGTGTATCATGGTGACCCACCTGCTCAGTTTGGTACACCTTGGAGAGAGCCTCGTACTTCTCCTAGGCGTGGTGAGAGTCCATCTGGGCCTGCACTGTCAAATGGGAATAGCGGCCTTCGTGCCAACCCTCCCAGGCAGACCACCCGTGCGGCCAGTGACCCTGGTGTAGTCACACCCAAACTATATGATGAGCATGGTAGACCAGTTGAGATTCCTCACTGGTACACTGACATGCACATGAAAGCACACACTGATGCCCTGCCACCTGGCTTCACAGCCCCCCATGCATCTGCCTATACTGGTGTACCTATGATGTATATGCCTAATTATAATCAGCATCCATCTTACAAGAAGGGGTTACCCCCTCCTGATAAATGGTCTGATAATAGCGTTGCATCTGGCCGTCGTGCCGTCACATTTCTGGAGGACTATGAGCTGTACTGCTCCCTACAAGGTTTTGACCCTGCTGCCCTCTTCCCTTCGTACCTAACCGGTCGAGCAAGGGACTTATGGTTTCAATCCATAAGAGATACGTGTGCTATTACTAATGGAGCATATCCTACTTGGTCTGTTCTTAAGGAACAATTTATACAGTATACTGGTGAGGATCTATTTAAGGATATTGACTCAGCTCGTCAGAAGCTGTTATCTGGGCATAACCTGTCCATGAAACCTGGTACTTCCTTACAGTCATATGTCACTGATTTCAGGAATACCTTTATATTAGCTGGTACCATGTGCATGGACAATGCTATGATGGTATCCGCATTCATGCGTGGCCTAGCAGCTGACCTACGTACCCCAGTTACCAAGGATCTTCTGACCTTGACTAATCCTACCCTTGATGATGTTATTAAAATATCTATTCAAAACCATAAGGCTATCGTCGCCTGTGCTGGCAATGCCATGCCTCCTCCTCCTCCCAAGAAGAGTGCCCCTCCTGTCCCACAGGTAGCGGCCTTGCGCCGTGAGGTTGGTGGCCCATCGAGGCCTGGCCCATCTGCTCCTGCGCCCACTGATCACGGTGACCTGGGCAGTGAGCCCACCACCAACTGCCTATGGTGTGGCCTTGACGGCCACTGGGTGCCTGACTGCCCAAAGAAGGCAGCTGGCCTGACACCTGAGCAAGCCCAGCGTCAGCTGGGCACCCATACTCTGGTCAGGAAGCTGAAGGAAGCCATCGCAGCTAAAAAGGCAGCCAAGCAGAAGAGGCCTGCCTCGGGCAGTGGCAGGAGTGGTGGCGGCAGCAGCAGGGATGGTGGGGGCAGCGGCAAGCGCGGCAGGCCTAGCCCTGGTTCTGGCCCTGGCCCTGGTGGTCCTGGCCCCAGCTCTGGCCCTTCTAAGGCCAGCAAATAGGACCTTGCCCAGACAGAACGCCAAAACTGTTCTGGTGTACTCAAGGATGCTGCTGTAACTGTGCCTCCTGCACTGATCTGTGGATCAACTGCTGAGTGTGGTTCGTTGCACTTCTCTTTTGAAGGCACTGTAGATAGCCATGTGGCTAAGTTCCTGTGTGACACAGGAGCAACTCACTCTTTCATCAGTGCAGACTTTGTCTCTGCACATAACTTGCCTGTGCATAAGTATGCCGTTGAGCGTACCTGGCTGCTTGCAGACAATGCGTCACTGTCCTACAATGGATTTGTTTCAGTGCCTTTGTCTCTGCCAGGACACCATGCAAGGTGCAAGCTGACTGTCATGCCCCGGTTTGTAACAGGGTATGACGTGCTTTTGGGTGATGATTGGTTGTTTGCTAATCAAGCTACACTGTCATATGAGCATAAGACTTTGTCTTTAGCCCGCCCAGGTGAACCTGCTGTTCAGTTACCATGTCATTCTGCAGTACCTCCTGCAGCTTTCCCTGCTATTAAGCAGCCCATGGTCACTCCTCCACCTGCCTTTCTGATCAGTGCCATGAAGGCTACTGTACCAATGGCTACTGCCAAGGTAGCAGCAAGGTGGTTGAGAAAAGGCGGTCGTGCCGTTGTGGCTGTTATCAGCCCTGATGGCTCTGCCATGCCTCAACCTGAGGTGACCCCTCATGGTCTCCCTGATGCTATCAAAGCTCAGTTGGATGCTCTGCTGGCAGAATACAGTGATGTGTTCACACCTCTCACTGGCCTGCCACCAGACCGCCCAGTGGGTCATACAATACCCCTGGAGCCTGGTAACCGCCCTCCAGCCACTCCCATGTACAGGCTAAGCAAGCCTGAGCATGACGAGCTGAAGCAACAGATACAGGACCTCCTGGCTAAAGGTATGATTGAGCCTAGCTCTTCTCCTTATGCAGCTCCTGTCCTGTTTGTTCAGAAGAAGTCAGGTGAACTGAGAATGTGTATAGACTATAGGCAGCTCAACAAGATCACACTGCGTGACCAGTACCCACTGCCTCGCATTGATGACTTGTTTGACAAGCTGTCTGGCTGCAAAGTCTTCTCATCCCTAGACCTGCAGGCTGGTTACCACCAGATCAGGATCACTCCTGAGGATGTGCCTAAAACGGCCTTCCGCACACCTGAAGGTCACTTTCAGTTCAAAGTGTTATGCTTTGGACTGACCAACGCTCCAGCTACATTTCAACGGGTCATGAACGACGCCTTTGCTACTGTGCTGGGTAAGTGTGCCTTGGTGTATCTGGATGACATCCTTGTCATGTCTAGGTCAGTTCAGGATCACCTGCTGCACCTCAAGCAAGTATTTGAACTGCTGCGAAAGAATAAGTTGTATGCTAAACTATCTAAATGTGAGTTTATGCGTTATACACTTAAATTCTTAGGCCATCTGGTCACTTCTGGAGGTATTGCTGTAGACCCTGATAAGGTCTCAACAATTGCTAACTGGCCTATTACCCAGTCCCTCCAAGGATTGCAGTCATTCCTTGGCGCTGCTAATTATGTGCGCAAGTTTGTCTGTAATTTCAGCAATATTGCTGCACCTCTCACAAATCTTTGTGGTAAAGGCGGTCAGTCATTTCCATGGCACGACTGGCCTGAGGTACCTTTGACAGCATTCAATGCTCTCAAAGCTGCCATCGCTGCAGTTCCCATGCTGAGACTACCCGATCACACCAAACCGTTCCAGGTTTACTGTGATGCGTCCCTTCAGGGACTGGGTGCAGTCCTCATGCAGGATGGCTATCCATTGGCTTATTTAAGCCGTAAGCTATCACCTGCTGAGATCAACTACACAACTGGTGAACAGGAGTTCCTCTCCTTAGTCACAGCATGCAAAGAATGGCGCTGCTACTTAGAAGGCGTGCCATTCACTCTGTTCACTGATCACCAACCCCTGGTTGCTTTGCCTACCCAGAAAGTGCTATCTAGGCGCCAGGCTCGGTGGATGGAGTTCATGAGCAGGTTCTCATACAGTCTTGTGCATATTGCCGGCACTGTGAACCCTGCAGACCCTTTGTCCCGGATTGTGCACGATTCTCCAGAAAGTGTCTCGGTGTGTGCTGTCACCACCAGGAGGCAGGCCAAGCTTTCTTTGGAGGGGGGGGGAGCTCGTGAGGCTGGCCTTCGTGCCGCTGCCCCGGCTGCCATCAGTGCGAAATCCCCCCTTGCTCTGTCACAATTTGAGAAAGATACCACGTGTGTTGAAGCCATGTTGGACCCGATAGGGTCTGAGACCCCTGTTACACAGGATGAGACAGCGCAGTATCCTGCGGCTCCAGCTGCTCCTATGGGACTTTCTGATCAACTGACCCTTGGATACCAGCAGGACCCTGCGTTTACTGCTGGAGCTGATCATTCTGGAATGTACCAGGACACTGATGGTCTCTGGCGGATCTCTGGTAAGGACTTAGTGGTGGTCCCCAATGTGCCTGAACTGCGTGAGCACATTCTGCACGAGATGCATGATGCTGCCTATGCTGGCCATGTGGGAATGACCAAAACCCTCGAGCGTGTCACACGTGTATTCTGGTGGAACACTGTGCGTGCTGATGTAAGGGACTATGTTGGGACATGTGATGCGTGTCAACGCGATAAGTCCTCCAACTCTAAGCCAGGTGGTCTGTTGAGACCCCTGACTATCCCAGGGTATCGGTGGGAGCATGTGTCTATGGACCTTGTGACCAAGCTGCCTACTGGGACCCATGGCTATGATGCCATCTGTGTCATTGTTGACCGCCTGAGCAAAATGGTGCACTTTGTGCCCTGCAAGGAGTCCATGAATGCCATGGCCTTCACCCGGCTGTTCATTAACAATGTATTCAGGTTACACGGCCTTCCGGCTGAAGTACTCACCGATCGTGGTGCACACTTTAATAATAAGTTCTGGCATGCTGTTAAAAAGCTGCTGGGTATGAAGACTAATATGTCTACTGCCTACAGGCCACAGAGTGATGGCCAGACTGAGAGGTACAATCGTGTACTTGAGGAAATGCTTCGTCATTACATCTCTCCCACTCAGGCTGACTGGCCTGATCACCTTGCCTTGGCTGAGTTTGCCGTAAACAACTCATGGCAGGAGTCTATACACTCCACGCCCTTCTTCCTCAACACAGGCCAGAGCCCTGTCACTCCTGGGCTGCGTGACCTGCCTGATGGCGGCCGCTGTCCCTCTGCCCATGCCTTTGCCACTTGGTGGAAAGAAGGTGTTGCCCATGCAAGGCGGCACATGGCTGATGCTCAGGCCAGGTACAAGCGTCATGCTGACACTGGTCTGAAAGACGTGGAGTTTGAGGTGGGTGCACAGGTCTTGCTGAGCACCAGGAACCTGCGCATTAAGACTGGCAAGGTCCGCAAGTTTGTGCCACGTTATGTAGGACCCTTCGTGGTTGAGGCTAAGATCAATGCCAATGCCTACAAACTCACTCTGCCTGCCAACATGAGCAGGCTACACCCTGTCTTCCATGTGTCACTGCTCAAGAAGTACTCTGGCAGTGACGTGGGCATCATGCCTCCTCCTGTGGAATGGATGGATGAGACTCCTGTGTACTATGTTGAGCGTCTGCTTGACCACAGATACGTCCGTGCAGGAAAGGCTGGGGAGTTCCTGGTCCAGTGGGAAGGCTATGACGCCTCCTTCAATACCTGGGAGCCACGAGCCAACCTGACTGGCTGTGACAAGCTTCTGGCTGAGTACAATGCCATCCACTGTCTCAAGTGAAGACCCAGCCTGATTAGTGTTCCTGCTACGGTGCTGTGGTGTGCTATGGGTTGTGCTGTGTGTGTGACTAGCCTTCTGGCTGGATGGTTGCATTCTTGCACCTGAGCTATCATGCTCCTGGCTATCATGTGTGTTAACCAATCATGGTTCACACTAGCCCAAATAAGCAGTATTGGCTGCGAGTCCTTGGATCTCCTTGGGCGGAACGGACCTCTTCTGGGGGGGGTGAATGTAACGGCGAGCCTTGAGCGACACCGTTCCCCTTTGCCCGCGACACCTGTGTACTGCCTATGGCGGGCGCAGGTGTGCGCATTACTTTTACCGAGTGAGTAGGGCAGGTTAAAGCCTAGCAGCGCAAGCTGTGAGGACAACTGGTTCGATTCCAGGGGGCCCCGTTCTAAGCCCTAGCCCTCTCACGAGGTACTCTGTAACTCCGCTCCATGGCAGTTTCTTCGCAGTCACACGCTAGACGATTGCTCGGCATATAGCGTGGTTCCGCACGTTACACATGGCCGTATCTCACCAACCGCGCAAAATCACGAATTTTAGTTTCAACCCCCAATCTTACAATGCCTTCATTTGACTATGTACCAAGTCCGAGGCTCTGAATCTCAAAAATGCTGTTAATAATTTGCCTGAGTGTGCACACCACCAGAGAGATGGAGGCAGCCATGGCAGCCTGGCAGCTGGATATGGTGCCTTGGGAGCAGTCTCAGCCCACCAACCTGTCGACGAGGCCCCCCCGCCCCCCCACTCCCTATGCCCTCACTCCCACCAGCAAGTGCCGTGCTCGGCACATCTTCATCGACACCCGGGGCCTCTACGGCTTGATGCATGACGCCGGCATGTTGAAGGTGCTAACGGAGGCAGGGGTCACCTCCTTGGACAAGTTCAGGAACGGTGCCCTACCTGACCCAGCGAGGCCGGGCCACTACATTGAAGGGCCGGAAAACAGCAAGGTGAGTGCTCCTTGCAGTAAGGTACCAGCCTATGGTGCTCAGGTAGCTGCCTTGTGTGCTGTCAACTGCCTTGTGCCTGCCATGTGTGCTGTCAGCTGCCTACACCAGCTGATGAGGTGCCTTGGTTGTGTTGAAGGTGGCTGCAGGTGGCCAGCCGGTGGGATGCATTGCTGCCTGACCCTCGCCGCCAAAAGCTCGCCAGCCAACTCCAATTCCAACTCATGCTTTATTTTGGTGTAGCATGAGGGCTGTGGGGTTCAGGAGCTGGATTGCTTTGAAGTACCATCTTGCATTCTGGATGCAGGGGAAGGCCTTAGCTGCATCTCAGCCGTTGGCATCCCTACAGCCCCCATGCTACACCAAAGTAAAGCACGAGTTGCATTACAACTTGTAGTCAAACACAGACACATTGATCTCATTAGACACAACTCAACGTTATAACTCAACGACACAACGACACAACAACTTTGTCTCAACGACACAACACAACAAGAAGGTGTCACCACACCATTGCATTGCATTGCCCGATGTGACCAGTTCGCTGAGAAGATGCTCAGCAATGGCAAATGGGAGCCACGATAAAATAGATGGCGAGCGGGGATGAATGAATGACAATCTCCGCCAATCGCAATTCATGCTGTCATTCATGCCGATTTGCAACCAGCATTGCACCGTTTGCTTCCCATGTGTCATCTGCCAAGGGCAAGGAGTACCACTATACAGCTCCCTTCACTGTCGGCATTCAGCTCCCTTCACAAGACGTGCAACTCTTACATCGTGAAGCACACATACTTCAATCAATCCTCTCGGTAAAATGTCCACCGAACTTGTGGACATTTTGTCCACCAGTTAGGTGGACATTTGAAACACGCACCAAACAGCTAACGCTGCATCAACCCTGCAATGTCTTAGTACCTGTGTGCCAACCGTAGGTCGTACACTGCGATCGACGCAGCCACCCAAACATGTGACCGCTCACTCCCTGCCAGGCCCGGCTTGGGCCCTGTGCGATATCTCGACTTGGGCCCCTGTTGTTGTTGATGTGTAGTAATGGGGAGATTGAACGTGAAGTCAAACGCACCAGGCCCGTCTCCAAAGCGAGAAAAACAAACGCGAAGGAAGCGAATAGGCCAGCTTGCTCCAGTGCGGAGAGCTTTAAACAATGGCAGTAACGACTCAGCGGACGACACATGCGGTTACGAGTTTGAGCCAGCACCTCAGCCAGCTAGCTCATGTCCTAGCTGGAAGCACAGACAGGAAACAGCTGCCAAAGCGTGGATAGCTCGTGCTCTTCATGACAAGCAAGCCATTATCGACAATGCCCCAGCGGCTGCAGCAGCGGCAGCCGAGGAATGCGAGTTGCTTCGTCAGCTCATGCAAGCCCGTCTTGACGCAGCCATCCTTAGCTGTTGCTCTGGAGCACAGCTAGAGGAGCTCCCTGCTACTGTGGTAGAGCGTGTCGGCATGGCACACCGCTTCCAGCTAACCGTGCGTCACTGCACCTGCAGCTCATGCAAGCAGTCTGTGTCAGCCTCCCCTTTGCAACATGGATGTTGGGGCAATTCCCCTGTCCAGCCCAGCATGTGGTTTGACCAGACCTTGCTACAGGTCTATGTACGAGCCTCTGTAAAAGGATTATCAATGGACGGTAAGTGTTGGGTGCCAACACGTCGTCATTATCATCATCATCACCACATCTCATGCACCAATCATTAGGAAGCAACTACCTGCTAGCAACTACTAGCAACTGCCTTCTTGCAGAGTTTCTGGAGATCTTGAATGTAAGCCATCATCCATTTCAGCTGTATCCAGAGCGGCGCCCTATCAGACCTGATATCTTCAGCTCAGCCTACTTCTCCTACCTGGCAGTGACACACCGGGCTACCACCCTAGAAGGGCTGGGGTGTGAGGGGGTGCCTGGTGGCCCTCTGGCTGATTGCCCCATCTGCGTCGCCACACCAGGTAGGTGGGCATGATCAGGGTTGCATTCCATATCCATGCTAGGTCAGGTTGAACATGCTTGTGCCTTGCATGTTGTTGCATCAGGTGTCGTTGACAATTACCCTGTTGCCATCTGCACCGATGCCATGACCAAGCTGAACCACCATGCGGGGTGTGGCAAGGCCAGCCGGGACATTCCTCCCCGACTCAACAGCCACATTGATGCACGGCAGCAGGAGGAAGGGTTTGACTGGGAAGTGGAGCGGAGGTTCAAGGAGGAACAGCTCAACCTGCAGTACAGCATGGCTGGCGCTGGTGCAGATGATGTCCACACTTGCGCATCATCATTGTCATGCTCACGGCCGACCGCTAGCTGTGCCAAGCGCAGCTGTGACATCACGGGGTTGTGCGGTTTTGTGTGCTGCCATGGAGTGCCCGCGCTTGGCCTCTTCTGCAACATGCGGACGCCTGAGCAGTTCACCTACTACCTGCTTGGACTGGAGCGACTGCTGCTGCGTGCACACAACGTTGTGCACATCTACGTGGACATCGCATGTCGCTTGAAGATCACCTGGGATCGCTATGTGTGTGTCCATGGACTGGATCCCTCATGGTCTAGCGTGAAGATGATGGTGCCCATGATGCACGCCGCCTCCCATGACACAGCTTGCCAGCTGGCCAACAATGCGCGCTTTTTGAAGGGCACCGCCTTCCGAGTGGGCGAGCAAACTGAGCAAGCCTGGAGCAGGCTGAAGGTATGGAATGTTCTGATGCATGCTGTGAGAGAGGATGTGTCCTTGCTCGAGCGATTGTTGGTGTGCCTTGGCTTCACCTGGTGTGCAGCCCTTGGGCAAAACAACCCGGTACATGACCTTGGGCCACCGCAGTGATGTCATCCAGAGCGCATTATCCGCCATCGCCTTGGAGAAGCAGAGCAAGATGGTGGAGCTCTTGGATGGGTGCCACACTAACATGGTCACAAAGCAAGGTAAGCACATCATTCTGCTTGGCACCCAGCAATGTGCCTCCTAATGGATGTGGTTGTTGTTGCAGAGGAGGTGGCCAAGAAGTTGAGCAAGCTAAGGGAGCAAGCATTGGCTGAAGGTGTGACGAGCGGTGAAGAAGCTTCTATCAAGTACCAGTCTCAACACCTGCTAGTTGGCGCCAAGGCCTCCAGGGTGCCACATGCATGGCCAGTGAGTGGAAGAAGCTACTAGTGTTGCTTGCGCTTGCACGATAGCTTGCGCATTGTCCTTGTGCATTGTGCAGGCTGAGTATGTGGAGTTGAAGCTAGTGGCATCAGCCATACGTTCAGAGACTGGTGTGACGTCCCTTGACCTGTGCCATGACCGTCTACCCCCGTTGCTGCCGGACATGGCTAAGCTGCTCACAAGGGGGAGGACGCTGCCTCAGCTGACCGGCATTGAGACCAAGCTCCTTGACCTTGAGTTGGAGCACGGCGTGCACAACACAACTGGGTCTTGGCTCTGCCCATCCCTGCCAGGCGTCTCTGTCCACGCACATGGCCTTCAATCGCTGAAGACGGCCAAGATTTCAGGGTGAGCAGCTAGTCAAGCGCACGCCATGCAACACATGTCATGCATGTTACACAGTGTATATGTTGTGGTGTGCGCTTTGCAGCCTGCGGGACCAAGTGTGGCATTTAGCCATGATTGTGGCACAGCTCGAGACAAAGAAGGACAACTGGGGCATAGCGGACAAGGACACCCGCGCCCTAGCCAAGCAGGCCAAGGCAAAGATGAGGCTGGCCCGCCAAGCGCTGGATGACCTTGCCCTTTGGGAGGTGTTAGGCACCAACCAAGTGCTTGACCAGGTCCAAGTCAGCCACAGCCAGCTCCGTGACATGGTTCAAGGGGGTCCAGCGCCTTGGGAGGAGGAGTGCCAGTCCACCCCACTCGGCAAAGAGCTCTTCTTTGGTCGGCAGTTTCTTCACTTGCTGAGCGATAGTGAGCGGTGCCTCGAGCAGCTAGCTGTCCTCCATCTCGAGCGTGCACGGTTGCACGCATGGCTGGAGCACATGTGCGGTGTGTGTCAGGCTGCATGCACAAAGCTAGAGGTGCAGCCCAGTATTGCCATGGCAGGGAAGCTCTTCTACTTGCAGCAGCATTTGGCTCATTTCAAGGCTCAGATATTGCAGCTGCATGGTCTGCTGTGGTAACTCCATGAGAATATGGGCATGCGAATATGGGCATTTCAACTCCATGCGAATATGGGCATTTCAAGGCATAGATCTGGCATGGTTTGTTGTGGTCTTGGTGGCTCCATGCAAATAAAGGCATGCAATTTGCGGTTGTTCAACCATGCCATTGCTTGTGTAGCCGCATATGGACACCACATTGGTTGTGTAAGACAATTCTCCCGGTGATGGGCAATTGCAACTCAAAAATCAAGGTCTACAATAGGCATAGCGTACTTGGCCGTGCTAGTTGCAACGTTAATGTAATACTGCTTGGTGGTGTTGTCCATACAAGGGGCATGTGGCACACCACACCCAAGCATATGGCTAGATCTGGTGAGCCTCCACCATAGGTACCATCCGTAGTCTAGCTGGCTGTGACGCATTGGGTGTGCAACACTGCCAGGCTTGCACCTGCTAGGCATGACCGTGATGCATACATGCAAGGGGGGTATGTAGCAGGTGGCTACCACGTTTGGAGCATTAGCGCATCACCGCGTGGTGGTGTTGTCCATACAAGGGGCGTAGGTATCAATTGAAAGAAGAGGACACACGGCTAATCACCATCACTCTCTTCATCATTACATCATGACCATTCACTGCATACAAATCACGGTGTGTGGCATGGAACTGAACGAAAGCTGAGGACAGCCTTGTGAAAGTTTTTGTACCATGCAACATTCTTCTCAGATGGGCTCAGAATTGTTGCTGATTGCTGGTACAAGGCTGTCATCAGCTGGCGGTTGTTGAGGTCTTGTTGATTGGCCTGAAATTGACGAAGCGCCGCCATTGCCCTCTTCTGCAGTGCTCCCTTCCCCAAAGATAACACATCTGCAATCAGAGAGGATACATAAAGCTTTACACAAACAAACAATGTGGTATGGGTTACTCATGTACACAGACACACACACTAACACATCCACAATCTGACCTTGGATAGTCGTAAGGCCGCTGTGCAGGCCTGTGTGCAAGGGGAGGGGTGGCTGCTGCTGCAGCCCTGGGCTGGTGAGCAGGGCAGAGGGCAAGGCTGGGGGCTGCTGCTGCTGCAGCCTTTGGCTGGTGAGCAGGGCAGAGCACAAGGCTGGGGGCTGCTGCTGCTGCTGCTGCAGCCTTTGGCTGGTGAGCAGGGCAGAGGGCAAGGCTGGGGGCTGCTGCTGCTGCTGCTGCAGCCTTGGGCTGGTGAGCAGGGCAGAGGACAAGGCAGGGGGCTGCTGCTGCTGCTGCTGCAGCCTAGGGCTGGTGAGCAGGGCAGAGGGCAAGGCTGGGGGCTGCTGCTGCTGCTGCTGCAGCCTTGGGCTGGTGAGCAGGGCAGAGCACAAGGCTGGGGGCTACTGCTGCTGCTGCTGCAGCCTAGGGCTGGTGAGCAGGGCAGAGGGCAAGGCTGGGGGCTGCTGCTGCTGCTGCTGCAGCCTTGGGCTGGTGAGCAGGGAAGAGGGCAAGGCTGGGGGCTGCTGCTGCTGCTGCTGCAGCCTTGGGCTGGTGAGCAGGGCAGAGGACAAGGCAGGGGGCTGCTGCTGCTGCTGCTGCAGCCTAGGGCTGGTGAGCAGGGCAGAGGGCAAGGCTGGGGGCTGCTGCTGCTGCTGCTGCAGCCTAGGGCTGGTGAGCAGGGCAGAGGGCAAGGCTGGGGGCTGCTGCTGCTGCTGCTGCAGCCTTGGGCTGGTGAGCAGGGCAGAGGACAAGGCAGGGGGCTGCTGCTGCTGCTGCTGCAGCCTTGGGCTGGTGAGCAGGGCAGAGGGCAAGGCAGGGGGCTGCTGCTGCTGCTGCTGCAGCCTAGGGCTGGTGAGCAGGGCAGAGGGCAAGGCTGGGGGCTGCTGCTGCTGCTGCTGCAGCCTTGGGCTGGTGAGCAGGGCAGAGGGCAAGGCTGGGGGCTGCTGCTGCTGCTGCTGCAGCCTTGGGCTGGTGAGCAGGGCAGAGGGCAAGGCTGGGGGCTGCTGCTGCTGCTGCTGCAGCCTAGGGCTGGTGAGCAGGGCAGAGGGCAAGGCTGGGGGCTGCTGCTGCTGCTGCTGCAGCCTAGGGCTGGTGAGCAGGGCAGAGGGCAAGGCTGGTGGCTGCTGCTGCTGCTGCTGCAGCCTTGGGCTGGTGAGCAGGGCAGAGGGCAAGGCTGGGGGCTGCTGGTGCTGCTGCTGTAGCCCTGGGCTGGTGAGCAGGGCAGAGGGCAAGGCTGGGGTCTCCATCTGCAGCCCTGGGCTGGAGAGCAAGGCAGAGGACAAGGCAGGGGTCTCCTGTTGCAGCCCTGGGCTTATGAGCAGGGCAGAGGACAAGGAAGGGTGCTGCTGCTGCTGCTGCAGCCTTGGGCTGGTGAGCAGGGCAGAGGGCAAGGCTGGGGGCTGCTGCTGCTGCTGCTGCAGCCTTGGGCTGGTGAGCAGGGCAGAGGGCAAGGCTGGTGGCTGCTGCTGCTGCTGCTGCTGCAGCCTTGGGCTGGTGAGCAGAGCAGAGGGCAAGGCAGGGGGCTGCTGGTGCTGCTGCTGTAGCCCTGGGCTGGTGAGCAGGGCAGAGGGCAAGGCTGGGGTCTCCATCTGCAGCCCTGGGCTGGAGAGCAAGGCAGAGGACAAGGCAGGGGTCTCCTGTTGCAGCCCTGGGCTTATGAGCAGGGCAGAGGACAAGGAAGGGTGCTGCTGCTGCTGCTGCTGCTGCCCTGGGCTGGTGAGCAGGGCAGAGGACAAGGCAGGGGGTTGCTGCTGCATCCCTGGGCTGGTGAGCTGGGCAGAGGACAAGGCGGGGGGCTGCTGTTGCTGCAACCCTGTCTCTGTGTGATGGTCAATGTGAGTGGTGAAGGGAGTATCAAGAGGGAGGTGCTCATGCTGCAGTTCTAGGCTAGTGGGCGAGTCTGGGAGGGGGTGGAGTCCTGGCTGCTGCATTGCTACCCTCTTTTGCCGCTTCTTTTCTGCACTCTTTCCAGGCCTTTCTGGGCAGTTGGCCTGCAGGGAAGAACATGTTGTCATGATGATGCGCTGGATGGGGCTGCTACACCAAGCCCACCTTCTTCTTTTTCAGTAACAGGAGTGTTTCCAACCCCGTCTTGCCCTCATGAAGCATTTGGGCGATGAACGCCCAGCCCTCAGGCTCCTCACTACTAAGCTGTGTCAACATGAACAGTATGTCATCAAGCACACTTGGGTGTTTCTCGTGCACTTTGCTGAGGACTGGGCCGCGAGCAATCAATAAATCGCAACTCCTATTCTTGGCTGCGGAAAAGCCGATGAGCTCAAGCAATGGGTTGCGTTCACTGGCTCTTATAATGAAATCCTCAAATGAATTCCGCTTCCGGCTTTCGGCTTTCAGGCGCCTCCTCCTATCCTGCTTTTTGGCCTCGCTAGTACCACAACCATCTACTTCCATAGCAAGGGCTCAAGTCGGGTTATCGCATAACAGGGCTGGCTGGGCCTGGCAGGGAGTGAGCGGTCACATGTTGGGTGGCTGCGTCGATCGCAGTGTTCGACCTACAGTTGGCACACAGGTACTAAGAAATTGCAGGGTTGATGCAGCGTTAGCTGTTTGGTGCGTGTTTCAAATGTCCACCTAACTGGTGGACAAAATGTCCACAAGTTCGGTGGACATTTTACCGAGAGGATTGATTGCATACTTCAGACAACATGAGTGACCTTGCCCCCCGCATAGTGACGCCAGTGAGTTGATCGCAATGGGACCTGTCAAACAGTATGTAAAGCCAACAGCGTAATAAAGCAGCAATCGAAGCGGATGCCACGCTCGCGCCTTGCAGCAAAGGCTTTGTCCGCTGCGAAGCAATGGCTCTTGGCAGAACGCGTGCATACGACAGTCTTTGGGGTCAGGAGCTATGTGCACGTCCCGCTGGCGGCAGCGGGCCGCGCGTCCACCTCACAGCTGCCCCCCGGCTTGCTGCGCGCACTGAAGCTGCTTGGCACTGGTGTAGTGGTAACGGGTGAGGGAGGGGAGGGAGGGGAATGTAGCGGCAGTGAAACAGTGACTCACCTGCCTGCCAGGTCAGCGGGCAGGCAGCAGGGCAGCCACCCACACATCATTTGTCATCTCCTGCAGGTGTCTCCTTGGCTGCGCTGCCTCCACTGCTGAGCACGCAGCTGGGCTTGCAAGCAGTAGTCAGCCTGGTTAACTCGTTGCAGCCGGGCAAGGTGGCCATCGCTGATGTGAAGCTGGCACTGTCAGGACCCTTTCACGGCAGCATCACGTACGTGGCATTCAGCCATTACATCCAGCTTCTCTGTGACTTCCCTATTGAATTGCTGCATGCCTGACCCCCTGGTTGCCCTGTGCCAGCTGGTGTGCCTCCACGCCAAGCAGCCCCTGGTTTGCAGCCTGGCTTGTTTGAGCCGGCAGAGGACGCCTGCCCCGCAGGCTCAAAGGCGTGACAGTACATGAGCCGCCAGAGTGGGGTGGGCAGCAGCTGCTGGCAGTGCAGGATGTGGAGTGCACTGGCAGCCTGTGGCAGCTGTACCGGGGTGAGGCCCTGTGAGCAGGCACGCAGACGTGGGCCTGCAGCATACTGTGGTGGGAAGGAGGTGGCGAGAAATGGGGAGCAGGGTGAAAGGCACTAGCAGGTTGGCGGGGCTGCTTTGCGATCTGCACATTGTCACAGCAGGCCATGCCATCTCAGTGCCGTGAATGCAGTGCTGTGAGTTGAGCCACTCCTTACGTGTTTATGCCAACTTGTGCCAACTTATACCATCTTACGCTATCTTCAGCTGCTTCAGGGTGAGCATTGTTAATGCAAAGTGCTCTACGCCGCTGTCAGCCATGCCATTGCAGTGGCGATGCATCTCAACTGCTGCATGCACGACGGCACCCTGCCCACCAACCCTGCATGCGACATGTGCCTGAGCACAGGTAGCCCCACGGGAGCCCCACACTAGGGTTGGTGTGTTGTCTGCATGTAGTAATGGCACATGTGCCATTTTGTACCATGTGGTGCATGGGCTCCTCCTGTTCCTGCTACACATGACCGCTCTGATGGTAGTGGGATTTTCCACACCACGCTGCAGGTGCGCCCAACCACGTGATCATGCACAACCCGGTCATCAACGGCGGATACAGCGCCGTCGCCCGGGACTTCCGGATCATCCGGTACCTCGAGGTGGCGGGTGCTTTGGAGGCGCCGGAGGAGGCTTTGCAGCAAGCAGAGAAGCTGGAGCAAGCGCACGGCATCAGCTCGTCCAGCCCCCCTCGCCCGCAGCATACACCCTCAGACACGAGTCGTCCGGCCACTGACAGCGTCAATGCCGGGAATGCGTTTGGCGGCACGAATACGGCAAGCGCGAATGGCGGTGCAAGCGCGGCATCGTCGGATTCAGCAACGAACGAGGGCGACGCAGCGTCAGCGGGCTTGAGCGGGGCAGTGGACAAAGCCAAGGAGCGGGCGGCTGGTTTGGCCACCGAAGCAGCTGAGGCTGCGCACACAGCTCGAAGCCTTGCGGAGTCCGGCATGCGTCACGTCAGCAACCTGGTCCTAGACGGCGAGGACGCGGTGGCGCGGCGTGCCGCAGCCGTAGCCGCCCAAAAGCTGCACCGGAGGCAGGAGGAGGAGGCCAAGGCAATTGAGGGGGAAGGTGCGTTTATGCGCACCCTGACACAAGCTGACGACGAGATGAAGCTGAATGGCGAGCTACGCAGCCCGGATCTGCGCCTGGAGGTGCGGGAGGGACGCCTTCAAGTCAACACCGAGATCAGGTACGCTTGCAGCGCGGCCATCGCAGGCAGGGATGGTGCGAGATGACAGCAGGAGGACGGCAGGAGTACGCAGCAGCAGGGAGCCTTATGTTGCATTTGTGCTGCCCACCCACTATTTTCATGTCCAGAGGCCAGCACGTCAAATGTTTGACCATTAGTGGCCTGACATCTGATACATGTCTCATCATCAATTGTCACCAACACCATCTCCTACAACAGCATTAGCAAAGCCACCATCTCTGGTTGACGTCCGTGGCCCTCTGCTGCTAGTGAGCTATCAAGCCATTAAAGGCCTCCCTGCCCCATGTGTTGTTGCGACCAACGCAGGGATATCCTGGGCGCAGAGTTGGAGGTGGTGGGCGCCTTCAGTGACACCCACCTGCTCTGGCTGCAAACCCTGGATGCGGCCGCCGCTGCCGCCCAGGCAGACGGCCCCAGCAGCAGCAGCAGCAGCTCTGGGGTCCTGAATGGAGGGGACAGCAGCAGGGGAGCGGGCAGCAGCAGCAGTGGAGGCGGGCAAGCTGGGGGGTCAAGGTGGTGGCATGACCAGCCCCAGCATCCAGTCAGTGCCCACAGGCTTCAGAGGGTGAAGGAGACTGAGGGAGGCAAGGCCCGATGCACACCGGGGGAGTGGAGGGTAGGTCAGTGCCTGGGTGGGGCTGGGCTGGGCTGGGCTGGGCTGGGCTAGAACAGCTTCCCTGACCCTCCCTCACACCTCTGTCACCCTCCCTAGCCCCCATCAGTCTGGTTCCCAACGTAGTACAGGTAGCAGGGCTGGGCTTGTCTGCGGGTGGAAGATGGCCCTTCGCATCAATTGTGTATGAATTACAGCCTGCACCGGCATCCACATGGGCTGCGTGTGTAGTGAACACAGCACAAGGAAGTGTGCCACAGCAGCAGCTGGAAGCCAAACTCGGCAAACACATATACACACACGCTGTGACCCTCCACATGCATTCTCTGTGTCAACATCATGGCTGCGCCGTGGCTATGTGGCAAGCCCAAGGCTCCGTCTGCACAGCGATATGTCGGTTTCCCTGCGGGCCCTTGCTGCTGCTCCCCTGCAGCTGACAGCACCTAACCTAGACATGCGCATGAGGGTGTGGGAGGTGGAGGTGGCCGCCAAGTCCGCCCTGCAGCCCGCACCGCCCAGCTTCACGCTGCTGCACCAGCCCGCCACCATGAGCTTGCGCTTCACTCCAGCCCTGTCAAGGTGGGACCCGAGCACTGAAGAAGCGGCCAAGGAAGCGGGTCAGGGTTGAGTGCAGGGGCCAGGGCTATGAGGGGCGGGCTTAGGGCGAGAGAGTTGGCAGCCCAGGTCGTTGTAAAACATACATGGGCATTTGCTGGGCTGCGGTCCACTTGGTATGGGTAACGGTCAGCTCCGGGCGGTCAGCTCAGGCGGTCAAGTGGATACAGATCTCGTAGACATCTACATAAACAAGTTTGACTGGAAACCGTGACAGTGATGTACACATGAGCTATGTTGACCCTGACAGCAGAGTGGCTGGTTGCAGGTGATTGTCTGTGTGGGCCCCGTTCAAGACAGGGGTGTGTTGGATGGCCCAGGCCACCAGGCAAGGCCGCTGGCTATGCCCTTTGCAGGTTCGGGCTGGCCAGCATCAACCCACTGCTGGGCCGTGTGTCATCGCTGTCTGAGGGCGCGGCGGGGCGCCTGCACGCCACCTTCCTGCCAGACGGCATGTCCCTGCCATGTGAGAGCCCTGCATGCAACCATCTGCTGGTGCCAGCCTGCCTGTGGCATTGCAGAATGGTGGCTGGAGCGCATGGGAGATGAGCACTGAGGGTTTGAGGGCCTTGCAGTAGTCCAGGCAGTTCAGGCTGATGCCTGGCCAGTGCAGGCAGCGGTGCAGGCAGCGGTGCAGGCAGCAGCAAGAGGCCCCAGTGTTGCAGTGCATCGCTGTAACAGGACCCACAACATGTCTTACCATTGCAATTTCAGCACCTGTGCCTGTGGATGCGGCAGCGATGGTGGGTTTACACCAGTGCTGATATGCGCGGTGCGGGGGTCATACTCGCAGACACGGACGCTAGTGTGGTGGTAGACCCCATGAAGTTGCGCCTGGCTGCTGCTCCCCTCGTGACACAGCTGGTGGCAGGTGAGGGCACGCAGGCCAGCCTGGCTCAGCCTCTGTGTCTTGCTGTGGCGGGGTGTGCTGTGGAGGCTAGGAGCAGGAGTGTTGAGTGGGAAATGGCCTGTGCCCTTGCACTGTGACTCTACACACGGCACTTACATCAGCACCTTGGCGCTCTCAACCTTGAGCCTTCATTGCAGTCGAACACTAATTGTGGACCACTACAAAACGGTGTTTTGTCTGTGTGGTGTTCCCATCACATGGCATGCACATGGCTTATACATGGAGACCTCCAAAGGGCACCTCCAAAGGCCAAGCATCTCCTACCACAGCATTAGCAAGGTTACCATTTCTGTGCTCTTTCACTGTGATGGCACTTAGACCAGCAGTGGCCGCCGCAGCAGCAGCGCAGCAGCAGAGCATTGGTCAGCCACCTGCCCAGTATGGGCTGGTGCTGGCTGTGCTCCCAGACGCTGCTCCCAGCCTGGCACTGCTTTTGAGCCAGCACCCAGCCAGCCGCTTGGCACTGAGCAGTGCCTGAGGCGCCACTGCAGTACCAGCTGCTGTCCTGCCTTGAGTGGGGTGTGATGGGGTGTGATAGGGTGTGGTAGGGTGTGGTAAGGTGGGACATAAGGGAATAGTGTGGTGATGGCAGCCAGGGATGTGCGCATGCCCTTCTCCCTAGCATGTTGGCTGCGGTGATACAGGTGTCTGATGCATGCCCCACCTGGTCCAGGCCCGGTGCATGACTCTTGCCTTGATGTCCTCTCCAGTGCGTGTCCGCTCCCTTGCTTGCCTCACCTCGCACGGCTCATCACAGTGTGCCCCCTGCCCACTGCCGCCCAGACGGATGCATGTCCATGCTTTCAAGTGCAGCACAGCTGTCATGAGTGCTGGTGCTGTCACTATGACCAAGTGCTGATCACCCTGATGCTCCGGGGTGTGTCGATCCCTGCTCCAGATGTACACTGCCCCTTTTCTTTTTCTTGTGCAGGGCTGCACCTGCCAGGCAGCCAGCTGGCACTTGGCACAGCCGCTGACAAACACCAGCGGCACCACCACCAGCGCTCGCACCACGAACAGCACCCGCAACACAAGACACAGCGGCAGGAGGAGCAGGAGCGGGAGGAGAAGGAACAGCAGCAGCAGCAGCAGCAGCAGCAGCAGCAGGAGGAGGCGGCGGGCAGTGACAGCCCAGGGCCTGAGCCATTGCTGGAGGCCTGGGCCAGCGGGCAGCATGTGCGCATCGCACGCAGCGGCGTCATTGAGCAGCGCAGGGTGGACATGCTAATAGGTGAGTGCTCCGCAGGTGCTCTGCGTCAGGCTCAATCAGGGTGCTGTGCAGGCTGGCCAAGGGTGGAGCCAGGGCCCAGATCAAGGCCTTAACTCCTAGAGGGGGAGGGAGGCCAAGCAGCCTGATGACTGACGGCGTAGGTGGTGTGTGAGCCATCATCTTGGTTCATGGTTGGGCCAGGTCTACTGTGGTGCTGAGCGCTGTGCTGTCCCTGACACAGGGCAAGGGTCATGTTTGCGTTGTGCAGCTTCCATGGGTTTTGCCTTGGCTTTTAAATAGTGCTGGGTTTTGTATTGTAGCATGTGACAGGAATGCATCACTTCGCACTGCTGCAGCACCTTCCAATGCAGTGACCCTGACCCTGACCCTGACCCTGACCCTGACCCTGACCCTGACCCTGACCCTGACCCTGACCCTGACCCTGACCCTGACCCTGACCCTGACCCTGACCCTGACCCTGACCCTGACCCTGACCCTGACCCTGACCCTGACCCTGACCCTGACCCTGACCCTGACCCTGACCCTGACCCTGACCCTGACCCTGACCCTGACCCTGACCCTGACCCTGACCCTGACCCTGACCCTGACCCTGACCCTGACCCTGACCCTGACCCTGACCCTGACCCTGACCCTGACCCTGACCCTGACCCTGACCCTGACCCTGACCCTGACCCTGACCCTGACCCTGACCCTGACCCTGACCCTGACCCCGACCCCGACCCCGACCCCGACCCCGGCCCCGGCCCTGGCCCTGACCCTGACCCTGACCCTGACCCTGACCCTGACCCTGACCCTGACCCTGACCCTGACCCTGACCCTGACCCTGACCCTGACCCTGACCCTGACCCTGACCCTGACCCTGACCCTGACCCTGACCCTGACCCTGACCCTGACCCTGACCCTGACCCTGACCCTGACCCTGACCCTGACCCTGACCCTGACCCTGACCCTGACCCTGACCCTGACCCTGACCCTGACCCTGACCCTGACCCTGACCCTGACCCTGACCCTGACCCTGACCCTGACCCTGACCCTGACCCTGACCCTGACCCTGACCCTGACCCTGACCCTGACCCTGACCCTGACCCTGACCCCGACCCTGACCCTGACCCTGACCCTGGCCCTGACCCTGACCCTGACCCTGACCCTGACCCTGACTCTGACCCTGACCCTGACCGCTCCTAGGCACCGCCCTGGAGGCCGACCCCAGCAGTGGCGTACACCTTGTGCTGTGGGGCAGCATGGACCCTGACTCTGACCAGGTTCGCATGACTGTGGGTGTGCCAGCCCGCACCTTGGCCAAGCTGGGGCTGCGGGACCTGCCGCCTGATTACGCGCTGCCACTGCAACTCACTGGCAGCCTGGACGCACCGCAGCTGCAGATGACAGGGGTGTCCACTCGAGTCGGGCAGCTGCTGCTGCGCCAGGCCGTGCTGGCCCACAAGCACTGGGCAGGGCAGCGGGGGCAGCAGGGCGGGGCAGGGAGCCAGCAGCAGCAACAGCAGCAGAAGGAGGCTGGTGGGGTGGGTGCAAATGCAGGGCAGCAGCCAACACGTCATCCTCTGCCAGGCAGTATGAGAGGGGAGGAGGCACACCGGGAAAGGAGGGAGGGCCATGACAAGGGCTCAGCGGGTGCTGCCTCCCCTAGGCTAGATCACAACCTGGGTGATGGGGGCGAGGCAGGAGGTGGCAGCCAGGGGCATGGCTGGGGGCCGCTAGCGCGATTGCGGGCGCTGGGCAGCTGGCTGCTGGATGTGGCCATGCATGTGGCGCCCCCCTCCCGCCACAGCCTGCAGCACATCGAGGAGCAGCTGGCGCACGATGCGGCCAATGTGCCTCCACTGGAGTTCACATTGCCATGGGAGGAGGCAGAGCAGCACAGGACATGAGCAGCTCAGCGATGGCAGTGGCTGGTGAGACCACAGACACAGTCTCTGCCATACTCAGGCTTTAGCGGTGGCTCTAGCACAACTGTATTGTGTCGGTATTGATGGGGGCCTGGATGGTTTGGTGACATGTTTGGCTGGTCTCGCCTAGCAGGAATGAGCCATGCTGCGTCGGTGAAGCCAGGCAAGGACTGGGCACCAGGGCTGTGCGATGCAGCAAAGTGCCCCAATGGCATGAGGATGGAAGGCTGATGCTGCAGCCTGGTGTTGGCATGCTCCATCACCTCTTGCGCGAACCATAATGCAAGTTCTTAAATATCCAACATGCTGTGGGTGGTGTTTGTTTCAACACATTGTGTCGGTGCTTTCCACCTACACTATTGCCTGACCCTATGACAGGGCTGTGGATAGTAAGAACATGGCATCACAAGCATGCATTGTTGAACACTGACGTTAGCTTCAGGGGGCCATGTTACTGTGCCTCATGAGCCTGTTGCTGTTGCTGCTAATGCTGTTGGGCTTTGGGAGGGCAGCCGCATGTATCCATGGTGGCAGGCTCTGTACAGCAGGGTTCGACCCCCCGTACGGGGCCCGTACTTTTGACCCATTTTGGCGAGGGCCCCCGTAACTGGGCCGAAGGCCCAGTACGGGGGCCCGTGGTTTTCAAAATTTGGGTTACGGGGGGGAGTTCACGGGCTATCTACGGGCGCCTGTTATTCTTAGTTGCGCCCGTACATATCTCAAACCTAAAACACGGCTGCGTTATCAGATATGGGAAAGCCAGGCAAGAAAGTAAGGCAGACTCCGTCGGACCAGCGACAGATGACAATTCAGATGGCGCTTGGTGGTACCATCGCATCGTTGACATCTCCGCGTTCACATGTTAACTCATGTTAACTTCTTGAACCGCGCAGACCACGCAGCCCGCAATCCCGCCTTTCCCGATGAAAGTGGCCTTGTCAGCCCAATGCGCCCAATGCGGGGAGGATTAAACTGGTTTGGGGGATAATATTTCTGATAATTATCATTAGCATTCTTAATAAGTGCTGCAGCAGGTCCTGCACGTCAGCAGCAGCAGGGCAGCATCACGGTAGCAGCAGCAGGGCAGCAGCATAATGGCAGTGGAGCAGCAGCAGGGCAGCAGCTGCAGCAGCATGGCTGCAGCAGCAGGAGGGTAGCAGCAGCAGGGCAGCAGCTGCATCAGCAGGGCAACAGCAGCAGGGCAGCAGCAGCAGGAGCAGGGCAGTAGCAGCATCAGCAGGGCTGCGCAGCAGCAGCAGCAGCAGAGCAGCAGCAGGGCAGCGGCAGCAGCAGCAGCAGGGCAGCATCAGGGCTAAAATGCCGCCATGCTGCTGCTAAAGTGCTGCACCATCGGCAGCAGCAGCGGCAGTGAAGCTACAGCAGGGCAGCAGCGGCAGCAGCAGGGCTGCAGCAGCAGCTGCAGCAGCAGGGCAGCTGCAGCATGGCAGCAGCAGCATGGCAACAGCAGCAGTAGGGCATCACAGCATCAGGAGAGCAGCAGCAGGGCAGCAGCTGCAGCGGCAGGGCAGCAGCAGCAGGGCAGCGGTATCAGGGGCAGCGGCAGCAGCGGCAGCAGCAGCAGCAGCAGCAGCAGCAGGGTAGAAGCGGCAGGGCAGCAGCAGCATCAGCAGCAGCGGCAGGGCAGCTACAGCAATGCAGCAGCGGCAGCAGCAGCAGCGCAGCAGCAGCAGCAGCAGTGCAGCTACAGCAGGGCAGCAACGTCATCAGCAGCAGGGCAGCATCACGGTAGCAGCAGCAGGGCAGGAGCCCAGCCCCCTCCCCTTCCAGCCCAACCTCTTCGGCTCCGTCCACCCCGCAGCCAGTGGTCAGCCTTAGCCCAGACGATCCTATTCTCATTGACCAAGAGCCAGCACTTTCCAGCATTCGCAGAGGCCACAAGACTGCAATGACTGAGGCTAAGCACAAGGAGTTGCAAGCAAAGTACCCATGGTGCAGGTTCAGTGGCGGATGCAACGAGAAAGGCACCCCCCAAGCCCACTGCTCCACTTGCTTGGAGCACAAGCCCAACTCATCCCTATTCGCAAAGGCGAGTGGTGGTGGTGGGGCTGTGACGTGTGAGGCGGAGCTGGCCCAACACGCCAAGAGCAAGGCCCATTCAGAAGCCATCGGCATGGCACAGCGTGCTGGGGGGGGTGCCGGCTCCATCAAAGCAGCTGTGAAGGCTGCAACAACAACAGTGGTCCAAGGCACCTACCGCCGCATGGTGTTGGCAGCCCTCTTCATGGTGTTGTGGGGCCACTCAGCCATGTCCACCTCCAGTTTGCCACTCACAGTGGGGCACCAGGTATGCCGCATGACTTCAGTGCCACCCGTTACTTCAATGCCGCCCTTTACTCTATTAGCCAAACCCTCCTCACTCAACAGCTAGCAGCTGTACGAGCCAGCCCCTATTCAGTTTGTTAGCTGACAGCAGCACGGACGTGGGAACTGAGGTCCGTTTGCTCCTTTACGTGCGCTATCTGGAGCCATCGTCCTTTATCTACCACACCTCATTCTTATGCGCTGTCAAAGTGGTGGGGGCCACATCTGAGCACATCACAGCTGTCATACTGGGTGTGATTGACACCCTCAGCCTAGATGTTGGCAAGCTTGTGGCTTTCTGCTCTGTTGGTGCCAGCACCTTCATGGGGGCTCACAATGGGGTCATGGGGGCTCACAATGGGGAGAAGAGCGCGCGCAAGAAGAGCATGAGTGAGAGCATGAGTCAAGTGATGAAGTGGATGAAGCCTTGTTTGGCACGGAGGCAGGTGGTGTCCCAGAGGACACCTATGAAGCCTCCTTATTAGCTGCTGTAAGCTAACACGCCTCTTCCAAGCCGGCCGCAGGCCGGCAAAATTTTTTTGGGGTATGAACAGTGTATAGGGTCCCCGTAGTTTACCCTGACATCAGTTAAGGGCGCCCTTAGACCAGATATCACCAACTGTCGAACCCTGCTGTACAGTACTAGGCTTGTTGGGTGGATGAGCGAAGAATTGCCACGAACATCCAGGTGGCTGCCAAGGATGTTTTGGTTCGCCCAGATCCCCGCTTGAGCCAGATTGAGCCAATTTGCACTGCACATCTAGACCAATCATATTGATATGTCTGGACATGGTTGTTCATCATACAATGTTTGTTATAAGATTAAGCACTTGACTAGGCAGCTACAGAGATATGGCGGCGTGTTCAATGAGGAGCAGCTAGATGTAGTTGCACCAACCAAGCAACAAGGGTTATGGCTTGCATGGAGCTATTTGCACATGGAGCCAACCACCAAGCGTCGGTTAGCTATGCATAGCACTTGTCTCTTGTTTCCCAGTTGGCTCGTTTGTATTTGTTAACTTCACTATGGCTGGCTGGCTGCGTGGTACCGTAAAAGAAGTCGTCAGCGGCGATACGGTAGTTATTTGCGGAGCGGTCAAGTCAGGCCCGCCTCCTGAGAAGCGCTTGACGCTATCCTCTGTCATTGCACCCAAACTCGTGAGTGCTGCCGCATCTGTATAGCAACTGCCAAGCAAGTGGCGATGCGCACTTGGCGTGCTGAAAGCTGCGCAGGCTAAGCGCGATGGCAGTACCAAAGATGAACCCTTTGCGTGGGCGTCGCGTGAATTTCTCCGCCAAAAGATCATCGGACAGGTACGCAGATCCGCAGCTAGCTTGCACGCAGCTACTATACCTGCAACACAGCATGGCTTGCGGATAGGCGGTATCGCGATCTGTTACCTGCACAGTCAGCTGTCGGAAGGCTAGTCACACGCTGCGCGTGCCACTGCGTGGCTGCAGCAAGTTGTGTTCAAGACCGACTACGTCGTCGAGCAAATAGGCAATAGGTAAGCGTCCAATGTTCAAGCCTGAGCTCAGAGTGCCCCCAACTGTGCATTGATCACTGACGTTTCACACAGGGAGTTTGGGAGCATCTTCTTGGAGAAGGAGAACGTGGCCTGCAGCCTGGTAGCGGCAGGGCTTGCAAAGGTGACTAGCGTAGGACTGGTATGACCACCTGTGTGTGGTTAGAATAGTGTGGACACGCCATCCGCCATATGCTTGTACCCTTGCAGGTCCGTGCGTCTGGCACCCAGCAAAGCCCTTACATTGAGAGCCTGAGGAAGGCCGAAGAACATGCACAGCTCGCTGGCCTTGGACTCTGGACCAAGGTGAGCTTTGCTACTGGACTAAGCTGTGCTTCGGCTTTTGGCTTGCATGTGTATTCACTGCTAATCCTTTTCATGTTTGCAGGATGCTGACGCTCTTGCCAACAGTGTGCGGTCAGTGCCTTTTGACGGAAGTGAGTTTGCACAGGTGGCATTTTGATGGCTTGCTGGCTGCTTGACATGTTTGTATGTTTACAGACAGTGTTCATTACTGCAGAGAAATGATGCCTGCACCATTGTGCCTTGGATTGCCTGCAGGCTTCAGTGCCTCCGCCTTCCTTCAAGCAGCAGGAGGCAAAGGCACAGTCATCACTGGGATTGTGGAAGCTGTTGCCAATGGTGGCATGCTTCGCATCACGACCTTGCCTGATTACCAACAAGCCATTGTGGTAAGTGAATGTCGCGTAAGCTATGACTACTGCGTTGGGATGTGCGAATGCAACAGGAGTCAGGCGTCAAATGCCTCAATGTCGAGGCAAGCAGCACCTATGCCCCTCTGTGGCGAGCATGGCCAAGGCATGTTGTCAATGATGCAGGTGTTGTGTGGGGTGCAAGCGCCATCAATGGGCCGCAAGGTAGCCCCTGCCACCGCTAGCGAGAGCGAAGCCACTCCCAGTCCTGCAATGCCCTCAGCGGCCAGCATCGCTGGCTCCAGCAACGCCGAGCCATTTGCAAGGGAGGCTAAGCAGCTGACTGAGGCGCGTGCATTGAACAGGTCAGCTGGGCAGTAGCTTTGCTGGGAGGCACGCTGCATGCAGGGCATGGTGTGCTGGATGCTGCTTGCATGATGCCCAAGGAGTGGTGTGGCCACATCATTCAGCCTAGGTGAATGACTTGTTAGCTATTTTCACAACTACAGGACTTGACAGCTATGTTCGTCAATTGACACGATTGCGGGCTACCCCCTGCCCCTGCTAATGTTGCCAGCTAACGGACTAGATATTGGCCTGGTGCCAGCAGGGAGGTTCGCCTGGTGTTGGAGGGAGTGGACAAGTACGAGAACCTGTTTGCCACAGTCTACGTGCCTCCAATGCCCACGCCCGCTGGCACAGCCAATGGAGCATCAGCTGGCCCAGAAGGCAGCCATGTCAATGGCTCCAATGGAGCAGCTCACTCCCAAGACAGCCTAGCTGAACTCCTGGTGAAAGTTGGATATGCCAAGGTGCGCACCTAGCAAGTCAACTGCTGGGTCTCAGCCAGTGCTGTGTCTATGCAGCACCATCTGGTTGAAGCACACAGCTGTATTTGCTGCATGTTCAAAAACATCAGCCCTGTCTGGGGCATCTCTTGCTCTCTTCCCGTCGTAGTGTGTAGAGTGGTCTCTCGGTCTAATGACCTCTGGCAGCAACCGGCTACGCGACCTTGAGAAGGCTGCAAAGGCTGAGCGCCGGGGCATGTGGACCAACTGGGTGCCACCTGTGACCAACCAGGTGCGCTGCTAGCCCACCCAGTAGGTCTCAGTGTTGCGCAGCAGGGGGTGCTGCAGCAGCTACACAATGAATAGCACAGTGCGACAAGGCTCAACAGGCGCAATGTACAGAGCCAAATGGTGCTCAACTGCTCGTGTTTGCCCACGCAGAACAAGCTGTCTGATACCTTTCATGGCAAGGTTGTGGAGGTGGTCAGCGGAGACTGCTTGGTCATCAAAGACATGACCTCAGGCGTGGAGCGCAGGGTCCAGCTGTCAAGGTGCCTCTCCTGGGCCACTGCTGGTCAACCCCTATGCACCATGTGTTGGCTATGTTTTTGATGGCCATCACACCTCAGTGCACACACCATGGCCTTGCTGTAACCATGGCATGGGTCCAGCTAGTCCAGGAGGGACGCCTGTACCCTTGCTGTGCAAGTTGATGCCGGAGTCAGGTGCCTTGCTCACTTGCCCTGCTGCGCACCTCCAGCTCACTCACCCAATGCTGATGGGGAAGCGTGAAACAATGGTGTGCAAGAGTGACAACTGCTTGGTTGGCTCCAGGAGTACAGCTGCAAGCCACAGTGTGACCATGGCTTGTATGTCTCAAAGACTGGTGAACAGCTGGATCACGCATTATGCTATGCTATGCATGACAGAGGCAGCTGCCCATAGCAAACATGGCATGGCATCTGTTCTGTATAACAAGCCCTGTTTTCTTGTTGTGAAAGAGGTGCTGGCTGCCATGCGTGTCTTGCTCAGATTTCTGTATGCATGCCTGCCCCACTGCCTATGCAGCTTGAGAGCGCCGCGCATGGGTACCCGTGAGCGCGGCCCTGACCCCTGGGCCACAGACGCCAAGGAGTTTCTACGCAAGAAGCTGATTGGGCGCGAGGTGGACGTGAAGATGGAGTACACCCGCAAGGTGCCCATCACGGGGCCAGACGCTGGGCCAGGCAATGAGGAGAGATTGCTGTCCTTTGGCAACGTAGAGCTGGCGGCAGACAGTAAGGGTGGGGAGGAGGCGCAAAATGTGGCGGAGATGGTGGTGGCCAGGGGCTTCGCAAACGTCATCAAGCACCGCATGGATGAGGTAGGTGCAGCCTGCCCAGTGCGCCCAACCCCCTAGCCTGATTGGAGGTCAGCTGTCACAAATCCTTGCTGCCGACAGCTGAATTGGTGGCAGAGGTTGATGGCATGGAGTCTGACTTGTCACTGAAGCATGTTGAGGGCAATTGGTGGTGTAGGAAGCAGTTACATGGCAGCAATGTGGGGCTGTGGAATGTTCCATGGCTCACTGGGAGCCCTTGCTGTGTAGGAGCGGTCGAGCGTATACGAGAAGCTGGTGGAGTGTGAGGAGCTGGCTAAGAATGCCAAGCGTGGCTTGTTCAGCACAAAGGAGCCAGCTGCCAACCGCATGAATGACGTCTCTGCCCCAGGCAACGCACAGAAGCAAGTGCCTAGCAGCACTCAATGCAGCTATCAACAGCAGCTATCAACAGCTATCAACGGCAGGGTGGCAGTTTGTGCGCTGTAGCGCCCCGCCACTGTGCAGCACCAACCAGGTCGTACTTGCCAATGATTTGACCTGGTGAGCTGGCCAAGAGAAGCCAGCAGATGTATGCACCTTTGGCTGTAGGGCCAAGCAGTACCTGAGCTTCCTGCAGCGAGGTGGGCGCATGCAAGGCATTGTGGAGTTTGTGCTCAGTGGGCACCGCTTGAAGGTATGCAGCAATTGTGGGGGTCTCCCAGGATAGCACAGCAATGTCAGGAGAGGCATGGCCACCTTGGCACTAGGGAAGTTGGGAGCCAGACAAACTGCCAGCCATGCCTTCAAGTTCGCATAACTCCAACCCCTTGTGGCAGCAGCCTGTGCCCTGGGGGGTTGACAGTGACCCAGCTTCCCTTGTGCCAGCCTCCCGTGGTTGCGCTACGGGTATTGGGCGTTTGACAAGCTGCACACTGTGTGGATGCTTGTGACAGGTCACCATCCCCAAGGAGGGTGTCACCATTGTGTTCGCTCCCTCTGGCATCAAGACCCCCTCCAGGGCTCAGCCTGCACAACACGGCAAGCCAGCAGTCCAGGTGAGGCCAGGCAACACCATGGGCGCAAAAGTCCATGCCATGTATGTCAGCTCTGATCATGGGTTTGCACCCAGAAGCGCATAGGCCCATAGCCCATAGCCATACCAGCCTAGGGGTAGCCCAATGGTGTCTGCCCCGATCCAGGTTGTGTCCATGCAGTCCTTGTAGTGCCTCTAATACTACTAATTGTCCTTGAAGAGTTCCTGGAGCTATTCCAGACTTTGGTCGTGTCTTGTCTGTCCAGGGTGAGCCATTCGCTGATGAGGCAGTGTCTTTCACGCGGGAGCTGGCCCTGCAGCATGACTGTGAAGTGATGGTGGAGACCATGGACAGGGGCGGGACCTTCCTGGGCTCCATCTCTATCCTGCCCACCCACCCTCAGGCTAAGCCTGTGTCCCTGGCACTGGCGCTGCTGAGGGCTGGCCTGGCCCGCCTGCAGCCCAATGTGGATCCTTTCAGGCTCCCAGATGGTGCTGAGATGGTGGCACTGCAGAAAGCGGCGCGGGATGCTCGGCTCAAAGTGGGTTGCACTTTGAATGAGTGGGAATGGACAGCGACGTCTTGCAAGGACCATATAGCTACTGGGTGCCAGGGCTAGCCACCACCCGGGCACAGGTTGCTGATGATGGCGTCTAGCACTGAGTGAATGATGAACAACAGCAGGTGTGCTCAATGGGCAGCATTTGGTTGAGAGCTATCCTTTGTGCACCAGGCAGAAGGTAATGTGTTCCCATCATTGTTAATGTATAAGTGTTGCTGTATAGAAATGAATAGCCCAGGACCTCTCACAGCTGACTGGCTGAGTGTTTGTCTTGCAGATCTGGCAGAACTGGACGCCTGAGATGGAGCGGGCGGAGACTGGCGAGGACGAGGAAGACAGTGCGCTGGGCACCAATGGCAACGGGGCAGCGGGGCATAGACAATTGGAGGTCATGGATGTGAGTGGCTGGTGCAGGGGAACGGGTAGGGAGGATGGCAGCACTGGCTTCGTTCTGAACCTGCATGATGGCCGCCACCCACTGCTTGCAAGATGAGCAGCCCCATCACATCAGTGCCCAGGCTCATCACAGCTGCAGCGCAAGCACCCTCCTTACCCTGACCTGCAGGTGGCCGTCACTGAGGTGGTGGATGCCAGCGAGTTCTACGTCCAGCGGGTGCATGAACCCCGCGTCCAGTGGGTAGCAGAGCAGATGCAGGCCGTGGCGGCAGCCCCTCCCCCTCCCATCCCAGTGAGTCACAGTCCAGTCAGCCCGCACCATAGCTCCATGAGGTGCTAAGGGCCAGCTGCTCATCCAGCGCTTGCCCCACATGTCGGTTATGCTGAGGCTTCAGGAGGTGAAAATGTTGCTGCTGCTGCATGGTGCACACTTATGATAAGGTGACTCTTGGATGGCCCTGCTTGCAGCCGGAGCTGCGGGCTGGACAGCTGTGCTGCGCCCAGTTCAGCCTGGATAAGCAGTGGTACCGGGCCTATGTGGAGAAGACCATGCCATTGTCCTCACAATACCAGGTTTACTTCATCGACTTTGGGAACAAGTGAGTTGGCTCCACTGCCTGACTAGCTTATAGACAGTGGAGCAGTAGAGCATACTGGAAGAAATACCAAAAGGAAGTGAGGGAAGGGAATGAATGGTTGGCCTGTAGAGCTCAGTGGCTGACCAAGTACTGCCTCTGGTGCTGCTGTCGCTGCCGAGCAGGGAGGTGGTGTCTGACAAGTGTGTGCGCCAGATGGAGCCAGCACTGGCCGCTGTCCCGCCCCAAGCGCTGCAATGCTGCCTGGCATACCTAAAGGTGTGGCCAGCAGGAAGCGCAGATCTTATCGCAGGCTATCAGAACTATCTTCATCACTGCACAGCAGCTTGACAATGTCTTCGTGATGCTCAGATGAGCCCAGCTGCACTATGTGTGCTACGCTGTGGGTATGTGTGCTGTGTCATATGTGTCATGTTGCATATGTGTTGTGCCATGTGTGTGCCTCCTAGCTGGGCACACTGCCTAGGGCGGCATGGCTTGGCAGCATCAGTAAGCTGAGCGAGAGCTGTGTGGCAGTGAGCTGGCTGAGTTGTGGTGCTGGACCACCCTGACCCCCCAGGTCCCCAGTGCTGGTGTGGAGTACGCCAACGAGGCCCGGGCCCTCCTGACGCAGCTACTGGGGGGTGGACAGCCCCTGACAGCAACAGTGATCAGCAAGGAGAAGCCAGGCGCAAAAGACAACGCCAAGCACCCGCGGTGGGCCAACAACAAGCTGGCAGTTACCCTGGTAGAACCCAACTCGCAGGTCAGAGTTGCTGGAAGACATGGCCAGCCTGCAGCTCTGCTCACATGCTGGCCTGCGCTGCTGGCAGGCGTTCAGATGTTGTAGGGGCTGCCACTGGCCCACCACAACCGCTCCGCATAGCCGTGCTCTGTTGTTGTTTGGCGTGCTGCAGGGTGATGTGGCGGTGGAACTGTTGTGTGCGGGGCTGGCCCGGCTGCCCAAGCTGACTCGTGTGAAGGACCCTCTGGCTAAGCAAGCAATCCAGGATTTGTCCCCATATGAGGACGAGGCACGTGAGGCACGGCGTGGGTTGTACACATACGGCGACCCAGGTGCGCTGCACACAGCCGCGCTGCTGGCCTGTGATGCGAGGCCATGCTATAAATGGCGGTGGTGCTGCAGCTGAAGGAGCAAGGCTGAAGGGCATTGTGGTAACGTACTTGTGCCATGTGATGCGTGCAGGCGACAGCGAAGACGAGGAGAAGCCTGCACCCAAGGCAGCAGCCTGGGGCAAGCCGCGCTAAGCTGATGGAATGGTTCTCATGCATGGCAATGTGTTCCGTGTAGTATCATTGCTGCCGTCGTGGCTGCGCCGCCACGAGATGTTTTGAGCAAGCTGTATCACCTTGCGAGGACGCAAGTCCAAGTAAGATCATTTCTATGTATTGAACGGATTGTCAGCGTCACACTCAGCGCCAAATCCTCCTGAGCCACAGTAAGGCTGCACATCACAGTCCCAGCTGTAACACGATGCCATGTTATGTCACGAGTAGGGTGCGGTAAAACTACTTCTAATTAGATCTCTAATTAGATCTACTACTAGTCGGGTCGTGTCATTAGGTCGACTAAGTAGTCGTGACATTAGTCGGATCCCATCGGGGTTGAACTCCTGGAGGTCGCACCCTGGTTATCCAAAACGTCATCATTCTCGGCCTCGCACAGTCTCACATGTGCCACACGCCGAGAGTCTTAAGTCAAGACTTGTGTGCAATGCAAGAGGGTAGGGTGGGTAGAAAGGTGGCCGAGTACTGGGAGGTGGTGGCTTGAGCTGTGATGCCGTTAGGCTCTCACTCCGGTTAGATGGTGACCTGATGCACCCCCCAACACGGCCACTCCGTTCCGAGAATGTTGCTGAGTCCCTGAGATGCCCCCGAAGAGGAAACGCAAGCGCCCCGTCTCCCCCGCACAGAGTGCACCCGGTAAGCCACTAAGCTTGACGAAAGGGTATACCACCCCCCGAAGCTAACTGACGACGCGACACAGTGTGTCCCCGACGCGACATTGCAACTCCGTGCATCACGTCCTGCCGTGCGTGTGCTGTGTTTCCCGTGTCTGCAGGCGCCAGCGGCAGTGGGCAGCAAGATCAGGAGCAGGGGCAGGCTGTCAAGGTTGTGATTGGGAGAGGCGCCAGGTCATTAAGGCAGCCCTGCGCGGCCTTGTGGAGGCAGCCTGATCTCAGCCCAGCGCAAGTTGACGCAATTGTGGCAGAGGTCAATAAGCGTATGACCATGGGCAGCAGGCAGTGCGTCCTGGCAGCCGTCCTGTGTCTAGCTGTGCTGCTCCAGTCTTTCCTAGGCCAGCCCACTTCAGGCTTCCCAGCAGCATGTCCAGCCCCAGGCACCCCTCCCCCACCTGACCCAGCCTACCCTCCTTATGATCACCCCCGCCTTGCCACACGCACCTCACCCCGCTCTGCTGCCCCAGCCCAGCTGCCTCCCCCAGTGCAGCTGGGCATCTGGGACCCACAGCTGTTGGTACAGATCAGGGATGGCATGGAGCTGCTCACCAAGGCCAGTGTGCTGGAGCACTTGATGCGTGGCCCCCACCACAGCGGCATCAGGCTGCTGCCCGGTGAGGTGGCCGTGTTTGAGCAGCCCAGCAGCGCCTGGCCGGTGGCCATGCTCAAGCAGCCGGACGAGGAGCACCTGCGGGGTGACCTCAACACTCTCAACGCCAACGCCATGACGATCATCACCAACATCCTGGAGTTCTACAGACACCCGGGGCGCTTCATCAGGTTGTGGTGCAAAGCAGTCGGGGTGGTGGAGGGGGGGTTTTGCCGGGCAATGAAAAAGCATTTCCCCCAGCTAGTGCTAGGCCGCCTAGACTATAGCCAGCCTGACAGGAAGCACAAGTGGCGCTTGCCACCCAACAGTGTGCTGCGGCAGCCCAGGTGGAAGGAAGAGGTACTCATACACAGGAGGCTGTTGGGGCTGCCGGCCACGTGGCGGGAGGGACAGGACTCCATAGGGAAGGGGGGGGCAGGCAGGCTGCCCGTAGGGCTGTTCGTTAACCGCAGCCTAGAGGGCTGGCATGCACCCGCGCCCCTTCACCATGCCCCTTCACCATGGTGGGGGTGCGGGCCCGCCACTTCGTCATTGATGACAGGGTGCTGCATGGGCTGTTGGCTGACCTAGGCATGACCGACCTGACACAGCCACCGTTTCTTGCTGACAGCCTGCCCCATTGGCAGCAGTTCATCCAGTACAGCCAGCTGCAGAACAGCGGCTGGGAGTTTGCGCGTAGGGTAGAGACAGATGGGGTTAGCATCTCTGTGCACTTTGTCCGCAGCCAGGCAGTCACGGAGCCAGTGGAGCTGCCCTTCATAGGGCGTAAGCTCACAGCCACCAGCGACTACGACCTAGCCACCCACATAGCAGTTGGGGTGGACCCAGGTGTCACCCAGGCCATCAAGGCAGGGCATGCACAGCGGCACCCAGTCACAGGTCAGGTGTTGAGGAAATGGGAGTGGGAGCTGACGGGCAGCTCAAGCATGACAGCGGGCTTACCAAAGCCAAGCAGGACACATCCCGCTGGTCAGCTGCTATCCAGCCACAGCTGCAGCAGCTGGCAGCCGCTACCCCAGCTGGCACCACCCTGGACAGTCTGCAGGCTCACATCCTGGCCCTCAAGGCCACTTGGGGCGCTCTGTGGGAGGAGTACCTCAGGCCACGCTGGCGCAGGCAGCGGTTGGGGCTGCACCATGCCCAGGAGCGCGTCATTGAGGCCTTCTGCAAGAAGGTATGACCCTGACCTGCAGGACCCTAAACCCTGACCCTAAAACCTGACCCTGACCCTGACGCTGACCCTGCCCCTGCCCCTGCCCCTGCCCCTGCCCCTACCCTTGCCGCGGCCCCTCCGCCTGCTCCCGCCCCTGCCCTTGCTGCGGCCCCCTCGCCTGCTCCTGCCCCCGCCCTCCCCCCCCAGCATCTATGGGCTGATGATCGAGGTCAGCAAGCTCTGTTTCAGCTTTGGCGCCATCTACCACGGAGTTATGGTGAACTTGAGGGTGCTGCTACAAGTTTGGTGACAGCCGCATGCTCAAACAATTCGTGATACAATTTTGGTGACGAAATGATTTGGTGAAATCACTAACGAGGCGTTTCAATACGGTATGCGAGGACGCCAGTCGATGCTATAACAATTCTATGTACTGAACGATTTCTCAGCGTCGTAACCTACTCCTAAGCTACAGTCAGGCAAACTCTGCCAAGAGGTGGCGAGGTGAAATATCAAACACATCACATCACGAGTCCCAGCTTTAACGTCGTGCTGTGTGTGGTCACGAGCCTGTGCGGTGCTTGCCACCATGGTTAGCCATGTGTGCATGGGCAGGGTGACGGAAAGTTAACATGGCTCATGTCCTCCCAGGTCACTCATGACGTAACCTGCGTCCTGCGATGAAAGAGGGATGTAGGAATCAAGCACTTCTTGGGTCACAGCTAAGACTCGAATTCTAAACTTCTCTGCCATTTCCTCAGCCTTGTCATACACCAGTTTAGGATCTCTGAGCATGTCCCCAGGCGTGGGCTCTAGCTTCCTCGTCGACAGGTTGACACGGCCTCGGTCGCTCTCATGACTAAGAACCATGACCTGCACACACGCACACGCACACGCACGCATACACCCATACCATATGGATGTCATCGCTAGGTGGAACACCTGGACCCAGCTTCCACACCCCTCTTGCAAGGTAGCAACTGGTTTGCAGTCGAGTCTAGCTCAGTGCAGTCAGCTTTGATCTAGGGCACAAGGCGACTGGTACTGACCTTCAGCTTGTCCCCTTCCTTCAGGATGCTCTGCACATCCTCGACACGGTTATGGGAGATCTGAGTGATGTGCAATAGACCTACGAAGCCACCCAGGTCGACAAAGGTGCCGTAGGGCTGGACGGACTGGACTACACCCTCCACGACGTCATACACCTGCAACGTTCAGGCAAAACAGCTTCAGCCTGCTGCTTGGGTGCTCTGCCACAGCCGAGCCTGGTGAAGACGTGCTGCGGGCTGCATGTCCCACATGCGAGTGCATTCCCACCTTGAAGGGCAGCACTCGGCCGTCCCACTTGACTGGCTTGACTTTGCCTGTGTCCTGCACGTGTTGGCATGGACATTGCCTAGTGCGACGCACATTAGTGCCTGGTTGGTGGCCCTGCTCAAGGAGTCGGACGAGGTGCACTTGCAAGGGGACAACAACTCCCTCTGCGCAAATGCCACCACGAGCATCCCAAGCATGAAAAAGTGCTACCGCCGGGCAAGGCGCTTCGTCAAGGGGTATGCCAAGACTCTAGGAGTGGTGTAGCAGATGTTTCAGCCAGGCTGTGGAGGGGCATTTTTCCAAGCTAATGTCAGGCCAGCTAGACGACAGCCGGCTCAAACTACAGCACAAGTGGCGCTTGCTAGCAAGCAGTGTGCTACGGAGCAACGGTGGCGGGAAGAGGTAGCCCTGTTAGGGTTGGGGGCCGTAGGGGCCAAGGAAGAGTCGATAGAATGGGGGGAACCTGAGAGGCTGCAAATGGAGCAGAGGGTGCACCACGCACTGTTTGTAAACCGCTGCCTGGAGGGGTGGCAGACAGCTCCCCATGTCGCACCCCATGGCAGCAGGAGCCCTCGCACCTGCCCTACCCCTTCACCATGCTCCCCATTGTGGAGGAGTGGGCCAGGCACTTTGTCGTTAATGACAGTGTGCTGCATGGGCTCCTGGCTGGTTTGGGGCTGACAAGCCTGACAGAGAAGCAGGTTGTGGCTGATAGCCTGCCCCATTGGCAGCGCTTCGTCAAGTACAGCCAGCCGCACAACGAGTGGTGGGGCAAGCAGCCAATGTGCCAGCTGAGCTGCCCTTCAAAGGCGTGAGATCACAGCCACCAGCAACTTCACCCCCCACCCTCATGTTGTTGTTATGGTGGACCCGGGCAGAGCGCAACCCTGCCATGGGCAAGGTGGTGAGGCATTGGGAGAGAGAGTTGATCCAGGGGCAGCTGAAGCATGACAGTAGGCTGACCAAGGCCTAGCAGGATACAACAAGGTGGTCAGCTGCAACCCAGCCACAGCTGCAACAGATGGCAGCTGCCACAACAGCTGGCCCCACCCTGAGTGGCTTCTTAGCTGAGGTCATCCGCTCTTGCATGCTGCTCAACTTGCCCTACATCTCAAGCACAAAGGGCTACCACCATCCACTGCTTCTGCTCAGGATATGTAGCGCTCTCTGGAAGGGAACGTGCCAATGGGATGGGGTTGTAGCTGTCAAGGGTGCGCCCGTTTTCTCTCAAGTGTAGACCTCGACATGTTCTAAGCATGGATGTCTCAACATGAGTGTGTGGTGGCGGTGACAACTCACCAGGCACGTCTTCCATGCGTATGTCTATGTCTATGGTGAAGTCAGGCACCTCTGTCTTCAGTACCTGCCTGGGTTGCCGCTACTGAGCCTCGGGACTTGAAGACCTCTGCCATTTCCTCAGCCTTGTCATACACCAGTTGAGGATCTCTGAGCATGTCCCCAGGAATTGGCTCTAGCTTTTTTGTTGACAGGGTGACACGGCTTTTGTCCCAATCACAAGAGAGGATCAAAGCCTGCACACACGCACGCACACCCGGATGTTGTCACTAGGTCAAACGCCTGCAGTTGGACTCAGCTCCCACAGCCCTCCTGCAAGTCTGCAGCTGAGTTTGCAGTTGTGTATGGCTCTATGCAATCAGCTTTGCTCCACCACACATAGCATCCACCACCGGGTGTCCGGCACTGACCTTCAGCTTGTCCCCTTTCTTCAGTATGCTCTCCACACTCTTGACACGAGTATGGGAAACTTGGGTTAGATGCAGTAGAGCTATGAAGCCACCCAGGTTGACAAAGGCGCCGTAAGGCTTGATGGACTGGACTACACCCTCCACGACGTCACCAACCTGCAGCGTCCAGGCAAACAAGCTCTAGCCAGCTGACTTGATGCTCTGCCACAGCCCGAAAGTGGTGAAGATGTGCTGCTGGCTGCGTGTCCTACATGCGATGGCACTTCCACCTTGTAGGGCATCACCCGGCCGTCCCACTTGGCTGGATTTACTTTGCCTCCATCCTGCACGTGTTGACATGGGCATTGCCTGGTGCGATGCACATTACCTGGACTACCATCGCAGTGCACCACACTATGCCGTCATGCAAATGCCAATTCCACACCATGCCAATGTCTGCTGCTAGTTGATTTCACAGTTCCAGATCCTCATGTAGCTTTTGCAGCCCCTTCATTGTCTTTTTTTTATTCTTGAGAAGCTCATCATTGTCAGCTCATCACCCTAGCGCTGCCAAGTCACTCGTGGGTGCGACCGAGGATGCTACAACATGTTTGTAGTAGCTGAGTAAGATTTCAATAACAGTCCAACATGTTGTTCGTGGGCTGGGCTGGGCTGGGCTGGGCTGGGCTGGGCTGGGCTGGGCTGGGCTGGGCTGGGCTGGGCTGGGCTGGGCTGGGCTGGGCTGGGCTGGGCTGGGCTGGGCTGGGCTGGGCTGGGCTGGGCTGGGCTGGGCTGGGCTGGGCTGGGCTGGGCTGGGCTGGGCTGGGCTGGGCTGGGCTGGGCTGGGCTGGGCTGGGCTGGGCTGGGCTGGGCTGGGCTGGGCTGGGCTGGGCTGGGCTGGGCTGGGCTGGGCTGGGCTGGGCTGGGCTGGGCTGGGCTGGGCTGGGCTGGGCTGGGCTGGGCTGGGCTGGGCTGGGCTGGGCTGGGCTGGGCTGGGCTGGGCTGGGCTGGGGCTGGGGCGCAGTTTAGGGCTCATTGCTAGTTCACTAGTGTTTGCTAGTGCAGCGGGCAGGTGGCCTTATAAGCGTCAAGCTGTTAGTTTTAATGAGGTGCCCAGTGGTGTGGGGTTTGTAGTCATCAAGGGTGCGACCGAGGATGCTACAACATGTTTGTAGTAGCTGAGTGAGATTACCCACAGTTCAACATGCTGTTCCTTGTTGAATACGTTTTGTCGGCCTGCCAAGTCACTCGTTGTATGCCTTCTCAATGTACATCCTCCTGTAGCCTCGCGAGTAATGCATAGCAGTTCTCTTGTTCTTCGTGTCGTCTATGGCATTTTAGGGCGCCTATCTCTCATTGACACAGGCATGCCAACAACAGCAACACCAGGGGGGATAGACGGCCCCCTCCACTTTCCTATCGACCTTCCATGCCTCCTGCATCATGTCTTCACACCCTCAATCAACCCACTTGTGATTTATCCCCTCTTCTTCCTCCTCCTCCGCCTCCTCCTCCAGGTGAAACCACGTTGAACCTCTTGACAACAGCTGGGGCATAGTAGTTGGTAGCATCTGAAAGGCCCACGCCGGGGATATCAACCGCCTCGTTCTTGCTGCCAGGGTAGCTTCTCGGCACCCGCACCAGAGGTCTTACTGCGGGGCGACAGCAACGATGCTGCGCCTCTCCGCCGGGCCCAATGCGCAAAAGCAACATATCGGTTAGGCTGGCAAGCAAGCTCGCAGCCGGTTCGAACACTATCCAAAGGCAGCGCCCATGCACATACCTCTCCAACATCCCCCTGCTACCTATGCGCCCGTGCTACAGTGATAGGGAAGGCCAATGTGGGATGATGACATGCAGTAGTGTTTCGGACTTTGCTGACCTAAGCCCCGCCATCACAGCCTCCAATAACCACCAGGTTCACACCTTGCGAAAGCTTTGTGAGTGGCTCCATGCCACTGCGGTGTAGTGTACCGATTGAGATTAGGGCGTGCCGGGTATTAATACCTCCTGATGTTTTGGGTACTACGGTCAGGCGTTCCCAACTACCTGAAAACCACCCCCCTGTGATAGGAAGCCCGTATCTCCGCAGCCACTCAGTCAAAAAAATATGTAAACAGTGCTTTGAACAGGAGAGAGTCAGAGCTACGATATGGCAGACGCAGCAAAAACTAGCTCGCTCCCAGCGGTGCACAGTGCCTGCCCAAAGATCGACATTTGAATTCATGCGATTTCGCCACATGCGAGGCGCGCCGCTCTAGCACGCTTCGCCCCACTGTTGTGAGTGGCACCTGCAACGCGCAGCAGCAGTCGGAACATGTTTTGCTTTCGGCACGTGGACGCCACGACGGCAGTCGTGACGACTGGATACCACTATTAGCTTTTGGAGCTGCTGCTGGCGCTAGTGCATTTCCGGCTGCTCTACTACGCTTAACAAGGTGCTAGGTGCAGTACGTGGTGTTGTCTCACCTTGCTTTGCTGCCCTCGACTTGTTAGCTGCAGGTGCCGCACGCTTACGCGACGTGCTTGCCGCTGCCAGCTGTTGCTGCTGCTGAGGGGGTGCACCAGCAGGCACAGCCAGCTCAGGGGTGGTGCCTGCAGGTGTCAGCTGCTGCTGAGGGGGCGCAGCTGCGGCAAGCTTCCCACGGATGTGGTTGCACACGTGGCTCTGTAGCTTGGGTACCCTCCAGCTCGTGTGTACCTCCTGCTTGTGAAACTGGAGGTCTGACTGAAGCTGCTTGCTGTCATCTGCATTGCCTCCTCGGCAGTTGTGTGGCCAAAATCACGCCCCCCAAAGGCAAGGGCATGGGCCGCTGCAAGCCGCTCTTGGCACGCATGGTCACCCACATTAACCACAACTCTCCCGACCTTGTGCGCTGCATCTGTGATCTGGTGCTCTGCCTTTGCTGACCGCTGTGCTGCAGCTGTGGCATCCTCCTTACGCCGCACTTCAGCACGGAGCTGACCCATACGCTGCTGCAAATCATTAACATCCACAGTCTTAATGGCCTCCTTGCATGTGCGCAGGGACATCAGCTGCAGCAAAGCTGGCAGCTCCATGTACCTGCCACCACCATGCTTCAGCAGCTGCAACAAGGATTCCACTGGGGCATTGGAGATGGGGCAGGCAAGGTAGTACTGTTCGAGGTGAAGGCGCAATGCGGGGCTGCTAGGGTCGCCGTTCACAGCCATGGCACGAATGTCAGGTGCATATTGACGCCAAGTGCCATAAGGGTCCTCTTGCTCCTGCTGCTGCTGCTGCTGCTGCTGCTGCATCCGCTGCTGCTGCTGCTGTTGCTGCCCATCCTCAGGCTGCGGCAGCCGTAGCTCGGCATGATACACCACATCAATTGTCACTTCCATGCGCGTAGCTTGGTCTGAGCTGCCGAGAGCAGCGAAGAGGTGGGGCAAGGCCATTTGAGCCTGCACATGATGCTGGTAAGTCCACATAGCACCACAGTGCTCCTGCAAATAGGTCGCAAGCTGCTGCTTCTGCTGCTTGCGCTGATCTGCTGGCACCAAGTGTTGCAGCTGGCTATGCAGACCTGCCAGAAGGGGCAATGTGTCCCAGGTCCCCAGACGAGCTAGCACATCCTGGGTGTGGCGGTAGAGCTCAAAAGCGTGCAGACCGTCATCCTTGCTGGCCCACATGAGCTCGGGCGCCAAGAAGCTCTCCCCAACCACTGCCACCACGCTGAGCCTGAGCAGCAGGCTGTTGTCCTGGAGCAGCTGGGTAAGGGTGACAGCCCATGGTGGAGACCGACCCTTCTGCCGCTCAAGCAGCTGTGACACAGCATCTCCTGCATGCGCCCAGACGCGCAGCATGGACACCGTTGAGCTGATGTAGCTGGCCCAGCGGGTGTCACACGGCACTTGGGGCTTGGCGCCCCATGCTCCCATGCCAAGCGGCACCCAATACTGGGCCAGCAAGCTGGCAATGGATTCAATGGCTGGGCGGATGTCACCACCCAATTCAGCCCCCCCCTCCCACCCCCTACCACTCCCTTCCAGCCCCTTCCACTCTCTCCCAGCCCCTTCCCACCCACGACACCCTGCTTATAATTAGGGCATACCATCCTTTGCATCTTACCAAGGGTCTTGCGCCGCATGTAGGTGGACACGATGTGGAATTCACGCCCAACTGTGGATGTCTTGCCTGGCCGGTGTGGGTTGGGGAGGACGCACTGCTCAGAGACGAAGAATTGCCGGCACTTGGAGAGGGCACGGCGGCTGACACCAGTCTCTAGATGCACCTCAGCCTGCAGATCACGGTTTGTCGCTTGTGCCGTACAAGTTGCAGCCTTGATGTTGTTAGGGCAATGCAGATTGCCAGCGACTTGTTGAGTGCATAGAGCTGAGCACTCTTGGCCTTGCTTAATCTCTTCTTGGTTCTCTTCATGGTTAGGGATTGAGAGGTGGGTGGGTGAGATGCTGAGCGGGGCTACGGGCTTGGCTCGGTGGTCAGGGTGATGGGGGGTGATGGATACGGAGATGGGTGAAGGAGAGGTTGGGGAGAGGTAGGAGGCGAGGAGAAGGAGGGTTAGGGGGGAGGAGGCTGATGGCAGGCTGGGATGAGGGGCTACTGGGAGCTGGGCGGGGTAGACGAGGTTGGGAGATGGTGGGTTAAGGTGTGTTGGTGGTGGCCATGTGGCGGAGTGGTCAGCCAAGCTCAGGCGGCTCCTCATGCACCTGTAGCCATCAGCATGTGTACCTTGTAAGCGGTCCATCTTGTCACATACAAACCCAATGATTGAGTTGCATGGTGCCATGGACGCGTTGATGAGTATGCTACAAAAGATTCGTGTGAGGCCAGGCTGTTGTTCAATGGTTGAAAACATATAGCAGGTCATAGCTGGAGGGGGTGTCTAGTCCCTACTGTGCCGCCCACCATTACAGCGATACAGCGATGTCGCACACGAATTCGAGTTTCTTCACATCCTCGCCAAGCGGCCTGCACCATCAGGAAGCTCGCGCAGCCATGTTTGCCGGACTTCAGTGGTGTGCGCCACCGACATGTCGTGCATCGCTAACGGATAGCCAAGGACGTAGCTTACCAGTGTAGCTAACCACGGTCTGTGATTGGGACACATCCGGGGTCACATGTAGCTGCCCGCATCGAAAGACTCCGATGGCAATTCCAGTCTTACATTAAACGCGCAATATCGCAATGCAGCAGACGCAGCAAACGTTACATCAAATGATGGAGTAGATGGGCTGCAGTTGCATGAAGATTACCAACCCCATGTTGGGAACGCCTGAACTACGGGTATTAATACCGGTACTAGAGGTATTAATACCTGACAGTGGCACTTGTGCGAGAGGTCCCAAGATCGAATCCTGTCAGGGTTGGGTATGCTCACCTTCGGAGCGAGAGAATGAAGGAATAAGTACAGGATCGCTAGTCGATTGGGCCAGTCTGTATCGGGGTTACAGTGACAGAGCCCGCAACGGCTGGTGCAACATGCAACACGCCAAGACACCCGAAGACACCAACTCAGGATGCCCAGCCGTTAGGGCGTTCCCGGCCAGGTATTAATAATACCGTACTCTCCCTTTTGATTCCCTATCCCGAATCGTTTTTTGTCCTTCGGGAAACCGGGAATGATTAAACAATGTATTTCTCTGGTTTTTCGGGAAGTAGTCAAACAATTAGTTGACCTTGACAAAAGTGCCAGCAATTGACCAGTTTGTGATCCGGGGCATCAGTGCCGCCGACGCAGCTGATAATCTGCACCGCGAGCTCCTTATGCACGATGAACAACGCTTCCAAATGTCTCTTGATCGTCAAGCGGCAATTATTGAGAAGCGACTACCTAGGACTATTAATTTTGGGCCTTCTCCACGCCTCAATCTTGCCGCATCGCCCAGCACACCTCCTGCTCTCGCACGCACCGGCAAAGCGTATGAGAACTGGTAGCAACCTGCTAGGATTCAGCCCACCCTGGGCTGGGCCAGAGGGAGGCGGGCCAGGCTGGGGCAAAGGCTAGTGCGGCGGGCCAGGCCGGGGTGGCAACAAGGGTGGCTGCTATGCCCAGGGCAAGGTCGAGGAAGGTGGGCCAGGCTGGGGCAAAGGCTGAGGTCACAGGACAGGCAAGGGTGGCAACCAGGCTGGCAACCATGTCAAGGGGGGAGGCGACTGGTCATACACGGTCAGCCGGCCAAGGCGGGGTGCTTTGGCCAAGGCAACAGAATGGGTGGCGGCAGGAGTACGCAATTCTGAATGCTCCAAGGCAGATGATAAGATATGCCGCCACTGCCAGCAGCGGCAGGAGGACCACGACTGTATTAGCGAGGTTCAGTGCCCCATGTGACGTGGTCAGGTGATAAGGCCACTAGAAGAGAGGCCACGACAGTAGACTATGTGGATCATATGATTTTGATGCGAGATTAATGGAGTGGGAGGCTTGATTATTTCTATGCACGAAGACGTTCTCAAAACTAACTTTAGACGTACTTTGGCCATCGGGGAATTTGAAACAATGAAAAATATGGCTCGGGAATAATATTTTTATTATAGTTTCCGAGGCCTCGGGAATCAAAAGGGATAGTACGGTACCCAGGTATTAATACCCTGAGGAATTTGAACGAGGTATTAATACCTCACCGGCCCACCGGCGGCACCCATCAGCGCCACTAGCGCTATGGCTAACCCTGTTATTCCTACACCCGACACCCAAGACCCACATCTTCCAGCCGAAGCCGAAGGCTGGACACAAAAGTACAAGAATAACACGGTCTCCGTGCTTGACCTCTACGTTGGCAACCGTTGCACAGCCGTTTTCATCACGCCACACAGCAAGCCCCTGTAGTTGATGCTCAATTCATGATAGGGTGTCTTAGACGGCCGGCGTGTCATCATCATCATGAATTATACTGTTTTTCCCGAGTGTGAGGGAGTGAGGGAGTGTGCGGCCTAACGCTGACACGTCCGTTCTTGCAGGGAAGGCATCCGTGCGCTGCGTTGAATAGGCTGGGCGCCACAGCTTGAATTGGAACCGAGTTTGCGGCCTGGTCACTCGCTTACTGTGAGAGCAAGGCTGTGACTGCGGCTATGTTACATTGGCCTATGTTACATCAGCCTCATCACGTAAGCCTCATGTTGGGCGCTCCGGCGTGGTCGCGATATTTCCGATGGGTTGCCCTGGTGCACAATGGCACACCGACACTCATACAATTACATCCGGCATAAGCCAATGCACTCTACTCATAGGTACTCATTAGTACTTTTGTGTCCAGCCACGCTTCGGCTGCAGGATGAGTGTCGGGCGGTGTAGGACTGACAGTCGTAGCCATAGCGCTAGTGGCTTTCCTCAGGGTATTAATACCCGGGTACTAATAATACCTGGCCGGGAACGCCCTAAATGAGATGTTGTGCAGCTGGCCGGCCCACTTTGCAATGTCATGGGTTTAAGTCAGGCGACCCCAACTAACAAAAAATGACAGGAAACCGACCCCTGGTAGTAGGACGGCTGTAACCCTGCACTCACTATGCCAAAAACTATGTTAGATGGCTCACAATGTAGCCAACCCGGCCAGCTACCCTTGACCCATCCAGAATAGTTATGCAGTCAGTAGGCCGTGCACAGCAAAGCTTCAAAGTTACTAATTCAAATTTGAGCCACAGCGAGGCATGCAGTCATCCCTTCGACCGCCCGCGCCGCATAGGCTGCTCTACATGAGCATGCGCGTCGGAAGCAGCAGTCGGATCGGAAAGCGGATGCGGCAATGTGGCAATGAGCCCACCTCCCCCCATACCTTGAGGGCAATGCCACAGCTCGACAGTTTGGACTTACAGCATGCTATTTACTAGGTTAAGCTCCTCTAGGACAGTGTTACAAACGCTCATACACAGATAAGCCATACTCTCACTTTGGTCTGTGACCCTTAACTCCCTTGGCCAATCTCAGGGCCAGAGCCATGCAGTCAGTCACACAACTCCACACCACGACAGAGTTTGGACTCGGCTCCTCTGAGAGTTACACTCCCCTACATGCCATCCACCTGCGTGCAAAGTTTCATAGCTCAACTGCCACCCCACAGCCCCCTGGCCTTATTTCTGCCTGGTGACCATGATGTAACTTTGAAGATGTCAAACTCATAGAGGCCTGTGTTGTTTGTTTTGCGTTGTGTTTGTTTCAAGAGATCCGCCAATGAGTAAAGAACAACAATTCTATGTCGCTTTTCCTCTAGGTGCAACGGGTGCAACACAGTGAAGGGCACAGTGGAGGGGGGGGGGGGGGTACCCCGGTGCTACCTTCGTGTGCGCCGACCCAAATGATGTGTTGGGCGAGAAGCGAAGATAGATTATGCTTCACCGGCCCCGTCAAGGTGCCCTGCACGCCCGGCAGGCATCGCGTTGGGTGTCAGCCGGACATTCCATTTGTGCACAACCAGCTCACTACGCAAGGTAGATGGGTTCCCTGCGATGTGGCTCACCGTGCCAAGGAGACCCGTCTCGCCGCTGTGATTTGTTCGCGGGCACATGTAGCAGTACACGAGCAAAGACTCCAATAGCTAGCGCTGATGGTCAGATTACGCGGACTAACTCGTGGCTGCCAATGTGATAAACGCTATTGAAAACGGTGCAGTATTGAGAGAGAATCTGCATGAACATTACCAACCCCATGTTGGGGCCGCCTGAGTTTAAGCTTGCACATGCAGCCGGCGTAAACTCCGGGCCCGCATGAGCTGCGACGGTGAGGCGCTGCGCTGCACCTGATGGGGTCCCGGCATCGCCGACAACAGTAATCACCAGGCGCAATTGCTATCCGTGGCCTATGGGCTCCGTTCGTCAAAATTTGAATTTTCCTCAGGGCGTGTCACAGCTGAACCTGTATGACAGTAGATATATCTGAATGGATACATCAACCATGCTGTATCCCTATCCTCCTGTGGAGCCCCTACACTTCTCCACAGCAGTTAGAGACCGATGTGTGTCCCTAACCTAGGAGTCGCCTCCTATTCGCTAGAGCCCTACCCTATGCACACTCTAGCGCACACACATCCAGCCAGAGCCACCGCTTGCTCAACTCTGCGCTTGAACAGCTCGGTGAGGCTGTTGGCGAAGTTAGTCTCCAGCTTCTTGCCCACATCATCCACGGTGTTGGTGTCGTGCTCATAGCGGGGTACAGCTTTGAGGCGGGCGTGGAGACCCGGGTACAAGGCCAACACATCCTCCACAGCTGCGCTGGGCTGAGAGGAGCGCTTTCTGGGAGGCAGTCCGCGGATGAGCTGCAGGTGGTCACCCCCGCCATTGGCCCCGCAAATGTGAGACGGTCTGTTGCGCGAATCTCCGTGTAGCTCGTGACAAAGTTTTGACGCAGTCGGGTGTAACAGGCGTATGCGGCACCCAGCAGCCGCAAAACACTAGCTCAGATCGGCGCCCGCCCAAACCTGACCTATGCCTTCCGCTCCTAAAAGACTCACGCACATCATAAGGCGAGGCTAGCAATCCTTCTACGCACGCCGTAAGCCAACGGCACAAGTGCAGTACGCCTGCTTGCATGTCAGTGCATGGAGCATATAATTCGTGAATATGCGCACAAGTCAGCCAGCTGGCACCCCTTACCTCACTGACGTTGCGGCATGACTCTATGCAAATGTAAGCTGCCTTATGACAGCGCCACATCATCACTTGGCAATATGTTCACTTGGCAATATGTAAAGACCTGTACATGTTGCGGTCCGCCAGGTTCGGGATGAAGGCGTCCTCAGCTGGGATGTCCTCGAAGACCTCCTGCCCGTCAGGAAGCCCCCTGAGCCGCGTGAACCAGGACCGCACTGCGAGGCCCAGTAGCAAGCTCCCGAGCAGCGCTCTCATGCTGCAGGCCTCCACCCAAGCCTCGAGTTGCGTGACGACCCGCGCCTCGACCACTTCGGACGCCACGACCGCTCCCGCCTCTAACCCAGCAGCGCACACACCCCTCATCACGGTATGCCGTTTGGCCTTCTTCGCATGCCATGTGTTATTGTCGTGTCGGTCCCTGCGCGCTTCACCGCTGGCCTTCTTGTTCTTCTGCGCCTGGCTTGGCTCTGGCTGAGCCTCGAGCTCGCGGTCAACTTCAATGTCCGAGGCATTACGATTACGTCTACGCTGCCTGTTTCGATCCATCCTCTACCAATCTCTACAGCGACATATCAATGCTGTGTTCAACGCCAGTGTACTTACGCCGGTTCTAAGCAATTAACCACCAACCACCAATAAAATGAGTACCACCATGTAACTTCATGTAACACCGCAGTAATCAGGGCCGCCAGGCTGATGAGTGGAAAAGGTCACCGCGTGAAGAAGGCAGGGCGAAAGGTCGAGAAGCGCAAAACAGCGGAGCAGAAGAAAAAGGGCGTGCTCGAGGATGCTCAGGCTCGGAAGCAGAACCCGCGGGCCTTTGCCTTCCAGTCAGCTAATGTCGCCAAGGGGCAAAAGGCTCGCACAGCAGAGCGTGAGCAGCGACGCTTGCATGGTAAGGTCAGCTGACCTTGGACACGGGCAGGGCATGCCGTGCCGTGCACCTGCCTGCATACATATGAAATGCATTGCTATGTTGTGCAGCGCCCATGCTGGAGCGTGTTGGAGAGGAAGCGCCACCCTTGGTAGTGCTGGTGCAAGGCCCTCCACAGGTGCTGAAGCAGTTGGCAGCTGGTCAGCTTTGTGAGCTGTACACCATCAGAGAAGCTGTCAACTGAGACATCTGCTACGTCACCTGTTGCATGGGCACGTGTGCTGTAAGCAATGCTCCCCTAGCACCACTTAGCCAAGTAGATGTCAAGGAGCTGGCAGCAGGCAGCAAACCACCTCCATGGCACCATCTTGTAAGGCGATAAGGCATATGCTTACAAACAGAGCCATCGTCAAGGTCTCGTGCTTTAGTATTGCTACGCCCCAGGCAGGTTTGGTAGTGCAAAGGCACCGTCAGAAGCGGGGGAGAAGGGCCCAACGGCACTGCTAAGAGGTTGCTGGCTCCGCATCTATTGCTGAGTAGGTGGGCAAGAGCACGCTCATCCGCTGCCTGGTCAAGCACTTCACGCGTCAGAATGTATCCGAAGTGCTCGGCCTCATCACCATGGTGGCAGGTGCGGGCCCATCTGTTGCCTGCTGGTGGTGGGCTAGCAGCCTGGCAGCAAGTGTGGGAAGCTAATGCAGCAGCAGCAGCAGCAGGCAGATGAAGCTAGGGCAGTAGGCAGGCAGGGTGGGCAGGCAAGCAGGACATGGAGACAAAGGGCAGGCAAAGATGACAGTGGCTGTCAGGCAGGTGAGAGTGCCAACGACAGGATTTGTTACATTGAGCTAACAGAGTATGGCTACCAGTTTTAGGAGGCAGCAGCCTCGCTCTGCAGGTGGTTAGGGCAACAAGCCACCTGCCCTTTGCCCTTGCCCTCATCTTGGAATGCCGCATGCTCGCTTATTCAGCCCCTATCACCACTGCCCTGCTGCCAGCCTGCCACCCACCACCCCCGTCTTCCCCCATGCCCTCACTGCTGGAGCAACTCCTGGTGGTGGTGCAGGCAAGGGTGTAGCAAAGATCAGGTGTAGGGTCAACTCTCACTCTAGCCCTGCCGGTGACGGTGCAGGCAAGAAGCGGCGCATCACCTTCATTGAGTGCCCTCAGGACTTGCATGGTATGCTGGATGCCGCAAAGTATGCCGACCTGGTGCTTCTTCTGGTGGGTAATAACCTGGGGCTAGGGGATTGATAAGGAGGGGGAGAGGTCTGCTGTTGCTGCTGCTGCTGCTGCAGGACAGGGTGTGGCGTGGACAGGGGCAGGGGCAGCTACACCACTCCTCAGCTGCCTTGCTGCCACTGACTGCTTGGTTGCACGCCACCTGGCTGCAGATTGATGGCAGCTATGGGTTTGAAATGGAGACGTTTGAGTTTCTGAACCTACTCCAGGTGGACACAGGCACAGTAGCTGCTGCCTTTTGCCGCTGACACTGTCCTAAGCAGAGGGCGGCAATGGAAATAGTTTGTTTGCTGCCTTCTGTCGCTATTGAGGCTGGTGCTCCTTGTGCTGTCAGGTGCATGGCTTCCCCAAGGTCATGGGGGTGTTGACGCACCTGGACAACTTTCAGGACCAGAAGGCTCTCAAACGCACCAAGAAGAAGCTCAAAGTGTGTGCACACCCCTGCTCCTGCCCAACTCACCCTGACCCTGCCAAAAGCAGCCTGACCCTGACCCTGACCCTGGGCCTCCAACACTCTAGGTGCATGCATGCCCTTCTGCACTGCCTCAGGCCCGGTTCTGGACTGAAATCTATGACGGAGCCAAGCTGTTCTACCTAAGCGGCATTCAACATGGTACCCTCCCACCCCCGCCTCCTATCCTTCATGGCCACACATCCGGCTCCAGCCCCAACCTCAGCCCAGCCTTAGATTCAACCCATCATCCAACACAACCTGAGTCATTACTGCAATGCACAGGACTTCATGCAGTTGCCTACCATGCCAGGCTTCCCTATACAGCTCTTTCCACACTCCCTCCCCACTCTAGCTGCCTACTCCCCTTGTCCTGGCAAGCTGCTCTCCTCTCGCCCTCCCACAGCCTTCATGCTCAACTCTCCTGTCCCACTGGCCCCCACTGCCCCCTGCTTGCCTCCAGGGAAGTACTTGAAGCGGGAGGTGCTGAACCTTGCCCGCTTCATCAGCGTGATGAAGACACGGCCACTCACCTGGCGCCTGGCCCACCCTTATGTCATTGCTGATAGGATGGAGGTCAGCTGGGATCGGGGAGAGTGCGTGCAGCAGCATGGAGGGCAGGAAGGTGGAAGACAAGCAGGTGTTGGAAAGATGAGGATGGAAAGGGGAGACACTAATGGCAGCCACTAGGTTGTGCCTCTTGGTGCCGCCACCACTGCTGCCACCGCTGCCGTGTTGCCGGCGTATCACACTTCAAGCGCGCGTGTGTTCGCCATTGCAGGACATCACACCGCGGGAACGAGTGAGAGTGCAGCCTAAGTGTGACCGCGAGGTGGTACTGTACGGGTACTTGCGGGGCGCGAACTTGAAAGCCGGGGCGCGCGTTCACCTCGCGGGAGTAGGCGATTTTAACCTGCAGGTCAGGTCTGAGGCAGCGGGAAAGGGCCAGCAGGTCGGAAGGGCAGCTAGAGAGGATCAGCAGGTCGGTAGGGCAGCGGGTGAGGATCAGCAGGTCGGGAGGGCAGCGGGTGAGGGCCAGCAGGTTGGGAGGGCAGCGGGTTTGCAGGTGTCAGTGTGTAAGCGGGGGGAAGCAGGGTGGGCTGAAAGGTAGGGTTCGAGTCTGTACAGGCTTCGATGGGCACCATGCATCTGACAAGGCGAGGGGGAGGGCACGCTGGGGTAAGTGTCAGGCTGGTTTACTGCTGCTTCAGTCGCATGTGCTGGACTACTAGCTTCTAGCTTGCCCCTTAACATGGTGAGCTTCTGCTGTCTGCCTTGGCAGCTGCCACCAAGTACACTGGCTGCCCCGGCTACTGCTGCCGCTGAGCCCCACACCTAGTTCTGCACCCGTGGCAATGGCACAGCAGTGCACAGCAGCGTAGCCGCTCACCAGCTGTTCCTGGTTGCCACAGGAGCTGGACATGTTGCCCGACCCGTGCGCTCTCCCCGACTCTCAGCGCAAGAAGGGTCTGAATGACAAGGAGCGGCTGCTGTAGGTGATGGTGGGGGATGAGAGATGATGGGAGGGATGGGTGTGGCAGGCTGGGGCAGGGTCAAAGGAAGAGCGTAGGGGGAGGTTGAGGGTATGAGCCAGGAAAGCCGGGGTCATCATAACCTGTTAATGCTGGGCGCCACTATGCTCTATGCAGTTACGCCCCAATGTCAGACGTCGGTGGAATGCTGTATGACAAGGATGCCGTGTACATCGACATCCCTGACTGGAAGGTGCCCCCCTCCTCCCCTCCTGCCCTCCTCCCCTCCTCCCCTCCTGCCCCTCACCCCCCTACTCTTCTCCTCCCCTCCTCCCCCTACCGCCCTGGTGCCATCCTGCTCTCCTCTCCTCTCCGTCCTCCCCTTCTTACCCATCTTCCTCATCACAGCCATGCCCCTGTGCCGCATTCTCACCCCTGGCCTAACCCATCCAAAGTGGCACAAGGTGTGGCACTGCTGCTGTCACGCACAGGTGCAGTACAGCCATGCAGGGGGGGCAGCAGCTGACGGCCCGGGACTCGGTGAAGCAGCCACAGAAGGCGAAGCCATGGTGCGGGGGAGGGGGCAGCAGCAGGGGAGGGGGTCTAGCAAGAAAGCTGGGCAGGGACAAGAAGCAGGGGTCCTGATCTGAGCCAGGCCTGTGAGATGACAGGTATGGCACCACAGTGTGAAAAGTGAGGTGAGCGTGGGAGTATGGTGCTGCAGGTGGCAGTGACGGCAGCGGTGTCATGGCGGCAATTGTGTAGTTGCTTATGTCTGGCCTGTGTCCTGCGTGCAACACTGACACCAGCTGGCTGCTGGCTGCAGGTGCGAGGGCTGCAAGCCGCCAGTGTGGCTGTGGACGAAGCCATGGCAGCATCACACATTCGCTTGTTCCAGGTGGGTGTAAGTGACCCAGCTCTTAACTCATCTCCGTGGCCATCGCCATTGAATGGTTGTTGTCAGTGGCTGTGACAGCAACAGACAACCCTCAGTCCTCCTACTGTGAGGACGGGTTCAAGCAGCATATATCCGACATATCTGCATGGCCTTGCGTGGGTCGCAAATTCGCGCCGGCAAGTTGCAAGTGTCGTGGCTGTCTAGTCCAATCCTGCCCCGCCCCATGCTGATTCCTCTAGGGAGGCAAAGCTATCAGCGCAAGCGATGCGGCCCTTATGGCTCGCGCGAAATCGGCAAAGGCTTCAACTGAAGAAAGCGAAGGCGGGGAAAGCAGCGACAGCGGCGACTCGCTTGCGTCTGAAGACCTCGACGCAGACGATGACGGCAGCGAATGGTCAGAGGACAACTGCGATGAGGGAGACCTCAGCCCACAGGACAAACCTCGGGGCAGAGTTCAAAATGAGGCAGTCAAACCAGAGCGGTCGCGGCGTCCCGCGGTCTTTGGCAAAAGCTCTGCGGCCGGCAGGGCAGGAGCGAGCGGCCAGCCCGACGACAGCGACGACGAAGATGGACAAACCGCCGATCAACAAGTCGCAGGGAATTCCTCTGCCAGTGGGGATGCCAGCGACGACGAGGAATCAGACGAAGGTGCGAAGCGGTCGGTCGGTCGGTCGGTTGCAAGGCAAATAGGCCGCTGGGACACGCACTGCCACGCTAGCCGCGCTATAACTCATAAACCCTAGCGCCGTCAGCGTACCTAGCGAGGAGACTGCGGACAGTGCGTAAAACACGCCCTAATAGGTGCACATACCATGGCGCCTGTGCTGTACTTGCATCATGCTGTTTTATCCACTGCCCTCCCCCTTTGTGCCCTGCTGTGCCATTGCCACCTTGCCCTGTCCCTATGCCAGTGCAGGCATGGGGGGAGCCGCACGCTGGAAGCAAGGGCTACTTGACCGAGCCGGGGCAGTGTTCGCAGCCCGAGCAGTGGACCTCAGCACATATGTGTACGGCCCTCCTGGAGAGGCAACCCAGGTGCGGCTAGAGCATCCAGGAGGCACTGTTGCCCTACTGGCCTGCCCGCGGCTCCAACTGTCAGCTTGGCCGTATTGCTGCTGCCACCTTGCCAGCTGACAGCGCTAGCATTTGTGCCCAGGCTGCACTGTGCTGGAAGGCTGCTGCCTGAATAGGAGCTCCCAGGCATTTGCGATGCTGCAGCTGCTGCATGGCTGCCGTGTAGGATGGTGGCACAGCAGTGGGCGGGGGCCTCAGACACCCTGAGGACCAGGACGCTGAGGAGGGTGGGGAGGAGGAAGAGGAGGAGGAGGAGGACTTTTTCCAGCCGCGCAAGCCGCGTGATGAGGTGGCCGCCGTTAATGACCTGGCTGCAGATGATGGTGGGTGGTGGGTGCTTATGACAGGGCAGGTTGCGGCCAGCAACAGGGTGCCTATGCCTGGAGCGTGTAGTCCTGGCCAGGTCTCCCAGGCTGCTGCCCTGTCTGTCCCACTGGACCCCTGCCCTGTCTGTCCCACTGGCTTACCCAGCTAGGCCTGAACCACCACTGTGACATCAAGCCACGTCTGGACAGGCATGCCTGTCACTGCCATGGCTCGACCTTACCCTGCCCTGCTTTGCCCTGCCCTGCCTTGCTTGCACTGCGCAGCCCTGGACAGCAGCCGGGTGCTGCTCCCGCCCACTCTGCTGTCACACTGGGAGCAGCCGGAGGCCGTGCAGGGGCTGCGCAACCGCTTCGTGACAGGGGATTGGGCACAGGGACAGCAGCGCAGCGGGGCCCGGCCGCAGGAGGTGCGGGGAAGGGCCAGGGCCTGGGAAAGGTGCCATGTAGTGCAGGTGGAGCAGGTGGGGAGGGGAGGGGAGGGGCTCGACAGCAAGGCTTGCAGCAACACTGTAGTGCTCTTAGCGGGGTGGGAGGGGGAGGGGGAGGGGGAGGGAGAGGGGGAGGGGGAGGGGGAGGGGGAGGGGGAGGGGGAGGGAGAGGGAGAGGGGGAGGGGGAGGAGGTGGACCCCAGCTGCCAGCTCAATGGCTGTTTCCTTGCTGGTATGCCATGCAGGACGCTGGGGAGGATGAGGAGGATGGGGAGGGGAGTGACGAGGTGTTTGGTGATGTTGAGGACATGGAGACGGGAGCCCGCTTCACACCAAGAGGTATGACCCTGTCTGGCTCCTGGCTCCTGTTGCACTTCCAATGCTCAGATGTTCATCGACTATTGGATGTATGGGCGTTCTTGTGCCTGCAACATGTTTAGTTGCTGTGCTGCACACGCCTGCCACGCCCGGTGCTGCGCAGACACAGGCGGAGACGAGGTGTTGGCCGCAGCCCAGAACGCCATCTTGCAGTCCCAGGCCGAAGAGCTGCGGCAGAAACGGGCTGCGAAGAAGGCTGCCTTTGATGCGCAGTACGACGCCAAAGGTGCCAAAGGCGTGTTCGTCGATGGCGCAGCCAATGGCACCTCTGGGGCTGGCGATGCTGATGGCAGCGACGGTGAAGAAGGCGAACGGCCAGCGGACGGGTCGTCTGGCGATCGAACTGCCAAGGGCCGCGGTCCTGCGGACCAGGCCAAGGAGGAAACCTATTACGACGCCGTAAAGCGTGAGATGGTGGCGAAGGCAGCGGCCACGCGCAGCGCTCTGGACGCTCTGGACCCCGCGTCCCGCAAGCTGCTGGAGGGACTGCGGCCAGGCAGCTACGTGCGCATGCGCTTCACAGGTGCCGCTTCACATTCACACCACATACCACGGTGGCTGAATGGCTGAAACCCTGACTGGCTTACCGCACCTGCTCAACAGCAGAACCGTGGTACCAGTCACACACTCCCGCCCGTAGGCTCCCCTGTAAGGCTAGCAGGGAACCAGGCCTGAAACCTTACGCTCCTCACAGCCCTGGCACCACCACACAGGTTGCTGCCACCACCCCGTCACATTGCCCCTCCCTCCCTCCCTTGAACACCCTTGAACCTAGCCCTTGAACATAGCCCTTGCTCCCTCTTTGCTCCCCTCCTGAGATAGTGGCCCCTTGCTCCCTCCTTGCTCACCTTTTTCAGCCCTCCTCCCCACTGCATGGACACCTTGGACCCATGACAGTTGCACGTGACACGTGACACCTTGGACCCGTGACACGCTCCACCACCTGCCATGGCCTGGGGCCTGGCTGGGCTCCCCTCCCCTTCCCACTGCCTTCCTCCTCCACTCTCTTTCCCCCTCCCTGTCACCCAGGCATGCCTTGTGAGCTGGTGATGCACCACGACCCACGCACGCCCCTGCTGGTGGGGGGCCTGGGGCAGAACGAGGACAAGATGGGCATGATGAAGCTGCGCTTCAAGCGCCATAGGTGAGCTGCAGCAGCGCACCCTGAACACGCCAGGTAGCTAAGGCCATTACACAGTCTCGTCTTTCTCCTCCAGATGGCATAAAGCCTGCAAGGCTGGGCAGGAGGCCCGGAGTGGCATATGGAGTCAGCATGGTAGGGTGGCTATCAGGAGCAGTCTACTCTTCTGCCTGCAGTGACAGGCAAGCAGCCAGGCGCACATGGAGTCGGAGCATGGTGAAGTGGCTGGGGAGGAGCTGGGCTAAGGCTGAAACATCACTCTTGGTCCTGCTGCCAAACACAGTGCTGAGCCAGGCTGCAGCTCAGGGGCCCAGGGCACATGTTCACCAGCCTGGCCTCTGCAGCCACTCTCATGTGCCCACTGAGGCAGGTGTAGCTTGCCTCATGTCGACGTTGTTGCTGATGCCTGCCCCTGGTAGGCCGTGCTCACACCTCCTGGCCCCTTTTTAACTCATCACTCATCATTCCTTTTCTCACTCATCACCCCACTGTGATCTTGGCTACAGATGGTTCCCTAAGATCCTGAAGACACGAGACCCCCTGGTGTTCAGCATGGGCTGGCGCCGCTTCCAGTCCCTGCCGGTGTATGCCCTGGAGGACCACAACAGGCGGCTACGAGCCATCAAGTACGGGCAGGCCAGGCAGCATGCTAGCCGCCCCCAGAGTACTTATCATGCTCCCAGCCATATGCAAGCACCTTGTCACGCGGTCTATGATCTATTGCCAAAGGCTGCTTGGTATTGCCCTGTGACCTGGGCTTCAGCGTGCACCCAGCCTTATGCAAGCACCTGACCTGTGTCACGCTGCCTAGGGGCCTGTTGCAAAAGGCAGTGTTGTGATTCTCTGTGACCTGGGCTTCAGCCCAGCCTAGTCCTCTCTGCTAATGCAGGTACACCCCTGAGCACATGCACTGCATGGCAGCAGTTTACGGTCCCTTGGCACCGCAGAACACAGGTGCGCTCCCCCCTGGGCTGGCCTGCACACGGCAGGGGGCCCTTGGCCAGGGCAGGGGCTATGGGCCTGGGGCGGGGCCAAGGGCACAACACCCCCGCTACCTTACCCCTTCCTCAGCTTTGTTGTCACTCCCTCGCTCTGGTACCCTTTCTGACTCACTCTCCCTTATCCTACACAAATGCTTGTCTACTTTTGGCCATCAAGTGCCCAAAGCTAAACAGGTCTCTGTGCCCTCTCTCACTCAGCACCCACCCACTGGCTGCCAGACCCTCACTCCCACCGCCACCGCCACCCCTGCCCTGCCCCCCCTCCTGGTGCTCCTTGTGTCTTGTTAGGGGTGGTGGCCATCCAAAACACGAGCTCCAGCGTGGCTGGCTGGCGGGTCAGCGGCACTGGGGTGGTCCTGGAGCTGGACGCTGACCTGCGCGTTGTCAAGAAGCTGAAGCTGGTGGGCCGGCCCGTCAAGGTCAGCCACCACACCGCCTTCATTCAGGGCATGTTCAACTCCCAGCTGGAGGCCGCCAAGTTTGAAGGTGGGGACAGGGCGAGATGGAGGCAGGCAGGCTGAGGAGGAGGGTGGGTGGGATAACAGGTAGGAAGGCGGGTTGGCCAGGATGGGAGGAATGGGCACACGGGCTGGGTGGGGCAGATTAAATGGGGAGAGAAGACTCATCAGTTGCTTCCAGCCTGTTTTGTCGGCATGCCTGACAGCCTGCATATGGCCGTGATGCATCAGGTTGGGGTCGTCCAAGGGGTGCTCAGCAGTAGCACCTGAGTAGCCTGCCTGGCCGCTGTGTTGGTTGCTGGCGTCAGGGGCGGCGGTGCGCACGGTGTCTGGCATCCGTGGCACAATCAAGAAGGCCATGCGGGCGGGGGGCAACCACAAGCTGCGCGAGGGCGATTTCAGAGCCAGCTTCGAAGATAAAATCCTGATGTGAGATGTCCTCTCCCCTCTCCCTTATTATTCCCACCTCTCTCTTCTCCCTGCTCTCCCCTCCTCTTTCTTCCTTCCCTCTAACTCTCATCTCACTCCTCTTTTGTCTCTGCTGCTTGACTGGTTGCCTTATCAGCAGCGCTGCTGCTCCTGCCCCTACCTTACCTGCTTGACTTACTGCTGCCATACGTAATGTTGGAGAGGAGTGGTGTTGGCGGCAGGTCGGACCTGGTGTTCCTGCGGGCTTGGGCGGCAGTGGAGCTGCCGCGCTTCCACAACCCAGTCACCAACCTGCTGGCAGCGCAGGTCAGTGCCTAGTCCTGATCCAACCCAGCCCAGCCCAACCAGACCCGACCTGACCTGACCTGACCCGACCATGCCCTATCCTACTATACCACCCAGAGTGGACCCAGCTCTATCCACCCCCATGCACACTGCTTGGGCTGACTTGTAGGACCGAGTGGCCCGTGATCTGAAGCCGGCCAAGAAGAAGGCGCTGAAGGCAGCCGGCCTCCCTCTACCCCAGCCCTCTACTGCTGCCGCCCTCCCGCCCTCCGCCCCTTCCAACCCCTCTGAGGCTCAGGCGCTGCTGGCTAGACCCTTGGTGGCCCAAGATCAAGGTAGATCACCGCAAGCAGCGGGTCCAAGGCACTGCTTGGGGCCCTGGCTGCCGGGGTCTCCCCCTGCATGTTTATCCAGCAGCCCCAGGGCCTCTATGCTGGCCAGTCTTGTAGATCACCATCATCACTGTCATCACCACAACTGGCATGTCTTTAGCTTGAACTTTAGGAATGGCCCACGTCCTGCTCTCGCAATCTTTGAAGCTCTCATCCCTGTTTCAAACCCTCGATCTGCCCTCCGTGCCCCTTCCCCTGCTGCGCACTGCACTGTGTGAATACAAGGCTGAGGAAACATTGGCAGGTGCATGCGGCAGGCACATAGCCAAAACTGAGTCCCTGCCCCCTACCTTAGTGCTACCTGGCTGCCGCTAGAGGCGGAGGCGCACCTGCTGCCACCTGCCCCACTGCCTAACCTATGGAGGGGGAGGAGGAGCCGGTTGCCCTGCCCACTGCAGCAGCCCTACCTAGCCATTCAGAGCCAGGATGCATGGCCAGGCATAGGGCACAGGCAGCCAGGGACAAGTGCTTAGGGCCTTCTGGCCAAGCTGAATCACTTGCTTGCCCCAACCCTCAACTTGACCCCTGTGCACCCAGTGCGCTGCAGCCCTAGGTTTACCTGTGATGCCAATGGACGTACACTGTGCTGTGCATTTTGCCTGTGGTGGGTGCAGGCAGACACGCCCTGGATCAAGGACATGGACCCGGCCCCCTCTCAAACTTCCAGCCCGCAGCTCGTTTCTCAGGCGCACAGTCAGGGCGTGTGTTCAAGCTCGGCTCGCAGGGCCTGGGGTACTACCCTGACAGTGGGCTCGACAAGGATGGCCGGGCAGCAGGTGACAGGGCAAGGAAGGTGCAAGGCTGGGCGCACATTTGAGAGCCCGGCACGGAGGGCATGTGCAGGATTGTGCCCATGCCGGCCTCCCAGCCCACCTGCCGGCCTACTTGCCTGCCAGGTTGCTTTAGCTTGCCATCTCGCCTGGGCCAACTGCCCTCACCCCACCCAGCCCCTCCCTGCCTCCCCTCAACCCTTACCCCTCATCCCTCTTGCACTGTGCCTGTTGCAGCCCCCACTCACACCACCCTCCTCCCTGCCCCCGGACCCGTCCACTCCAGTGCCCCAGGCAGCAGTGGCGGGGCCCCCCCTGCCGCTGGTGCTGCTGGCTGGCTGGGCATGCGCACTACGGGGGAGTTGCGGCGGGCAGTGGGCCAGGGCGCCCCCCGCCAGCCAGACTCCCTGTACCGCGACATAGTCCGGGCGCCACGACAGTTCAATCCCCTCAAGATCCCCAAGACCCTGCAGGTCAGCGTCAAGCTCGCGCGGGGCGGGGCGGGGCGGGGTGGGGCGGGGCGGGGCGGGGTGTTTGGGCTACAGATGGGAATTAGCCTCTCAGTGGCACATCCCTTCTACCCCCTTAGGGGTGCACCTGGTGCTGCTGAACCGCAAGGCAGCCCCCCTTGACCCCTTCCTTGTGGCTACAGTGGGCCAGGGGTGTGCTCTGGACCCCTCCCCCATCATGCCCCCTGCCCCCTGCCCCCTGCTGCTCCCCCTGCAGGCTGCTCTGCCATTCAAGACCAAGCCCAAGGTTATGGTGGCGCGGCCTAAGAATGGCCGCAAGACACTGGACCAGAAACGTGCGGTGGTGTTGGAGCCTGGGGTAAGGAGGGAGGGCGGAGGGGTGGTGGGGCAGCTGGGCCAGTGATAGCAGGAGGGGCAGTGGGGCGAGATGGGGGCAGCGGGGCCAGCAAGGGCAGGGGAAGCATCAGGGGTGTTGCAAGTAGATGATGCTGGGGGGTCAGGCGAGCCAGCCTTAGCAGCAGGGTGCTCGGTACGAGGTCGCTGCCTCAGAGCATGGCCTGGCTGAATGCACCTGTCAGCAAGGCTCGACATCTGGGCATGCAGCTTTAGGTCTGGTCGACCCTGTTAAAGAGCCAATGCATCACCCGCCTGCCATGCTGCACAGGAGCGCAAGGCCGTGACGTTGTTGCAGCAGCTGCAGACCATCCGCAATGAGAAAGCTGCCAAGCGGCGTGAGCAGCAGGTCAGGTTGACAGGCGCCTAGCCGGCTGATAGCTGCCCCTTCCCTCGCCTTGCTCCTACAATTCTCCATCCTGGCCCCTCCCTTCTCCCCAGCCCCCCTTATAAGACTGCCCTGCTCCCTCCTTTCACCCTTCACCTTTCAAAACCCATCTTCTTCTTACCCCCCTCCTCACACAACGACTGCCGCATTGTGTGGCATTGTGCACTGTGCATGTGACGATCCAATGGCACTGCAACGGTGCCATTTCTACTGACCCTAGGTTGCCATCAACCGTGAGCGAGCCCTGCAAGGTCTTGAGCTGACCCTGACTGCAGGCACGCAAGAGCGGTGAGCGTGCCAAGAAGCAGGAGATTGAGGCCAGCTGGCGAGGCAAGCTGAACAAGGAAAGGCGCAAGGACAGGTGTGGCAACTGGTCAAGCACGGTTCTGGGTAGGCTAGAGCGTGCATGTCATACTCTGGGCTAATGCGGGCTGTGGATGATGGGCCGGGTTTGCCGGAAGGTGTTTTAGGTGGCGAGGTCTGGGACATGGGCTAATTGGGTATTGGGCAAGCAGGTTTAACGCCATGCCCGCTTGCAGGTACCGAGAACAGGGCAAGGAGCAGAAACGACGTGACATGGAAGCGGAAGGGGGTGGCCGAGCGGCCAAGAAGGCGCGGCGCAACAGCCGTGCCGCTGGATAACAGTATCGCCCGCTGCACACGAGACAGGGGCACGGTACGGCGCTGACGCGCTCGCTCCCTGTGCGGCCGTGGGTTTGTTGGGGGAGCCGTGGTGTAAGCAGAAGTTGTGTCACACCCTCTATTTTACGTATGCTCTATACGGTCTTTGGGAAGCGCGACTGCACGTTGTAGGGTTTGGATAAGCGATAGCAGGCCGCCACATGTCGTGCAGTCCCTGCAGACTCACTCAGGAGGCGTGAGCCATGCAAGCCTGGTTTCTTCGGGCTTTGCCTCCCTTTCTTAAGGCACCGTGTTGTAGCGCTGAGGATATAGCGGCAGATGCCAATCAGCCGTTGATGTCGAAACGGGCTAGCAGCGACGCAGAAGACCAGACCGAGAAGAAACTGCGAATGAACGGCGACAAATCCAGCAAGATGGTGATTGACGAGGACCTACACAGCCGGCAGCTCGCCGTGTATGGGCGTGAGGCGATGAAGCGGATGGCTAGCTCGGCAGTGCTCATCAGCGGTGCCAACGGACTGGGCGTAGAAATTGGTAGGATGCTAAATGATCCAAGTGTAGATCGGACCTTCAATGACAACATTTATGCCCGACGTCGCGTGTGCGCAGCTAAGAACGCGATATTGGCGGGGCTACGCTCTGTCGTCATTCACGACAAGAAGGCTGTGCAGCTGTCCGACCTGTCCGCACAATTTTACTTGACCCCAGAGGACATTGGCAAGAACAGGGCGGAGGCGTGCAAGGATAAGCTACAGGAGTTGAACACGGCTGTAGCCGTAAAGGCCTCCACAACCGATCTTACAGACGAGTTTCTCAAACTGTTCGAGGTGAAGCCCTCTGCTGCTAGCCACAGGTGAACTACCCCCCTGCTGAAAGCCAGAGGGCCTGTGCTGCGCAGGTGGTGGTGCTGACAGACTCTAGTCTGGAGGAAGCCAAGAGGGTGGACAATTTTTGCCATGCAAGTGGCATTTCTTTCATCTGGGCCAAGACCCATGGCGTGTTCTCAGCTGTGTTCACAGACTTTGGACCTTCCTTCACCGTCATTGATGTGAATGGTGCGCAGCCTGCGGCATCCCTGTAACCCTTGCTGCATATGTTGCCGAGAGGCTATTCATGCGTTGGTGTGGCTCGCGTGCGTGTGTATGTGTGTATGTGTGCAGGTGAAGAGCCCCTGACTGGCATTGTGGCATCCATCACCTCCGGGACAGTCCCCCTGGTGACATGTGTTGAGGACGAGCGGCTGCAGTTCCAGGTCAGCAGTCTCCTCTTGCAGCGTCAGCACAGAACCAGCGTGGCACTGGGCTGGGAGGTACAGGGACAGTTCAGGGAGGTTTAGGGACTGACAGGGGCTGAGGGCGCTGTCTTGGCGTGCGCAACAGGAGACCAGCAGCACAGAGGGTAGTGCCATGGCAGCCCTGGGCTAGCCAGTACCTGTTTGTGGCTTGGTGAGCCACACGGGAGAGCAGTGACGAGCAGCAGAGGGGAACAGAGAGCACACTGCCTGATCCACAGTGGCAGAGATTGGCTGCTATATCCAGATGACCTTACTCAGTAGACATTGCTGGGTGAGGCCCTAGCCAGGTGTGGAGGCAGGCCAAGGGTGTCTGAGTAGCAGTGCCAGGACTCCACTGAAGCAGTCGCACATCATGGCCCTAACAGCTTCTGGCAGGCCTGGGCTGGGCAGCCGCAGCACCCTAGGGGCTGGGAGCCCACTGGAGGTGCAGGGCCCCTGTTACTCCCAGGCCTCTGAGGGTGTGATGCAGTTGTCGTCTACAGCATCGACGCAAAGGGTGTCAAAGGTGCCTTCATGAGATTTGGGGTCCAGGGGCCAACCAGGGGATCATTGTTGGCAGGGGCAGGTTGATGCTGGGATCACAGGGCCAGCTGCCTCAGGCTGCTGGCCCTGCATGGTGTTGCATGGTGTGGCCACACGTGTCACTGCATGCATTGCCTGGTGTTGTTCACCGGGGCTTGTGCGACACAGGATGGACAAACAGTGACGTTCTCAGAAGTTGAGGGCATGACGCAGCTCAACAACCACCGCCCTATCAAGGTCAAGAACTGCAAGGTGGGGCAAGCAGGGGCCAGCCGCCCCCACACCTGCAGGGGCATGCAGTGTAAGAGCAGCAAAGTCTGGGGGAAGGACTTGACGTTGTGGGAGTGGAGCAGGGAGTGCCTGCCCTCGCTTGCCACAGCCTGCTTGCGCCTTGCCGGCCTGCTGCAGCCTGAACAAAGCAAGGATGGGCGCTGCCTTATCGGCACCTGCAGAAATGTCCAGCACTGGCTGGGTTGCGGCTGCCATATCAGCAATAGTAATGGGCAAGGTCAACCCCAGGCTGTGTGGGGGTTCGGCAGCTGGCATGTGATGCACTGACCACAGCGGTTGGAACATGGTCCTGACATGGCAGGGCAGCCACCAGTGCATAGTCCCATCACCTGCCAGTGCTGCACATCCTGATGCTCTTTACCTGTACTGGCCCTCAGCCCCTGCCCTCCATGCCTCCCAGCAGCAGCACCTCACCCCTGCCTACCCCATCTGCCTGCCTGCCGCACATCACCCCTGCTCCCACCCCTCGCTTCTGCCTGCCTGACTGCCGGAGCCAGGTCCAGTGTGTGTATGGCCCGGCTACTGCCATGCGATGGCCCGCCCTACTCTACCTTCCTTCCCCTAGCCCTCTTAGCCTCGTGCTTCCACTGGTGTCAGTGCTGCTGCTGGCTGGTGGTGGTGGTGGTGGGCGCAGGCGCACTCTTTTGAGCTGGACCTGGATACCTCGGGGTTTGAGGAGTACCAGCGTGGTGGCATTGTGGTGCAGTGCAAGGAGCCAAAGACGCTGAAGTGAGGCACCGCACCCGACAGGGGCAGGGCCAGCAGGTGGCAGCTGTGGCCAGCAGGGGCGGGTCTGCAGGGCTCAGCATGTTCAGGGCCAGCAGCGGGCAGCAGGGCTACAGTAGAGTCACCAGGCACCCCAGCTGGCGCTGGCCATGCTCCTTCATCATTACCAGCAACAGCAGCAAACACGACAGCTGTGCCCTGCTCACTGCCAGTTGGCATTGCCAGAAGCAGCGCCGGCAGAAGTGAATGAAGCAAGCACAGACAAACATGGCACAGAGGTCTCACCAGCAGGCGTAGCCTCACACCACACACCCCTGCCTACACGCTTTGCTCCTTGTCAACAACTCTCATTCCACTGCAGCCATGGAGGTCCTTACACCTTCCCCATGGCACCCACCTGCTCTGTGCCCCTGAGCCTTGAGTTCTGCATGGGGTTTTGAGCCCCTCATCACTGCATGGCAGCTGGTGTTGCGCACATGAGGGCGATTGGGGCGCTGAAGTACACTAGATGGGGGTGGCGGGAGCTGTACCTCCTCTCTCTGTGCACACTGGCTCTATTGGAGTATTCTTCACACTGGCACAGCTAACACAATCAGTTAGCACAGTTAGCACAGTGAAAAACACAATAAACACAATTGTGTACAATGGCTCTGTTGGAGTATTCTTCTTCTCCTTTCCTGACACTTGATGGCATCTGTGTGTGCTGCACTACACCAGTCCTGGGGCTGTGTGGCCTGCTGCCTGCTGCCTAGCTCGCTATCAGGGCTGCTGCTCCCCTGCCTGCAGGTTCTCGCCCCTCACTGAGGCCCTGCAGCAGCCGGGCGAGTTCCTGATGAGCGACTTTGCAAAGTTTGACCGTCCGCCCACGCTGCATGTTGGCTTTCAAGCCATGGAGGCATTCCAGGTCAGCAAGCTGGAGGAGTGACACCAGGAGGCCCTGATGCAGGGCGGCCAGGGGCAGCCAGCAGGGCAGCCAGCAGAAGGGGCAGCCAGCAAGCTATGGGTCAGGGGTGCAAGCTAGCAGGGCCAGGGAGTGCCGCCGTCACGCCGGCATGGCCTCTCGGCATCATGGGCACCATGCAGAAGCCTTGCCAGCATGTGGTCCCATCACCCATGTGGCTCAAACACCCCTGCCTTAACATTCAATGGAAACAGAACAGGAAGCGGGGCTGCAGGAAGGCATGCTCTAGTAGTAAGCATCCATGCAGGGCAAAGCAGGGCAGAGTGGGGTAGGGTAAGGCAGGGCATCTGCAGAAAGTGTGCCAAGTAGTTTGCTTGCTTGAAGTGTGTTCTATTGGTTGAGCAAGGGATGGCGAGCAGCTCGGCATTGACCACAGAAGCATAGGCACTGGCCCTGTGTCTGCCTGACACCTGTGTGTGTGTGTGTGTGTGTGTGTGTGTGTGTGTGTGTGTCTGTCCTGTTCTGGGAGAGCAGGCCGAGCACGGGCGCCCCCCAAGGCCAGCAGACGCCTCTGATGCTGAGCAGGTGCTGCAGCTCGCCAAGGTGAGGGTGGTTAGGGTGCTAGGACTGGTCAGGGCTAACAGAGGGGATGTTCAGGGTGAAGGGTGGAAGAAGAAAGGAGACAAGGACGAGCAGCAGAGTGGGTGGGTTTGTAGCCCTGCGCCAGCAGCAGGCTGGTTGCAGCTCAGCACCTGGCTCATTACCTTTGTTCACTCCTGTTCCAGAGCATCAGCAGCTCACCAGGCAACAATAACAACGTAATGCGGCATCAACAACAACCTGCCTCCACTGCAGTCCATCAACGCCGCGCTGCCTGAGTCGGTGCGCGGGGAGCTGGTTGAAGGGGTGCTGCGAGCCCTGGCTCACTGCGGAGGCGCGGAGCTGAACCCTATGGCTGCCATGCTGGGCGGGGTGGTGGGCCAGGAGGTCGTCAAGGCCATCTCTGGCAAGTTCCACCCCATCCACCAGTGGTGAGGCAGTGGGTGGGCCATGGCTGTGCAAGCTGTGTGCCGGATGTGTGAGACAATGGCAACCAGGGTGTGGGCAAGGAGCAGGGGTGTGACACTGTTCAGAAGCGGACACTACCATGGGTGGCTGGGGGCTGGCGGCAGGAGTGTGCCCTGAAGTACAGCTTAAGCTCAGCTAAGGCCACGAGTAGATGAAGGGGGCGACAGCAGGTGTGACCAAGGGTGATGAACAACAAAGGTGACAGAGGGTGCTGCGAAGGTGTGGCTGAGGCCAGGGTGTTGGTGGAATAAGTGTGACCACGGCCAGGTATGGCCAAGGGTGCTGCGAAGGTGACAGCCACGGGATGTTAGGGAGGGGCGTGCTGCAGAGGGGGCTGCAGCCTGGGGTCAGGGAGTGCAGGGCAGCAGGGCGAAGGAGGGTGGGGCGCTGCCTTGCTGGCTGCAGGTTCTACTTTGACAGCATGGAGTCCTTGCCGGAGCTGGACAAACTGCCTGCGGAGGAGTTCGCGCTGCTGGGCTCTAGGTGCGCTGTAAGAAGCTGCTGCCCCTACCCTCCCTCGGGCCCCCCCTCCTGCTCCTCTGGCGTTGCCCCTGCCCTTGCCCAACTTTTGCACACCAGCTTGACCCGTACCCCAACAACTTGCTGCTAACCTGCTCCCCACTGCCCCACTGCTCCACTGCCTTCATCAATGTCAGTGGTAGGTTGGCATTGCGTTGCATGTACTGTTTAGTTTGGCGCCCTGCCCTGCCCTGCCCTGCCCTCCCCTCCCCTCGTCATCTGGCACCTGCATAGCTGCCTGCCGCCACCGCTGGTTCTGAGCAGCCCATAACTGCCTGTGCGCTGCCCCCTGCTGTGTCTGCTGACCTGGCTTCAGGTACGACGCCCAGGTGGGCGTGTTCGGGCGCAGCCTGCAGGTGAAGCTGGCAGGCCTGAAGCTGTTCCTTGTGGGGGCAGGGGCCCTGGGCTGCGAGTTCATCAAGGTGGGAGCCAAAGCCCCCCCTGCAGGAGCGCTGCGGCGCCAGGGGTGCAAGGCAGGGGGGACCAGGGGTCGGGGCCAGCACCCTAGGCTTCTGGGGTCTCCAGGCTGTAGGAGGTTGCTGGCACGCATGTTCCATCCGCACCTTCCTTGAGGAGGGTCCCAGAGCCAGCAGGTCGAGCCAGGTGGTGAACAAAGGTCAGGGGCCAGAGCACTGGTCAAGGCAGTTACCGTGGGATGAGGCAGGGATGGTTGCAAACCACCTTGAGGCACAGAGGCGCTGTGCTGGGTCAGATGCTGCAGGCCACATCCTTGGCTCAGCCCTGACTATGTCCCCAGCATTGGCCTTGGCCCTGGGTACTCACTCAGCTGCCTCAACCCGTGTGTCATGCAGAACTTTGCCATGATGGGCATCGCCTGCCCTGATGCGGGCGCTGAGGGGGGCAGTGTGACGGTGACAGACGATGACACCATTGAGAAGAGCAACCTCAGCCGCCAGTTCCTGTTCAGAGACTGGGACATTGGCAGGTGCGCCTGGCCTCTCACTTCCATTGAACTAACCCTGGCATGCTGTCAGCCCTAGTCCCAGCCCTCGTTCTTGCCCTTACCCACATGCTGACACCTATCCCTGACTCCTAGCGCCATCATCATCGTCTCCTGATCATGCCCCTGGGCTCTAACCATTGACTCGCCCCTATGGGCGACCTGTTTCACCACCCTGACCTCCCACCTGCCTCAACATGGCCTCAGATTCTATGGCCAGCCTCTTGCCCCTGACCTCCAACCAAGCCCTGACTGGCCTCTAGCCTCCCTTCCTGTACCCCCTGGTCCTTGCAGTGCCAAGTCGACTGTTGCCGCCCGGGCCACGCAGCGCCTGAACCCCTCCATCACCATCAACGCGCTGCAGAACCGTGTCAGCCCTGACACCGAGGCTGCGTTCAACGATGCCTTCTGGCAGGGCTTGGATCTGGTGAGGCGCCCTGGGGTGGAGGTCAGGCTGCAGCCCTGAGAGCAGGCAGGTTGGGAGGCAGGCAGGGAGGACCGCTAGGGAGGGTATGAATCTCTTCAATGCAGCAGGGAGGGGAGAGGAAGAAAGTAGGAGCTCACCGCCATCAGGCCCCCTCACTGGACTGCAATGAGTGTTGTGGGGAACATGGGAAGCACAGTCAGGTCAATTGATGTGGCCACCACGGTTGAAGCCCTCAATCACAGGAGGCCCCAACTTTCAAGCCAATTTGGCTGGGTCCTCTGTAACTTGGCCGAAAGGGGCAGGGTTCATGGACCAAGCATGCCTATGGGTGGTTGTAAGAAACCCTTCCAAATACCACACATGTGGCACATGGCAAGCGATGGCTGGGTCCCCTGTAGCTGGGGCCGAAGGTCCGCTGATACAGTGGGCCCGCACTTCAAACATTCTGGTCACAGGGAAGCTTCAGGGGCCATCTATGAGCACCAAACATACCTATGGCCGCCTGTAGATTTCTTCCAATTGACACATGCCAAACTCAAGGCTTCATGGGTCAAGCTTGGCACGAAATAGGCAGTGTGGCAATGTGGCATGTGGCAAGCGATGACGCCTTGCTTGGTACAGAAGCAAGCACAGGCACAAGGGCAATTGCCTGTCCTATCTGGCAACATGCTGTCCCACCCCTTGCCGGCTCTAGGCTGGCAAAAGTTTGAAGAGGGGTGGTAGCCGTGCTTGATGGCCTTGAGAATGTCCCAGCATCAGCCAGGTGTAAGGCAGTGAGGTGCGAGCTATAGATTCATTGTGTTATCAACAGGGTTGGGACCTTGCTTCCTTTCAAGGGCATGGGCTGGATGGGCTGGCCTGCCCTGCTCTGCCTCCCTGACCCTTGATCCTTGCCCCTCTGGACCCAGTGTCCTTCTGCTCTCCCGTGTATGTGCGTGTGTGTGCACGTGTCAAGGTGGTGAACGCGTTGGACAATGTGAATGCCCGGCTGTACGTGGACTCCCGCTGCGTGTACTTTGGCAAGCCTCTGTTGGAGAGTGGCACGCTGGGCCCAAAGTGCAACACACAGGTGCGGGTAGGGGCAGGGGCAGGGGCGAAGGCGGCGGTGGGGAAGGGTGCCAGGACTTTGGCCCAGCAGTGCTGCAGGCTCATTCCCATGGTTTGTTGCGCCTGAAGAGGCTAGCATTGCAACTGCGCCCGCTGCTGGTGCTGGTGCTGCCACTGCCGTGGATGCTGCCACGGGTTGCCAGTGCTGGCTGTGCTGCCCAGGTGGTAATTCCACGGCTGACAGAAAACTATGGAGCCAGCCGTGACCCGCCAGAGAAGCAGGCCCCCATGTGCACGTTGCACTCCTTCCCGCACAACATCGACCACTGCCTGACCTGGGCAAGGTGCGAGAGGGGCTGCCTGCCCGCAACAGGGAGGGCTGTAGTCTGCAAGGCACTACTAGCGTCCTCAGCCCTATCAGTGGCAATGCCAGCTTACCAGGCGCAACCCAACAGCGGGGAACAGGCGCAAGGGGTGCACTGGTGGCAAAAGATGCACAGCACACCACCCAACATGGTGTGGTGTGATGTGTGATGTGTGACTACCACAGTGTGCCCGGCAGTGTGACAGGTGGCGTTGTAACTTGACATGGCGCATGTGCAGGAGTGAGTTTGAGGGCCTGCTGGAGAAGGCCCCCTCAGAAGCCAACGCCTACCTGGCTGACCCAGCAAAGTGAGTGTTGCACAGCACCCCTGCACCCTGGCCGCCATGACATGAGGCAGTGGGGCCAGACTTCTCTGCGTGCCTGCATGGATCCCTTCACTCTGCGCCATGCGCATGGGGCACAACCATGCTTACAGCCTGACGTGAGTAGACCAGCACCTGCCCCCGCGCCCCGCTGCCAGGTACGCTGCAGCAGCCAAGCATGCGGGAGATGCGTCTGCCCGAGAGCAGCTGGAGAAGGTGGTGGCCATGCTGGTCAGCGACCGGGCTTCATCCTTTGACCAGTGCATCACCTGGGCCCGCACCCGTTTCCAGGACTACTTCCACAACAAAATTGCACAGGTGGGCACTGCTGCTGCAATGCTAGGCAGGGTACAGCAAGACAGGGCGAAGGGAGGAGAGGCAAGGGGCAAGAGGCTTGGGAGTATGGCCACAGGCAGGCTGTTCTAGCAGGCCAGGGTGGTCAAGGGAAGGGAAGGAAGGCCCCAGAGGATAGGGAGGAGGAAGGAGGATGTGAATTGGGTGGTTGAAAGGTTTCCACCTACTTGTGTTGCTAAGTATTAAAGCTAGCTTTGAGATCGTGAGCTGTGATAGGAAGCAACATGGGGGGCTTTGTTGTTGCTTGCCACGCTGCTCGTGTGATGATGGTCACCGTGATTGTGGTTGTGGTGGCGGTGTACGTGCAGCTGACCTACACATTCCCGGAGGACGCCACCACCTCCAGTGGCACCGCTTTCTGGTCTGCACCTAAGCGCTTCCCCCGTGCCCTGAATTTTGACCCCTCCGACCCCTCTCACGTGGCTTTTGTTCAGGTCAGTAGCCCCAACACCCGCACAAGACGCTGGATCCCACCCCTGCAGTTGTGAACCGCTCCGGAAACAGTTTCAACATAATCTGATGTCACATGATGGCATGGTATGACTTGCCCTGGGACATCGTGGGTTGCTGCTGCTGCTGCTGCTGCTGCTGCCCTTGCTGCCCTTGCTGCTGCTGCTGCTGCTGCTGCTGCTCCCAGGCCGGTGCAATCTTGTGGGCCGAGGTGTTTGGCATTCCCCGGCCTGAATGGGCCTCGGACCCCGCCAAGGTCGCCGCTGCTGCTGCTGCAGTGCCCATCCCAGCCTTTGTGCCCAAGAAGGGCGTGCGAATTGAGACAGACCCCAAGGTGGGTGGGGCCTGCAGGCTGGAAGCAGGTCATTGCCCCACCACCGCAGCTGGGGCCAGGCCTAGGGCCAGATAGGGCCAAGGCTGGTGCTAGGGCCATGCCAGCTGGGCCAGGGCTGGTGTAGTCTGCTGTTCTTCATGACCATCACAATCCTGCTCTTGAGGTTGCACCGTAGCTGGCTCTGCGTACCCTGGTGGTGTGGCTGAGGCGGTGGGGTGTCACAGCCAGCAGGCTTTGCACTGTGTGCAGCCTGGCCGTCAGGTAGGGCTGGCGTCGGGCTAGGGGCTGTGGCTCGTGCAGGCTAGTGAAGGGGTCACCTGGGGGTTGGTGAAGCGCCTGATGAAGGCTTCTAGACTTTTCTTCAGGATTCGGAGGCTTCAGCAGAGGATGGAGCCAAGCCTGACGAGGGTGCCTGTTTAGGCAACTGCGGCGCCCAGCTCTTCAGGATGTGTTTGGGTGTCTGCTGCAGGCCAAGACAGAGCCGCCGCCGCCCTCCATGGACGACGAAGGCGTGATCTCTGGGCTGTTGAGTAAGCTGGAGGAGGCTCTACCAACCATGCAGCAGGGCTACAAGCTGCAAGCCATACAGGCAGGTGCCTGCTGAGTCACTGGGGCACTGGGTCAGGTAGACACCCGGCAGCGGCAAACACCGCAGACTGCTTGGGGTGGGCAGTGCAGGCAGCGCTTGCAGTGCAGGCAGTGCAGGCACTGGAAGGGAAGAAACACTGGGATTTTTAGGACAACGGTGGAATGGTGGCAGCTATGTGTGTGTGTTTGTGTGTTTGTGTGCACAGTTTGAGAAGGATGATGACACCAACTATCACATGGACTTCATTGCGGGTCTGGCTAACATGAGAGCGCGGAACTACTCAGTGCCAGAGGTGAGGGGCCCAGCCCTAGCCTGCGCCACAGACAGAGCCCTTCTCCTTGTCTGCAGCGCCTCACCCAGAACCTCAGGCAGCAGCCGTCGCCTGATCCTTGCGGAGAGTCCATTTCCCTGTCCCCTCCAGGAAATGCCATGAATTTCTTCCACTGCTGCCTTGCCATCACTGCACCAGGTGGACAAACTAAAGGCCAAGTTGATTGCCGGCCGCATCATCCCCGCCATTGCCACCGCCACCGCTTGCGCCACGGGTGGGTTCCCCTCACAGGCCATGACACCTGACTAGCCAGGACTTGGGTCAGGCCTGACGGCACTGGACCTATGGCACAGCTGGGTGTTGCACGGAGTGCCACACTTTAGGCTAGGAACTCTCCTCCCAGCAGGTGGTGTGCTCTGCAACTCTTAGTGTGACACTCAAACTCACACCTCACACTCAACCCCTGGACCTGGGTCCCTGGGCCTGCTGGCACCAGCTGCGTGCACCGCTGCCTCCCCTGCAAAGTTAGCTTCAGCACGGCCCCCCAAGCCCCAGCCGCTCCTGCCTATTGCCGTGTCCTGTGTGTGCAGGCCTGGTGTGCCTAGAACTGTACAAGGCCGTGCAGTCCAAGCCCTTGGAAGCCTACCGCAACACCTTTGCCAACCTGGCGCTGCCCATCATTGCCATGGCAGAGCCCGTGGCACCCAAGACCATCAAGTTCAATGTAGGTGGCAGGCTCATGAGCAGGTTGGCAGGCAGGCCAGCTCATAGGCACGCAATCAGGCGGGCGGGCACACAGGGGCAGGGTGGCAGGCGGCGTGTGCACAGGCATGCCCTGCCATGCGGCGTCGACCCCTCACCTGGCCCGCTGCCCTGTGGCCCCAGGACCTGAGCTGGACATTGTGGGACCGCTGGATCCTTGAGGGTGACCTCACGGTGCAGCAGGTGAGGGCGAAGGGAAGGGCAGCGCCCGGGGCACCAGAGGAGGCATGTGACTGCTGTCCTCGGCAGCGCTGCAGACGCTCAGCAGTCTGTGTGCTAGTGAAAGGAAGGAAGGGTACGCCCTCATGGCCTTGAGATTGCACTTTGTGCCGAGGGTTGCGACTTGTGTGTGGGCCCCACCATCAGTCCCCTTGGCTGTGTGCTTCTCAATGGTGAGCCTGGGCGGCAGGGTGTGCTGTCTGACCTGGCTGTGAGGTCCTCGTTCCATGCAGTGCAGTGCAGTTGGTGGCCCGCCATGTGCAGTCAAGTCCTGACTGAGCCGGCCTGCTGCTCCCTCCCACGCTGACCCAGGTGCTTGACTGGTTCTCCCAGCGCGCCTTGCGAGCATACAGCATCAGCTGCGGCGCCGCCCTCATGTACAACGACATCTTCCCAAGGCACAAGGAGCGGCTGGGCAAGAAGATGAGCGAACTGGTGGGTGGGCTGGGCTGGGCTGGGTTGGGCTGGGCTGGGGGTGTCTTGGTAGCTGCGGCGTAGATAGCTGACAGCAGGCTGGGTGGTGAGGTCACCCAGTAGCACTGCTCACCAAACCACTGTTATTGAAGCTGATGCGCTAGTCAGGGGAGACTTGCTGGGTGTGACGGCCCAGTCTTGGTGGGGGATGGTATTGACGGCATCTGTACAAGCAGGGGTAGCACTGGCCTGCCTACCTGCTTGCCCTCCTCTCATATCGGTCCCCCCAGCTCAGCATGACATGCGGTTTGTAATCGGCATGGCGCCCCATGCTGATCCCACCATAGCGGCCCACTCCTTGGCTCCACCACCCCCCCAAGCACCCTCCACCCTCCTCTAAACCCGTGGTGCAGGTGGTCAGCGTGGCAAAGCAGCAGGTGCCTGCCTGGCGGTCACACTTTGACGTGGTGGTGGCATGTGAGGACGAGGAGGGGGAGGACCTTGATGTGCCCTTGGTGTCCATCAAGTTCAGATGAGGACAGACAAGCAGGACAGTTGCGTGGCGGAGTAAGGTATCAGCACTGCTGGCTTCCTTGTGCAGCTAGCCAGCTGGCCAGCGCGGTAAACTATCAATGGTCAGCGCATTGCATGCATAGCATGGGCCTCAGCATGCGTGCCTCATGCATGGCCCGTGGGCATGCTGCAGTGTATGACTCATGTTCATGTAGAGCTGTGCTAGCCAGTAGCGTTGTACATGAACAAGTAGCATCAGTCGTTGGGGCCCGCCGTTCTACGTTTAGCGCATGCATGCCTTTTGATAACCAAGACTTGCCTTTCGTTGAGCGCGGTAAGCTGCACGGCCCGACATTGTTTCTGGAGTGGTGTGTGGACCTGGTCTATGGGCAGTCTTACTCAGCTATGACCAGCTGATGACCACAAACCCCTGACCGGAAGCACATTCCCTATTGCGACCACTGAGCATTAGAGCATGACAAACAATGTTCAACAGGCGGAGCGGGGCGGGGCGGGGCGGGGCAGGGCGCCATTGCGCACTCAGCACACTGCACAGTATTCGATGATACAACTTGCACCGCATAGCTGACTGAATACCAAGTTTTAATCCCTACAGCCCTCATGCAACACCAAAATAAAGCATGAGTTGTAATCAAACACAGGCTGCGAGATCGCTGTTGTAAAGGCTACTGACAGTGTGCCTAATGCCCACTTCAGCTCAGCCTTCTGGTGTGTGTGCCTCCAGGCTACTACTAGCAAGAGCTCTACCCTACTCTATAGCTCTCACTCACACACATCCCCTTTGTGAGGGGTTTGATATCTTGTTTTCTTGGATTGTCTTGCTGTAGCTGGCTATCGCCGCCACTTGCGCCGCCACTTACGCAACATGGCCTTGTCACGCAAGTACACCCACTCCTGGCCTGGCCGGCCTGGCTTTGGCATGGCTGGGCGGCCATCCCAGTAGCACAGCTCGGTGGGGCGTGGGCCTGGGCCGACTGCACAGCGGCGGATGTTCAGCGCGGCTGAGACGTCCCGGTCGTAGAACCTGCACATGGTGTGGGAGATGCATGAAGTCAAGTCATGTGCCATGTCATGGGCCTATTCCTGAGTTTTTAGCAATTCAAATGCTCCATTTGCTCTCAACCGCTGCACTTTTTGCCCGTGTGCAAAACTGGCTGGCGCGATGCGCGTTCTGACCCCATACGATTCTCTTGCACACCTGTAGCAGCTGGGGGAGCGTCTCAGCAGCGCCAACGGAGGACCTTTGGCGACCCAACCGTCGGACCCAACCGCCGAGCATTTCATATTTGCTAGACCCCTTTGCTAACACCTTCAGCAAATTTGAAATGCTCGGAGGTTCAGCGGTTGAGTCAGGAGAATCTGGCACTGCGGGTATGGAATCGCTGTTAGATCAGGCTAAGGCCCTGGCAGCCCTCGGCCTCGCGACAGAGGGCAAAACCTTATCCTCGGTGGCGCCCAACGAGCAGGCCCAGAGAACAGATGATGGCAGCATCTCTTGACTTGACTATGCAACCATCTCTGCTGCGAGGCAGGAATGTACCTATGCTTGTGTGCCTTTGGCTTGGCTGGCAGATGTATCGTGTTGATGTAAATGATGCTTTGCATAGGCCAGGCTGTGCTTAAACTCTGCTAGGGGCAGATTGTATGTGTAGTAAGTAAGTAAGGTTGTGTCAGGTTGTGTCAGGTTGCAGTAGTGCAACGATGCAAGTGCCCCAGATGCGCCGAATACCCGTTTGCTAGGGTGGTGGCGGGGGTGATGGTGGTAAGCATCGCAAGTACAAGTGCGCAAATGCAGTCGTGCAAGGCGTGCAGTCGTATTAGTCAGACTCTCCAGCGGGACTAGATGGTCTCCGCAACGCGGGCAAAGCAATGCAGCAGAAACCAGGCAGAAACCAAGCAAGCACTCTGCTGTGCTTCTCCGCTGCTGGAGATGCGGGTAGTAACTGTCCTCGCAGGTGCAGGCAGGCAGGCGCAGGCCGGGCGGGCGGAGGCGGTTACCATCAACTGCCACAACCGCGGAGAATCCGAGCAAATGAGCAAAAAAAAAACTTGGGAATAGGCCCCATGTGTCACCTCATGTGGGATATGTTGCAGCCATGTACATGTGCATTGTCTGGTCATTGCTTACCTGATGTTGTAGCTTGTTGAGCTCATCAAGCCCCTGACTTGGGAACGCTTCGCCTCGCTGTACACTGGCCGCAGCCACCTGCATGGACACATGGGGCAATGCACATTTGGTCACCCCCGCCACTGGCTGCACCCCTGATAACTATCCGACTGATCTTTAAGAGTTTTTCAGCGATTCTTGCGCAGGGCGGTGCAGCTCACCAGCGCGAGGCTAGCGGGCTGCTCGGGCTGATGTGCACCTGTGCCGGGGCGGGCGGGGGTGTTGAGAATTCTGGTCGCGTTGTGCCGGAATTGGCCTGCTTAGTGGGGCTGTGATCGGCGAATAGCTATCTCGCTCAGCGGCTCAGCTTTTCAAAATTTTGAATTTCTTGTCGGGCGCAGGACCCCCCCGACATGTGTTCTAGTGCTAGTGCTAGTGCTGATAATTTGCTCGATAGTGCTAGTATAGCTTGTGCGCTGTCCCTGCGTGCGACTCGTGTCACGTAAGACCATGTGGAATTTGCATGAAAAGGGCACTTTTCCGGCCGTTCTCACTGTCCAACCAGGGCGGCAGGATGTGAACTGCCAGTTCTGTGCGGCTCCTTGTGTGGGCTTCTATCATGTAATCAGGACATAAACGCGTTGTGTTCATGTTTGGGCCGTTTGTGATGCTCCTAAGTAGACCCCCATGCACCTTACATAACCAGCCAAATCAGCCATATAAACGGTTCACCTCATATTCAAACTCCAGCTGCTCACTCCTTAGGTCCCTCACCACCAAACGACGCAGTTTCCGACGTTCCTTTGGCCTATCCAAACCCATGTGCTGGCAATATCGTGCACAGTGTGTGTTGGTCAGTTTGCCAAAGCACACCTCATCGTGCAACAAATCGGGATAGAACCACATCAACAATGCATAACACTCTTCGTCATCATACACCTCCTTCACAGTGTCTTGAAACATGGGCATGGGCTCAAGTGGGGTAGTGGTGTCAGGCTTCATGCATGGCAGGCATGGCACATTCATGCACGTGCTGCATGCACAAGCAGCCATGGCCCATTGAGGCTGCTCCCTGTCAGGTGTGAACACCATGCGGTGCATTGCCCTGCACCCCTCCACCTTATCATGCATGCGCTCCACATCAGCCTCTGGCATACTGCATACACCTGCTTGCCTAGCGTCGTCCAGCACCAGGTAGCGCCGACGCATGATGTGTCCACGTTGTGCCTCGAGCTGCTGCTGCTTTAGTAGCAGGTCTGCCTGCTGCTGCTGCAACAGGTGTTGCTGTGCAGCCAGCTGCTGCTGCACCTGGCGTTGCAATTCAGCCCCACTTTGTGCCTCGAGCTGTTGCTGCAGCCTGTTAAGCTGCTGCTGCAACTGCACCTGGTAGTGTTGCTGAGCCACCTGCTGCTCCCTCACCTGCAGGTCCGCCTGCTGCTGCTGCACCTGGTGCTTCTGCTGAGCCACCTGCTGCTCCCTCAGCTGCAGGTCCGCCTGCTGCTGCTGCACCTGGTGGTGTTGCTGAGCCACCTGCTGCTCCCTCACCTGCAGGTCCGCCTGCTGCTGCTGCACCTGTTGCTGCTGCTGAGCCACCTGCTGCTCCCTCAGGTGCATGTCTGCCTGCTGCTGCTGCAGCTGGTGTTGCTGCTCAGCCAACTGCTGCTCCCTCAGGTGCATGTCTGCCTGCTGCTGCTGCAGCTGCTGTTGCTGTTCAGCCACCTGCTGCTCCTTACGTTGAAGTTCATCCTGCTGCAGGTCCTGCAGCTGTTGCTGTAGATGTTGCAAGCGGCGGGTGTCAGTAGCTTGCTGCTCCCTCTGCTGCAGTTCAGGCTGCAGCTGGTGCAACTGAGCCTCATAAGCACGAGCATCAGCCTGTGCCTGGGCCTCAGCCTCATAAGCACCAGCATCAGCCTCATAAGCACCAGCCTCATCAGCACCAGCCTCATCAGCCTCATAAGCACCAGCATCAGCCTGTGCCTGGGTCTCAGCCTCAGCAGCACCAGCCTGGGCCTTGGCTTCAGCCTCAGCAGCCCTGCGCTGTGCCACAACCTCCCTCGCTTTTTGCGCACCGGCACATCTAGCCATCACCCCCCTTTTCTTGGTAACCATGGCGTTTACAGGCCTGCACAACGGCAAACACTTCTCACAGCTCAGTGTCTGCATCTTTTTCACTAATTCTTGCCGTTCGTGGTTGCTCAGAAGCCACAAGCACCAGTAATCAGGAACTCTTGTGCAACCTAAAAATGGCTGCAACATGTGGACTGAACCTGTTTTCAGCAACAATCCACAATCGCGGTCACGCTCCCAACCCGCAATGCCATCGACCTGCAGAGGCGCCGTTTGATGACAAAAGGTGACACTTTGGAGCGGGGGGCAAGGAAGCAGGCCGGGAAGCAGCAGGTGAGCTTGGGAGAGGGTCTCGATTCGTGCTAGGACGTTGCAGCACTGATGCGTGCTAACCTGAAAAGTTGGCATGTCCAGTCAGGATGCGCCATTCACGCCGCTCTGGGTCCAGGCTGCCTAATGCCGTCGCTAAATGTGTCTGCGACGCTCCAGAACACGTCGCGTGTTGAGGCCAGCCACCCGGCAAAACGCTGGGGCTGTCTGCACTCTATTCGGGCCATCAGCAACTCATCGCACAAATCGGCGGCCTCATCCGTGCAGAAATGAGTTAGAAAGTTATCTCTTGAGCCATGGGGGTGCAGCCAATGGCGGGGGTGACCATACCCGTTTTGCTACCCTGGGACTGCTTCTCACTGGCTACTTCTGCCGGCATAGTGTCGCTGGGTGCATTGCCGTGTCGCGACCAGAACGACAGCCAAAAGGGACTCGTATCGCGACCAAACGGTCAACTTTAACCATCGGTTTAACATTAACCTTTAACCAGTCCGGTCGCGCTCTAACTGGGACACCCCTGCAGCCAATGCTGCCGCTGCCGCTGAAGCTAGCTGCCCCATAGGCCAGGGCCAGGATGCGGTCCGGCCACCGCTTCTGTGCCTGCTTCTTGACCTGCATCCACACATGGTACAGCACACAGTGGCACACATGTGTAAGGTCGGGTATACCAGCAGCAACAGGAGCAACAGCAGCTGGCCAGGTGAGCTGCCTAGCTCGTGGCTAGCTGCTACTGGGCCTTACCTTGGCCCAGAACGAAGCCACCACGCGCATCTTGCCACAGTACAGCCTGAACTTGGCGTTGGCCCAGCGCTTCTTTGAGACCTCGGCCCACATGGCGTCGTACGTCGCCAGGACTGTGTTGGCGAACCGCCGGTACGAGGCCAGCGAGCTGGGCTTGCTGCTGACCCTCGACAGGGCTGTGAGCTGCGGCTTCACCTTGGCCAGCCACGTCTTGGTCGCCTGGGCCTGCCGCGTAATGCCGCTGTCCCGGTAGTACTGACCGGCTGTAAGCTTCCAGTGCCGCACGGACACCACTGTGCCGGCAGCGCTGCGCTCCTCGTGCGCTACAGTGGCCATATTGGTTTTGCCAGGGTCCACGCCAAGCCACTCCGCGTGAAGATGGGCCAGTGGGTTGACTGCGTCCACGCCCCTGCCCATCCGCGGCAGCTCTGCGGGTGGAGCTGCAGGCTTGGGCCGCAGGAACATCACGCTGATGGCGACTCCATCGGTGTGCACGATTTGCGCGAAGTTGTATTGTCGCATTGTCCTGGCAATTGTTGCATTGTCCTGGCAATTGTCCTGGCATCCCCTGGCAACCAGGAACAAATGCAGCACAAAGGGAAGCAAGGCAACAGACTGGATACCAGGGGTAGGTTTTCTGTTAGTTGGGGACACCTAACTTTTCCCCTGTTTTGTTTGTCTAACCTGACCTCTAGCACTCCTAGGATCACACCTAGATTAGGGAGACAAACCGTTCTCTCTCACCGGATCAGTTGTGCTGCGAACTTGCTGTTTGCCAGTCTAGACGCTATGCTGTCTTTGCGCGTTGGGCTCGGCCATCAGCCCAGCGCACCGCGGGCCACCTGCATGGCTGATGCGCGAGCGATTGCAACTAATGCGCGAGCGATTCTACACCGTCGTTATCGCCCCGCAGCAACACCTCTGGGGCGGACGCACCTGTAGGGTTCTTCAATTGACGCAGCGTCCCTTGCCGCACTAGCTTCTCTCTGGTGCACTCGCGTGTCCAGATGCCAATCTGCAGCAGTCCTGGCAGCGATAACGAGACGGCTGATGTCCCTGGCGTGGGCCTTCCAGGAGCTACCAACTACTATGCACCAGCTGCTGTCAAGAGGTATAATGTGGGTTCACATGGAGAAGGAGGAGGAGGAGGAGGAGGAGGAGGAGGAGGCGGAGGGATTGAATCACAAGTGGGTGAACAACGTGTTGGGGGCCGTCTCTTGCCTTGGTATTGCTGTCACTGGCATGTTTGCATGAATCTGGGTTTAGCATGACTCGTGAGGGCAGAGGAGATGTGCGTTGTGTAGGCATGATATGAGTGACTTGGCAGCCCCCTCGTCCCTCACTAGGGCCTCTAGGGACCACTAGGGACCACTAGCGACCACTAGCGGGACCATTGAGACTGGTGTTATGGGGCTGAGTGAGTGGAGTGTTCCCGTGCACATAGCACATGGCATGGTCGCCTACCCCCTACACCAATGCCTGACCCCTGTGACAGGTGGCACTCACATGGGGGCACACATTACTGTGCCACAGCAGTTTGTTCTGCTGCTGGGCCTATCTTGGCTTGTCTCACACCCGCTTGTAGCCCAGCTCAGGGTACTCCTTGCCCTTGGCTGGTAGAGCTGCCTGGTCTGGCCACCAGCACAGCTCTAGTGGGCGCAACCTGCTCTCCCCAATGCGCTGCATGTTCAGCGCTGCATTGCAGGCCCTGTCCAGCCACCTGCCTGGCTGTGGTGCTGGCTTAGCTTGGGCGCCCTTCCCCTTTTTTGCCCGGGGTGGGCTGGGTTGGCTCTGCTGCCTGCTCAGCCTTGGTGTGCTTGCTGCGCTTGGCTGGCAGGGGATTTCTGGGCCCAGGCTCCAAGGTTGCTAGCTGTGTGGCTGCCTGGCTGCTGCATGGGGGCTGTGGGGGCTTGCGTGATGCCACTACCGGGCACCACAATATGCTTCCGGTCGCAGGCCTGGTGGGCTGCTCAAGGTCCAGCTGCTCCTCACAGGGCTGCTCAACATTCACTTGGGGTCCAGGTACACCTCCCAGACTGCATCCCAGGTGGCCAGGGTGACAGTGATGTGCTCCAGGGAGGTTGGCCTCCAGGGAGGTGCCGGCTGAGCTGGCTGCTGCCAGGTGCTGGAGGTGGGTCTGGATTGGTGCTAGCCACTGCTCGGTGCTGCGGCGGGCGTTGTTCAGGCCACTGGCCCTTGGTCAGCTTCCACCTGGCCACCTGGTGTGCTACCAGCTAGCCTGACTCCTGGTCACCCCTGAGGCTGCACCGACTGCCTGGGTGACGCTTGGGTCGATGCCCACCCCAATCTGTGTGGCTGGACTCACGCTTCTCAGTTATGGCCTTGCCGATTTGAGGGAGTCCCAGTACATGGGCCGCTACTGCTGCTGCACCTGGGGCTGCCGTTGGGCGGCTGTTGCTGCCGGAAGGGCCTGTTGTTGCGGGTGGTGCGGGAGAAGGGGGGAGGGGGGGTGTAGTGCACACACACACTGACACCGTCTGTCTCCAGCGTCCTCTCAAACTCGAAGCACTGGTTGGTTGTCTTGCCTGTGCTGAACCACCTGGCCTAGTGCTGGCTCATGCTAGCTTTCTTGTAACTAGCAACTCTCATGGCAAGACAACTCCTTGGTCAGACCTAACTGGGTGCACACCCGTGGAGTAGTAGTTCAAGGCTTGTGGATGGGTGCTAATGGTGGCAGGCTAGGCACCAGGCAATGTCCTTGTCAAAATGTGCAGGATGCGTGTAGCAGCCTTGCTTGTCGGCCCTGGACATGTCGACCCCTTTGATGGTAGCCTTTTGATGGTAGCCCAGGCAGTATGCGTGTCAACAAATGCAGGATGGAGGCAAAGTCAAGCGTGTGCCAGCCAATTGGGACGGTGAGGGGAAGCCCCTGAAGGTGGGATGGCAATCGCATGTGGGACACGCAGCTGGCAGCACGTCTTAACCAGTTTCAGGCAATGGCACAGCATCCAAGCAGCAGGCTGTTTTGCCTGAATGTTGCAGGTTGGTGACGTCGTGGAGGGTGTAGTCAAGTCGATAAAGCCCTACGGCGCCTTCGTCGACCTGGTGGCTTCGATGGTCTATTGTTTTTGGACCAGATCTCCAAAGTGCCTGTCAAGAGTGTGAAGAGCATACTGAAAAAGGGGGACAAGCTAAAGGTCAGTGGTGGATGCCCTGTGTGCTGGAGCAAAGCTGATTGCATTGAGCCAGCCTCAACTGCAATCTCAGCTGCAGACTTGCAGGAGGGCTGTGGGAGCTGGGGCCAAGTGCAGGTTTTCACCTAGCTACTACATTCACATGGTATGAGTGTGGGTGTGAGTGTGGGTGTGCACAGGTCATGATTCTCAAATATGATCAGGACAAAGGCCGTGTCACCCTGTCAACGAAGAAGCTAGAGGCCACCGCTGGGGACATGCTCAGAGATCCTCGACTGGTGTTTGACAAGGCTGAGGAAACTGCAGAGGCTTTCAAGTCAGGGGCAGCAAGACCTAGGCAGGTATGGAAGGCGTGCCTGGTGACTGGGCAGCGCTTGAGTTCACCTTAGACATAGACATACACATGGAAGACGTTCCTGGTGAGTTGGCAGCACCATGACACACTCATGTTGAGACATCAGTGCACAAAACATGTCGAGGTGTCCACCTGCAAGTAAGGAGTGAGGTCTGGAACCTGGCAGTGAAGGGGTCATGAAGTGAATGTGTAGGGGTCATAGGCATGGTATGTGGCAGTGTGTGCACTCCTTCCCCTATGAATAGGCCAGGGCTTGTGGATGGGTGTTCATGGTGGCTATGTAGCACCACTTGGCCTTGCTTGGAACAACATCATCACAAACGCATGTCAAGACATGCAAGCAATGCATGTCAAGGTGTTGACCTGAGGGGAATGGGTGCACCCTTGACAGCTACATCCCCATCCCCTGTGGCACTTGCTTGCAGACATACTGCTTGCTTGGATCAGCTGAGCCTTAAACATTTAGATTGCATGTTGATCAAGGCATGATTGCATAAGGTGGTGCATATTGATAATAGCCCTGAGATGCCTGGGATGCAATCGCATGCGGGACACGCAGCGAACAGCACGTCTTCACCAGTTTCAGGCAATGGCACAGCATCCAAGCAGCAGGCTAGAGCTGGCTTGCCTGAATGCTGCAGGTTGGTGACGTCGTGGAGGGTGTCGTCCAGTCCGTCGAGCCCCATGGGGCCATTGTCGACCTGGCTGGCATCACTGGTGCATTGCATGTGAGCCAGATCTCCCATACTCGCATTGAGAGTGCGGAGAGCATACTGAAGGAAGGGGACAAGTTAAAGGTCAGTGGTGGATGCCCTGTGTGCTGGAGCAAAGCTGAATGCACTGAGCCAGCCTCAACTGCAATCTCAGCTGCAGACTTGCAGGAGGGCTGTGGGAGTTGGGTCCAAGTGCAGGTGTTTCACCTAGCCACTACATTCACATGGTGTGGGTGTGGGTGTGAGTGTGTGTGCACAGGTCATGATCCTCAACTATGATCAAGACAAAGGCCGCATCACCCTGTCAACGAAGAAGCTAGAGACCACCCCTGGGGACATGCTCAGAGATCCTCGACTGGTGTTTGACAAGGCTGAGGAAATGGCAAAGGCTTTCAAGTCCCAAATCTCAGCAACGACGACTAAAGCAAACACTGAAGACGTACCTGGTGACTTTTTGTTCTAGTGGTATGCAGCGGCATCAGTGATAGAACTGCGCCTGCCGTCGAGCCAGAAGTACAATCACATTTCAGCCCGCCAGGCTTGCTCCGCGAGCCTTGTATTGGTGCAGGCGGTGTCGGAGTTCAGGCGGTGTCGGAGGACCGTCGCTTGGCAAGTAACTGAGCGAAGAATGTGCGATTTTCTCTAGCCAGTCTCACAGAACAAGGGACCCCCTTCCACAAACTGGCATGTTGTGAGCTGACCACAGTGAATATATAGATTATGGCTCTGTAACTTTGTTCCTTACTCAACGTTACAGCTGTTGGAGAAGAAAGCACGGCATTTCATTGTGTAGGCCTGTTGCAAATGACTTTGGCGCGACCAGTTTTGGCCTTGCAGAGATGACTAGCCCACTCTGAAGGCCTGAAGCATGCGCCCTTGCACCACTCGCACCCTCAGCCCCTCCCAGACCCAACATGGCCCGCACACCTCCCAGCCTCAGCCTCGCCCTCCATCCCCCCTCCCACCCCTCACTGCCCTTCAACCCCCCGCACGTCCTTCCCACCCCCTCCCACTCCTACATGGGGCGGGGCGGGGCGGGGCGGGGCGGGGCGGGGCGGGGCGGGGCGGGGCGGGGCGGGGCGGGGCGGGGCGGGGCGGGGCGGGGCGGGGCGGGGCGGGGCGGGGCGGGGCGGGGCGGGGCGGGGCGGGGCGGGGCGGGGCGGGGCGGGGCGGGGCGGGGCGGGGCGGGGCGGGGCGGGGCGGGGCGGGGCGGGGCGGGGCGGGGCGGGGCGGGGCGGGGCGGGGCGGGGCGGGGCGGGGCGGGGCGGGGCGGGGCGGGGCGGGGCGGGGCGGGGCGGGGCGGGGCGGGGCGGGGCGGGGCGGGGCGGGGCGGGGCGGGGCGGGGCGGGGCGGGGCGGGGCGGGGCGGGGCGGGGCGGGGCGGGGCGGGGCGGGGCGGGGCGGGGCGGGGCGGGGCGGGGCGGGGCGGGGCGGGGCGGGGCGGGGCGGGGCGGGGCGGGGCGGGGCGGGGCGGGGCGGGGCGGGGCGGGGCGGGGCGGGGCGGGGCGGGGCGGGGCGGGGCGGGGCGGGGCGGGGCGGGGCGGGGCGGGGCGGGGCGGGGCGGGGCGGGGCGGGGCGGGGCGGGGCGGGGCGGGGCGGGGCGGGGCGGGGCGGGGCGGGGCGGGGCGGGGCGGGGCGGGGCGGGGCGGGGCGGGGCGGGGCGGGGCGGGGCGGGGCGGGGCGGGGCGGGGCGGGGCGGGGCGGGGCGGGGCGGGGCGGGGCGGGGCGGGGCGGGGCGGGGCGGGGCGGGGCGGGGCGGGGCGGGGCGGGGCGGGGCGGGGCGGGGCGGGGCGGGGCGGGGCGGGGCGGGGCGGGGCGGGGCGGGGCGGGGCGGGGCGGGGCGGGGCGGGGCGGGGCGGGGCGGGGCGGGGCGGGGCGGGGCGGGGCGGGGCGGGGCGGGGCGGGGCGGGGCGGGGCGGGGCGGGGCGGGGCGGGGCGGGGCGGGGCGGGGCGGGGCGGGGCGGGGCGGGGCGGGGCGGGGCGGGGCGGGGCGGGGCGGGGCGGGGCGGGGCGGGGCGGGGCGGGGCGGGGCGGGGCGGGGCGGGGCGGGGCGGGGCGGGGCGGGGCGGGGCGGGGCGGGGCGGGGCGGGGCGGGGCGGGGCGGGGCGGGGCGGGGCGGGGCGGGGCGGGGCGGGGCGGGGCGGGGCGGGGCGGGGCGGGGCGGGGCGGGGCGGGGCGGGGCGGGGCGGGGCGGGGCGGGGCGGGGCGGGGCGGGGCGGGGCGGGGCGGGGCGGGGCGGGGCGGGGCGGGGCGGGGCGGGGCGGGGCGGGGCGGGGCGGGGCGGGGCGGGGCGGGGCGGGGCGGGGCGGGGCGGGGCGGGGCGGGGCGGGGCGGGGCGGGGCGGGGCGGGGCGGGGCGGGGCGGGGCGGGGCGGGGCGGGGCGGGGCGGGGCGGGGCGGGGCGGGGCGGGGCGGGGCGGGGCGGGGCGGGGCGGGGCGGGGCGGGGCGGGGCGGGGCGGGGCGGGGCGGGGCGGGGCGGGGCGGGGCGGGGCGGGGCGGGGCGGGGCGGGGCGGGGCGGGGCGGGGCGGGGCGGGGCGGGGCGGGGCGGGGCGGGGCGGGGCGGGGCGGGGCGGGGCGGGGCGGGGCGGGGCGGGGGCGGGGATGGCGTGTAGAGATGGGGAGGAGGTGGTGGCAGTTTAATGGCTGTAGCAGCATGGCAAGGTGCTCGATATTAGAGTGACAGCTGGTACAGCAGGGACAGCAGCTAATATAGCAATAGGAACAGTGACGGATGCAGCTGCAGGAGCAGCAGGGGTGAAGTATCGCTCCAGCCTTGTGTCTTTTCGTGCGTGTGTGCAGTGGCGCTGTTACATCGGTATGGCTTGCCATGTGAATCGTTTTGACTGCGGCGACTGTTCCTCACTGTGTGCAGGTGCTCGGCGAGCCCCGCATGAGCAAAGCAGGATTTAAATGTGATGATCTGAGCCGCCATAGCATTCAGCACCCTGTACAGTAATGTATGATACATGTTGCACCGCATAGCTGACGGAGTCCTCTATCCAGGGATGGGCGAAGCATAAATAGAAACCACGTGGCTGAGACGCTGCGTCGTTTCAATCACCAAGGGTCGGTTTCCTGTCATTTTCTGTTAGTTGGGGCCAGTGATGGGTAATACAAGATACGTGTATCGATACCGATACGTATTTTTGTATAATACAAGAATACACGTATCGTATTAAAAAATACAAGTGCCGGCCGGCAAGTTGCGTCGATGCCTTAGAAGCAGCTTCTGACTGCTGCCACAACTAGAGTCCGCGCTAAATCAATGCCGCGCGGGGCTAAAGCCATCGGCCTGCTCCCGGAGCAGCCGGTCGCATGTGCCGGCTTTACATGCAAGAACATCAAAGTTGGGAGGCCCTGACTTTCCGACGTCGCCGTCCTGCCCAGACATCAAGGACAGGCTGCGGGACTGGCTGCGCTGCTCCTAGCTGCTCCTTTCCCGCGTGACATGTTGCCTCTGTATCGCTGTATTGTATCGATACAAAAAATACACGTTTTTTCTTGTATTTTCTTGTATTTCCTGTATCGATACATGTATTACCCATCACTGGTTGGGGCCCGCTGAGATAGGATCTGCATTTTGAGTATTGCGTGGCTCCAGAAGGTACGTGGGAAGCTTTTGCATGTTAAGTGAACCCACTACTACTACGAGGAGGTAGTAGTAGTGGAAGGTTTGCATGTACTAGCATAAGTAGGCAGTGGAGGAATGGTTTAAGATCAACCCGACCCACACTACACGCCAGACGATAAACATTACCTGCACGTCTAGCCTGATGGGCAATGCTACTTGCTGCTCGTTCAGCCTCAAAGGCATCGACTGGCAACGCAGCACTGATAACAATGGTTAACCAGTCACTGTACAGCTTTCACTTGCCCACATTCACAGCAGCGGGTGAAAATGCCCTTCTACTCGCCAGTCGCTTTATGAAACGGTGCTAGGTGCATTAGCATGCCTCCAGTCTGCTGGATGCTTTCACCATGTGCAACGACACATGCGCAGGCATGTAGTGGCTAGGGTCTACCTTCCCTTGGTTTGCTGCCTGTGCTCGGGTGTTCCCAACTGTCAGAAAATGACAGGAAACCGACCCCTGGTAGTGGGACGGCTGTAACTCTGCACTCACTGCGCCAAATATTATGCTAGATGATTCATAGTGGAGCAAACCTAGCCAGCTACCTGTCACCCATCCAGAATAATTATGCACTCAGTAGGCCGTGCACAGCAAAGAGTCAAAGTTAGTGATTCAAATTTGAGCCGTTGTGGGCCATGCAGTCATCGCTACGACCGCCCGCGTCGCTTAGGCTGCTCTACGTGTGCATGCGCGTCGTCAGTAGCAGTCGGATCGGAAAGCGGTTGCGGGCATGTGGCACGGAGGCAGTTGGCAAGTGCGGTTGGGAGAGGTGGCCACTACAACCTTTGCCTAACTATGTCTCGTGCGTCACCGCTTGCGCTTGGCAGCTGTCTGGGGCTGCCCCAACCCGTGCGTGGGAATGAAGTTGGCTGTCAACGCGGTGGGTCAGGAGCCGGGCAGGGCTGCTGGGCTGTAGTGCCTGACGGGATGCCATAGCCACCCTCAGCACACCGCTGCAGCACCTCTGGTGACACCCGGTGCCGCATCAGGATGTTCATTAGCTGCCGCTGATGCCGGGTGACGCCTGCGCTCCTCAGCCAGCTGCTCCAATGTCTCATTCTCACCCAGCAGCCTGGAGCTGCTCAGTATCTGCCCGCACTTGCTGCAAATGTGCCTCTGCATCACTGAGCTGCTGGTGGAGCCGCTCAACCTGTGCCCTCACTTCCATGGCCTCCTCCTGTGCCTTGTTCTTTTGAGCTTTCAAGCCACCAGGGCTGCACTTAAACCCTGCTTTGGGAGAGGCATTTAGCTCTTGCAGGTGTTGACGCTTCTTCTTGCTGAGCCTCTTACCCTTCATGGTGGTGCCTAGGGCTTGGAGGGGTTGGGAGGGGGTGGGCTGGGAGGGGTGTGCTGGGAGGGGTGGGTTGGGAGGGGGTGGGTTGGGAGGGGGTGTGCAGGGAGGGGTGTGCTGGGAGGGGGTGGGCTGGGAGGGGTGGGCTGGGAGGGGTTGGGCTGGGAAGGGGTGGGCTGGGAGGGGTGTGTTGGGAGGGGTGGAGCTGGGAGGGGTTGGGCAGGCTTGATGAGCTGGGCCCCTGCAATGATGGGTGGAGGGGGGGCGGGCATGGTGGGTCGTTGCATGCAATGGCCTTGAATCTGACTGGAGAACATGATGTCACTTTCAACTTGTTACATTGATTGTTGCATGGGCTGTTTAATGTGCGATTTGTTTCAATAGATGCGCCAATGGGTCAAGAACAAACATTTTGTGGCCATTTTCCTGTGGGTGCAACGGGTGCAACACAGTGGAGGACACAGTGGAGGAGGGGGGGTGTAAGCCGGGTGATACCTTAGTGTGCGCCGACCCAATAGGTGTATTCGGCGGAAGCGAGCGCAAAACAATGTTTCAATCACCCCGTCTAGGTGCCCTGCACGCCTGGCAGACATCGCGTTGGGTGTCAGCCGGACATTCCATTTGTGCACAACCAGCTCACTACGCAAGGTAGATGGGGTCTCAGCGATGTGGCTCACCGTGCCAAGGAGACCCGTCTCGCCGATGTGATTTGTTCGCGGGCACATGTGTCAGTACGCGAGCAAAGACTCCAATGGCTAGCGCTGATGGTCAGATTACGCGGGCTAAACCGCCAATGCCAATGTGACAAACGCTATTCGCTTTCGCCGAATACACCATTTGTGTCGGCGCACACTAAGGTATCACCGGCTTACACCCCCCCCTCATCATCTCTGCCCCCCACTGTGTTGCACCCGCTGCACCCATAGAAAAAGCGAGACGTAATGTTTGTTCCTGACTCATTGCTGCATCTCTTGAAATAAATCGCACATTAAATAGCCCAGGCCTCAATCCGTTTGACACTTTCAAAGTTACATCATGTTCACTAGGCACATTTAAACCATGGTATGCATCGACCCACCAAGCCCGCCACCCCTCCACCCATCATTGCAGGAGCCCACCTCATTGAGCCTGCCCACCCCCTCCCAGCCCTTTCCCTCGTCCCCTCCCCAAGTCCACCCCCTCTTAGCCCACCCCTCCCAGCCCACCCCTCCCTGAGCACCACTGTGGCGTGGCAGTTGAGCTATGAAACATTGCAAGCAGGTGGATGGCATGTAGGGGAGTATAACTCTCGAAGGAGACGAGTCCATATTCGGTCATGGTATGGAGTCGTGCGACTGACAGCGTGGCCTTGGTCCTGAGATCGGCCAAGGGAGTTGGGGGTCACAGACCAAAGTGAGCTTTTGCCTCATCTGAGTACGAGCGTTTGTAACACTGTCGTAGATGAGCTTAACCTAGTAAGTAGCATGTTGTAAGTCCAAATGGTCGAGCTGTGGCATTGCCCTCCAGGTATGGGGGGGAGGTGGGCTCATTGCCACATCCTCGCTACCGCTTTCCGATCCGACTGCTGCCGCCGACGCGCATGCTCATGTAGAGCAGCCTACGCGACGCGGGCGGTTGAAGCGACGACTGCATGCTCCGCAATGGCTCAAATTTGAATCACCAACTTTGATGCTTTGTTGTGCACGGCCTACTGACTGCATAACTATTGTGGATGGGGAAAAGGTAGCTGGCCGGGCTGGCTACATTGTGAGCCAAGTAGCATAATATTTGGCGTAGTGAGTGCAGAGTTACAGCCGTCCTACTACCAGGGGTCGGTTTCCTGTCATTTTTTGAATGTTGGGGCCGCAGTGTAATCCGAACTGTTTGCATGCAGCAAGCATCCGGTACCAATACCTGATTAATTACCCCAACCCGCATGCGAAGGCCGGGCAACCTATGTTGGCATGAAACACATGCTTTGATGTAAGCAACAGCTTCAGCATTGCGCGGTGCACACATGCTATTGTGCCACAGGCTGCTGGGCTTGGGCCTTGGGGGCTCGCTCTCGCAGCTTCTTGAAGCCCAGTGCTGGGTACTCCTTGCCCTGGGTAGGAAGCCTTGCTCGGTGTTCCCACCTGCACAGCTCCAGTGGGCGCCACTTGCTCTCCCCTGCCCGCTGGAGGTTGAGAGCTGCGTTGCAGTCCCTGTCCACCCATTTGCCAAGGTTCCCAGGGGTGGCCTGGGCCAGCCAAGGGCACCACATGAGCCCCGCACTGGCGCCTCAAACCGCTTGCTCCATGCTGACCGCAACAAGCGGTCCTGCACAAATGGCTTGGGCTTCTAGCCTTCAAGCCTGGTGGGCTTGCTGCTGTCCAGCTCCTCTTCACAGGGCTGGGGGCTGTTGAAGATTGAGCTGACCCTGCTGGTGCGGAACTCATCCACTGTTACCACCTTGCCTGGCACCCTGTCGGTTGGCTTGCCGTTGTTAAGCCTCTCCACCACCTTGCGGCAGGCCTGCAGCACGGCCTTGGCCTCCCACCCACCCCGCGTGCCAATGCTGGCGTTGCCAAAGAATACCACCAGCTTGTGGCGAGACGGGGTCTATCCAGAAGAAGAAGAAGAAGACTACGCCGGTATTCACCGGCGTGCATTAAGGGAGGAGCTACCGCCTGGGGCGCGGCCTGCTCCCACCGTGGGGTCTATCCAACCCACTGTGTCAGGCTTATCCTTGCGCTTTGGTTTGGGGACCTAGGGATTGGGCTGTTTGGGTTCATCCGCGCCCTTGCGCTTCTTGCCCTTCATCCTGCTCTGTAGTAGATCCTGCTCTGTAGGGTAGCATTGTTGTGCACGGCTATGCACGGCTATTGCAGGAGATAATTTGCCGATACTATTGTTGTTGTGCTGCATATGCTATCGCCAATCTCTCCGCTTCTGTCATTGCGCTACTGCTGCACAGCCCCATTAGGCCACCACTATTACAAGCCTCACATGGCCTTGGGGGAGCATGGCGTGGTGTGGTGTGCCGCCTGCTTTGCAGATTGAGGGCGACATCCCGGACCAGAGCAAGAGCTGGGTGGAGCAGGGCAGCAGCGTCCCCCAGGTGGGGCCAGCTGCCAGTGACAGTGACAGGCACACATGCCAAACCCTCCCCCACCCACCACACACCCATACCCCTGTCGCACTCCCTTTCTACCCCCCACTCTGCCGCTGCCCACCTGCCGCTGCCCCCCCCCCCTCCAGAAATTGGCGAGTGTCCTGCCTGGCCCGTTGCTGCTGCCCGCCTGCCACTGCCCGCCCCCCTCCACGCTGGCGTGTGTGCTGCCTGGCCCGCTTCAGCTGTGTGAGGGGCTGCGCAAGGCTGCCCTGGACCCCCGAGTGTCAGGCCTGGCTATTGAGGTTGGGCCGCTGGGGGTGGGCTATGTCAGGCTGCAGGAAATCCGCAGGTGCGCCGGGAGACGGCACGTGGGGCCATACATTCAGCTGCTATCACCGGCAGGCGGCTTGACTATGCCGCACATGCTAGTGCCTTTGGTGCCTCCTGTAGCCTCTCTTCCCATGCTTCCTTTCTTCCAAGCCTGCACCAACATACACACATATGCTCATGGCTGCCATATGTCAGGGTTTCAGCAAGCTGCCATCTGCTACACACCATTAAAGCATCCAAGAGTTCTTGTGCCTGTTGTCATGCTGGATGTCATGCTGGATGTAAGCCTGTGGGTAGCCTCCCGCCTACATCCATGGGGCGCCCTGAACAGCTGCAAACCCAAAGTGCCTGTTGTGCTCCCCCTTTCACAACCACGCCGTGCAGCTGCAGCAGTTGTGCGAGCTCAGCTTTCTCTGAGCCTCCCATCTGCTGCTCAATGTACTGTCGCAGCATAGCCTGCTTGCGCTGCTCCACATCAGGGGCTGGCCCATCGAGCTGCAGCCCAGGGGCCCTGCAACCACCACCTTCGCTCAATGCCATGTCAGCAGTGCTGAGTAGACACGCCTGTTCGTGCAACAGCGCGTACCCGCTAGTGCTTGAGAATCCCCGCACTCCTGCCACTCCGACGCTTCAGTCCGCGTGTAAATCCGTGTAAACCTAACAAAATACAATGAAGCGCTAAACAAACATAAAACTAACAGGAAAACCAGGAAAAAACAGGAAAACCAGTACATCGAAGGCAATAAGCGCCACAGTTAGCGAAGCGAGTTAGGAAAATGCAGCGAAACAGACAGCGTAGACGTAATCGCAACGCCTCGGACAGTCAGGTTGACCGCCGCCAGCACAGGCTCAGCGGAACATGCAGGCCAACGGTGCAGCGCACTGGCCCCACAACCACAATAACTCATGGCACGCAAAAAAGTGTAGGCGGGCGCGGTCGTGCCGTCCGAAGTGGTGGAGGCGCGGCTCCACGACCAACTTGTGCTTTGGGTGGAGGCCTGCAGCAAGAGGGCGCTGCTCGCCAGCTTGCTGCTGGGCCTCATGGTGCGCGACTCCTTCACACGCGTCACTGTATTTGCGGATGGCCAGGAGCTCTTGGTCAGGTCCCACAAGGTCAGGTAAAATGGCTCGAAAAAATGTACCGTCACTTTTTGTCGCGTATACTGAACTCCAAGAGGTCAAACCGCGACGCCCCGCTGCGGCGTGCAGCTCCGCAGCTTGGCCTGCGAGGGACGGGCTAAAGTCAACATTGCCCCCCTCCGCGGTATCCTTGCACCAGTGATTCCTTGCACCCTGACGGTAGTGCGGTCACTAGTCGGTCGGTTGGCGTGCGTGATGGGGTGCCGGCATGCAAATCTGCAGTGCTGTTTTTGAGGTCGATTTGCTGCTTGTTGCTGCTACGTATTCGACTTGTTCTTGCGCCCTAGCGTTGGAGTATGCTCATAGCTCCCACGGGAAGCTATTGCAATGTATTTAAGCGACCCTGCGCAGGTTGGGAGGCTTTTGAAATTCCAGTGAGTTGAAACCTAATTTCTAGGCAGGAAGTGCATCAAACGCCGTGCTGACCTCCTGTAGAGATGCAAACGGTGTGGCCCGACTACTTCTGCAACTTTTGGTAGCGTATCCTTTAGGTTAGCACCCATAGATACACCCAGACCAACCTACCATGCTCATGTCTAAATTACCCCATCATCTCGCGCTCACCAGGCTGCGAAAGTACTAGAGGTCGTTCTGGTTCCTCCAAGCTACCACCAGCGTCCATCAGCGGCGCAAATGATGCAGACTGGCGGCTATAATTAGCGATGGGCCGACGCAGTCAGCGTAGTAAGAATAGGAAGGATAGGAAAGCATAGGACAGCAGAGGATAGCATAGGAAAGCATAGGAAGCTCTTGTCATTCATCAGCCCTCTCGATACGTCGTCGAAGGGAGAGACCAGAAACAACAGTTCCTTCGGACATGCTGCCTGCAGCTCGTGGTACATGCTTTGATGCGGTGGAGGAGTAGGGCCAGTGCAACGCTTAGGCATGTTGCGAGCGAGCTGCGAGCCACCCGGTTACCGAACATAACTGCCGGCCCTTGCGCTAGCGCTGTTGTAGACCGTACCTACTAGTACCCGCTTTGGAAAGAACGCCGCGGCCATCTACGGTAACCTTGCCACCTGGACACTTGTCGAGGTTGGTGGGCGCCCAGGCCGTGCAGGCCCTTTGATGCGGTAGGCATATCGGGAAGGCTCGCTGATCACGGCTGTGTAAGCGCGGCATCAAATGGCTCACGGTACATTTTGCCAAAGAGACCTTGTGGGACCTGACTCTTGGAGGAAATCCCTGCTGAGGACGCGGACATCCCGAACTCTGCGGAGCGCAACCTGTACCTGCAGCTCGGCCGCGGTGTGCCTTCTCCCGGATTGCACTCTCGGCCCAGCGCTGCTGTGGTGGCTGTGCTGGCCGCGTAGCCGACCCTCAGCGACGAGCTAGACGCAATACCTCGCTAACCGCACGACTCCAACACCGTCGATGGTGTGGGCCAGAAGCTGAAGGCTAGCATTGCCACTAGCCTCAACGAGCTGTTCAAGCGCAGAGTTGGGCAAGCGGTGGCTCTGGCTGGAGCCAGGGTCATCGCTGGCTCACACGAGCACCAGCGCCGCTTTGGGCTGCCCGTGGATGGCAGTCCAGCCTGGACTGAGCGTCAGCGCAGCTGGGTGGTGCGGAGTGTGTGGGAGAAGGTGGTGACCTGGCTAGAGGGTCAGGGTCAGGGCCAGGGTGGGGTGGTGCCTACTGTGGCCATGAGGTATGAGGGTTACTGTATCTATACTGTATCTTTACTGTATCTATACCTGCTGCCGCTGCTGCCGCTGCTGCCCCTGCCACCGCTGCTGCTGCCGCTGCTGCTGCCGCTGCTGCTGCCGCTGCTGCTGCCGCTGCTGCTGCCGCTGCTGCTGCCGCTGCTGCTGCCGCTGCTGCTGCCGCTGCTGCTGCCGCTGCTGCTGCCGCTGCTGCTGCCGCCGCTGCTGCCGCTGCTGCCGCTGCTGCCGCTGCTGCCGCTGCTGCCGCTGCTGCCGCTGCTGCCGCTGCTGCCGCTGCTGCCGCTGCTGCCGCTGCTGCCGCTGCTGCCGCTGCTGCCGCTGCTGCCGCTGCTGCCCCTGCTGCCCCTGCTGCCCCTGCTGCCGCTGCTGCAGGTGCTGTTGCTGCTGCCACTGCTGCCCCTGCTGCGACTACTGCCCCTGCTACCGCTGCTGCCACTGCTGCCGCTGCTGCCCCTGCTGCTGCTGCCCCTGCTGCTGCTGCCCCTGCTGCTGCCCCTGCTGCTTGCCCTGCTGCTACCGCCGCCGCCGCTGCTGCTGCTGCCCCTGCTGCTGCTTCCCCTGCTGCTAGCCTGGCTGCTTTTCGAGGCTAGACACCTGCCATCAGGTGCATTGGGGACATGAGGCTCCGTCGCGCTGAAGCAGAGGCTGAATATGTTTTACCGTATAGGCAGTGCGCAAGGTTGACGTGCACGCCACGGCCAAGCGCCGCATCCGCGTGGTGCAGCCCAGTCCCGCCCAGTGGACTGCGGCTGTCAGTTCAAAATGATGGACCAACCTGTGTCATGTTCATCTAGGGCCGGGGCTATACTCCGCGGGGGTTCGGGGTCTTGTTTGACTGAACTGTCGGTTGACGGGCCGGCCAGACCATTCAAAACGAAACATCGCGAGTAGACGCGCTGGCCTCCAAAATAGAGAACGACTTTCGATCGCGTGAGTCGCGCTCGCTATCCTCGATGTACGATGCGGTGTTGAAGTTAGGAGAGGTCGCACGCTGAATCGCAGGCCATTCCGAGCCCCCATTTTGTTATACTGTATCTCGGCGGGTTACACTAACTCTCGCGACTTACATTGGCAACATTGACGAGGCTCAACATCACCCCCCCAGCATCGCATGGCACCAGCTGGTCTTCCAGGCTGGAGCTACGTAAATAGCTATGGCATATCTGAATGAAAACACAAGATCACATAGGTTTCCCATAACTTGGGGTGGACCGGGACACTATGCTACAGATATCTGAGGTGTATGCGATATACAGGGTCATGTAGTTTCCATAATTTGGATCGTCCACAACAGCAGCAGTCCGCCCAGGGGCAGCAGCAGGCACATCCAGTCTAGGGTCTTCACCTTTGCCCAGGCTCACACAACGCCAACCACGCAGCCAGGGGGCCTACTGAGGCCATGGAGGGCGCTGGCCCCTCAAGCACAGTGCCCTTACTTCTGATCAGGCTCCGTCAAGTGCCAGTCCTCGTGCGCTAGGATGTCCAGCCTCCCTTGCCACTTCTGTGTTGGCGAGTAGTACGCCAGGTTGCTGATGTGGCTGGTGTAGATGCAAGCATACCGCTCCACCTGTAGCAGCATGGTGTGATGTGAGAGGGAGCAGCAACTACATATGTGAGCTGGATAGGGGCGGTGCCATGGTAGCATTGAAGCCGGAAGGCGGCTGCAGGCAAGTGCATGGGGTGGTGTGGGAGTGGACCTGCTCATCTACTACCCGGGCCATCACGCCCTCCTGCCCCAGGCCCCCTCTCTGTCACACCCGTTCGAGCTAACTTTTTCTCGCATGCGTGTTCCATGCCTGTTCCATGCATTCACTGTTCCATGACTTGCCTGGTGGGCAAACCGTGAGTTCTGGTAGCCGGTCTTCAGGATCTGACCCCAGATGGGGTGGTGTCGGTGGTGGAGGTGCTGGAGACAAGTCAGGCAGGGCAGCCGATCCCCTTCCTTGCAGGTCAGCAGGGCATGTGGTTACATACACGCATCTCTAGATGTTGACATGTCTAGAGCTCAACCAGTAAGCCCTTTTGTACCACCTGTGGGTAGGACGTGCAGCCATGGCCCTGCTGCCCTGACCCCGTTCCCAGGCTGAACCCCTTGCCCCAGCCCGCACTCCTGCCGCTGCCACAGGCCCAGCCTTCCCATTACCTCTCCCCTCCCCTCCCCTCCCTGGCCCTGCCCCTCACCCGCAACTGCTCGCTGTGCATTCGCTTCAGCGACGCCCGCCGCTCCTTCAGGCCTTGGAGCATGGCTGCGCTCTTGTCATATGCCTGGGCAGCACCGACAGGCTCTGCGGCTGTTGCTGCTGCAGCTGCTGGACATGACAGGCAAGCAACTCCATCAGCAACAACCAGCACTCCCATGTCCTCCATGCACCACTCGTATGTCCCACATCACACACGTGGCAAGCAGAGGCTAGGACATGCATTGAAAGGAGCTGCAGCCAGCCACATTGCATAGATGTGGTCAGTGGGCAGGGATTTGAGGGTTATGGTGATGCCCTTGGTGCATGAGGCAGCACGTGCAGGGCCCCAGGCAGGGCGGCCGCAACCTCTCCTAGTGGCGAGCATGGGGTAGAGATGCAAGGCAGATGATGAAGGGCAGCCAGGGGCCAGGGCAGGGTGGAGAGCAGAGGATGCGCAGCAAAGGCAAAGCAGGCTGTGGTCTATCCAGCCTGGCAACGCCCCAGCCCTCCCTCTGCCCAGCTGGGCAATGACACAACAACTGGTTTGGGTCCGACTGCATCCCACAAGTATAAGCAAGCCTTAGCAACCCTGTGCACCCTCACATCCCTGAACACCCTCACATCCCTGAGCGGCAGGACACAGCCGGCAAAGATTAGCAGCAAAGCCACGCAACAGGGAAAAAGGAGCTGAAGTTGATGTGACACAGCATGATCCGAGAATGAGGCAGGGACATGGGTGAGAGGGTGAGTGAGAGGGTGGGTGGGCAGGCAGGCGGGGTCCCGCTGACCTGCGAGTCCTGGTCCCCATTTGGCCCCTGCTGCTGCAGTGCCCACTCGAAGCGCTGGATCTGGTCCTCCAACTGTCCGCGCTGCTGGCGCAGCACACGCAACTCCTCTTGGATCATCTGGGCAAGGTGACAGCACCAGGGGGGGGCAGCAGCAGGCAGGGAGGGACAGTGGTCTGGGGCAGTGCATGGAAGTGGTGGGACAGAGGGGTGTCAGTCGAGGCTGGGCAGGGGAGGGAGGCGGGCCAGTAGGGTGGGGGCCGGGCATGAGCCAGGGCGCTTAGGGGTGGGAGGATCAGAGGGTGGGAGGTGCAGAGGGGTAGGTCCGGGGTGGAGAGGGAGGCAGGCCATCAAGGGTGTAGGTCAAGGGTCAAGGGTAGGCCTGCCCTGGAGGTCTGCTGTAGCCCACCTGCGTCTCCCCCTGCAGCTTCAGCTCCTGCAGCCCCACCAGCGGCAGCATGGACATGAACAGGTTAGTAGGGAGCGCGTGAAAGGAATGAAGGTCCAAGAGTGCAAGAGGACGGTGATGCGGATGGGTGTGAGGCTGTGGGGTGGTGCAGGTTGCTGGACAGGAAGGTCAACAGCAGTTAGGGCACAGTGCCAGCAGGAGGAAGGGCACAGCTAAGCAGGGGGCAGGCAGCCGGGCTGCCCAGGAGGGCAGGGGAGTGGCTGGGGAAGTAAAGAGCAGGAAGCAAGGGTGCTGTGGGGCAGGGGCTAGAGTGTGGGTGGGGTGCAGGTGACCCCCAGAAAGGCTGCACAGCAGGTGAGGCAGGGCGCCCGAGAGGACGCAGATTGAGAGTCAACAGGAGGGTGGGCGCAGACCTAAGATGGGCTCGTAGTGACAAAGGGTGACACAATTTCTGTACAACACTTTTTGTCACTTTGATTATTAAAAAACAATGATTTTCATATATGGGGCCTTGGGCTCAGTTTGGGGAGGTGGCTACACACTGCTGAGCATTGCCTACTGTCTACCATTGCCTGACATGCTGCTAGCATGCTTGCCTGCCAGCACGCTCACCTGCATGGGCCCCCATCCCCCTCGCTGCCTGACTTACCACCGCCAGCTCTGGGACCACCAGCATAGTGCGCCAGCCGATGGCCTTCTTCGCCTTCACTATGTCTCCATAGATGTGGTCCCCAGCATAGAGGACCTGACACCACCAACACCAAAGCAGCGAGCTGTGGCCAGCAAAGCAGCTACTGCCGTCGCTGGCAGCGGCAGCAGCGGCGGCGGTGGCGGCGGTGGTGGTGGTGGCGACAGTAGCAGCGGTGGTGAGTCCCCACCATGGTCATTTCTTGTATGCAGTCCAGGAAGGTGAGTCAGGCAGGTGTGATGGGGAGGGAGCTGGCAGGTGGCGAGGGTATGAGGCAGTCATGTGCATGGTGATGGTTTTCCAGTGCTGTGACTGTCAATCCTGGTATGGTTGCTTGGCCCTGCATCATTGCCCACTGTGCAGCTGCTGACCTGCTCTCCTGAAGTCACCCCCAGCATGCGGTGAAGGTCCCTGCGGCAGCAGCCAGCAACAGTCCACAACCTTGGCCCATGCCCCGCTCTTACCCCACTTGCCCTGCTGCCCCACTGCCCTGTCACGGCCTCACTACCCTGCTGCCCCTGCGCCTGCCCCACTACCCTGCTGCCCTGCTCCTGCCCCACTGCTCTGCTGCCCCTGACTGACTGACTCGTTCACAACCGACTTCAACCAGGTCAAGGCCACCACCTAGAGTCAAGTGGGCAGCCCCCTGCCCGGACTTGCCCCTACCTGTAGCATCCGCCCTGGAACACTCGAGGCCGGCTGGGCGACATGCCCCCGGGTGGCAGCTCCGGATGTGGCTGTGCTGGCTCTGACCGGTCCGCCTCATCCACTGGGATAATTGGGGCGCCGTTGTCAGTGTTGCTCAACAAGCCTGGGGCAATCAGCAGGCAGCCAGGCGACAGGGGGGTGCCAGGGCCAGCAGTTGCTGGGACTGAGGCAGCAGTGCAGCAGAGCAGCGGCCTACCCAAGCTGACCACCTCCCCTGCCCCTGCCCCTGCCCCTGCCCCTGCCCCTGCCCCTGCCCCTGCCCCTGCCCTTGCCCTTTCCCTGCTCCACTTAACCTTGTCCCTGCTCCACTTGCCCCTGCCCCTGTTCCACTTGCCCTTGCCCCATATGCTCCTGCTCCTTGGGCAGCAGGGGAGTGGAGCTTGGGAAAGGGGTCCAGCATTTGCCTATAGGCGGAGCAGTGGGCGCATGGAGGACCCCACCCTGCGTCCACTGCCCGGGCCCCTGGGCCTAGACATACCTGACTTGACGTCCACGTGAAAGAGCTGGCCTGAGCTGTTGAAGAAGCCGGGCTTGCCGCAGCCCACCACCACCACGTCAAAGAAGCGCAGCCAGTCAGTGCTCTTGTCGGCCCCCCTGCAGCCACCAGGGCCAGCCCGGCAGCCGGTCAGCCCTGCCGTGCCTTGCCCTGTGCCAGGCAGGGTCGGCCTGCTCCTCCACCTGCACCTGCACACAACCTACACCTGGCACCGGACGCAAGGAGTAATGCTGCTGGCGGTGACAGCAATGGTGACGGGCGTGCGGATGGGGCTGCAGTCAGCACCACAAGCAGCACAGTGATGTTGTCTATCTTCAGCGCGCCCCTCCCCTGCGTGGCTTGACAAAGAAAACCCGGTATGCCTAGGGCCAGCACTTGTCCAGGGTCCAAGCTCTCTGCCATGCAGGTGGGACTCTGGGTGAGACTTGTGAACAGCAGCAGCAGCAGCAGCAGCAGCAGCAGCAGCAGAAGCAGCAGCAGCCGTGCATGTGCTGCAGCCCCCTGCACCATGTGATGGTCCCGGGTTCAACTCCCCGCTGCCTGTATGTGGCCCCTCAATTAGCCCATGTGGCCCTCCCAGCTGCCTGCTGGGCTGCGGTTGCTGGCTGCTGGGCTGTCGCTGTCGGCTGGTCAGCCCTGAACCCACACTTTGTCATCCAGCACATAGTTCATGGCCACGTTGGTGTAGTCCCACAGGCTGTTGGTGGCCAGGAACAGGCGCCGCCCGCCCGCCCGCATGCTCACTAGCACTTCCTTCAACATGGGATCCTGCATTCACCACTCTCAACAACCTCAACCACCGCAACCAACTTTGCCACCACAGTCCACCCAACTACGCCTGACTCCATGCCTGCTATGCTTTCATGCTCCACTCGAAGCTGGGGTAGGGAGTACAGGAGGAGGAGGGTCACCAGATCATGTCTGCCATGCCCTTGCGCTTCACCTAGAGGGAGGATAGAGGGCATGGACGCAGAGGGGGCCCAGTGTGTGTCTTGCTGGCTGCTCACCCGCTGGCGTGAGGAAGGACCCAGGCTATCAGGCAATGGGTTGCAGTGGGAGTAGGGGTGGCGATTGGTGCTGGGTTGGGATTCCCAGTGCCTGTTGCAATCAACCAAGCAAACAGCTCATCCAGGCTCCACATCAATCCCAGCCCTGTACACCTCCCTGCCTCCCTGTGCCTCCCTGTGCCTCCCTGCCTCCCTGTGCCTCCCTGCCATGTACCCCTGTACACCTCCTCCTGGCACCAGCTTTACTGCAAGCCAGCCTCGAGCTCGCGCCCTTCCAGAGGCCCTGTCACTCGCCAGCTGGCTCTGTCCGAGCTGCTCTGCTAGTGTGCTCGCCGCATGACAAGCTCAGCAGCTGTAGGCCTCTCACCTTCCAGATGTACTTCTCGGGGTTCTGTGCCACTGCCTTCTTCAGCGACCCGTCACGGTGGCACATGTCCACTGCTGTTCGCAAGTCCTGACAGCACCGGGGGCACAGCCAGCAGGCAGCACCGGGGGTCAGGCCAGGGCTGGTGGGCAGCAGGGACACCTAGTACCTAGTGACCTATACCTAGTACCTAGAGGGGCACCTCGTCACCTGTGTTCCATTTCACATGCGCCCCTGAGCCCCTCAGCTCTGTGTAAGCCCCCCTAGCCACCTGCCTTGTACAGCTGGGCGTAGGTCTTGCTGGCCAGAGCGCTGCCATGCGCTGAGTCCTGCAGCCAGCAGAGGGCCCAGAGGCAAGACACACACATGGCTGGTGGGCAGGCGCTGCAGTCCGTGTCTGATGCACCGCCAGGGCCAGAGGGTGTTGGTGTGGGGCACGAGGCGTAAGGTGTGAGGCGGTGTGGTAGCTAGTAGTGTGGAAGCTGGTAGTGTGAGGGACACGGGGAGGGGCTGCAGGGGTGCTTGCCTTGAGCTCTATAAGCTGGCACCACAGGTAGGCCTCAGCCAGGGAGAACAGAGTGTCCACCAGCGAGTACTGGTCGCTGTCAAAGTTGAGGTCCTGCGGCGGCGGCAGCATACATACTGCCGGTGTGCACATGCACATGTCCACAGCCATACGTGTAATCAAGGGGTATCAGTGCCCAGCAGGCATATAAGGCTTAGCGGCTTAGCGGTGTTCACGCACACAAAACAACAGAATGTAGTCGGGCAGGTGCATGATTAAGGCCCCACCGCAGCACGTTCTGGCCAGGATGAAGTGTGGCTTCGTTTCTCCCAAACATGTCTAGTAGGCCCACAGGGATACCATCAGGCGGGCAGGCGAGCAGGCAGGCACTTGAGCACGCAAGCAGGCAGACCATGAGGCGGACAGGCGAGCAGGCAGGCAGGCATACCATCAGGCAGGGAGTCAAGCAAATGAGCAAGAAACAGACGGGTTCCTAAGCCTTTCCCATACCCGGGACCTTTTTATAACTTAGCATTTCCAACATGCAGCAATTCCGCATGGAGCATGTTCCAGCATGTTCCACCATGCATGGAGCAGGTTGGCATGTCCCAGGGCGCATGCTCAAGAGCAGGCACGAGACGAGCAGGGTGCGCCCCTTGCCTGGTAGTTGGAGTTGTAGATCGCGTTGCGCTCCTCTGCGCTGACCGGCCTGAAGCCATGGTAGCAGAGCTTGACATACCTGCGCAGGCAGTGCTAATGCCTCTTGATAGCGTGTGCCCTGCTGTGTCTGGCAGCCTGGCAGCGTGCCCTGCTGTGTGCTGTGTGGTGCGGGCAGCACCCTTGACAGCCCCCTTGACAGCCCCTCAGACAGCGCCCCCTGCAATGTGGCCAATGAGGGTGTGTCTGCTGGGCGAGTGTCCACCTGCCGTCCCACAGCACTGGCCCATCCCACTGGACCTCCTCATGTGTGTGAGTGTGACTGGGAAGAGGAAGGGCGGAAAGATGCTGAATACCATTTTGGCACGCTAGGTTGCTGTGTGGCCAGTGAGGGTTTGCTGGCAGGCTGCCTGCCTATGGCTAGGTATGCAGATGCCTGTGCCCAGCCCCATGCTGCAGGTGCCGCCCTGCCATGCCTTGCAGGGTGGGCTGCTGGCTGTCAGCTGCCTTCATGCATTGCATGAACAGCAAGCGGCTGCTGCCTGCTGGTGGTGCTGTGATTGCTGGTGTGATGTTGCTGCCAGTGAATGCTGATGTGACTGCTGCTAACAAGCACATTGCCTGAGCCCCACTTGTGGCGGTCGACCTTCAGGACGTTGCCGTGAGCCTGGAATGCAGGTGATGGGGGCAGGGAGGAGCAGGGATGGCTGGAATGGCGGAGATGAGGATGGCAAGGAGCTGGGTAGGGGCAGCAGCTGCAGGCGTGCACGGCCCTGTTTGTGTGTCTGCTCATGAAGCCAACACTGGTGGGGAATGGGCAGGCTGCAAGGTACGCCATGAGCACCCAACGGACACAACAGACCAGGGCGTCAAGAGCTGAAGCCTTGCCCTGACAGCATCGCCAGACTGCCGGCTTTCTTGCTTGCCTCCATGCCCCTGGTTGCCTTGCCTTGACGGCGCCAGTGGCAGGGTGTGGCGGCTACCTTGTCTAGGATGAGGCCCTTCATCATCCAGTCCCAGGAGAAGGTGAAGCTGCGCAGCACCTCTGGGTAGCCAAAGTGCCGCACCAGCTTGTTCACCTGCAGGCCGCAAGCATGTCAGGGGACGGTACGCGATCTGACTGGTCTGGTCTGGTCTGGTCTGGTCTGGTCTGGTCTGGTCTGGTCTGGTCTGGTCTGCCTGAGGAAGTCAGGGTGCAAGTAGTGCCAGGCAGTGGCACTGAGGGTTATGGCTAAGGTCAAGGCGCAGCAGGTGGAAGGCAGCAGCTGGCCTAGCCTGCCATGCGTACGCTGCTAGGTGTGCAGGCACAGGGTTGAAGAGGATGAGGGGCAGGCAGGGCAGCGCACCGTTTGGCTGTGGGCTAAGGCCTCAAAGGTGTCCGGCCGGTACTGAGCCAGGGTGTCTGCAGCAGCAGCAGCAGCGGCAGCAGAGATGCCCAAGTTTGGTCACCGCGGGCGAATCCCAGGGATCAGGGAGCTTGGGTTGGACAAGGCTTGTGCTGCCCCTGACGCTGTTCCTGCTGCTGCTGCTGCTCCCTGTGGGTCCTGCTCCTGCTGAGCTGGTGAATATTGACAAGCTGGTCAATGCAGACTCTCGGTCAATGATTTTGCAGGTTTGCTCACAGTCCATGTCAAAACCAAAGGCCTGCAGGTGGCAGGGCACAGGCAATGTCACAAAGTAGGGCCAGGTCGCTGGACAGTGGCCCCTGCTCTGGCCATTGGCCTGGACCCTGCTCTGCCCCTACCTTGATGCCTTCCATGTTCAGCGCTCTGTTGCAAAACACCTGGGATCATGTGTGCATGTGTCAGCATGGTGTGAGCAGGCAGCCAGCAGCCACAGCCGCAGTGCAGGCAATAACAGCCATGGCACCTTGCGCTCATACGGCACTGGCACCGGCAGTAGGTGCTCAGTCCACCTGCGCAGATCAGGGTGGAGAGAGGGAGGGGCGGGGAAGGGAAGGGTCAGGGTGAGGGCATGAGTCCGCAGCGAGTGTCGAGCACTGGACCCAGCCTGGCACGAGGCATGCAGTTGGTCAGTGTGATGCAAGCTATGTGCTCGCAGGTGCCAAGCGTAATGGTAGAGCTGTGCCACTCCAGCTGGCAAGAGGCCCCCCATCCCTTGTAATGCCATGTACGAAAGGAAGAGCTCTTACAGAGGGAACTCCCCAGGCTGAGGTGGTGGGGCACTGCCATAACCCTGCACACCACCAACAGCAGCAGCACCGCCACCATTATCCCCCCATGTCATGTCAATGGACAAGAAATGTGCACAGCTTTTTTGACTTGGGTAATGGCGTCGCAGCCGTGCTAGAGTACCTGGGCTTGCACTGGCGCCCCAACAAGGTGATGCAAGCCAGCAAAGCCATCTCCGTTTTCATGAGAGACTGTAGATGCTGCAAGCCTGCACGTGCCATTACATTCTTGCGCTGGGATCACTCTTACAAATGTAGCAGCGACCCCCCTGCCCCGTGCGCTCGCGCACCTGTGCTGAAACCTTCGGTGGGTGCGCACCAAACGCGAGCATAATGATTGCGTCGTGCGCATCTGCTTAGCTAGTGGCCAATGCAGGTTGTCAAATGCAGCCATGTGCGCGACGCAGGATGTGTGCTAGCTTTAGAAGGAGTGCAAGGCTGATGATGTTACTGCCAGATCTGCTTTGCTCTACGGTCATCATGGCAAGCCACATGTTCTTGACCCTCACTAGCACCCGACACATGCAGCTGTCACCTCGGGGTTGGAGTGATCCTCCACACCAATGTGCAATGGCAAACTGCTCTTCAGGCTAGAGGTGAAAAGTTTTCCAAGTCCACCTTCCGTAAAAGCCCCCTAATCTCGTATATTGGGGCACACTGTGTTGCACGCCGTCACATGTAAGATGGCTAGGAAATCAAAGCTTCCTATCCTTAGTGAACCTGATCAAATGATGTCAAACTGTAAGCTCCGCAGCAGTGCTGCTGCTTCTGATGCACCAGGCTTACACTTTTAATAGCTTGTCAGGATTCCTGCATACATTAGCAGAGTTGCATGTCACAGCAGGACGTAGCAAAGTATTTTGATGTTTTCCGCAAAGCAACTTTTTGCATGTACGCGACAAACGCGCCTGGCGACAACAAACGCGGTGTTGAGCGCCTACCCACGTCAGCCCACACTAAGCGAATGGAGACGGCATATGCATGCAATACTTCCCAGCCTTCTCCCTAAGCGTCGGAAAGCTGAGATGGACTCTGGGTAGCGGCCGCTTAGGGACGCTTGGTCCAGCGCCATGCAGCACCTCAGCATCCTGAGTTGCAAGCTGCCCACGGGAGAGAACGTGTATTGCGGAGTCACCCTTGAGCCCTACACACTGCTTAAACGCGGCGATCAGACAGTGACAGTGGACGACTTGCCGGAGGAGGGCACCCAGGATGCCTCGGCCGTTCACCAGCTGCGAATGCGTTGGTACAGAAGCACTGTACCCAGGGGGGGCGCGGTTTGCAGCGTGCATCCAGACCGTGAAGCCTCGATGCAGTGCATGGTATGCCTGCGACATCGGGTGGCCCAACACCTCAGCTACCATTGCTCGGTAGACTGCCTCAAGAGCCATTGGCACCTGCACAAGGACTACCACAAGCAGCAGCCCAACCCCAGCATTGGTGAGCAGGGCACAGCCTGGGCAAGTTTTATTGACACCCCTTTGTGCTGCTTCTGCAATTTACTCCTTCATCCTGTTTACATAGGTGAGAATGGTTATGATGGCATCAGCAAGGGCACCAGCACCAACGTCGATAGCTGGGTTGAGGTGCGTGGCAGCGGCTTGCGACGCATGTACGGACTTGCAGCGCGAATTGAGTTGCTGCCCTCGCCCAGCAGGTGGGCCGAGGAAAGACATACACGCCTTGCACCGACGATGTGGGATATGTGCTGAAATTTGAGATCAGCGTAGTGGACCGGCTGCATCCCTACGCCGACCACGCAGGCAGAACAGCCGTGGCAGTGACAGCCCGGGTCCGGCCTACTCCAAACCCACCAGCTCGCCAGCTAGTGCAGATGGTCCCCATGTCGTCACAGCACGCAGCAGGCCGCTTCACCATCCTGAGCTACAACCTGCTGGCAGACCTGTATGCCAAGGTACAGCCGCTACTCCCGCTACACTAGCAGTGCAGGTGGTGCCGGGTATGCTGCCCGCATCGCTGTACAATAACAAGTGAATTGTACACTGCAGGCTGACTTTGCCAGCACCTGCCCAGCCTGGTGCTTGCATTGGCACTACCGCAAGCGGAATCTGTTGCGAGAGCTGTTGGCCTATCGAGCAGACATCTTGTGCTTGCAAGAGGTCCAGAGCGATCACTACACGGAGTACTGGGCGCCTGAGTTGCAAAAGGTCGGCTACATTGCCATCTACAAGAAGAAGACCACTGAGATCTACACGGACAACAAGTACGCCATTGATGGATGTGCTACCTTCTTCCGCAAAGACCGCTTCCAGCTGGTTAAGAAGTACGAGGTACGCAGCTGCTTGATGTGCATATGGGTTGTGTGTTGTGCACATTGCTGCATGCCTGCCATATGATTCCTTCTCACCAGTATGCGCCTCCAAAGTGAGTTGTGGTGCTGTGGTTGTGCAGGTGGAGTTCAACAAGGCGGCCCTGTCCCTGGCAGAGTCCTTCACCAATTTGCAGCAGAAAAAGGCAGCTCTCAACAGGCTGTTGAAGGTGTGGGTCCAGCAGCAGCAGGGACTGACCAGGCAGCAGTGTGAGCTGCGGGGAGCCATGCTGACAGTATGCTGTGAAGCGCGCATCCACAATAGCTCAGTACACATCTTTAATTAGAAGGGGCGAGGTGGCCTGCGCCATGACAGGCTTGGGCAGGGAAGAAGGGAGTTGCAGGCATGCAGGCAGCTGGGCAGGAAACGCCGCTGGGCAGGCAGCTGGGGAGGTAGGCATGTGTGCAGGCAGACTGTGAAGCAGGCGGCTAGGTAGACAAATAATGACATGTCGGTGGGATGTTGGTCTGTTGTGCAGGACAACGTGGCGCTAATTGCAGTGTTGGAGGCGATTGAGCCAGGCCCATCAGAGTCGGGCAGCCGGCGCACCTTGATTTGCGTGGCCAATACCCACATCCATGCCAACCCAGAGCTCAACGACGTCAAGTTGTGGCAGGTTCACACCCTGTTGAAAGGGCTGGAGAAGATTGCAGCCAGGTCAGTGGCTGCCAATGTTGGTACGCTCTGATGCTGTGGCCACAGCGGGGGTTCAGCGCACAGGCAAAGGTGCCTGTGATAGAAGGACCACCAGAGTAGGGCTGGCAAGCTGCTGTTTGTTTCCCACAGACTCAGTTTCCTCTTGCCAAAGTCGTGTACCACGTTTCTCCAGGGAGTCAGTTGGCTCATGCGCGTGTTTGATGTATTCAAATCATACAGGGAAAGAGAAGACTTCGGGGGCCATTTTTGCGAGCGGGGCATTTCTGCTTGTGTCCATAACTGTATTGTATATAGACATGCATGCCTATCGGCAACCCCTATAGCCTTGTGATATGCAGACACCGCATGCATGGCAGGCATTGCATGCAGCATTCTCCACTGCGGCACACCTTTGGACCTGGCACCATGTGCTGCGCAGTGCTGACATCCCCATGCTGGTGGCTGGTGACTTCAACTCCTTGCCTGGCAGCCCAGCCCATACACTGCTGGTCAACGGGAAAGTGGATCCAGCAGCCGTGGTGGGTGCAGTGTCTGGTCTCGCCTGGCGGTGCAGAGCCGGCGACACAGGGTGGTGCTTGTGTGCCTATGCAGCATCCACAGTTGGTTGTTCCCAGCCGGAGCAACAGGCTGTATGGAACAGAGCTGCCAGCCTTCTGCCACAGCCTTGTGGCGTGGTATGGCAGGAGCATGCACGATAAGCAGCATCAGTGCCCTATCAGCATTTAGCGCGCACACTAAACCTGCAGTGCATGAGTCTTGCAGCTTGCAACTGTCACAGGCAGCTGGCCCAGTTGGTGGTGTCTCAGATGCCACTGCTTGCTGTCCATTGTGCTGCTTTGGCAAAGTGTGACAGGCACTGGTGTCTTGTTGCGGTGTTTGCGGCCAAGCTGTCAGTAGCCAGAGTTCAGTTTGCTGAGAGATGGTGATGTTGAGTGGGATGTCAGCAATAGAACACCCTGCATGCCCAGAGGAAGTAAGGGTGTGGTTTGCACTGTACTTGTGTTATGCAGCACAATATCGACCCCCTTGGCTTTCTCAAGGACCAGAAGCTGTCACACTCGGTGAGCATCGACGTTCCCTGCTCAGTCAGCACCAGCAGCACACAGCCTTGTCCTGTACATGGTCGACAAACAGCTTGGTGCATGTAGCAGCAGCATGTCTAGATGACTGCCAGAAACTGGCAAGGCCTGCATGGAGCCTGTCATGTCAGGGGCATCAGGGAAAGTTGTACCCTGGGTAGCTGAATTGCTGGGCTGCCCCTTACCCGGACATCTCCTCTAGCATTGCATCCCACCAGATTAAGACACCCTGTCACAGTATCTAATGCCCACACCACTTGCTCACATCAACCACCCTGCAACATGTGCTGTCCTACCAACGTCAGCTGCTGTGCTACTGCATGTCAGTGCAAGCCATGGCCGCTGCATGCCGAGGCAAGTGGCATGCATCAGTGAGGATGAGGCACTGCACGCCCGCCACTGCAGTGAGCTGTGTGAGCTTTGTAGGCTCACAGACTCACACTCCATGCTGTTGTGCCTGGGCTCCCTGCCCCTCTGCAGTTGCCACTCCTCAGCGCCTACGCTGCAATGTCAGACGCACATGGCGCAGCAGACGCACGGCTGCAGAAGCAGAAGCAGCGCGTGGACCCCAAGTACCGTGAGCCGCTGTTCAGCATCGTGACCAAGGAATTCCGAGGCACGCTGGACTACATCCTGTACACCAAGAACTCCCTGCAGCCCACTGCAGTGCTAGAGCTGCCCTGCGAGTCGGACCTCCTGACCCGGCCGGATGAGCACCTGCCCAATGCCCAGTACAGCTCTGACCACATCGCGCTGCTGGCTGAGTTCCAGTACCTACGTAACTGAGTGGGGCCAGGCCTCATTGGCACAGCAGCTCAGGCAGTGACATGACTGTGATGCTGCATGGCCTCATGTGGGGTGGTTGCATGGGAACACTGCATGGGGGCATGGGGGACTTCCCAAGCACAGACGAGCCTTTGCAACGAGCTGCGATTGAATTGACATGCATAAGGGCAGTGAGAGGCAGGCACCCTGCTGCGTGTTCTGCTCACATGCCTGCATGCACTTCATGTGCCACCCTATTCCCTAGTTGACTGACCTTTTCATGCTGTTGCAACAGAGGCCAGGGTGGTACGTTTTCACACCAGTGAAGATGCACACTATCCCCATACTTCTGATTTCAGGGACGGCTGTCTTTCTTTCCCCAGACACGCAGGGCATGCC
>JASKMD010000008.1:12040541-12112911 GCA_030144725.1 Haematococcus lacustris | reverse complement strand
GTAGAGGTGTTGGCCTGTGGGTGACCGGGTGTGCTCTCGATGACTTCAAACCCCATCCCTCGTGCCACTTTCCCTCCTAAGACCATTGAGCTTCTTATGAAAATGAGCAGCCTTAATGTTGAAAAAGCTTGGTTTAGCCTGATTATCCTATGAGTTGGGTACGCCCATATAATTATAGTTGGCTCGGATTCCTATAAACACCTATAATTGTATGCATAGATAAATACCTATAACAAATGGCTCGAAAACCTAGGATCATAGGCTCGATCATAGGCTTGACAAGGCTCGAGTCGAAAATGAAGACTTCTATGTTGGCGGTCGCTCCCTACCTATGAGTGGTTGCGGACATCAATGCCCCGCCTGTACTCAGCAGCCTGGTGTGAGCTGCACCTGCCACGTGACCGGCCTAGGCCCGAAGACTGGGTACCCCCAGCAGGCCAGGCCAACCAGCGGCTGTTGCGCCCAGCCTGGAGCCTGCGGCATGCTAAGGATGTGCGGGGCCTGAAGTGGTGCCATGAGGTGCCGCCCAACCCCCCTCCCCCAGCTCAGCACCTGCAACAGTGGTAATGCGTGGGCCCGGAAAACTCGTAAATGCAAGCGGTAATGGTCTAAGGACGTCTTTCAGCCTAAGGACGGCCTCTAGAAGTCTCGTAGCGTTAACTACGGCTAGGGTCTCAGCTTAACGCCGGAGCTAGAACTGCTATGGCTGAATTACTATTGCTTATAAAGCAACAACGCCCGAATTCACTAAGAACCGTGGGAGACCGTAGAACCGTAGGTGGTCGAGGCACACCGACCGAAACCGTTAGGGAGACGTCTTACAATATTCCGTGTACAAAGGACTATTGTGGTTCAGTCTCTTCTCTCCTCCGTAAACACTACAACAACTCGCTTAAAACCTACCGACATCATTCAGTGAGAAACAACGTCATTAGGCAACGTGGCACTTCATGTAAAAGAAAAACAGCAATTGTTCATGCATCCTACCGTGCAATCGTGTACTCTTACACTCTCCCCCACTTGGAAAGAGCTTCGTCCCGAAGCGTGCAGTTGAAAGTGCTATGTGTGTGCCATACAACCAACAGTGTGACAACAACAGACAGGCAAGCATGTGTTCAAACAACCCTATCTAACCCTAACCTACGCTGGCTGCATCCATCCTTTGGGCTGCTTGGTGCGGAAAGCATATGCTCGTAACAACTTCTTGAGGACGTTCTGGGTCAAGTCTTCTTGTAGTTGTGCCAGAGGCACCCAACTGTTCTCGTGTTCAGGGTGGCCAAGCCACTTCACTTGCAGCTGGAGTTTACCGCGCTGGAAGCGGTGGTTGCGGAAGGCTTCTACGTGGTAATGCTCTTCACCGTCGATGATGTCTGGCTCGGGCGGAGGGGCGGGGTTGCGAGTGGGGAAACGCGCACTGCCGTCGTGGTGCAACTTGACGTGCGACACGTGTACAACTGGGTGGACTGATTTCCACTCAGCAGGTAGTTGAAGCCGCATGGCGACAGGGGTGACGACCTCTAGGACCTTGAAGGGGCCGTGTTGCCTTGGGGTAAACTTGCGGGCGGCGCCGGCAGCTTGCGTGGCCGGTCTGATGTGGGTAAAGAAGCTGTCACAAAGGTAAACCATGTCACCAGTGGAGAATTTGTGATCCTGACGGTGGGCATTGGCATACTTGACTTGCCGCTCTTGAGCTTTGATGAGGTGTTGCGTAGCGGCAGCGATGTTGGTTGCCATGCGCTGTAGGAAGGCTGGGGCACTCTCGCTGGTAGCTGGTGTGACCCGTGGTTGAGCAGCTGACGACACTGCTAGAGACAAAGGAGTGTGTGGCTCTTGGCCGGAGTTGAGCATGAAAGGTGAGTAGCCAGTACTGGCCTGGATAGATGCGTTGTAAGCAAACTCAACGGCGGTGAGGTGGTTGTCCCAGTCTGTGTGGTGCGGTGAGGTGAGACGTAGTTGCGCAACATGTCTTCAATGGTGCGGTTAGCGCGTTCAGTCTGACCGTCAGTCTGGGGATGGTTGGCTGTGGAGATATTCAAGTGGGTCCCGGTCTTGGCAAAGAGTTGTTGCCAGAAGTTGGAAGTGAACCTGGGGTCCCGATCAGAGATGATGACCTTGGGGAGGCCATGGTACTTGAAGACAGAGTCGAAGAAGAGTTGGGCCAGCTCAGGGGCTGACACTGTGGTGGTGGTGGGAACAGTATGGATCATTTTAGTCAGCTTGTCCACAAAGACGACAATGGCGTCGTGGCCAGCCGAGGTGACAGGTAGCTGGGTGATCAAGTCCATGCTGACCTGCTCCCACCGGTGCTGGGGCACGGGCATAGGCTGCAGAAGGCCAAAGGGTTTTGTGGTGCTAGACTTGTTCCGTTGACAGTGGGTGCAAGTGCGAATGTAGTCATGCACTGCAGCTGCCATGCGTGGCCAGTAGACAAGGCGGGACAGCCGGAGGTAGGTTTTGTCCCGACCAAGATGGCCAGCCGTGGGGACGTCATGTGCCTCACACAACAGGTCCGTGCGCAAGGGGCCCGCTGGAATGTATAGTAGAGCGGTCCCGCGGCCTGTGTGGTACAGCAGATTGTCCTGAACCGTAAACTGCCGTGCGCGTCCTTTGAGGGCGGCAGTGAGATGTCGCTGATACTGGGGATCGGTAGCCGCAGCATCGCGTATGTTCCGTAGCCGTGATTGGTCGACAGAGATGGTTGTCTCAGTGACCTGGGCGGGGTTGCGCTGTGCCCGTCGCCCGACCGACAGTAGTTGATAATCTGACCGACGTGACAGGGCGTCTGCCACTATGTTCTGTTTGCCCGGGATATGATCTATGATACAGTCGTACTCTTGAAGGACCTCCATCCACCGCGCTTGGCGACGGCAATCGAGGCGAGGCTGTGTTTGAATGTGCTTTGTAGCCCAATTGTCCGTGAGTAGGTTAAATGACGCACCAAGGAGGTAGTGACGCCATACCTTGAGGGCCTCCACTAGAGACAGGAGCTCCTGCTCATGGGTGGGATAGTTCCGTTCTGCTGGCAGTAGTTTACGGGAGTGGTAGGCCACGACCCGCTCGGCTGAACCGGTACCCTGGGAGAGCACGGCACCAATGCCGATGGAAGATGCATCACATCGTAGCGTATACGGTTGCGAAGGATCTGGAGCAATGAGAATAGGTGCAGAGACGAGTGCCTGCTTCAGAGCGTCAAAGGCTGACTGCTGGGCCTGACCCCATGCCACGACACCCTGCTTGTCATGCCCGTCTGCTCTGGTCAGAGCGGTGAGAGGTGCTGCAATGGTAGAGAAGTCTTTCACAAAGCGGCGGTAGTAGTTAGCAAGGCCCAGAAAGCTGCGCACGTCATGCACAGTTGTGGGAATGGGCCAGGATTGAACCGCAGCTACCTTGGCTGGATCGCATGCAATGCCCGAGGCAGAGACAATGTGACCAAGGAAGGATGTTTGGTCCATGCCGAACTCACACTTGGAGAGCTTGGCATAGAGCTTATGTTTGCGGAGTAGGTCGAGCACGCGCCGAAGGTGGGCTATGTGCTCTTGCGGGGTGCGGGAGAAGATCAGAATGTCATCTAGGTAGACAAGGACGCAGTCATCCAAGAGATCGTGCAGCACGTTATTCATGAGACGCTGGAACGTGGCTGGTGCATTGCACAGCCCGAAGGGCAGCACCGTGAATTCAAAATGACCGTAGCGTGTGCGGAAAGCTGTTTTGTGGATGTCCTCGGGGGCAACCCGGATCTGATGGTAACCTTGGCGCAGGTCTAGCTTGCTGAACACCTTGGCACCATGGAGCCGATCTAGTAGTGTGTCTAGGCGTGGAAGAGGGTACTTGTTCTTGATGGTCAGACGATTGAGAGGGCGGTAATCGATGCACATGCGGAATGAGCCATCCTTTTTGCGCACTAGCAACACACCGGAGGCATAGGGAGAGGTGCTGGGGCGAATGAAGCCTTTGTCCAAGAGCTCCCCTATTTGCTGTTTCAACTCTGCTAGCTCACCGCTGGACACATTGTAGATGGGCCGCGCCGGGGGTGGCTTGGCTTGTTGGAGCTCAATACGGTGGTCCACGGAGCGCTCTGGTGGCAGTCCATGCGGAAGGTCTGATGGGAATACGTCGGCATACTCCTGTACAATGGGAGAACAATCCAGAACCTGATGACAGGTCTCGGCATTGCTGTCAGCCGGGGTGATGGAGACTAGGAAGACTGGACACTTATTGTTGATTGCTGTGCGGAGCTGCGCTGAGCTTATGAGCAAAGGGCTGCCGCTGGTGTTTGTAGTGCCTGGCTGCTTGACAGGGGGCCGGAGTGTGTGTTGGCGTCCTGCATGTCGGAATCGCATGATGTTGGCTTTCCAGTCGATGCGGGGATTAATTTCCGCAAGCCAGGGCTTACCCAGGATGATGTCGAAGTCGTGAAGGTGTGTAACATGCAGAGTTTGCTCGCCCTTGTAGGTACCCAGCCGGAAACGCGCATTGGGAATCATGGCGCTGCTCTGCTGTTGATGGCCGTCGGCTAGGCTGATGTTGTCGGGGCTCACTTTCTGGGCAGTCTGAATGCCATACTTTGTGCAAAAGGCCGAGTCAATAAACGAGCCAGTAGCGCCTCCGTCAATCAACACCCGTGCACTATTGCCCTTGTATGAGCCCGTGAAGACTAGCAAATCAGCATGGCTGCCAGGACTGGAGTTGGCTGCGAGCTTAGTGATACGGAGCCGGGGCGGTGGCGGGGTGATAGCGGTGGTCTCGCCGGTGCTTGCTTTTGGCTGGTTGGACTCTAAGTCTTTGCTTGGTTGGGGGGTCGAGCCGCCCAGTTTTTTGGGCCGCGTTTGTTAGGGTGCTTGCAGTCTTGCACCAGATGACCATCCTCACGGCAGAATGTGCACTTGTTGTGTGCAGCATACCAGGCTTTCTCCTCTGGTGTGAGCCGTTGGAGTCGTGGTTTATCAGCCTGGGTTTGCTGAGGAGCTGAGGTAGATGATGTGTCGCGGGTCTCGCGCTGAGCGCGGTGTGGCTGTTGCTTGACTTGTTTCATGAGGCCTAGCTGCATGGGAACAGCTGTGGAAAGCCCTGCGTCACGGCAGGCGGTGTCATGGGCTACGGCTATCTTGACTGCTTGATCAAATGTAGTGGGAGACTGAATGTCTACCATGGCCTTGAGGTGAGGGTGCAGGCCACGGCGGAACCGGTCTAGTTGTTCATCCTCGGTGATGGTAGGAATGTGCAGAAACAAGCTGCGCAGGTGAGTGGCGAAGGAGAGAGCTGTCTGGTTAGGTTTTTGCCTGGCCACATGAAGCTGGTCTCGAGCCTTAGCTGTTTCTGACTGGGTTACAAAAGCTGCTTTAAGGGCTGCTTTGAACAAGTCCCAGGTGAATGACGCGCTAGGGGCTGACCGGACAGAGACATACCAGGAGGCAGCCAGACCTGTGAGCCTTACACCAGTGGACACTATCTTCTGCTCATCAGTCAGGCCTGGAGTCAACTTAAACACCTCCTCAACATGAAACAGCCAAGTAGAAACACTGCCCTTGCCGTCAAGACGTCTGTCAGCTTGATTAGACCTTGAGCTACCCGTGGCTCTGCCGCAGAGGCGTGCTGCTGCTCCTGCTGCCGCACTATCCTGTCCATCGTGGCGCCAAGTGCATTGAAAGCAGCTATGATGGTCTCCATGCTGTCAGGCTGTGCCATGGGCTGTGGCTAGAGACGACGACGCTGGCGCTGCTGGTATCCGTCCCTGTTGTGTTGGGCGGAGTGGGTGGGGGTAGGTGGCGGTGCTTGTCCCTGGTAGGCTGGGTGTGCCTGTGGTGCGGGCTGGCGTCTAGGTGGAGGCGGTGGGGGTGGCGGTGGTGCCACGTAGCGTGTAGATACGCCTACAGGTGCACTAGGTGCTACAGCAAGGCTGCGCACAATGCCTAGAAGCTGCTCTATGTACTCCCGTTGCTGAGCGAGCTGTTCACCTCGTGCCCTTGCTAGCCCAGAGTAGTAGTCCGTTGCCGCCTTGTAAGAGTGGCACTGCTGACACCCGTGCAGCGCCTGGTGCGCCTCACGGTTACCCGTGGAAACTAAAGCAAACGCTGGGCTGCGAAATTGCTCAGGCTGTTCCGCCTGTGCGAGCTGAGCTGGGGGCGCGTTCGGAAGTGTGGCTGAGGTGATGGGCTGATATTCTCCGCTTGGCGAAGGGCTGAGCTGTAGGCTAGACGGGCTGAATGAAGAGACAGAATTTCGCGGGGTGCTAGCCCCGGACGGAAGGTCTACGTCTAACGCCTCGTCGAAGGTCAATGGCACTTCGATGAACGTGAAAAGGGGAAACCAGATGCAACAGTGGTAATGCGTGGGCCCGGAAAACTCGTAAATGCAAGCGGTAATGGTCTAAGGACTTCTTTCAGCCTAAGGACGGCCTCTAGAAGTCTCGTAGCGTTAACTACGGCTAGGGTCTCAGCTTAACGCCGGAGCTAGAACTGCTATGGCTGAATTACTATTGCTTATAAAGCAACAACGCCCGAATTCACTAAGAACCGTGGGAGACCGTAGAACCGTAGGTGGTCGAGGCACACCGACCGAAACCGTTAGGGAGACGTCTTACAATATTCCGTGTACAAAGGACTATTGTGGTTCAGTCTCTTCTCTCCTCCGTAAACACTACAACAACTCGCTTAAAACCTACCGACATCATTCAGTGAGAAACAACGTCATTAGGCAACGTGGCACTTCATGTAAAAGAAAAACAGCAATTGTTCATGCATCCTACCGTGCAATCGTGTACTCTTACAGCACCCACCTCCCTCTGCCCCGGGCCCCCTTGCCCAGGACCCCCTACCCCTGCCTAGGACCCCCCTCCCCCTGCCCAGGACCCCCCTCCCCCTGTCCAGGACCCCCCCCCTGCCCAGGACCCCCCTCCCCCTGCCCAGGACCCCCCTCCCCCTGCCCAGGACCCAACTCCCCCTCCCCCTGCCCAGAACCCCCCTCCCCCTCCCCCTGCCCAGGCCCCACCCCCTCCCCCTACCCAGGAGCCCCCTCCCCCTGCCCAGCCCCCACCTGGCCCAGTCCCACGACCCCAGGCCCCCCATGGGGCAGGTGGCTGGACCGGGACACCAACCCCTGCCTCAACTTCCAGCGCATTGGGGAGAGCATGCAGCGCCCCCTGGAGCTGTGCAGCTATGAGGGCTTGTAGGCTTTGCCCCCTGTTGGCAAGGAGCAACATCAGCGCTACAAGCGGGTCAATGACCGGCTGCCCAAGGCAAGGCAGAGGCTGCACCGGGCTGCAGAGTACCGGCGGGGCATTGATGGACGGGCCCGCAACAATGCATAGGCCCTAGTACTTTACACAAGCTGTTAGCCTTACACAAGCATTAAGCTGTTGGTTTTGGTGAGGTGCCCGGTGGTCTGCTGGGAAAGTGCCACCGGTGTGGGGTTTGTAGTCACCAAGGGTGCGACCGAGGATGCTTCAACTTGATTGGAGTAGCTGAGTGAGATTACCCACAGTCAAACATGTTGTTCCTTGTTGCATGAGTTTTGTTTGTCTGGTGCAGCCTGGTCCATAACCTGCTTGTGGCCAATAACATGCAGTCGGCCATGGCTTGCACTGGGCAGTCGGTCATTAACCTGCTTGTGGCCCTGCTGGCATACATTGGCAGAGCCTCCAGACCCTTCCAGCTGCACAGCTCAAGGGGCGCTGTACACTCTCCCCAACTCGCTAAATGTGCAGGCACGGGGTGGTTTCCCGGTCCAGCCCCCTGCCCCCTGTGGAATGAGGGAACTTGGGGGGAAGTGGGGTCGAAATGATAGCGGTGTATACGCTGTAAACGGTGAAGCTCCATGGCAAGCATCCAAGGGCGCGATTCCAATGGAGCGTAGGGAGGCGAGACGTGGCTCCATGTGGCTCGGATGGGGGGCGATTTGAGGGACATGGACACCTCGCCGTCTCGCCTCGCCGCCTCGCTTCGTCATTTGGATCGCTCGCTAAGCAGAGGGTTTCGAACTGTAGGGCATTGGGGACCTTTTTCTGAAACAACGCCAAATTCAAAGATTATTTGAACCTTCTTATGAAGTTTGCCGGGATTGGGCAGCAGCTCAGCGACCGCCAACCACACTACGTGCCTCGTCGAAGTGCGCTTCAAGTGCGGGGCCACGAAGGAGGCGTTGAGGCGCAGTAGCTTGCGCACACACTTTTTTAAGTTACTTGTAATTACTTGAAGTATCTACGAGGACCCCCGCACGTGGGCACCGAAGGACCCCCGCTCATAGATAATTCGAGTAACTTAAAAAAGTGTGTGCGCAAGCTACTGCGCCTCAGCGCATCCTTGGTGGCCCCGAACCTGAAGCGCACTTCGACGAGGCACGTAGTGCGGTTGGCGGTCGCTGAGCTGCTGCCCAATCCCGGCAAATTTCATAAGAAGGTTCAAATAATCTTTGAATTTGGCCTGTTTTCAGAAAAAGGTCCTGGGGCTATGAATCTTTCATTGACAGTTTCAATTTGAGCCTCAACCTCGCATGGCTGTAGTTCAGCAATTACACCCAAAGCAAACGTCAACAACCTTCTTTCAATTGCTCCACAATGCCATGACGTTGCGACAATCCCGTCCGATCAAATGCTTGCAACCACACTTTGCAAATACGAATGAGTTCCGCTGTCCGCTGCTGCAGCAAAACAGGCAAAACTGCAATGCACTGAAAATAGGCGATAGTGCACCTGGTGCGCACCCTGGCATCCGGCGTCAGGATCACAGCATACGCCTTCCCAACCCCGTGAGGTTGCTGACCCCGCTCACCACGTTCGACCCCAATTGCCCCACTCCGCTGGCCAACGAGCCGTTCACCACAGAGCGCGCGGCGTCTAGGCCGCTGCCCAGTCCCCCGCGCAACACGGCGGTTGTCCCATTCGCCAAATCACTGCCCTGCTGGTACACGCCCGTCACCACGTTACCGGTACTGTTCACCAGCCCAGTCGCGGCTCCCGCGGTGCCATTGAACAAGCCCGTGACGGCGCTCCTGCTGGCGTTGAATGCCCCACCCACCAGGCTGCCAGTCGTGTTGGTGATAGTCTCAGTGATAGCACGTGGGCCTCCAGTGACCAGGCCCACCGTAGAGTTGATGCCACCTGTGAGCATGCATCACAGTCAGACTCCGCATCCGCCTGTGATGCCAGATGCAAGCTGGGGCCAGGAAGGGTCTCGGAGAGGCATGCAACTACCGCTGTTGATCGCCAACCCTTGCAACTGACATGGCAATTGATACTCCTGGCAAACGACCCAAGACACCACGCCGTGCCGCCCTAGCCAGATAATGATGCTCAGACCTGATGAGATGTGTGCTGGGATAAGTGCATGGGGTTATCAGAACCCAGGGAGGCAACATGGCCACTGCCATTGGTCTCTACATCAAGTGTTGCAGAAGAGTGTAACATAGAGGCCACCAGGGTGGAGTGTGGCACCCACAATTCACAGCAACTCAGCAGCAACAGAGCAAGGCTCTTCGCAACCTCTAGCCCTGCTGCTTCGTGCCTGTACGCCTGGAAATGCACAATCCTGAACCGAGGAACAGGGGGATGACGCACAGGGCATGCCACATATGCTGGCTACGAAGCCGCCTTTTTTCTCGGGCAATGCGCTGAGCCAAGCCTACTGTCGATGGGTAATAAAATGCCCCACCTGCGATGCCTTGCCCGGCTGACGAGAGCCCCGAGCCGAGGGCAGCGCTGGTGCTATTCAGGCCGGAAGTCAACAGCCCTGTGCCTGCGGCACAGCAACCAGGCCACCAGGACCGGCCATCAAACCCGCGCCCGTCAGCCCCCGGCGCGCGCTGCAGCGTGACCCACCTAGCTGTGCTGTACCTAGCTGCAGCATTGCAGCGCAGATGACGAGCAGGGTGATGGCTGCCTGTCGCATCCTGGAAGATAAAACGGAAACGGAAACGGATACGGAGTAGGGATCGCTGGTACGCTGGGGTGACAGCTGGCGGGTTGTGCGGGGGAGGGTGGCGGATCCTGTGTCGCCATCATCATTGCCGAGGTGTGACAAAGGTGCGACGTTAACGAGCTTGACGTGGTGCGACATTGGCGGCTCCGACATCAAAGGCGATTAAACAACTAGGGGGCACAGCGGCTGGCTCAGCATGCGGTTGCTGGGCACGGGGGTAGGTCCAAGGCAAGGGAAGCGGCCTTTGGGGGGTGGGCTGAGTTTCATGCCAACATCGGTTGCCTGACTCTCGCAAGGGGGGAGGGGTAGGAAATCAGGTATGGGTACCAGCTGTAGGTTGCACTTACTCAGTTCGGATTACAGATGGTGTGGAGGGCAGCCCCCTTGTCCCTCACTAGGGCCTCCATTTGAGCCTAGTGGCCACTAGCAGCCACTAGCGGGAATATACTAGTGGGCAATAGTGGCCCGACTCAAACGGTGTTATTAGGCTGTGTGGAGTAAACCCAGTGCACATAGATATGGTGCATGAGTGCCTACCACCTACATCATTGCCTGACCCGTTACGGCTATTGTGTAGAGCTGGCATGACAAACATGCGCTAATTGTAAGCTGATGACAGCTCAAATGGGGGGCACACACTACTGTTCCACAGCGGGCTGGGCCTTGGGTGGCTTGTCTCGCAGCTGCTTGTAGCCCAGGTCTGGGTACTCCTTGACCTTGGCTGGCAGAGCTCCCTGCTCTGGCCAGTAACACAGCTCCAGTGGGCGCCAATGGCCAATGGGTGCACTGGCTCATGCAAGTTAAGCGATGCAAATTAAGCGACCCAAGGGCCACATCCTTTAGATCAACCGCACTAAAGCCTTGCGCTTGCTGAGAAGAGGCTGCTCCGTCTGAGGTACGGCAAACGCCCACGGTGATTTTGATCCCCGATGAGGGGAGAAGTGTGAATCTGTCAAAATGCGCGACCCTCATCGCGCTCATATCGGTGTTGCATCATTGACCCAGTGTTGTGGCTGCTGTGACTGATAGCCCAGACCAAACGTAGCCAGCCGGTCCTCGCTCAGAGTCTTCGCTCCGGTCTTCGCTCAGGTGCGGCTTGATTATCATTGCTAACTTGCTAAAGCTTTAGGCCACTGCCGCAGCGCAGAGCTCAGCGCCAGGATAGCGGGTGCAGCTTTTCGTCAGCTTACGACGCGCCAGCCCTCGGCGGCTGTTTCAAAGCCCATTCGCGTGTGCTTGAATCTTGCGGCCTTTGCACGCGTGCAGGTAGCCAATCGCAGGACATCCCATAGCTGAGCCGGCTAAAGTCACGATGATCAAGGGAACGCGCTCATTGTTGCTGGCGGCAGTCACATTGGTGCTCGCGGTCTGCGTGCAGTCGGAAGGTGAGTGCCGCCGCACAGCGCTGAGGTGCGGCAGCAAATCTCGCAGGTCCGCGCCGGGTGTAGCAATTGATAGCCCCGTGCCCCCTTCCCCGCCTTGGCCCGGCCGCAGGTATCATCAAGGCTGTGGTCGACGCGAAGGTCGACGCGGCCCAGACCGTGCACAACGCCACAAGAGCCGCCATCGACAACAGGGTCCAGGCGCATAAGGCGCTGGCCCAGAGCGTGCGGGCTGCCTTCACCCCATCACCAAGTGCCCCTACCCCAACCCCAAGCTCCCCAGCCCCAGCCCCAGCATCCCCAAGTGCCCCCGCCCCCGCCCCATCATCCCCACCCTCGGTGAGTGCCCCCCAAGGCTGATGACCTGAAGTTCTGGAAACAGAAACTTGGAAGTGTAGCTAGCAAGGCAGAGCCCATATCAGAGCCAGGCCTACCAGGGCTCAACACCTTTCTCCTCCACCCTCGCCAATCCGTCGCGCTCGGCCCCCTCACGCCATGAGCCAGGCCCCTCAGGTGTGGCATCAGCGGGCCCACCCCCCTTGCCGGGTGCTTCAAAGACCTGCAGTGCAGGAGCGACCCCTGGCCCCCTCCCCCGCTCACCCCCTGCACCAGGCCCCCGGGCCCCACAGACTAGTCCCTTGAGAGGGGGTGCTAGGGTAGTGGCGGCGGTCCCTAGCATGGCCTGCTGGCCTGTCACATGTGGTTACAGGCGCCCTCCTCACCTTCACCGCCACCACAGGCTGTGCAGGTCACCCCTACACCTGCACCACCACCATTCCCTCCGCCGCCACCATCCTCCCCCCCTGCACCTCCACCTCCACCTCCTTCCCCTTCACCCTCACCCCCACCCTCACCCCCTCCTCCTTCACCCTCCCCACCACCCCAGTCCCCCCCCCCCCTCGTCTCCTTGTCCTCCATCTTCCCCTCCTTTCTCACCCGCCTCATCGCCCCCGCCTTCCCCCTCCTTCTCTCCTCCCTCCCCTCCTCCCTCCCCTCCTCCCTCCTCCCCACCTTCTTCACCACCCTACTCCCCCCCCCCCCCCATCCTCCCCACCATCCTCCCCCTCCTGCCCGCCCTCAGGCCCTTGCCCCCCTTGCCCCCCCTCGGCTCCTTGCCCCTCACCCTCACGCTCTCCTCCTCCTGCGCAGACACCACCCTCACCGGCGCCAGCACCCCCATCCTCTCCCCCTGACTCACCTCCCTCACCTCCCCCGCAGCCTGCTTCGCCCCCTTCCTCCCCACCTCCACCTCCCTCGTCACCGTCTCCACCCCTGGTGTTGACTCCTTCCTCACCCCCCCCTCCACCGGCCTCACCCCCCTCTGCACCTCCTTCCCCACCCCCTTCATCCCCCCCCGCGGCACCACCTTTCTCCCCCCCCCCTCCACCAGCCTCCCCCACCCCTCCACCGGCCTCCCCCCCCGCCTCACCTCCTCCCCAAGCCGTGCTGGCCGCCCCTACCCCTGTTCCCCCATCCTCCCCCTCCCCTCCTGGCAAACAGGTGGGCTGACTTTAAGTTGGCAGGACGCGAGTTCCAGAAAGCAGGCCAGCCCTGGCCAGCTGGGCAACCCACAACCCGCCGCCATTGGCACCCAGTCATTGCCGATGTGGCTCACACCCGGCCCTGCCTGCCCTGGTCCCCCCTGCAGGGCGTGCTGGACAAGAAGGTGACGGCGCTGGCAGACTTTGCTCAGGTATGTGCTGGGCTGATATGTGGGAGGTCTGCGCTGTGGGGGGCTGTTAACAGCTGCGAGCTGGGCTGGTCTGGTCTGGGCTGGGCTGGGATGAGGAGCTGTGAGCTGGGCTGGGCTGGGCTGAGGATGAGCTGGGCTGAGGACCTGTGCCTTGTATGCAACATGCATGGGCGAGCCCCCTCCCCCGCACCACACTCGCTGCCCCTACACATCCCACCTTTTCCTTCAATCCACCCTTTGCCCGTACTGTCCAGTCGCACCCCGTCCACCTCCCTCGCCCTGCCCTCAGCTCTGACCCATTGCAGCTTACCCATTGCAGCTTGTCAAACCTCCAGCCAGCCTCGTTTGTTCTGTTCAGCTTGCCTGAGCCTAGCCCACCTACCCTTCTGAACCTGCCTCCCCCTGGCCCCGCTGCTGCTGCAGACGCCCACTGGCCAGGCCGCCGCCAAGCGGTTTGTGAACAACCACCCAGTGCTGGTGGGAGTGGCGACCAAGGTGGTGTCCAACAACCCGGGCCTGGCCGCGGCCGTCACGGCAGCAGTGGCTTCCAGCCCCGGCCTGGTTGCCGCCGCCGCCCCTCTGGTGTCGTCCTTCTCCGGCTCAGGAGGCAAGTGAGCGGCTGCCAAGGAGGTGCAGGGAGCGACCCGCCTGACTGAGCGACCCGCCGCATGCAAGCCGGCCAGCAAGGGGCTGGCGGCCTGGCCTGACCGGTATGTGCTGGCCCGGTCAGGTCATGGCTCCATTGACTGCAGTGACTGCAGTGGTGGGGCACTTGCACTGCCAGCCTGGCGCCTGGCATTTTGGCATCGGGCCTGAGAGACCGTGGGCCCTTTAGGGCGGTGAGCATGGCAGCTGGCCATGACAGTGTGGGACCTTGGCAGTTGCTGACTTGACATGCGTTGTGCAACTTATTGCCACCGCCCTGGACACTGCTGACCCCTCACCACGCTGGGCTCATTGGGACCACACTGAAACAGTTGTGGTGGTCAGGTGAGTTGCTGTCAGAACGCCAGACTGGCTGCAGACTCAGTTGACCCTGCACCAGGGTGTATTGCAGGTCATCACCCGGTTGCAAATGTTGAGGTGGGGCTGCAATGCTGCACTGCATCAAGGAGCATGGTGGTGACGTTTCCCTGGAGCTACCCACACTCACAGCACAGGGAAAGGCAGCAGGTTGGGCTTGTGAGCGGGCTGTAGTGCAGCTGGAAGAGCAGGGATGATATCTGGGTGCCCCTGCTGCTGCATGGTGTGTTGGGTAGGGCAGCTAGCTCATGCCCAAGCAGGAGAAGGGATAGTGGCCTGTGAACGGCAGTATCAGGGAGGAGTTAGGGAGGGTTGCTTGAGCGGGAGTGGATCGGCAAGTGTGCTGTTACTTCACTGACAGGGGAGGGGTTGGTCATGACAGCAGGTGTGGGACAATGGATTTGCTTTGGCATTGGCTCGAGTCCTAGACATGAAGGTGGTGGGTTGGGACAAGGGCTGATAGTAGAGGTACAGTTTGACAATTGCCGAGGAATGCTTATGCTGGATGAAGGGCTGGCGGGGTTATGAAGTGGTGCAGACGTGAGATGTGGCCGGTATGACCTGTAGTGTTGTCCAAAGATGTGCGGTGTTGATTGTAGCGAAGGGTATGTGGCTGGTTCTCATGACAGTTGTACAGTTATGAAACTGTCACGCATGGTGTTCCGGCAAGCTCTGATGGTGGCTGAGTACTTCGGTACGACTACTGTTCTCCGCACTGTTCTCCTCTGACCCCTCGAAAAACTCCTCGATATACATTCTTCCGCACTTCACTTCCTCGGTATTCTTCAACCCCTCTGATAAGTATGCAGCGGCGTGAGTGAAACGCTGGAACAAAACACAACACATCCTGCCTCAAGGCTACAGCCCTCATGCTACACCTAGGAGCCGTAATCAAACACAGGCTGCGAGCGCATGATTGGAAAAGCCACTGACAGTGCGCTCAATGCCTACTGCAGCTCAGCCATTCTGGTGTGTGTGCCTGTTGCCAGAGCCCTCGTAGCTCAGAACCACACTCATCCCCCTTGTGAGGGGGTCAATGTTTTGTCATCTTGGATTGTCTAGAGTTGTAGCTGGCTACCGCTGCAACTTGCGCCGCTACTTCCGCAACAGGGCCTTGGCGGGTATCTCCACCCAATGCTGGCCTGGCTGGCCTGGCTTTGGCATGGCTGGGCGGTTAGTCCAGTACCGGTTGAGCAGTGGTGGTTGAATTCAGGTTTCAGTGTCTCTTCTCTGTAACGACGGTACTCCGACTCTCCGGGGCTATTGTACCCCTACCCTCCAGCAGCCATCGGTAAGGTGCAGGCGCTCGCCTTGACGATGCGCCGGCTAGTGCCCTCGGCTGCTGTTCCATCGCCCATTATCGCACTCATGCACTCGCAGGCAGAGCATTGCAGCAAGCGCCCACGTTCGCGATGACCAAGGGATCTCGTCCAATGCTGCTCGCCGCGCTGGCACTTGTGCTCGCGGTCTGCGTGCAATCACAAGGTCAGTGGCGCGGCACAGCGCTGACACGCAGTTGTGGGTGGCAATCTCGCCGGTGCCGGGATTGATGGCTCAATCTTCCGCCGCCTGCCCATGCCCTTGCGCCGCACGCTTCCGACGCAGGCATTATCTCAAGCGTTGTCGACGCGAAGGTGGATGCCGCAAAAACTGTTCACAATGCCACCAAGTCCGCCATCGACACGAAAGTGAATGCTCACAAGGCGCTGGGGGAGGCCGCGCTGGATGCCATCGAGTCTGCGAAGAACAAGACCATGGTAGGTTACCTTGTACGTAACCTACCATGGCCCCTCTCAACCGGCACTCCGCACTCCAGACCACTCTGCCCACTGCTGCCACCTGCTGCCTGCCGCCCCCAACTTACTTCTGCCCCCTGCTGACTGCAGCCCCAAGCTGCTGCTGCTTGCTCCAGCCTTGCACATGTCACCCCCTCTCCCAGTCATGCCATCCATACCCACTTGAAATACATTCAATCCCACCAAGACACATACCATGAAACGCAACCTTTGACCAAATATTTTGAACGATTTTTGTTGACTTTTTGACCTGTGCCATGTGTCCAAGTAAGGTCCAAGTAAGGTTGAGTTTACAAACTCGAGGGTATGAACCACCCCTACCCTCACCCCACCCACATGTCCCTGCTCCCATGCTGCTGGCAGCCAGCCTCTCCACCAAAGCCGTGTACACCACATGACCTGTAATGCTGGCACACCATCACACTGCTGCTCTCACCCTGCACCTCTTGGGCTGCAGGACGCCGTCGCCTCCGCCATCCAGGACACGGTCCAGGCAGCCAAGGCGGTGCACAACAGTACCTTGAGCGCCCTGGGCAGTGGCATAAAAGCCCACCAGGCCGTGAAGCAGAGCGTGGTGTCCGCCCTCGCACCAACATCCTCCTCCCCCGCAGTGAGTCACAATCCTGGCGGCAGGCCACCACTGCTGTGGAACAATGCCCTGCTCTCTCCCTCCCCCTTTCCTCCGTCACACAGAAACTGCTCCCCCTCTTCACTGCTCTCTCCCTCCCCCTCTCCACTCCCCTCCCCCCGCCCTCTCCACTGCCCATCTCCCCCCCCCTATGCACTGCCCTCTCCCTCTCCACAACCCTCTACCTCCCCCTCTCCACTGCATACTCCCTCCCCCTCTGTATTGCCTGCATGCAGGGGCCTTTGGGTCAGGCCGCCGCTGCCAGGTTCGTGGCCAACCACCCCGTGCTGGGGGCGGCTGTGGCTCCCCTGGTGCGCAGCTCCAGCGGCCCAGATGCCGGCCGCAAGTGAGAGGCTCCACACATCCGACACCAGCTGGCCCATCTGCCCCGCATGCCCTCGAGCCCCATCCAGAACATGCGCCCAGCTTGTCTGTGCACCCGCCATTGAGTCTGTCTGATGGACTCGGCATCCCCCTGGCTGGGCTACGCATGACTATGCTGGTGAAGTGCACTGGGGTTGTATGGGAAGGGCAGGGGTCGGGGGCTGCTGCCGCTCACCTGCCAGCCAGTGTTTCAACTTCTCAGCACTCGTTGCACAGTTGTGACGCTATCAATCATCAGTCAGTGGTCATATGGTCCATGCGCCAGACCTGCTTGCATGTGCCCGATGGCCTGGCCACAACCCTTGCATCACTGCCGCTGCCACCAGCAATAGGCCATGGGGTCGACGCCACCTAGCAACCTTGCAAGTCGTACGTAGTAGAGATGGGAGCACTGGGGCGTGGATTGTTCGCGCTGTGAATGAAGACGTGATCGAGTGGACCAGTATGTGGGTGGACTTGCAAAGCAGTGAGCGGCGTGCCTCATAGCTTCGGGCGGGCGCTTGCAAGTGTTTCACATGCCTAGTGATGACAACCAGAGGGTGGCGGGGTGGGGGGGGTAAGTGTCGCCGCCGCGAGGTTGAGATGCCGCGATGTGGCGAGGTTGGTTATCAGTGCGGACATTCAGTTCAAGTGGTGCACATGATGTGAACCGTTGACCTTGAAAGTAAAGGTCAATAGTAGGCAAATGTGTAAGAAATGTGACGTTGCGTGGGGGCGATGTACAGAAAAAGATATTGTAGCTGATGTAAATATTGTCAGTTGCATAACCTTCAACACAGCAGGACCGTGACGGTCGTCAGTAAACTAGTCAACAACATTGAACCTTGAGCAGCAGCAGGGGCAGCAGCAGCAGGGGCAGGAGCAGCAAGGGCAGGAGCAGCAGGGGCAGGAGCAGCAGGGGAAGCAGCAGCAGCAAGGGCAGCAGCAGCAGGGGCAGTAGCAGCAGTAGCAGCGGCAGCAGGGGCAGGGGCTGCCGCAGTGTACAAATAGAATGTGGTTTGCACCGAGGTGTTTGTTGCCTTGCCACCTGGTCACCCCTCCCATTGAACGACCACGTAAGGGACATTTGACTTTGTGGCGTGGCTGGTGAGAGTTGAGTTGTCATTTTAACACGGAACGCCCTATTTCTGCGTCGCGCTTGCGCCTGCGCGCCCGAGCTGCTGGCACCCACGGCGACCGGCAGTCTGCCTGGCACGCGAACGGTTTCGCTCTGCGTTATATGCCTTTCAAGCGCTGCTCCGCAACACCCACAACGCAAGATGCAGAGTTCTCCGCTGCGATACACTGCGGTACACTTTACGCATGGAGCCCAGTTTTCTCAACGTCATCTTACACAGCCAGCTCAGTCGCACTGCGCCTGCTCATTCAGATGCTCCAGCACCATGTATCGTAGGTCAGCACGCAAGGTGTTGGCTGGCACATGCAACCCCACTGCCTTGCAATACTCGTTTAACATCTTCACGCTCAGCTTCTTGCCCAGGGTGCACAACTGCATCACACGGTCTGGTGCAAATGAGCACAGAAGGGTAAGGCACTCATCGTCCCAATGCTTGTCATCCCTCTTCTGATCGAACATGGGCATGGCCTCAAAGGGCTTAGTGATGGAGAGCCTCATACACACACCCCTTGGTGCGGGGGTCATGCATTGGGCACATGCACATGCAGTCTGTGACCACTCAACCTGGATCCCTGCAGCAGGAAAGAAGCAGCTGTGCATGCTCATAGAGCCGGGGATGGATGATGCAAAGGCATGTGCATCCCGCTGTGGAGCACTGCAAAGCTCTACCTCCTGTGTGCTCAGCTCCAAGCACCACCGATGACCCACACTTGCTCGTGCACGGTGAGCCTTGCTGGGGTCAGCAACAGTAGCTGGCTTGTGATATGCATTGCAATGCTGCACAAACCCTGATGCATTGCACATCCCAACACGATCAGCCAGGATCTCACCCCTCAACCACTGCTTCACGACACCTCCCTCTGAATCATGCCTGCCCTTGAAGTGTGCTGTAGCCCCATAGCTCCACCACACTGGCACGCTGAACCTCTGTGCCATGCCCCAATGCTGTCGCATGGCTGGGGCGCCCTTGAACTGCCCTGCACACCCATCAGACCACATGTACAACTGCCTCATGTCCATGTCATGCTCTGCTAGCAAGTAACACACCACCTGGTTTACTGCTGCTTGGGTAATGGCTGCCGACTGCTCCTTCCCATCTGTCATCACATACACGGTGTGCTCCTTGTAGGCCCCCTCTTTGTTCTTGAAGTATGCACACGCCACGAGAATGCCTATCTGCTGCGCATGCCAATGCTCTGACATGATCTCAACGCTGCGCTCAACAGTCAGCTTCTCTGACCAATCACATGAAATCACAACCTTCCCATCCTGACCTGCCTTGACGGCCTCACGGTGCTCACGGAAAACCTGCAGCTGATGATGTGCCAACCGGTGGTGCCTGATGTACTCTGGCATCTGCTTGTTCAGCATGCCAACAACATCACTCAAGCTCACCCTCATGCATAGCAACTCAACCGGCCGGCTGCCTACAGCTGATGATGGCTTTCCATACTGACGCACAGTGAGCATGACGCTGCCATCTGCATCAGGCTGCAGCTGCAGCTTGCGCGACTTGCAATGGTGGCATGAGCGCAAAGAGCATGCAAGGCCAGGCTGCTGGCCAAGCTCACAAGGACACAGGAACAACTGCCGCATAGCTGTGGCGCTCAGGGGCTGGGTTTTGCTGGGAGGTGGTGGGATTAGGATGGGGGAGTGGGGGGGGAGGGGAGGTGGTGAATGCAGAGGGACAGGGGGAAGGCCAGGAGTGTAGAGGGGAGGGGAGAGGGGTGGGGGAAGGGGGGAAGGGTGAAAGGGTGGGCCGGCCTGCCAAGGCTGACGCTCTTGCTCTGCTTGCCACCTATGTGCAACCGATGTGCAACCGATGCTGTGCATGTCATGACAGCCCATCATCCAGCAGGGGCACTCACATGATGGGCTGCTGCTCCTCGGCAGGTGAGGTCATAGGGTTGGTGGCAGGCCTGGTGAGGATGGAGAGCCCCGGTAGGTGCAGCAGCTGAGACTGAGATGGGTGCGAGAGTGGTTGGTCTGGGAGATGGTGGGGGCAGGGGGCATGGGCTAGCCCAGGCCGTGCAGCTGCTTGCGTGGGTGTGGAGCAGAGACTGGGCATGGGATGGAGCTGGCTGGCTGGCTCCTGCCCACGCAGCCGCTGGCCCACAGCATGCGCAGCTGCAGCAGCCTCAGCACATGCTCTGTGGGCCAGTGGAACCTGTTGAGGCTCCAGGTTGCTGCAGGCCCTGATGACTTCAGACATCATGGCTGTGACCTGGCCAATGGCTGTGTGATTGCATCCGGATCTGTAAGAAGCTGCCTCCCCCTCCACATGGATCTCCACCCAGCCAGTGCTGCCAGCTGGCGTGGACCTCACACAACACGCACAGCGGGCAGCCTGGCCCCCTTGCCGTTTGTAAGGGTGGGATTTGGAGAACAAGCCCATGCCTGCAGGCATGTGGACACGGCAACTTCAGAAACTCCTCTTGGGAAATCTCGGGAAGAGTTGAGAGCTTAGCAGGGGGTCCACAGTTGAGTTCCCTAGCTAGTGACGCAGGGCTGGAGACTTCAATTCACTTCGATGGTTGCGAGACTGGCATCAGCAGATTGGTCAGCATGGAGGAGTGTTTGCCCACCTCTTGGAGCCTAATCAACAAGGGATCGATGCAGTTGCCACTGCTGTGCTCTTACTGTGGTCTCCTCCTAGTTTCAGAGCCCCTGGGCCAGCGCATGTTGGTCACGATGTTGGACATGAAGTCGGGCTCCTCGCACATCGCGCACTAACCATCGCGTTAAGGAGGGACTCACTACTACTGGGTCAACGTACATCAAGTCCGCAGGCACGGTAGGGTCAGATACCCGGCAACATGCCTGACCAGCTCAGCGTGTGGCTCAGCGCGGCCGCATTCCGACGCTTCAGTCCGCGTGTAAACCCGTGCAGAAATGAGTCCGGAAAAGCCGTTGTCCCTTATCGTTAGGGGGGTTGGTTGTTCAATGGGAGGGGTGACCACCTGGCCCCGACTACGATGAGGGCTGGTGACAGGCCATGCCAACTTGCATCGACCTGGCACTGAGCTGGCACCACTACTGCTGCCACTGTGACTGCAGCTGCCATTGCAATTGCTCTTGCCACAAAATGTTGCTGCACCCATAACATCGCACACTGCAGAAGTGATAACTGGACATCATGCTCACACACATTTTTCAGATGCCAAGGGATGCAAAGCGGACATCATGCAAGCATGCGAATATCATTGACACACACATTGCAAGTGGACTTGGACTCAGGAGTCCCCAACATGGGGTTGGTAATCTTCATGCAAGTTCTCGCTACATAGTGCACCGATTTCGGTAGCGTTTGTTGCATTGGCACCTGCGAATTACTCCGCATCTACTGGCAAGCGGCGAGTTAATCCTTGCATCGGAGCCCATGCCGGCGCAAGCGAGCGCGGACACACCTCAGCTGCTCACTATCGGTTGTTCTAGTGGTATGTAACGGCATCAGTGATGGAGCTGCGCCTGCTATCGAGCCAGAAGTACAATCTAAATTCAGCCCGCCAGGCTTGCTCCGCGAGCCTTTCATTGCTGCAGGCGGTGTCGGAAGACCGTCGTGGGGCCAGTGATGACTGGACATTGCATCAAACGCGCAGGGTTATGTGGGAGGTGCGCTCCTCTCTCACGCCAGTCACACAGAAAAGTACCTCCTTGCACAAATCGGCATGTTGTAAGCTGACCACTGTGACTTTTTAGAATATCGAGTCATTAAACTGTTCGTAACTCTACGACACAGCTGCTGGAAAAGAAAGCACGGCAGTTCATCAATCAGGCCCGCCGTAATTAACTTTGGCGTGACCCGACTCTGCCTTGCAGAGTTGACTAGCATACTCCGACCGCCTGGACCCTGCCCCCTCGCACCCCCTTGCAGCCCCACCACCTCCCAGCCCCCGCAGAAGCCTGCCAGCCCCTCCCACCCCCTCCCAGCCCCCTCACTGCCCCGCCACCCCCTCCCACCCCTTCCCACCCCTTCCCAGCCCCTCCCACCCCCCACCCACCCCCTCCCACCTCCTCCCAGCCTCCCCACCCCCCACCCACCCCCTCCCACCTCCTCCCCTGGGCAGCCGCAGGCGGCTGGTGCTGGTGCCGCCCCTGACCTGGCCCCCCCTCCTGCTGCACCCCCCTGGCAGCAGCAGGCAGCTGGTGTTGGTGCTGCCCCTGGGCTGCCCACCCCTCGTGCTGCACCCCCCTGGCAGCAGCAGGCAGCTGGTGCTGGTGCTGCCCCTGGGCTGCCCACCCCTCCAGCTGAGCAGCAGGGGGTCAGGGAGGAGCTGGACACCAGCTCGACACGCAAGCGGAGGGCGGGCGGGAGGGACCGGACCCAACAAGTCGAGCAAGGTAACGTAGCAATGGCCTACACACCTTGTGTGGCCTTACAGAGTGGCCAGGTAGTAGGTACTACTCACGAAGCGGTCAAGCAATGCACCAGCGTTGTATACTTCCGAGCATGGGTGGAGGGGCGTCGTTACATCGGTTTTGCGTGCCATGTGCATTGTTTTGACTGCGGCGACTGTCCCTGACTGTTTGCAAAGGCTACTGGGCCACGTCGGTCGCGGCGGTCGGTCGCGGCGAGGCCCGCATGAGCAAAACTGGCATGAATTTGAATGTCAAGATTCGAGCCGCCATAGCACTCAGCACAGTGCACAGTATTTAATGTTACAAGCTGCACCGCATAGCTGACAGAGTCCTCTATCCAGTGATGTGCGAAACATAAATAGAAACCACGTGGCTGAGACGCGGCGTCGTTTTGATTACCAGGGGTCGGTTTCCTATCATTTCCAGCCATTTTTTGAATGTTGGGGACACCTGACTTGGACGTGCATTGTTTTGTTTGGCGGCATGCGGGCTTGCTTGACCGGCTGTGTATCGGTCAGGTGTCCCCAACATTCAAAAAATGGCTGGAAATGATAGGAAACCGACCCCTGGTAATCAAAACGACGCCGCGTCTCAGCCACGTGGTTTCTATTTATGTTTCGCACATCACTGGATAGAGGACTCTGTCAGCTATGCGGTGCAGCTTGTAACATTAAATACTGTGCACTGTGCTGAGTGCTATGGCGGCTCGAATCTTGACATTCAAATTCATGCCAGTTTTGCTCATGCGGGCCTCGCCGCGACCGACCGCCGCGACCGACGTGGCCCAGTAGCCTTTGCAAACAGTCAGGGACAGTCGCCGCAGTCAAAACAATGCACATGGCACGCAAAACCGATGTAACGACGCCCCTCCACCCATGCTCGGAAGTATACAACGCTGGTGCATTGCTTGACCGCTTCGTGAGTAGTACCTACTACCTGGCCACTCTGTAAGGCCACACAAGGTGTGTAGGCCATTGCTACGTTACCTTGCTCGACTTGTTGGGTCCGGTCCCTCCCGCCCGCCCTCCGCTTGCGTGTCGAGCTGGTGTCCAGCTCCTCCCTGACCCCCTGCTGCTCAGCTGGAGGGGTGGGCAGCCCAGGGGCAGCACCAGCACCAGCTGCCTGCTGCTGCCAGGGGGGTGCAGCACGAGGGGTGGGCAGCCCAGGGGCAGCACCAACACCAGCTGCCTGCTGCTGCCAGGGGGGTGCAGCAGGAGGGGGGGCCAGGTCAGGGGCGGCACCAGCACCAGCCGCCTGCGGCTGCCCAGGGGAGGAGGTGGGAGGGGGTGGGTGGGGGGTGGGGAGGCTGGGAGGAGGTGGGAGGGGGTGGGTGGGGGGTGGGAGGGGCTGGGAAGGGGTGGGAAGGGGTGGGAGGGGGTGGCGGGGCAGTGAGGGGGCTGGGAGGGGGTGGGAGGGGCTGGCAGGCTTCTGCGGGGGCTGGGAGGTGGTGGGGCTGCAAGGGGGTGCGAGGGGGCAGGGTCCAGGCGGTCGGAGTATGCTAGTCAACTCTGCAAGGCAGAGTCGGGTCACGCCAAAGTTAATTACGGCGGGCCTGATTGATGAACTGCCGTGCTTTCTTTTCCAGCAGCTGTGTCGTAGAGTTACGAACAGTTTAATGACTCGATATTCTAAAAAGTCACAGTGGTCAGCTTACAACATGCCGATTTGTGCAAGGAGGTACTTTTCTGTGTGACTGGCGTGAGAGAGGAGCGCACCTCCCACATAACCCTGCGCGTTTGATGCAATGTCCAGTCATCACTGGCCCCACGACGGTCTTCCGACACCGCCTGCAGCAATGAAAGGCTCGCGGAGCAAGCCTGGCGGGCTGAATTTAGATTGTACTTCTGGCTCGATAGCAGGCGCAGCTCCATCACTGATGCCGTTACATACCACTAGAACAACCGATAGTGAGCAGCTGAGGTGTGTCCGCGCTCGCTTGCGCCGGCATGGGCTCCGATGCAAGGATTAACTCGCCGCTTGCCAGTAGATGCGGAGTAATTCGCAGGTGACAATGCAACAAACGCTACCGAAATCGGTGCACTATGTAGCGAGAACTTGCATGAAGATTACCAACCCCATGTTGGGGACTCCTGAGTATCGGGCTGGTTGTTAAAGAGGCCGCACATACATATGTTGCCTGCTGCCCGTCTGATGTGGGACGGGCCCACTGCCCTAGTGTATAAAAAAATATATCGTAGTTGATCAAACATCGTCAGTGCCATTCAACACAGAATCACCGTGACGGTCGACAATAAACTAGTCAACAACATTGAACTTCAACTTTCAACTTGTGTTCAGTTCATTTCTTTCAAATTTTGCGCCAGCTGCACTGCTTGCGTCACAGGCAGTCAGTCTACCTGTGTGAAGCATGCAGGCAGGCAGTCATTCTGTACAAAGCATGCAGGCAATGGCAAACATAGAGCAATCACCTTGTGAACATGCTGATCCTCATGCACACCAGTCAACCGGTGCAGACCCTCTAGCACCATTGCCACCCGTGTGTTGGCATGCTCCCCAGCTTCGTCAATTCACATGACACGGTCAATGCCCATGTCATGCATGCGATGAGCAGAGAGAAATACAGCCAGTGGCTCGGGTGTCAGACCACCGTGTGTGTCCAGGCATGCACCGCCCTGTGTGTCTCAACGTGTTGACCTGTGCAAATGCAGTACACGTTTTTGACAGGATGGAGGTAGCACATACCCACGCCCTCCCACAGGGCAGCAACTGGCCCCACCTTCCGTTCCATGCACTGTGCATTGGCCCAGCTGAACCACGTGATCTACACCTTGCAGGGTGCCCAGCGCACTGCAGTGTGTGTGAGCTCTCCACAGAGTGGCCCAAGGCCGGGTTTGGTGGTCACAGCTGGATCCAAGTGGAAGGGCAAACATGGTGTGGGCAGGCTGTGGCGGCCTGCAACAAGATGAGCTGCCAGACGGGACTGAAACGAGCGCCCGAGCTGCCTCCCTGCCCTAAGCATGGCCTCAGGCACCGTGTTCTCAACCACCGACGGCTTCAGTGCTTGGGTGGGGAAGGGGGCGGGGAGGGGAGGGGCTGGTGCAAGGCCCGGGCTGCCTCGATGACCGCCTGGAATGGTGTCTACAGGCAGACAGGCAGGCGGGCAGGCAGCCAGGCAGCCAGGCAGGTAGGCAGGCGAGCATTGGGGCAGGCGGCCATGCTAGTGCTGCAGGCTGGACATCCCTGTGGTCACTTCTTGCACCTCACACCTCACACCCTGCCTCACACTCCCGGGCCCCACCTCACCCCACCCCACCCCACCCCAGCCCACATCAAACCACTCCACACACAGCCACCCTGCCAGGCTGCAGCAGCCTGACGCATACAGGCCAGAGGTGCCGCCACGGCTGACCCACAGCCGGGCTAGCTCCCCCAGGGGGTGGCAGACTACCAAAACAGCCTTTCTCCTCCCTCAGCCTGCGAGGCTGCTGCTCTGCCCTTGTTGTGGCACTCACAGGCGGCGCAGGTGTGGGGGTGCAGGGCGGGGGAGGCAGTGGCTTGCGCAGCGCCGCAGCCTTCTCACGCACGTCCTGCAGCGGGGTCTGCAGGCAGCAGCCAGCCAGCCAGCCAGCCACACGGATGCAGCAGCAGCTGCACCCAGCAAGGGGGCGAACAGGCATACAAGCAGCCTAGGGCAGAGGCAGGCGATCCCTAAGCGCATGCAGGTCACCCTCAGATCCTGTGGGGTGGCGGCAGGTGGCCAGGTGGCCCAGCCTGCATCTGATGCCCCTCCGTGATATGTTGTGCTGATGCTGCGTACCAGATGGGGTGCCCAGTGGTCGAGGGGGAAAGTGCCATTGGTGTGGGGTTAGTGTTCATTAAGGGTACGACCGAGGATGCTTCAATGTGTGTGTAGGGGAGCGAGGTCACCCACAGTCGCACATGTTGTTCCATGTTGAATGAGTCATGTTTGGCTGCATACCAGCTCATGGTCATCATAGTTAACTGAAGGTAAACTAGCCCAGCCGGTTGCTGCAACAACACCCTGGTCACTGTGTGCATGGCTTTGTTGTGCACCCATGCAAACGTTGTGCTGCGCTGCCCTGAGTGCCCTGAGCACTTGTGTGTTTGGCAGGTGGTGTTGAGTAAAATGCATAGTATGGTGCATGTTACAAAATAAAATCAGTCCATGCATGTACTCATCCTGCATGTACTCATCCTGCACAACCACACAATGAGTTATGACACACTGCCAGCTGGCAGCGATGCTTCTGGTTCCCCGCACTGCTGCTCGGCTGACACTCACCCCACCCACCCTCTCTACCCTACCCACCCACACCCCCAGCTCCACCCAGCCTCCTGCTCCTCACCACTACAGCTTGCATGCACACCAGCAGCCTACCGGGGGCGCAGGTGAACGCGGCGGCAGGGGCTCGCTGAGCGCCCGCAGGTTGTCTCTCACCGCCTGCAGGGGTGTCTGGAGGGGCGGAGCGCATGGGGGGCAGTGAGATGGTGGCCATGCAGCTCACATCAGGCCTCCCAAGGGCGGGTGGCGAGGCTGGCAGTGCTGTGCTAATGGTCAAAGACGTGCAATGTGCCCAGGGTTACAGATGTTATGCAGGTGAGGAGGAGAGGGGTGATGCCTGGGAAGGCTTGGGCGTCTAGGGTGCTGCCTGGCACAACCTCCCGCTGCCTGGCCTCTGTCACTCTTTCCTGGCAAAACGCACCTGGGGGGGGGCCGCGGGGGGGGAGGGTGGGGGGTCCACACACCCAGGTGGACCCGCAGGCGGTGAGGGGCTCTGCAGCAGCAGGCGCAGGGGGCCTGCAGCAGCCGCGGTGTGTGGTGAGAGGGTCTGTGGGGGGGAGGGCTGTGGCATTCAGGTTTGTCGGGCAAGCAGGTCTTTCATGCGTTGTTGCGCCTTACGATGTCAAGGATGAAACTAGGGAGCGCGCCGCAGCAGGCCAGCATCTTGCAGAGGCCCCGGCTTACCTGTTGCGGCGGCGGTCCGAGGCACATTTAACAGCGCGACGGTCGCGATCACTCCGATGGCCAGTCCTAGGGCGGTTCGCGAAGGCATTGCGGGGTATTTGCGAGGCGACGATGTAGTGCGCGGGCACCCTGCGGTTCGCTTGCGCTACTAGTGGGAAAGCAGGCGCGACTGCTGCGGCGCGTGAACCTGCGCCAACAAACGCCAAACCAAAACTGCAGATTTGAAAGGCCCCTCGCCACTCCTCCAAATCTTTGAAAAAAGCGGAGGGCGCAAGCTTGAGCAGTGGCTCACGGGCGTCGATGACAGCGGAGAACGAGGGTGTACGCGAGCCTGGCGTGTCCCACAGAGGTGGCGCAGGGTAGACAGAATCCAAGCCTCTAGAATGTCTGCAGATACTTAAGATTGAGACGAATTAAAAGCGGACGAGGGTGGGTAGGCCTGAGAGGGAGGGGTCAGCGCAGGTGCATGCTTTGGCTGCCACCTGGCCTTGGGCAGGACGCCATATAGCCAGGTGGCTGGTGCTGTACACTTGCTGTTGTGGCTGGGCCTTCATCCAGTGGTCTGTATCCTTCCCTGACATGCCCTGCTCCATCACGCACCTTCCGGCAGCCCTTGCACAGGGCCCTGAACGTGTGCCTGCCTCATCCCCACTGACCTCCCCCCACTGCCTCCCCCACTGCACTCTTGCCACTCCCCTCTCCCTTGACGAGCTTCTCCCACAGACTTCCTGCCAGTGGGCTCTCTGCGCTTCCTGCTCTCATGAGTGCAGGGCCCAGGGTGCAGCTGTGCAGGTGGCAGTCCTGCCTAGGTCCACCTAGGCCAATACCTAGGCTTGCAGCCAACTGATAATTAGGTTTGCAGCCAGCTGACCCAGGCAGGCATCAGTCCAGCCACACTCCCAGCTGGCGAGGTTAACCTGTGACCCTGCCATTCCCAGCTTTCGTTGCAGTGGCCCCACTCCCTGTCACACTGAGCGGTGCAATACACAGCACAACAGTGCCGTCTCCAAAGGCTGCGCACTTCCTGCAGCAGGGCACTATGAGCGTTGCCATGCACACTACCACCTCCATGCGCCCTGCATGCACCCTGCTTACCATGCGGGGCTGCCCAAGCCTCCCTGCCTGCCAGGCAGCTGCGGCCACAGCCCACTGCTTGAGCGCTTGCAGCAACCCCAGCACAGAGGTGTTCAAGGCCGAGTTGCCTGAAGCACAGGTCATGGGTTCAAGGCAACCCTTTGAGACTGGGCCAATAGCTCAGAGCCACGGCCAGGGCCCGGCCTAGAGCCTCACAGCAGCACATCATGTTGCATGTGGAACCCAGCAGTGAAAGTGTGTATGAAACATGCAGAGTACACCGTCCATCATCCTTACAGAGATCTTACAGAGACCCCCACCCCCGCCAATGATTCGTCGCTGAACCCCCCCACACACACACACCGCGCGTGCAGCATTCTCGGGTAGCCCTTTACACATGGAAACGGGTTGTTGTCGGCCTTACTCAACTACAGCCTGCACGGCTGCAGCAGCATCGGTCACACCCTTGATGACTACAGCCCCCATCCGTTGTGGCACATTCCCGAAAGAGCAAGCCAGGAGAAGCAAGCTCAGAGTGATCTTACATGGGGTCTCACAGGATTGGGGGCACTGCAGTCCTACCACATTTCAACTTGTCACAAGGTGGGGTATGTCACACGCATGGGGCTGTGGGTCAGGCCACAACGGATGCGGCTGGCTGGGTTCCTTGTCAGGTAAACCAGACTAGTCTGGGTAGGCAGCCGCCAGGGTCAGGGTAGGCCAGCCGTGAGGGTAGGCCAGCCGTGAGGGTAGGCCAGCTGTCAGGGTAGGCAGCCGCCCAGGCAGCGCAGTCTAGAGGGGGGTCGAGTAGCACAGCCCGCCTCCAGACCGTGCCAAGCAGGGCAACGTGTCATAGGCTGTGCAATGTAACACTGCTCACCCGCTCGCCTGCGGTCAAGGACAGCAGCACCAGGCACCAGGCCAAGGGTCACCGAGCGCTAGCCCGTCCCCCACCCTTCACCCACACCCCCATGGCTGCAGCCCCTTGAATGCCCCCGCAAAGAGAACATGCCCTGCACTTGCTACCCTCGCCAGCATGGGCCCATGCACAGCAGCCGTCTGGCCATGCCAGCAGCACACCAGCACACCAGCACACAGTCCTGCCTGGCTGCTGGCCTTGACCACAGCCAGACACCCACCGCAGGTGCTGGCGCAGGGCACAGAGGCAGGGCGGGCACGAAGATGGCTGCCAGCGCCTGCTGCACGGTGGCCAGCTTGCCCTGCAGTCAGGGTCACCCAGAGTGACACTGCTGCACGAGGCCCTGCTGCCACCCGCTGGCCCCACCCACCCTGCCTGTCAGCAGCCAGCAGCACCCCCGCTGCCCCTCCTCCTGCCACCTCCTCTCATATGCCCTTACCGCCCGCACAGGTGTGCTGCTACTGCCGCCTGACAGGTGCCGGCCAGGTGCTGGGTGTCACAGGGAGCAATGCGGTGTGTGACATGGGCAGGGGCATGCAGCCAAGCACATTGGTGGGAAGCACTGCCGCTGCTGCTGCTGCTGCTGCTGGGGCCAGGGCCAGGGCCAGGGCCAGGTCAGGATGATGGCAGCGGTGGCTTACTGGAGAAGGCGGGTTGGGGGGCAGGGGCAGGCGCAGGTTGAGCACCGCTGAGTCCAGGGCCGCCCGGGGGGTCTGTGTATGCCAGCCAGGCACAAGCAGCAGGAGCAGCAGCAGCAGCAGCAGGAGCAGGGAGCAGGAGCAGGAGCAGGAGCAGGAGCAGGAGCAGGAGCAGGAGCAGGAGCAGGAGCAGGAGCAGGAGCAGGAGCAGGAGCAGGAGCAGGAGCAGGAGCAGGAGCAGGAGCAGGAGCAGGAGCAGCGTGGTGAAGGTAGAAGGCCCCCTGACTGAGCCCTGGTCAAATGATGGTCAGCCTGTTGGTGTGATGTGCCGTGACCTGCTGCTCAGTGCTGCCAGCTGCCACCTGCGCCGCCTTCCTAGCCCCACGCTGTTCACAGCTGCATGGCTCACCGGTGGGACGGTAGCAGGGGCGGCTGGGGGTGGGCGGGGCGTGCAGGGGGTCTTGGGTGCAGCCTTGGGGGAGGAGGGCGGCGACTGCAGCAGCCTGCGCCCACCTGTGGTTGCAGCACGACAGGCACAGCACCCAACGGCCAGGTCAGCGGGCAGCAGGTGGAGCAAGGAGTCGTAATTTCACAAGTGGAGTGAAGGGGGCTCTTGGGGCAGTGACACAGGGCGGCTGTGACTGGGGCAAAGCGGTCAGCAGGGTGGGCAAGCAGGGGTGGGGAGCAAGGGGGGTCGCAATTCATGGGGAGGGGGGCGGCTGCTGGGCTGGCTGCCGTCCAAGGCTGCTTCTGCCCCTGCTGTGTGCGTCAACATTGGCTGTTTAGGGTTCATGTGCAGGGACGGCTGCTGGAGGGCGGTGCCGTGCGCGCGGCGGGGCAGTGCGTGTCGCAGGGCGGTGCGACTGGGCGAGCCCGGTCGAAAGGGCTGTGTGACTCTGGTGACGCGGATTATGGGTGATGCAGTGCAGCGGCAGGCTCTGCGGCACAGCTGGGCACAAAATAGATGCCAGGTGCCAGATGGCAGGCAACCCTCAAGAACTTCCCGCCAAGATCTTGCGCTGCGCGCACTGCCACTCTTGGCTATGGCGTGTGCTGCCTGTGCCTCACTTGAAGCATCGGCGGTGCTGATGGCGATGGCGCAGATGACCAGGGCCATGACGGCGAGTGAGGCGCGGCTCATTCCTGCGCACAAAGGACGCCCAGGGTGTGTAGCTGACGCAGCTGGCCATCAAAGCAATAGCTGTGGCCAGCGCCCACCGAGCTGGCGTGCCGTACCTGGTGTGGCTGGTTGGTTGGCTGCTAGTGGATTCCTGGAGCTGATGCGCAGCTTGTACGGATGTGATGCGGCGAGCTCTGTGCTTGGCTGCTGCTGCTCTGGGACTTTCACTGTCGCGGGGGCGGGTTATTCTCAGCGCTGACATGTTTCCGACTGACATGTGATGGCCCGTTGATTGGCCGGAGCCTCTGCAGATGCCTGCGGTGACACAAGCACGAGCGCGAGCAGGCCAGCTGGACCAGCACGGCGACGATGTTATATAAAATCTGGTATTTGTGATGGCTTGAGCAGCTCAGCTTAGACAATTTTCACCCCACTTCCATAGGCAGACAAACAAAACTCATCCAACAAGGAACAGCATGTTTGCCTGTGGGTAATCTCAATCAGCTGCTCCAACCAGGTTGAAGCATCCTCGGTCGCTCCCTTGATGACTACAAACCCCACATTGATGGCACTCTTTCCTGGGGCTAATCCCCCTTGACCACTGGGCACCTCATCAAAACTAACAGCTTAATGCTTTGTAAGGCTAACAGCCTGTATAAACTACTAGGGCCTATGCATTGTTGCGGGCCCGTCCATTAATGCCCCATACTCTGCAGTCCGGTGCAGCCTATGCCTTGCCTTGGGCAACCGGTCATTGACCCGCTTGTAGCCCTGATGGTACTCCTTGCCAACGGGGGGCAGAGCCTTCAAGCCCTCATAGCTGCACAGCTCCAGGGGGCGCTGCATGCTCTCCCCAATGCAGCCCACCCTGCCAGCCCTGGCACAGCTACAGCCCCTGGCGCAACTTCCAGCCCCTGGCGCAACTTCCACTCATGTACCGCCTGAAGCCTCATCACCAAATGCTCACTTTCAGCACCTTGGCCCTCAACCTAGAGCCTTCATTGCAGTGGAGCACTAAGTGTGGACCTCTACAAAGCGGTGTTTTGTTGGTGTGGAGTTCCCATGCACATGGCATACGCATGGCATACGCATGGCATACGCATGGCATATACATGGCATACACATGGGCATGGTCGCCTACCACCTACACCATTGCCTGACCCCGGAGGGCTTTGATGTAGAGTTGGCATGACAAACATGCACTGAGTGTAAGCTGATGACAGCTCAAATAGGGGGGGCTCACACTACTGTGCCACAGCGGGGTGGGTCTTGGGTGGCTTGTCTCGCAGCTGCTTGTAGCCCAGGTCTGGGTACTCCTTGCCCTTGGCTGTCAGCTTCCCCTGCTCTGGCCAGTAGCACGGCTCCAGTGGGCGCCACTTGCTCTCCCCAATGCGCTGCATGTTCAGCGCTGCATTGCAGTCCCTGTCCAGTCACCTGCCTGGCTGTGGTGCCGGCTTTGCCTTGGCAGCCTTGCCCTGGGCCTTGCCCTTGGTGGGCTGGGTGGGCTCAGCTGCCTGCTCAGCCTTGGTGCGCTCGCTGCGCTTGGCTGGTGGGGGAGTGCTAGGCCCAGGCTCTGAGGCTGCTGGCTGTGAGGCTTCCTGGCTGCTGCGTGGGGCCTGTGGGGGCTTGCGTGGGGCCACTACCGGGCACCACATCATGCCCCTCACTGGCTGGTCGCGCTGCTGGCTCCAGGCTGGGCGCACCAGGCAGTGTTTTACCTGCCCTGCTGGGGGCTTCCAGTCCGCAGGCCTGATGGCCCTGCATTTGTTCAGCTGCCTCTCACAGGGCTGCTGGCCATTCACTGCTGAGCTGACCCGGGTGGTGCGGTGCTCATCCAACAGCACCACCCTGCCCCGCCACTGGCCTGTGCCCCTGGGCCTGCACACCACCTTGCCGCGGGCACGCAACACCGCATCAGCACCCCAGCCTCCCTTGCTGCCAATGCCAGCTGCTCCAAAGAACACCACCAGCTGCTTGGCCCGCTCATGGCGCTTCATGGCCACCTCAGCCATCTCCTCCTCCAACTGCGGTCATGCACACAAGGCACACATATGGAGGAGACACATATGTTTAGCATGGCACAGTTAACCACTCTTTCACTTCATGCCCAACCCACCATCTCTCAGTACCTTGCCCTCCCGCCCACCCACCCACCCTCACTTTCTTGAAGAACTGCTCCAACGCCCGATTCTGTGCTCCGTACAGCCGCAGCCGTTGCTGTGCCCACTTCGGGTCCAGGTACACCTCCCAGACTGCATCCCAGGTGGCCAGGGTGACGGTGATGTGCTCCAGGGAGGTTGGCCTCCAGGGAGGTGGCGGCTGAGCTGGCTGCTGCCAGGTGCTGGAGGTGAGGCTTGATCGGTGCCGCATCCGCAGCCGCATCCGAACTGGGTCCGAACCTCGCAATGTATCGAATGATAGCGTGCGTGTGTGTTGCTTTGCAGGGGCCGTAACAAGGTGAAAAACAAGATCGTGGGTCACTTCGGGCTGATGGTCGGCCTTAGCCACAAGAAGCGCCAGCTAGCGTCCCTTGCGGTCCTGGTGCAGCTGGCCAAGTGCATGGTGGGGCCTCCCACCCCCGACTTCCATCCTGTCCCCCCCCCTCCCTCGGTGCAGCCTCCTCCAGCCCAGGGTGCAGCCCCCTTGGACCCTCTCCCTGGCAGCCTTGCAGCAGGTCCAGCAGCAGGCCCAGCCCAGCCTGCCTGGCAGCCCAAGCTGCAGGAGCGCAGCAGCAGCAGACTGGCCAGCAGGCGCCCCCTCCCCCTGCCCCAGTCCCTCCCCAACACCTCCACATCTCGGACCCTCTGTTGGCACTGAGGGTCAAGGACTGGACTGCGGAGTTCGCCACACCCAGCCAGGTGTCAGGCTGGAAGCAAGTGATGCGTGGCCCCACACACCGGCAAAACCTGCACCCAATCCCCAAGGCATTCTTCGCGGACCCCGACAATGCTGCCATCACAGCTAAACTGGTGGAGCTGGACAAGACAGAACTGGCGGGTGATGGCAACACCCTCAGCGCCCTTGCCAAGCAGATGGCTGTCAACACGAGGGAGATGTTTGCTGACCCAGGTGAGAGGGGTGGTCATTGCAACTCACTGTGTCCTATGCAAAGCAAGGTGTTGTCCATGTATGCTCAGAGTGTTGCTTGTTATTCCTCATGTGTGGGCCCAGGATGTATGTTGCATGATGCATAATGCATGTTGTGCTCACGCGTTGCTTTGCAGAGCGTTATGTCAAGCTATGGGCCAAGGCAGCCCGCTCCAAGTACGGCATCACCCTCGAGGTGGCCAAGCTCTTTGTGCGTGTGGTGTGCCAGTACGGCCTCAACTCCAGGAGCCCCGAGCTGCGTGGTACCCCGCTGGAGGACCCCGAGTGGCAAGAGCGCATGGCCTTCCACCGGCATGTGCTTACCGGTGTGCTGGAGGACGTGGAGGAGGCAGGAGCGCCAGGAGACCCAGCAGACTCAGAGGAGGCAGAGGACCCTGCTGCGCCGCCACCCCTCACCAAGCAACCGCTGCACCGGCAGATCCTATACGCAATCTACGTCAACCGGTGCCTTGAGGAGTGGCAGGACCCCAACCCCCCAGCACCTCCACCCAAAGGCAAGGGCAAGGGCAAGGGCAAGGGCAAGGGCAAGGGCAAGGGCAAGGGCAAGGGCAAGGGCAAGGGCAAGGGCAAGGGCAAGGGCAAGGGCAAGGGCAAGGGCAAGGGCAAGGGCAAGGGCAAGGGCAAGGGCAAGGGCAAGGGCAAGGGTCCTAGGGTGCCCTACTGCCCCCCGCCCTTCATCCTACCCCCCATGGCAGGATCAGGTACACACTTCATCACGGTAGATACCAGGGTCTTGCATGGGGTGTGCATTCAGCTAGGCAGGGGAGAGCAAGTGGCGCCCACTAGAGCTGTGCAGGTGGGAACACCGAGCAAGGCTTCCTGCCCAGGGCAAGGAGAGCCCAGCATTGGGTTTCTAGAAGAAGCGAGACTGAGCACCCAAGGCCCTAGCCCAGCAGCCTGTAGCACAGTAGCATGTGTGCACCGCGCAATGCTGAAGCTGTTGCTTACATCAGAGCATGTGTTTCATGCCAGCATCGGTTGCCTGACTCTCGCAAGGGGGGGAGGGGTAGGAAACTAGGTATTGGTACTGGATGCTTGCTGCATGCAAACAGTTCGGACTACAGATAACACAGCCCCTGCCCATTAGTAGGGGATTAATGTGCTGCAGGAGGCTTCAGGTGGGCAAGTGATTGTTGTCAATGTAACTGTTGCCCCTGTACCACTTCATTGGCAAACGGCGGCCTCACGTACGCCCTTGTTCTCCGTTGTAAGGACATTTACAGCTCGCTTCACCGTTCCTCAGCCTTCGTGATCCCAGCAACAGCAGCAACACAGATCAGAAACCAGCTGTAGTCATGATGAGCATGTTAGTCTCATGGCGTGTGCCTGTTTGAGGTCATGAGGCTGGCAGCATTCGACCGAGGTTCCTTGCCAGAAACCTGACATTTCGACGATTTAAATGCAACTGTCAGATTTCATAGCGGGATTGTTTCAAACTCGTTTCCTGCACCAGAATCATCCGTTTGCTGTGGGATGTTCAGACGCATGCACTATCAGTGATAGCAAGCGTGTACCCGCCGACTCTCTTAAGCATGGAGAAGGAGAATTTGACTCTGGGTGCAAACGAGACCATCGCATCGCTGCTGTCGCGAAGAAAAAAGGGCGTCAAGTCCTTGGTACGGTACAGTGACGCCTAGATGAGCCCTGCTCCTGCCCAGCTCTCCATTTGTGACCATAGGCAACGCCCACCCATCATGTGCGTATAATCCTCAGCTGTCGTGTACTGTGCAGGTTGTAGACTTGCATGGACGGACCATCCAGGGCAGCGACCTGGGCCTCAGCAAACTCCTTAATCTGCCTGGTTACCAGCTGGTGCGCCCTCATGGCACCAACACACCCGTGTGCTTCAACTCAGATCCCAAGCTTGCACACCTAGACAGCTTGACAGCCATGCATCCATGCTGCGAGCAGGAGGTTTGCAATGGTGAGCTGGACCTCACAATGTGCGGGCAAGAGGGTGCCACCAAGCTGCAGCGGCTGAGTCTCAGCCACATGCGGATCACAGTGCACTCAACCCGTCCTGGTGCAACGGCTTGGTGAGATCCTGGTGCGGCTGCAGCCAACCAGCCAGGCCCAGCAGCCTCATGCCCAGTGGCCTGACCTAGCTGTCAAGTCTTAATTCGACCAGACTTCAAGACATACATGGATATATTGACACCAGCACCTTGGCCCTCAACCTAGAGCCTTCATTGCAGTGGAACACTAAATGTGGACCTCTACAAAGCGGTGTTTTTGTTGGTGTGGAGTTCCCATGCACATGGCATACGCATGGCATATACATGGCATACACACAGCCAGGGGGTTAGCACCAGCAGCTGTGCACAGTGACACCTAGCTTCGGCAGCACAGTTCATTTGCATTCAGAGCCAGTCAGGTGAGTGACCCACACCCACCCCATCATCATACTGCTGCTGCCTCTCCTCACCACTTTCTCACACAGCCCCTCACACACTGGTGACGGCCGGGTCACACTTGCTTGACTGTGAGGTAGCTCCTCCTGACCGCGGCCCCTCCCTGTTGCTGCAGGTATGCTGCCCAGCGTGCCTGCCGCGCCCAGCTGCTGGGCCTGGCTGATCCCGGTGGCCTGGTGTGCAGCATGATGGCTGTGCACTGCCCCTTGGCGTGCGAGCACTGCCGGCTGCATGTGGTGGGGCCGCCCCTGCCCTGGCTGTGCCCCTTTGGCTTGGCGCCCGGGGTGCCCATGCGTGCGCTGCACTGCCAGTTCCTGAACCTCAGCCACCCTCTGGGATCCCAGGGCCCCACCCTGCTCAGCCACTGCAGCTTGGAGCTGCAGGCGGTGGTGCTGCAGCCCAGGTTCGGGGCTGCCATGGTGCGCAGCAGCTGCCACGGGTGCAGCGCGAGCAGGTGGCAGGCAGAGGGAAGCAGGCAGGCAGGCACAGGGCAGGATGCACAGGGTGGCTGGCACAAGGCAGCAGCACCCGGGCAGGCATGGCCAGGCAGATGCGATCACACACACCTACCCTCCAGCTTCCTCTGGGATGGGATGGGATGGGGTGGGGTGGGATGGGATGGGATGGGATGGGATGGGATGGGATGGGATGGGATGGGATGGGATGGGATGGGATGGGATGGGATGGGATGGGATGGGATGGGATGGGATGGGATGGGATGGGTGCGTACGTGCGTGTTGCTAGGCATGAAGTGGTGTAGTTGTTAGTCTTGTGTGCGTGGCTTGTGTGTGCGCTCTGGCTGTGACGCTGCAGATGTCAGTGCATGGGCCAGGCGCCCACCTCACCCTGGCAGACTGCCAAGTCAGCGTGCAGCAGTACCCAGTCGGCCCTCCTGCGGGCTTGCAAGGGGCGGTGGACCTCGCTGCTGATGCCGGGGGCGTGCCTAGCATCCTCCATGTGCAGGGCAGGGGCCGCCTGGAGATGCAGGGGACCACGTTTTCAGTGCAGGGGGGCCCTTCCCTTGCTCCTCTAAATGCGGTGTCAGTCGCAGACGGCAAGGCACAGCTGACCCAGTGTGATTTGGGGGTCACAGGTGTGTGAGCTATGAAAAGGGGGGGTTCTGGTGTGAGCATGTCACCCCATGATTTGTTCGAATTCCACACCTGCACCACACCCCAAGCTGCCCCACAGCACCTTGAGTGGAAAGCAAGCCACTCACTGCCTTCACGCCTCATGCTGACACCACCATCTCGGCGTGGCCTTTCATGGCTTGGGGGGAACACCACCAGCACTGCTGCATGATGTGACACCACCGTGTGGAGTTCCAGCTTACACTAGCTCATACTTGCTGGTACCAGCGTGTTACTCCGCCACATCACTCTCGTACCTCCAAACGGCACCTAGGATTCCAAAACATCCATTGATACCTGCGAGCGGTGTGGTAACTAGCACAAGTCCGCTCGCAGCTCAGACTCAGCATGGAGCCCTGGACTTTGGCTAGGGGCAGTGCCCATCCCAGCATGGGTCCCCCTCAAGGCCCATTAGGTAGTAGGTAATCCCTGCAATCAACCTCAACCATCTGTTTAGCTAAGTCTTTCAGGGAATCCTCAAGTAAATCACTCATGTGATCTAATAAGTGAAGCCTCCGTCAAGGCAATGCTACTCATTGATGACACATAGAACTTGCTGCATGATGCCTGCTGCTCACCCGCTGCTGTCCAGGTGTGATGACAATCTGGTCGCCTGAGGCCTCCCTGCAGATGCAAGACTGCAGCGCCAGCACCAGCCAGCCGCGCCAGGCCTGCGTGCACTGCAGTGCCGGCAGGCTGGAGGCCAAAGCCTGCCGCTTCACAGCCATCACCGGCGCAGCTCAGTCCCAGGTGGCGGCAGTGCTGGTGTCGGGCGGTGCAGCGATCATGCAGTCATGCAAGCTGAGGACTGATGCAGCCGTCTGCGTGGTGGTGGGTGCATGCGGGGCAGGCCAGGGGCACAGCAGCAGGTGGCAGGGGACAGGGGACAGCCTCCTGTGCAGCAGCAGGGACGGTGGAATAGGGGGCCTTTGGGGGGTGAAGGTAGTGCTTGGAGTTGGGATGGACTGGAGAACACTGCTGGTCATGCGGGTGCTCACGCACTTGCCCATGCTCATGCTCATGCCCATGCTCATGCCCGTGCTCATGCTCATGGAGGCCTGCAGGTAACTGGCGTGAACGGACCAGCGGTGTTTGAGGCCTCCCAGTGTGACCTGGCATTCCTGGAGCAAGCCGGCGAGGCGCTGGTGCTGGCGCACTCCATGAAGCCAGACAGCCGCTGTGTGATGAGCCATTGCAGCTTGCAGGTGGGTCAGCTGCCTGCCTGCCTGCCTGCCTGTCTGCCTGCCTGCCTGCCTGCCTGCCTGCCTGCCTGCCTGCCTGCCTGCCTGCCTGCCTGCCTGCCTGCCTGCCTGCCTGCCTGCCTGCCCCAGCCTGTGGCTCAGCCTGCCGCCCTCGGCCTATGGCCTGTTGCTCACAGGCGCACGATACCGCCCCCTGCCTGCTCCTTATGCCTGGCAGCACCGCCCGCCTGGAGCAGCGCTGCCTGCTGCTGAGTGAGGCCGCAGAGGCCGTGTCAATACGCAGCGCTAGCCTCACGGCCACCGACTGCCTTCTGCAGGTAAGGCTCCACACCCCCTACACACCCCCTCTCGACAGCAGACGCCAGCACACAGCACAGGCCAAGCAGCACCCTAGCCACCCCTCACCCCCCACCCCTTGCCTCCCAGACCGTGGCTACAGGAGCACACCAGATAGGGAAAGAGGATCAGGCTGTGTCCTCATCAGGCAGCCATGCAGTAAGGAAAGGGGGCAGAGCCGTGACTCCACGTCACGTCCTGTGTACTCTTGCTCACAGCTCAGCCTCCTCACTGGTTCCCCTACACCTCACACTCTCACACCCCAGCTGGCAGCAGGCACTGACTCACAGCAAAGCCTATGTAGCGCATGAGCCCTCTGTGAGCAGTCCTTGGACCTACGATTTAGCGTATTCCAGCAAAAATCTTGCGGAGTTGTTCACTTGAGCGATGTTTGGTTTTTGCTGAGGTCGAGCTATAATTCAAGGATATGAACCAATGCCAGGCCACTTTGACCGATACATCATGCATCAGGGCGAAAATGAAAAAAAAACACTGGTGAGCAGCCCATGTGCCACCCCTCACACTTACTCAGCTGCCACTGGCCGTGCTTCGGCCAAGCAGCTGGTGTGAGCTGGTTTTGAGCATGCTGGTCGCCCACTGCCCCTGACTGCTGACTGCAGCGCACCGGCCTGAACGGGCCACATGACGTGGTGCTGAGCGCCGGGATGCGCAGCCACCTGCTGCTGCAGCGCTGCCTGCTCAGAGGGCCGCCTGAGCATGCTGAGGAGGCGCTGCGTAGGCACTTGGGGCAACAGGGCAGCGGCTGCGCGGTGGCAGTGCTGGCAGGGGCTGAGGCGACATTGGTGAGAAGGAGGGGAAGGAAGAGGAGGGGGCAGGGAGGAGGTGGAAGGGGGGAGGGGGCCGACATACGCACAGACTCAACGTATCATGTTTTGGCTGTAAGAGTGCATGGATGCTGTCTGACTGATAAAGGGCCAAGCAACAAGGTGCGCATGTGCCTGTCATGCACATCTGGCCAGTAAGGGGCTGCTCTGCTGCATGTGATGCTGGCTGCAGGAGGACTGTGGGGTGGAGACGCTGGGCCAGGCCTGCCTAGTGGAGGGCGAGCGCAGCACCGCGCAGCTGCTGAGATGCAACCTGGGACCTCACACACGGCGCGGCAAATGGCGGCTGGGCGGGAGCATTGAGGTGGGCAGAGATGGGCGAAGTTGGCAGCCAGCACACCCTCCACGGAATTTGGGGACGCGTTTAAAGCATCGGGGACGAACTCCGGGGCACGCGCTGCACAAAGTTAGCCGCACTTGGTCACACACAATGGAATCTGGCCGTTCCGGTTATGGTGAATTCCAGGCCGACCTGCGTGATGCCTGCTGTGGTAGGCGGTTGATTGTGTGGGCGCGAAATTGGAGCGCGACCCGTGGGAAGACGGCGGAGGTGATCAGAGGAAGGGTGCGCCGGGCGCCGCATGGCTTTTCGATGTCGTCGCATGGCCTTGGGCCTGCACCCTCTACGTTGTGCAGCTGTTTGCATTGCTGATGCGCACAATGCGCGAGGCGTTGCAGAGGCATGACACGTTCATCACTACCGACGAGGTGTTGGACGACGCTCTGTGCTGGCAAGCAGGTCCAGCAGCAAGCGGTGCAGCAACCGCGGTGTCGGCTGAAGGCAGCAAAACGTCATGCGAACAAGGCGCGAGAGCACTGGCACCTGAGCCGGTCCCCATCAAGCCGCAGGACGACACAGAGCAAGGCGGCCACGGCTCCGGCTCGAGAACGCACGTGACATTGACCGCCGCCGGGAGAAGGACTCAGGAAGCGCCGACCGCCAGTCATGCCCCAAGCAAGCCTCACACATGTGAGCTGTGCGGTGTGACGGACAACTTGCGTCTGTGTCAGGCTTGCTTGTCCGTGCGTTACTGCGGCGTGCAATGTCAGCGTGCACACTGGCCAAAGCACAAGACGCAGTGCAAAGCTACTCGCAGTAAAGCAACTTGAGACCTTGCCTGGCTAAAGTTTCTTACACCCTTTGTACAAGGCACGTGCTATAGGTGGTACATTTAGTAGCAACAATTGTTAAAATGAAATGGCTGTATTGCTAACACACAGCGCTACTTCAATAACACGAACCGGACCGGCTGAAGGGCCATTGTAATACCATACTGGTGACGCACGCTGGTAGTACGCGATGGTGCGGCTGCATCACTGGCCGGTCATGCATGGGGATGCGAGACATAATGGCTGCAGTACGCGGCAGAAATCGTACTTCCCCATCATGCACATGAACACAGTACTCAACCCGGGACCTGACCCACTGATAAGACCGGCCAGGAAGGAGTTCACGTGTTTGCTCCACTGCTGCCCGTCTCAGCTGCCCTATTTTGATAGCTGCTACCACACCCAGCCAGCCAGCCACGCAGCTGGGTGATTGTGCAGTGTCTGCAGTGGGCAGCGCCTTGCAGGGGTAGGAGGATGAGGAGGAAGGGGAGGAGAAGGAGGGGTAGGAAGGGGACGAGGGGGAAGCTCCACACCTGACGCCGCCAATCGTTGAACTCAGACCCCCTTGCTGCCTTACCCTCACACTATGCTTCGCAAGCTCTGCTTCTATTTGCCCTTGTGAGGTGGTACGACTGGCCCCATCAGGGTACGTCAGGCCTAGCAGGCTGTCAGCCCTGGGCTAGCTCTGCTAGCTCTGCTCAGGGCGAGCGGCCCCCGTGCCTTGCCTGCCTGACCCCCCCGCCACCATGTGAGCCTGCCACAGTGAAGCCCGGGGGGCAGACCCCACCTGGGTCTGGCCCTGAGCTGGGCCCGCTGCTGCGCTCTGGCCTGGCGCCCCTGCGCCCTGCCCTGCCGGGTCCTGGGTGGCGCTGCCCTGGGGCTGGAAGGGCGATGTGGGGACAGGGGTGGGGTGGCTGCTGCGGGGCGGCTGCTGTGAGGGCCTCAGGGGGGGCTCCAGGTCCTGCGGGCTGTCTGATGGAAGGCGGGAGGAGGGGGGGGAGGAGGGGGGGGAGGAGGAGGGGGAGGGGTCGGGCACATGCATGGCGAGCGGCAGGCGAGGGGCACGACCCGGGGAGGGGGAGGCCGGAGCTGCCTCCCTGCTGCCCCCCTCAGGCTCCCATGACAGGGCGCCCTGGTGCCTGCGAGGGGGGGGGGGCAGCCGCCCCTGCAGCTGGCCCCCTGGTTGTGCTGGCCCCTGCAGCGGTTCGCCGGCAGCTGACCTGGGTGTTGGTGCCGGGGCTGCTGCCGGCACCCCAGTGCCAGTGCTGGTCACCTGGCTGCCAAAGCCCGCAAGGCTCTGGGGGTCGGTGGCTGCGGCCGCCTTCCCCCCTGCACCCCCCGAGCAGGGCGCAGTGTCGGAGCTAGGCCACCGGTTGGCCGGCAGCATGAAGGCGCCTGACCCTGGGTCGAGGTGGGGGCTGAGGGGGAGGGTTGCTGGCTGGGCTGGGGGGGAGGTAAGGGGAGGGGTAGGGGTAGGGGGGGCAGCGCCGGTGGGGTGGCTGGCTGTGGGCTGGCTGTGTCTTGAATCGGTGAGTGGGTAGGGGTGGGGGGGTGGCTGCTGGGGTGCAGGCGAGGCATAGGTGGGGGGGGCTGGGTGGGGGGTGGGGGGAGGTGGGGGGTGGCTGCTGGAGGGGGCCCGGAGGAGGCAGGGGGTTTGCGCCTGCCAGGGGTGTTGCAAGGGGGGGGGGGTCGGGCAGCAGCAGCACGGGGGAGGCTGGCTGCATGGGGTCCGGGGGCGGGTGGGTGCATGTGGAGAAGAACTGGGTGCTTGCATGGAGTGAGGGGCTGCGGGGGGGGGGAGGGACCCAGGCTGTGCCAGAGGCCTCCAGTGGCCCCATGGCAGCCGTGGAGCATGGGCCCCCTGCCGGCCCCCCCGCCCCCCCCACCCTCCGCTCCCCTCCCCCCTGCGTCTGCTGTGGCTGCTGGGTAGATCTCGGGCTGCTGCAGCCTGCCTTGCTGTTGGCAGGGGTTAGGGGCGGGCAAGGCGGTAGCGCTGCTGGGGAGCAGAGCAGGGGGTGCAGGCGTATTGGCCCCCCCATACCCCTGTTGCCACAGTGCCTGCTGCTGCTGCTGCTGCTGCCGCCCTGGCTGTGGCTGCTGCCTGCTCTTGAACTGCTGCTGCAGCAGCAGGAGGTCCTGGGGCAGGTCTGCCCTCTCCTGGCTGTGCAGTGGGTGCTGGCGAGAGGGGGGGGGCAGGGCGTTGCTGGCACTGCTGACCCAGTCCACGCCCACCCCCCCCACACTGCTGTGACCCCCCAGGGTGGAGGAGGCCATGCGGTGCAGCTGCTGGGAGCAGTGGCGGGAGTGGGTGAGCACCTGAGGGGCCTGGCGCTGGGCCAGGGCGAGGGAGGCAACCACCTCCATGAGGGGGCGGGTGGTCAGGGTGATGCGGGCAGCGGGCAGCAGGGCGCCCGGCCCCCCTGCTGCCTCTTGGAGGCTGCCGTCCAGGCCTCCAGTCCTGCTGCTGGCCGCCCCCTGGTCGCTGGGCTGGCTCAGCAGCTCATACGGGCCTGGGGTGGGGGTGGGCAGGGGGGAGGGGGGCACCCCTGCTGCTGACAAGGGCCAGGGGCAGGACGGCCGGGGCTGGGTGCTGATGCTGGGCAGGCTGGGGGGAGGGGGGGGGAGGGGGGGGGGGTAGGGGGTCTGGTGGGGAGGTCTAGGGAGCGGGTTACGGGGGCAGCAGCAGCAGGGGCAGGGGGGGAGGGGAGGCTGGGGCTGGGGACGAGGCGTGAGGGTGGGTGTGTGGTGGTGGGGGCCAGGTCCGGGTGCATGGCTGCCACCAGCTGCAGCATGGCTTCCAGGCTGGGCTGTGCCTCATTGGGGAGACCCTTGAGGTGCAGCTGGAAGGCGGGGGGCTGCAGCAGGGGTGGACCCCACAGCCAGCACCCGGCCCCTGCTGCCCCTGCTGCCCCTGCTGCCCCTGCTGCCCCTGCTGCCCCTGCTGCCCCTGCTGCCCCTGCTGCCCCTGCTGCCCCTGCTGCCCCTGCTGCCCCTGCTGCCCCTGCTGCCCCTGCTGCCCCTGCTGCCCCTGCTGCCCCTGCTGCCCCTGCTGCCCCTGCTGCCCCTGCTGCCCCTGCTGCCCCTGCTGCCCCTGCTGCCCCTGCTGCCCCTGCTGCCCCTGCTGCCCCTGCTGCCCCTGCTGCCCCTGCTGCCCCTGCTGCCCCTGCTGCCCCTGCTGCCCCTGCTGCCCCTGCTGCCCCTGCTGCCCCTGCTGCCCCTGCTGCCCCTGCTGCCCCTGCTGCCCCTGCTGCCCCTGCTGCCCCTGCTGCCCCTGCTGCCCCTGCTGCCCCTGCTGCCCCTGCTGCCCCTGCTGCCCCTGCTGCCCCTGCCTGCCTGCTGGCCAGCTTAGGCCCCTCTCGGGACTGATCCCTATCCCCCCACAGCTGCTGCTGCTGGCCCTGCTGCTGCTGGCCCTGCTGCTGCTGCTGCTGCTGCTGGTACCGGCGCACCACGGACCACATGGGCAGCAGCAGGGTGGTGAGGGGGGTGCGCAGGACGGGACCCGCCTCGAAGCTCCCCAACACCAGGGTGGCCACAGCAGCAGGCCTGGGCCCCCCCTCCCCCCCTACCCTTACCACAGGCCCCCCACCTGCCCCTCCCACTCCCCCTCCCCCTCCTTCTCCTCCAAACCGATCTCTCATCACTGGCGGCCCAGGCCCCTGGCTGCCCCCCCTAGCCCCTGTCCCCCCCAGGAAGTGAGGCACCAGCAGCGGAGCGTACCCCGCCCTGGCCGCCGCCGCCCCCCTGCCTGCCCGCCCGCCCCCCCCCTCCAGCTCCCTCACCCTGCGCACCACCTCCCTCACATCACAGCTGCGGGGCCTCAGGCCAGGGCCCAGCACTGGAAGGCCAGCAGCACTGCCGCCCCCCCTCTCCTGCCCCTGCCGGCCCCCCTCCCCCTCCCCCTCCCCCTGCCCCTCCTGGGACTGGGCATCCCAGCCATGCAAGCCCCTGGCTCTCGCTCGGGGGATGGTGGCCGCATGCACCAGCTTGGGGCCAGGGACCCCCCCCGCTGGCTGGCCCTGGCTGCTGCTGGCCCCCCCAACCCCCCCCCTCGGGGCCCGCTAGGGAGGAGGGGGGGATGCTGGGGCTGGTCTCCGGCCGCCCCCTGCCTGGCCCAGGGCCAAGGGTGTGACCTGTGGGGGGGGAAGTGGGGGCGGCGGCGGCGGCGGCCCGCAGCAGGTGGTGGTGGGAGGAGGTGAGGCGCATGAGGGGGCCTGACAGGGAGGTGCTGTGGGTGGGGGGTGGGTGGGGGGGAGGGGGGGCGCGGGTGGGGGGGCTGCTCGTGACCTGGCTGGTGCTGGCCTGGCTGCTGGTGTGTTGGCATGAGGAGCGGGGGCTGGGGGCTGAGGTAGGGGGCTGGGGGGCTGCGGGTGGGGAGGCAGTGGGGGAGGGCAAGGGGACGGAGTGTGGGGGGTGGGGAATGGCTGAGGTGGGTAGAAGCAGGGGTGGGGCTGGGCTGGAGCCGTGCTGGCAGTGAGGTGGGGGTGCTGGAGGTGGGGTGAGGTGGGTAGGCAGCAGCCCCTCGACGGCTGCTTGAGAGGCTGCAGGGGAGGTCCTGGCTGCTTGACCAGCGGCTAGTGCAGGGGCCACAGCTGCCAGGGGGGAGGGGGCGGGTGGGGCAACCGCGCAGCTGGCTACATCAGCTGCACCGCCAGCCGTGGTGGTGGTGGTGGTGGTGGTGGTGGTGGTTGTGGTGGTGGTGGTGGTGGTGGTGGCCATGAGAGTAGGCAAGGCAGCGGTGGGGGCAGGGGGCAGGTCCAGGCAGGGGGGTGGGCCCCCCCCTGCGGTCGCCCCCTGGGTGTCTGGTACACCAGGTGAGGGTGGGGGGGGCTGGGTGGCCAGGTCAAGCTGGGATCTGGAGGAGGCTGCAGTGGGCTGGAGGGTGGGGGGGCAGGCTGCGGGGGGGACCTGCTGGCTGCCATCCAGGGGCGCGGGCGCAGCTGAGGGGGGGGAGGCGGGGGGGCAGGGTGGGGGGGCGGTCAGGTTGATCAAGGTGGAGAGCGACACAGAACCTGGACCAACCACTGAGGGCCGCTGCAGCAGGGGGGGTGGAGGAGGAGGTAGTGGGGCAGGGGGGAGGGCGACGGCGGCAGCAGCAGCAGTGCCTACGGGGAGGGGAGAGGGGGGACCCCCCCACGGCCTGGGGCGCAGCAGGCAGTGCCAGCTGAGCTTGCCCAAGACCTCTGAACCACGCACTGAGCCCTCGGCCTTTGCTGATTGGGAGGAGGCTGGGTGCTGCGCCAGCTGCCCCTGCTGCTGTCGCCCCCACTGCCCCTGCCCCTGCTGCTGCTGCTGCTGCTGCTGCTGCCCTTTCTGCCCCTGCTGCTGCTCCCCCTCCTGCTGCTCCTGCTGCCCCACCCCCCCCCTGGCTGGTGGCCGCTGGGGTGCTGCTAGGCTTGCCCGCCCCTGCTGCTGCCGGGCTGCCCGCCACCCCCGCTGGTGAGGAGGTGGCCGTGCTGGGTGTTTGCTCGCGGCTGAAGTTGGCCAGCTTGAACAGCCCGGCCAGTGCAGGGTGTCCTGCAGGGTCTATGGAGGGCGGCTGCTGCAGCACCAGCTGCTGGCGGTGCCACAGCCACACCGCATTGGCGGCAGCCCGGCCAGCCTCCTCCTCCTGCTCACGCTGCTGCGCTGCTGCCCGGCGTTGAGCGCGCGCCAGGATGGTGGCAGGAGCAGCAGCAGCAGCAGCAGCAGCTGGCCGCTCAGGCCCGACAGCGGCCCCAGCCCCGGCCCCAGCCCCGACCTCGCCTCCAGGGCTGGGGAAGCGCAGCGCTCCTAGCTCGGCACGCCCCCCCCCCCACCCGGATCACTGGCAGCCCGGGTCTGGGCCCGAGCCCCCCCCTGCTGCTGCTGCTGCTGCTGCTGCTGCTCCCGGCTGCCTGCCCCCGGCAGTGCTGAGGGCCCTCCACCCTCCACGCTGCTGTTCCTGCTGCTGCCCAGCTCCCAGACCGTCAGCTTGGCCATGCTGGCAGCACGGGGACGCTGGAGCAGTGGCTGCTGCCCTGCTGCTGCTGCCGCTGCTCCTGCTGCTGCTGCTGCCCTTGCTGCCCTTGCTGCTGCTGCTGCACCTGCTGCTGATCCTGCTGCTCCTGCTGCTGCCCTTGCTGCTGTTGTCGCTGTGATGCGCCTGCCAGCTGCTGCGCCTGTCCTGCGTGGTCATGGAATGCGGCACCGGCAATGAGCAGCGGCTGAGCGCCTTCATCCGAGTCCTGGCTGAGCCAAAACCCCTGCATGGCTTGCATGGGTTTGAAAGAGTGAGGTGCAGCCGACATGAAAGTGTGACCCGCCAGGTTAGCACTGCTCTGCCGGGGCAGGGCGTGAGGGGCAGCAGCAGGGGAAGGGGGGAGGGAGGGGAGCTGCTGGGGCTGGGGGCTGCGTGCCGGCCCCTGCTCATTGGGCGGTGGGCACAGGGGAGGGGGGGGAGGGGGGGGGCGTCGCCATGTGCCTGTCGCCAGGTGCAGTCTGCCTGGCCAGGCCTTGGTCCAGCCTGGCCCCCTCCCCCTTCCCCCCACCCCCCCACCCCCCCAACCCTCAGCCTCAGCTCCTCACTGCTTCCCCCTGGGCTGCCCCCCCCCCTGCTGCCGCTGCCGCTCAGGGTCCCCCCCTGGCTAGCCCCCACCGCCTGGCCCCAGGCCGCCGCCCCCCCCTGGGCTGTTGCCCCCCCCCCTGCTGACCAGCCAGCTCGGGCTGCGGGTGCCGGGGGAGCTGTGGCGCCCCCTGCTGGACCCCCCGCCCCCCCGCTCCACGCTGGTGTTGCTGGCGCGCATGGACAGCGCTGCGCTGGACACCGACTTGACCAGCGACAGCTGCGGCACATATGCGGGGCGTTGCCGGGTGCCGCTACTGCAGTGCAGCAACAGCGCAGCGCTGGCGGCAGCGGCGGCAGCGGTCTCCGCAGCATGCACCTCTGCAGGACTGGCCATGCCAAGCCCGCGGCGGCCGAACACGGCCAGGGAGGGGGGGGGAGGGGGCCGAAGGCAGCTGCTCAGAAGCTGCTCCCCGCCGCTCCATGTGTCGGGGGGGGGAGGGGGGGGCGACATGTGGGGGGCGCCTGCTGCCAGGAAGGGGGCGCTGGCTGTGCGGATGTAGAGGTGGGGGGAGGGGTGATGGGGGGGGTGGGGGAGGGGGTGGGGGGGGCACGAGGACCGAGCTTCCTCCACCATGCTCAGGGGGGGGAGCTGGGGGTGCCTGGTGGCAACATGAGGGGGGGGGGGGCGGGGGGGGCAGGGCGGCCAGGGGGCTGAGCAAGCCGTCAGGCAGAAGTGCCTGCCCGCCATCTGCACCTACTGCTGTCCCTCCTGGGGGGACCCGCGCGCTGCTGCTGCTGCTGCTGCTGCTGCCAGAGGGCGGTCGGGGGGGTGGGGATGCCCTGGCCTGAGCTACCGCCCCCCCCCTGCTGCCCGCCTGGGTCAGGGCAGGACAGGGCCGCCGGAGGGGTGGAGCAGGCTAGGGCTGACGCCTCACTGTCGCCTGTGGCCTTTGGCCCCGCCTGGGTAGCAGCGGGGGCGGAGGGCAGTGACGCTAAGGGTTGGGGGGGGGGCCCGCCGCAGCAGCAGGCAGCAGCAGTGCTGTTTGCCTCCGCACCCATGCCCTGATTCAGGGTAGCCAGTGCTGACGCCCCCCCTGGGGGAGGGGAGGCCGCCGCCACTGTGCCATCCCCTGCCATGGGTGAGGGAGTGTGATGGCCGGCGGTGTGATCAGGGCAGGGCTGCCTTGCGCCCCCCGGGGGGGTGTGAGGAGGGCCTAGGGGGGCAGCTGGCCTGTGTGAGGGGGGGGTGCCAGGCTGAAGGCGGGAGGCGCTGCCTGGGTCAGAGGGCTGCCGGGGCTGAGCCCTGCCCCTCAGCTTTCCCAGCCCCAGGCTCAGCAGCCGCAGCGCCTTGGGGGGGTGGGGGCTGGAGGGTGCCGCCCGCCCACCCCCAGCCCCCCCCCCTGCACCCTGTGCTGCCCCCAGGGGGGCGTCCCTGACCCCCCCGGCCTCACCTCCCTGCTCTATGTCAGGCACCTCTGCAGGCTGCCCCCCGCCCCCCCAGCTGCTCCACCTGCCACCCACTGCTGCGGGTGGTCCTGGGTGGGCGGCAGGGGGGCCGGCATTGGCCTGCAGCACGCCTGGGTGGCTCCTGCGTGGAGGTGAGTGCACAGTCGGGCCAGGGGCGGCGGGGGGGCGGGAGGGGGGGGACCAGGGGGGCTGCTGCTGTGTCAGCAGCCACGGAGGGGGGCCCACCCCCAGCGGCACCAGGGGCAGGGCCAGCGGCGATTGCTGGCTCAGGCCTAGACCCTGGCTGCTGGACAGGGTGGGTGGGGCGGAGGGGAGATGGGGGGGAGGGGAGGAGGAGGGGGACGGGGAGGGCAGCGAGGAGGGAGGTCGGACAGAGGAGTGAGTGAAGAGGGTGCGCAAGCTGGCAGCTTGGCCCGCAGAGCTGAGTCTTGCTGCTGGCTGCCGGGTCATGGTGGTGGAGGTGGAGGTGGAGGCGGAGGGGCCGATGCTGCTGCTGCTGGAGGGGAGGCCAGACCCGCCCCCAGCAAGGCTGGTGCGGCCGTAGGGGGCCAGGGGGGGTTGGCACGCCAGTTGCACGCTGTTGACCTGGAGGGGGCACAGGGAGGGGTGGGGCATCCAAGTGTGATGGTGTGACAGGGTGTGACCCACATGTGGGGCACGGGACTCTTCCAGGTGGGGTGACTCTTCCACCTGAGAGGTCGTAGGATCGAACCCCCGCCGACGCAACTAACGAAAAGACTTAAAAGAGGTCAGTGCCCCTCAAAAATGGAGCGACCAAATATAAGGATGGGACAAATCGAGGTGTCAGTTGCGTTCCCTCGGGAGACATGAGTTTAGTTCCGTTACTTTGACCCCATAATTAGTTTTTAGACAGGTGTTGGCCTGGATCTCCCCCTCCCCCGCAGCGGTGCCCCACCTGTGGGTGGGCAGCGTAGCTCACGAACAGCGCATCCTCAGTGAAGATGAGGGGGAGCAGGGCCGGGGCTGAGGGGCCTGCTGGCCGGGCGGTGGGGCTGAGGGCGGTGGCCTGTGTGGCTGTGTAGGAGCTGGTGCTGCGTGACGAGGTTGTAGCGCCCCGCAGCCCCGCCCTGCCCAGCAACACGCCCATGCTGCTGAGCGAGCTGGTGAAGGAGGCAGGGGTGGAGGGTGAGGGGGTGGTGGTGGGCCACGCCCCCTGGTGCCCCCCTGATCGCTGGGCGCCCCTGCCCTGCCCGGTGCTGCGGCTGTCCAGCCACCTGCCCCCGGGGGGTGGGGCCAGGGCTGAGGGGGAGGGCCTCCATGTGGGGGCCGGGGGGCTGCTGCTCAGGTGGGTGGTGCGGGGGGTGGGGGGGAGAGGGGAGGAGGGGGAGGAGCTGCGCAGGAGGCCTGGCTGGGTCCCGCTGCTGCTGCTCTGGCCAGGCCAGCGCCTGAGGCCAGCCAGCAGCCTGGCAGCTGCCCCCACAGGGGTCAGCTGTGTGGCTAGCAGAGCAGTAGAAGGGGGGGGGAGGGGGCGGCTGGGGGCGGGGGGGGAGGCAGGCACCCCGTCCAGCGACACTTGCGGCCTGCGCCCCCTGCTGCTGGCGGGGGCCCCCATGCCTGGCCCCACAGGGGGGGTGTTCACGGACATTGACCTGGCCAGCCCCTTCTCACCCGCACTGCCAACAACACAGCCAGGGTAGGCAAGAAGCTGGCTGGCAGCTGGGGCTGGGGGTTGAGAGGTGATGGCGGAGGGGGCAGTAGACGGTGGCGCTGCCTGTGCTGGGTGCGATACCTCCTGCTGCAACGCCTGCTGCTGCTGCTGCTGCTGCTGCTGCTGCTGCTGCTGCTGCTGCTGCTGCTGCTGCTGCTGGGGTAAGTTGCCACCATCTCCCCGCTCTCCCCCACAGGCATCCCTGCCCGCCCAGTCAGCCTGAGTGGCCAGGCCATCCAGGGCCCCCGCTGCACTGGGAGGCAGGGCGGGCGGCCCAGGGTGGGGGTGCAGCAGTGGGGGTGGGGCAGGCAGGCCAGGGGGGGGGGGCACTGGCCCCCTGCCCCCCCCCCCTCGCTGCTGCTGCCTAGGTCCTTGCCAAGGCAGGTGGCATCCAGCTGCAGCTGAACCTCCGGCAGCCCCACACAAACAGCCTGCTCGAAGTAGGCCAGGGGAGAGGGGGAGGCGCCCATGGCCATGAGGGTGGCGGCAGCAGCAGCAGGCAGGGCCGGGCCCCCCTGACTGCCAGCCGCCAGGGTAGGCTGCTGCCCCCCTGCTGTCTCCTCCACCTGCAGCCTGGTCCCGTGTGGGGCAAAGGGGGAGGGGCTGGTGGAGGCAGTGCCCGGCAGCAGCTGGAAGCAGTCCTTGGGCATGGAGGGTGGGTGGGGTGGCAGGGGGGCTGTGGGTGGGGGGGTGGGGGTGGGGGAGTGAGGCGGCGTGAGGGGTGTGCAGGGTGCCCACCAGGGGGCCCTCCCCCAGGCCGAGGCTGCTGCGCATGTGGAAGGTCGGGGCGTGGTGCAGGGCGCTGCTGTGGGAGCTGCTGTGGCTGTGGATGAAGTCATGGGAGGGCGGGGGGGGGGCCGGGTCAGGCTGGGGGTGTGAGGCCAAGGGGGGGGGGGGGGGCAGCGCCTGGTGCAGGGGGGGGGTGCTGGCAGCAGTTGAGGGGGGTGGGGGGGCCAGGCGGGCATGAGGGCAGGCAGGGGGGCCATGGAGGGTCCCATGAGCACGGCATCAGCGGAGCGGGAGCCAGGCGTGGGAGCATGCAGGGGGGCCCAGGTCCGCATGCTGCTGCTGTCACAAGCGGGGGGGGGGAGGGGCAGCCAGGAGCCCCTGCCCCAGCCACTGCACCCCCTGCCCTGCCTCTGGCCCAGCTGTGGTCCTGAGCACATTGGAGGCCATTAGGAAATCACTCTGGCCAGCAGGGAGGGCCGAGGTGCCTAAGCTGGCAATGCTGTCCTCCCCCTCGGCCTGGCTGCCTGCATCAGTCAGTGCCATGGGGTGGGCGGCAGGGGCGGAGGGGCAGCCTGCCAACAGGCCTCTCAGCCGGGTTGACCCCTGCATGAGGGGGGTGACCCTGTCCGCCTCCCCCTCATCCCCCTCATCCACCCCCCGTGCTCCCCCGCCCTGTCTGTGCTGAGCCCAGTAGGGTAGCCTGCCCCTGTCCACACTGCCTAGCGCACCCCACACAGCTGGTCGGGGGTTGAACGTCAGGAGGGGGGGTGGAGGAACCCCTGCTGCTGTGACTCCCCCCCCTGCTGCTGGGGCGCCAGGCAGTGCCTCAGTGGGCTTGCAGCTGCCGCCCCCCCAGGCCCCCCACCCACCCACCCTCTCCCCTGCCTCCCCCCTGGGAGCCACCTCCACCATGCCTGGGCTGCTGCTGCTGGCCAAGCCCCCTGTGCCCACCGCGCCCCTCAAGCCGGCTGCACTGCCCCTACCCCACAACATGCGCTGCTGCCGCCACCCCCCTCCACCCCTGCACTGTGGCCTCCACTAACAAGTGCAGCGGCTGGCTGCTGGAGCTCCCCCCCGCCCCCCCCCCCTGCTGCTGCTGCTGCTGGCGCACCCCAGCACTGAGGTGCAGGTGCAGCAGCGCCTGGCCAGCCTGGCCTGCCTGGGGCCCTGGTACCTGGCCCCGCAGCCACCCCCCCGCCCGCAAGCCCGACCTCAGCCGGCTGTAGCTGCTGCCCCTGCTGGGCTGGGGGGAGGGGCGCGCGCTGCCTGGACTTGTGTGTGTGCTGCCCCGCGCAGGGGGGGCAGGGGGGCCCAGTGCCAGGGGTGAGGCTGCTTTGCTCAGAGCAGCAGCAGCAGCCGGCCCCATCACAGGCACCAGGCTGGTCCAGGGCAGGATGCTGACTGATGGCTGGTAGGGGCCTCCCTCACCAAGCACATCCACCCCTGCTCCACCTCCTCCCGCTCCCCAACCCCCCAGGCCCCCCGCCGCCCCCTGCCTCCCCCCCTGGCCCCCCTGCCCCCCCGGCTGGGTCCCCATGCTGCTGGCCCACATGGAGGTGCCTGACTGCGACAGGTGTTTGCCTAGGGGTGCCCCTGGGGTGGCCAGGGAGGTGTGTGTGAGGCCTGGGTGGTCCAGGGTGGCTAGGGTGGAGGCCGCCACTGCTGCTGCCGCCCCCACCGCCCCTGACATCAGCTGCGTGTCCGATGCCCGCGCTGCGGGTGAGGTGTTGGTGATGAGCAGGCGGGGGGTGGGTGTGCATGAACGCGTAGAGGGTGGTGGTGCGCTGCAGGCGGGTCAGGCTGCGCCAGGAGGAGGAGGACAGGTCCAGGATGGAGGTGAGGCGGGTCAGCAGGGGCAGCAGGCGCTCTGGCAGAGGCACCTGGGAGGCAGGTGGGGGGGAGGGGAGGGGTGAAGGTGGGGGGGGGAGGGGAGGGGTGAAGGTGGGGGGGGAGGGGAGGGGTAGCCAGCCTGGTCAATGAGTAGGGTTGTTGGCAAAGGAGGGGGTGCAGGGTGCAGGGTGCAGGGTGCAGGGTGGTGGCTGCTGTGCGCCTGGATTTGAAGGGGGGGTGGACAGGGGCGAGACTACCCTCACTGCTTCACTATGGTCTGCTACCACCCAGGCCTGAGCTGACCACCCAGGCCCGCCTGCCACTGCCACTGCTGCTGCTGCTGCCTACCCTCCCTGCTGCACTATGGTCTGCTACCCCCCGGGCCTGTTGCGCTGCAGCATGTGCTGCTGCTGCCTGAGCTGTGCTGTGCTGAGCTAAGCAGGCTTACCTGGAAGAAGGCGGACCAGTGGCTGCCCCACGGACCACACAGGAGCGGGGGCTCAGGCTCCGGGCCAGCGCAAGACGCCCACTGACCCTGGCCCTGGCCCTGGCCTTGGCCTTGACCCTGGCCCTGGCCCTGACCCTGGCCCTGACCCTGACCCTGTTGGACGACCAGCAGCCACCAGGGCAGTTGCTCTGCTGCCGCTCCCGGCATGAGGGTTGTGGTGGTAGTGGCGGTGGTGGTGAGGCTGGCTAGGGGGCCGCTGAGGGAGCTGGTGCCATGCCTCGTCAGGGGGTGCGGGGGCGGGGCCCTGTCCAGGCGCATGCAGCTTGGCGCATGGGGGTAGAAGGAGGGGGGCATGGCCAGGCCACGCAGGTCTACCAGCTGCAGGGCAGCAGGAAAACATGCAGGCGGTCAAGCAGGCAGGCAGGCAGGCAGGCAGGCAAATGTGTAGAATGTGGCACACAGCCAGCAGACCGGCCAGTCAGGTGTGGCTGGGATGGCTGAGTAGTGGTGGACCCCTCCCCTGGCCTCACCTAGGCCAGGGGACCTGGATTCCTCGCCTGCCCTGGACCCCTCTCCAGACCTGGACCCCTCTCCTGCCCTCACCTAGGCCCTTCCCTCCGCCCCTCCCTCCCGGGCCCCCTCCTGCCCTCCTGCCCCTTCACCTTCATAGCCGCCAGGCGTGCCACTGCTGCAGGTCCTGCGGCCTCCAGGTGCAGCAGCAGCTCCAGGCCCCGGTCCACCACACTGCTGCCCAGCGCTGCCGCCAGCCCCCCTGGGCCGCCTGTCTGTGAGGGACCGTCCAGCAGCAGGATGTGGCGCTGCCCAGCCAGGCCTTGGGAGGAGCGGCGGCTCAGCGCACTGCAGGACAGGGAAAAAAGTGGTTTCGTATTGTACCGGGTCGGGTCGGGTCGGGTCGGGTCGGGTCGGGTCGGGTCGGGTCGGGTCGGGTCGGTCGGTGAGTTGAGTTGAGTTGAGTTGAGTTGAGTTGAGTTGAGTTGAGTTGAGTTGAGGGTCGGTGAGTTGAGTTGGGTTGAGGCACCGCCCTCACTTTGGTCCTGAGCGTGACACCTGGCGGCTGAAGCGTGGTGTGGGGGGCTCGGCTGCGCTGTTGTGGTTCAGCGCCAGGTGGGTGAGGCCGGGAACAGCTCCATGGCCGTCAGCAGCCAGCCCGCCAAACCATTCTGCATTGCCGCGCACAGTAAACCATGCTAGCACCAGCAGGGGGTGGGGGTGGGGGACTGTGCAGGTGACAGGCTCTCTCCATCCATGGCTGGTGAGCTATTTAACCTCATGGTCTCATGGGCGCGAGTACACCACCCCTCCCTGCCCCACCCCACACAACCCACACAACCCGTCAACAGCACAGGGGTTGACAGGTGACAGGGCCAACTGGCTGACTAGCCCAACTCACAACACGGGTAACCCTGAACCTGCAGCACCAAGTGCACTCCTCCCCACCCCACCCACCCACCCCACCCCACCCCACCCCACCCCACCCCACCCCACCCCACCCCACCCCACCCCACCCCACCTCCCTCCCTCCAGCCCCCCCCCCCCCTTCCAGCCCTCTCCCCCCCTCCTCCCTCCCCCTCACTTGGATCCAATTGAACGACAGGTCCAGGTGCTGCAGCGCAGGCGGCTCCCACCACCCCTGCTCGTAGGCCATGTCCCCCTGCCCTCGCCAGCCTTGCCCCATCACACCCGCTCTGCCACCCTCCCCCAGCCCCCCCGCCGCCAGCAAGGCAGTGCCAGGCGGCGCCCACATGAGGTCCGAGGGGGGCAGGGCAGCAGGGGCCCCCCCGGCCCCCCCCACCGCCAGGCTGGTCTGGCCCAGGGGCCTGACGGCATGGGTCCTCCATGACGAGGGGCAGCAGGGGGCAGCTCGTCCCCGATGGTGTTCTGGCTGAGGTCAAGGTGGGTGAGCCCAGAGTGCTGTGCTGCCCCGGCCAGCACGAGGCCTGCCGCAGCTGAGTCCAAGCCTGGGGGGCAACGGGGGGCAAGGGGGGGCAAGGGGGGGCAAGGGGGGGCAAGGGGGGGCAGGCAGGCAGCCAAGTAGGGGTGGGGGGTGAGGGGGGGGGGGGGGATTGAGCAAGCAACAGCAGGTGAAAGGCAGGTCTGGGGTCAGGCAGGGCAGCCAAGCAAGAAGCTGCATAAGGGTGCGCTCCCGCTGCTGCTGCTGGTGCTGGTGCCTGCGAAGGCCAATGTGGCGCACCGAGGCGTACTGGAGGGGGAGGAGGGGAGCAGGGGCAGCAGGGTGATTGGGGGTGGGCAGGGGGGTGAGGGAGGAGCAGGGCAGCCCTGCAGCAGGGCAACGCTGAGGGTGGGGAGGAGGGGAGCAGGGGCAGCAGGGTAGTTGGGGTGGGCAGGGAGGAGCAGGCCCGCCCTGACCCACCTGTGTAGGCCAGCACCAGCTTCCTCAGCCCCTGGTTGCGTGCCAGCATCTGGCGCAGCACCTGCCCCGTGTGCGGGCTCAGGCCGTCCAGGGCGTTGCTGCTGAGGTCCAGCTCCTGCACGCTGCTGTTGGCGCCCAGCCCACTGCAGGCAGCAGCAGCAGCAGCAGGCAGCGCGGAGGCTGAGGGTGAGGGTGGTGAGGGTCATGGGGTGTGTGCAGGTGCTGGGCAGCTTCCTGGCCGGCCCTGGCTGCCGCCTGCTCCCCTGGCTGCCTCAGCCACAGCCCAGGCAGCCAGCTAGGAAAGCGGCCGCACACCCAGGCTGACCATCACAACAACTGCTGACCATCACAACATCATCAACAGGGTTCAGGCCGAGCAGCCGCACCTCCCTGGCCCTCCCCTCCTGCTGCTGCCCCTGCTGCCCCTGCCCCTGCTGGTCATGCAGTTCCTGTTCCTGGGGGCACTACTAGCTGCAGCTGCTGCCCTGCCTCAGCCCTGCCCCTGCCCCCGCCCTGTCTGAGCTCCAGGCAGAGTCCCACCTGCACAGGCTGGCAAAGGAGACGCTGGTGAAGCTGACCTCCCTCAGGGTCACTGCCTGCAGGCGGCAGCCAGGGCCGGCCAGGAAGCTGCCCAGCACCTGCACACACCCCATGGCCATGATCATCATCACCCTCACCCTCACCATCAGCCCCATGCTCATGGCAGGCAGGCAGGCAGGCAGGCAGGCAGGCAGGCAGGCAGGCAGGCAGGCAGGCAGGCAGGCAGGCAGGCAGGCAGGCAGGCAGGCAGGCAGGCAGGCAGGCAGGCAGGCAGGCAGGCAGGCAGGCAGGCAGGCAGGCAGGCAGGCAGGCAGGCAGGCAGGCAGGCAGGCAGGCCCTACAGCCTGCTTGCCACATTGTAGAACTTTCTCATGCGCTGTGACACAGGCAGCTGGCTGGGGCTTGGAGCTGCACCAGGCAGCAGCACCCAGCCGTCTCCTTTGCCAGCCTGTGCAGGTGGGCCTCTGCCTGCCGCTGCGCCCGCCCGCTGCCGCCCCCCACCTGGAAGCCGATGTTGAAGATGTGGACGTTGGACAAGGTGAGGTGGGTGAGCTGGTGCAGCAGCAGCTCCATGCAGGGCACCACATGGCGGGCCGCGCCAAAGTCGTCAAAGGAGGACAGCGCCAGCCGCGCCCCTCCCCCCGGGACCGCCGGCAGCTGGTGAGCAGCTGCTGCCCACCCACCCCTGGTTGCCTGCTCACTGCGTGGCCCACGAAGGATGTGTGCTGCAGGCGAGCACTTGCACTGCTGCTGCCGCTGCTGCTGCTGCCGTAGCATCACAGCCAGCGGCATCTCCAGCAGCATGGGCAGCACCTCCAGAGACACCCGCCCCCCCACCAGCATGATGACCACCAAGGGGGGCCCTCCCCCTCCCCACCCCCCCTCCCCACCCCCCCCCTTGCTCCAGGTCAGGCCCGCCATAGCCACACAGCCACGCCCCCAAGGCAGCCTCACACTCTCGCGCCAGCCGCTGCAGCTCCCCGTCCCCCCCCTCCTCCTCCTCCCCCTGCCCGCCCCTAGGCCCAGACCCCCCCACTGCCTCTGCGGGCGTGCGGGCCCCCCGTGTCGGCTTCATCTTGGGGTCGGTGTTGGTGACGTGCAGCTGGGTGGCTGGGGTGAGCAGGCAGCCCAGCAGCAGGTGCCGCTGCAGCCGGGTCAGGCCCGCCAGCTCCAGCACATCCACCACCACCGGCTGCCGCGGCTGGCCTGGGGGGGGGCGGGCACAGGGGCTGGGCGGCTGGCCTGTCCTAACCCTGGGCCCCAGCCCCCTGCCCAGGGGGGACAGCCTGGGGGCACAGCTGGGGCAGCAGGGGGGAGGAGGGGGCAGGGCGCGGGGGGGGGGGAGGCGTGCCGCCCAGGCCCGGGGCAGCACCACCCCCCCCTGCCCCTGCCAAGCCGCTGTGCACACGCTCACCACGCCCCGCCCGGCAGCCCTACCCCAGTGACACCCAGCCGCCCAGCCCCTAGCCAGCGCAGCAGCCATCACGGCAGGGGGGTGGCGCAGGCGGGCAAGTAGACTAGGGGTGGGGGGGTGGGGGGGGGCCTGGGGGAGGGGGCCGGGGGGGGCCGTGTGGTAAGGCAGGCACCCCAGGCATCTGGCTGGCAGGCAGGAGTCTGCTGTGCTAGGCGGGGCGCCAGAGGGGAGGTGGGTCCTGTCCGGGGGGGTTGCTGCTGCCAGCCCGCTGCCGCCCCAGGCCCTGCATGCCAGCTCTGCGGCCGCTAGCAGGGCGCTGCACAGCGCAGCAGCAGCTGCCTGGGCCAGGAGGGGGTCCAGGCGGCTGGGGGGTGGGGTGGGGTCAGGGCTCGGCACCAGGCGGGCCAAGGCTGCCAGCTGCAGAGCGGCCATGGGCAGGGACTGACACAGGGCGCGGCAGAGGAGCCAAGCTGCAGGGCAGGCCAGGCCAGGGTTGAGTCAGGGGCAGGGCAGGCCAGCAGTGGTGGAGGCATGGCCAGGTAGGTCAGGCAGGGGCCTCTGGGTCCATTGAGGCGGGGCCTGAGTGCCGAGGAGGGGTGCTGTGCAATGCCTGTGGGGTGTGCTGAAAGGACATAGGGGGACAAGTACATGTAGCAGCAGCAGCAGCAGCAGCAGCAGCAGCAGCAGCAGCAGCAGCAGCAGGCGGCAGCAGCAGCAGCAGCAGCAGCAGCAGGCGGCAGCAGCAGCAGCAGGCGGCAGCAGCAGCAGCAGCAGCAGGCGGCAGCAGCAGCAGCAGCAGCAGGCGGCAGCAGCAGCAGCAGGCGGCAGCAGCAGCAGCAGCAGCAGGCGGCAGCAGCAGCAGCAGCAGCAGGCGGCAGCAGCAGCAGCAACAGCAGGCGGCAGCAGCAGCAGCAGCAGCAGCAGGCGGCAGCAGCAGCAGCAGCAGCAGCAGCAGCAGCAGGCGGCAGCAGCAGCAGCAGCAGCAGCAGCAGGCGGCAGCAGCAGCAGCAGGCGGCAGCAGCAGCAGCAGCAGCAGCAGCAGGCGGCAGCAGCAGCAGCAGCAGCAGGCGGCAGCAGCAGCAGCAGCGGCAGGCGGCAGCAGCAGCAGCAGCGGCAGGCGGCAGCAGCAGCAGCAGCAGCAGGCGGCAGCAGCAGCAGCAGCAGCAGCAGCAGGCGGCAGCAGCAGCAGCAGCAGCAGCGGCGGCAGCAGCAGCAGCAGCAGCAGCAGGCGGCGGCAGCAGCAGCAGCAGCAGCAGGCGGCAGCAGCAGGCGGCAGCAGCAGCAGCAGCAGGCGGCAGCAGCAGCAGCAGCAGCAGCAGGCGGCAGCAGCAGCAGCAGGCGGCAGCAGCAGCAGCAGCAGCAGGCGCAGCAGCAGCAGCAGCAGCAGGCGGCAGCAGCAGCAGCAACAGCAGGCGGCAGCAGCAGCAGCAGCAGCAGGCGGCAGCAGCAGCAGCAGCAGCAGCAGGCGGCAGCAGCAGCAGCAGCAGCAGCAGGCGGCAGCAGCAGCAGCAACAGCAGGCGGCAGCAGCAGCAGCAGCAGCAGCAGGCGGCAGCAGCAGCAGCAGCAGCAGCAGCAGCAGCAGCAGCAGCAGCAGCAGGCGGCAGCAGCCGCAGCAGCAGCAGCAGCAGGCGGCAGCAGCAGCAGCAGCAGGCGGCAGCAGCAGCAGCAGCAGCAGGCGGCAGCAGCAGCAGCAGCAGCAGGCGGCAGCAGCAGCAGCAGCGGCAGGCGGCAGCAGCAGCAGCAGCGGCAGGCGGCAGCAGCAGCAGCAGCGGCAGGCGGCAGCAGCAGCAGCAGCAGCAGGCGGCAGCAGCAGCAGCAGCAGCAGGCGGCGGCAGCAGCAGCAGCAGCAGCAGGCGGCGGCAGCAGCAGCAGCAGCAGCAGGCGGCGGCAGCAGCAGCAGCATCAGCAGCAGCAGCAGGCGGCAGCAGCAGCAGCAGCAGGCGGCAGCAGCAGCAGAAGCAGCAGGCGGCAGCAGCAGCAGCAGCAGCAGGCGGCAGCAGCAGCAGCAGCAGCAGGCGGCAGCAGCAGCAGGAGCAGCAGGCGGCAGCAGCAGCAGCAGCAGCAGGCGGCAGCAGCAGCAGCAGCAGCAGGCGGCAGCAGCAGCAGCAGCAGCAGGCGGCAGCAGCAGCAGCAGGCGGCAGCAGCAGCAGCAGCAGCAGCAGCAGGCGGTAGCAGCAGCAGCAGCAGCAGCAGGCGGCAGCAGCAGCAGCAGCAGCAGCAGCAGCAGGGGCAGCAGCAGCAGCAGCTGCAGCAGCAGCAGCAGGCGGCAGCAGCAGCAGCAGCAGCAGCAGGCGGCAGCAGCAGCAGCAGCAGCAGCAGCAGCAGCAGCAGGCGGCAGCAGCAGCAGCAGCAGCAGCAGGCGGCAGCAGCAGCAGCAGCAGCAGCAGGCGGCAGCAGCAGCAGCAGCAGCAGGCGGCAGCAGCAGCAGCAGCAGGCGGCAGCAGCAGCAGCAGCAGCAGGCGGCAGCAGCAGCAGCAGCAGCAGGCGGCAGCAGCAGCAGCGGCAGGCGGCGGCAGCAGCAGCAGCAGGCGGCAGCAGCAGCAGCAGCAGCAGCAGGCGGCAGCAGCAGCAGCAGCAGCAGGCGGCAGCAGCAGCAGCAGCAGCAGCAGGCGGCAGCATCAGCAGCAGCAGCAGGCGGCAGCAGCAGCAGCAGCAGCAGGCGGCAGCAGCAGCAGCAGGCGGCAGCAGCAGCAGCAGCAGCAGGCGGCAGCAGCAGCAGCAGCAGCAGCAGGCGGCAGCAGCAGCAGCAGCAGCAGGCGGCAGCAGCAGCAGCAGCAGGCGGCAGCAGCAGCAGCAGCAGCAGCAGGCGGCAGCAGCAGCAGCAGCGGCAGGCGGCAGCAGCAGCAGCAGCAGCAGGCGGCAGCAGCAGCAGCAGCAGCAGGCGGCGGCAGCAGAAGCAGCAGCAGCAGGCGGCAGCAGCAGCAGCAGCAGCAGCAGGCGGCAGCAGCAGCAGCAGCAGCAGCAGCAGCAGCAGCAGGCGGCAGCAGCAGCAGCAGCAGCAGCAGGCGGTAGCAGCAGCAGCAGCAGCAGCAGGCGGCAGCAGCAGCAGCAGCAGCAGGCGGCAGCAGCAGCACGCAGCAGCAGGCGGCAGCAGCAGCAGCAGCAGCAGCAGCAGGCGGCAGCAGCAGCAGCAGCAGCAGCAGCAGGCGGGCAGCAGCAGCAGCAGCAGCAGCAGCAGGCGCAGCAGGCGGCAGCAGCAGCAGCAGCAGCAGCAGCAGGCGGCAGCAGCAGCAGCAGCAGCAGCAGCAGGCGGCAGCAGCAGCAGCAGCAGGCGGCAGCAGCAGCAGCAGCAGCAGCAGCAGGCGGCAGCAGCAGCAGCAGCAGCAGCAGCAGGCGGCAGCAGCAGCAGCAGCAGCAGCAGCAGGCGGCAGCAGCAGCAGCAGCAGCAGGCGGCAGCAGCAGCAGCAGCAGCAGGCGGCAGCAGCAGCAGCAGCAGCAGGCGGCAGCAGCAGCAGCAGCAGCAGGCGGCAGCAGCAGCAGCAGCAGCAGCAGGCGGCAGCAGCAGCAGCAGCGGCAGGCGGCAGCAGCAGCAGCAGCAGCAGGCGGCAGCAGCAGCAGCAGCAGGCGGCGGCAGCAGCAGCAGCAGCAGGCGGCGGCAGCAGCAGCAGCAGCAGCAGCAGGCGGCGGCAGCAGCAGCAGCAGCAGCAGCAGGCGGCGGCAGCAGCAGCAGCAGCAGCAGGCGGCAGCAGCAGCAGCAGCAGCAGCAGGCGGCAGCAGCAGCAGCAGCAGGCGGCAGCAGCAGCAGCAGCAGCAGGCGGCAGCAGCAGCAGCAGCAGCAGGCGGCAGCAGCAGCAGCAGCAGGCGGCAGCAGCAGCAGCAGCAGCAGCAGGCGGCAGCAGCAGCAGGCGGCAGCAGCAGCAGCAGCAGCAGCAGCAGCAGCAGGCGGCAGCAGCAGCAGGCGGCAGCAGCAGCGAGCAGCAGGCGGCAGCAGCAGCAGCAGCAGCAGCAGGCGGCAGCAGCAGCAGCAGCAGCAGGCGGCAGCAGCAGCAGCAGCAGCAGGGCGGCAGCAGCAGCAGCAGCAGCAGCAGCAGGCGGCGGCAGAAGAAGCAGCAGCAGCAGGTGGCAGCAGCAGCAGCAGCAGCAGCAGCAGCAGCAGCAGGCGGCAGCAGCAGCAGCAGCAGCAGGCGGCAGCAGCAGCAGCAGCAGCAGGCGGCAGCAGCAGCAGCAGCAGGCGGCAGCAGCAGCAGCAGCAGCAGCAGCAGGCGGCGGCAGAAGAAGCAGCAGCAGCAGGTGGCAGCAGCAGCAGCAGCAGCAGCAGCAGCAGCAGCAGCAGCAGCAGCAGCAGGCGGCAGCAGCAGCAGCAGCAGGCGGCAGCAGCAGCAGCAGCAGCAGCAGGCGGCAGCAGCAGCAGCAGCAGCAGCAGCAGGCGGCAGCAGCAGCAGCAGCAGCAGGCGGCAGCGGCGGCAGCAGCAGCAGGCGGCAGCAGCAGCAGCAGCAGCAGCAGCAGGCGGCAGCAGCAGCAGCAGCAGCAGCAGCAGCAGCAGCAGCAGCAGCAGCAGGCGGCAGCAGCAGCAGCAGCAGCAGGCGGCAGCAGCAGCAGCAGCAGCAGCAGCAGCAGGCGGCAGCAGCAGCAGCAGCAGCAGGCGGCAGCAGCAGCAGCAGCGGCAGGCGGCAGCAGCAGCAGGCGGCAGCAGCAGCAGCAGCAGCAGGCGGCAGCAGCAGCAGCAGCAGCAGCAGCAGCAGGCGGCAGCAGCAGCAGCAGCAGCAGCAGCAGGCGGCAGCAGCAGCAGCAGCAGCAGCAGGCGGCAGCAGCAGCGGCAGCAGGCGGCAGCAGCAGCAGCAGCAGCAGCAGGCGGCAGCAGCAGCAGCAGCAGCAGCAGCAGCAGGCGCAGCAGCAGCAGCAGCAGCAGCAGCAGGCGGCAGCAGCAGCAGCAGCAGCAGCAGGCGGCAGCAGCAGCGGCAGCAGGCGGCAGCAGCAGCAGCAGCAGCAGCAGGCGGCAGCAGCAGCAGCAGCAGCAGCAGCAGGCGGCAGCAGCAGCAGCAGCAGCAGGCGGCAGCAGCAGCAGCAGCAGCAGGCGGCAGCAGCAGCAGCAGCAGCAGGCGGCAGCAGCAGCAGCAGCAGCAGCAGGCGGCAGCAGCAGCAGCAGCAGCAGCAGCAGCAGCAGCAGCAGCAGCAGCAGCAGCAGGCGGCAGCAGCAGCAGCAGCAGCAGGCGGCAGCAGCAGCAGCAGCAGCAGCAGCAGCAGGCGGCAGCAGCAGCAGCAGCAGCAGGCGGCAGCAGCAGCAGCAGCGGCAGGCGGCAGCAGCAGCAGGCGGCAGCAGCAGCAGCAGCAGCAGGCGGCAGCAGCAGCAGCAGCAGCAGCAGCAGCAGGCGCAGCAGCAGCAGCAGCAGCAGCAGCAGGCGGCAGCAGCAGCAGCAGCAGCAGGCGGCAGCAGCAGCAGCAGCAGCAGCAGCAGCAGGCGGCAGCAGCAGCAGCAGCAGCAGGCGGCAGCAGCAGCAGCAGCAGCAGCAGCAGGCGGCAGCAGCAGCAGCAGCAGCAGCAGGCGGCAGCAGCAGCGGCAGCAGGCGGCAGCAGCAGCAGCAGCAGCAGCAGGCGGCAGCAGCAGCAGCAGCAGCAGCAGCAGGCGGCAGCAGCAGCAGCAGCAGCAGGCGGCAGCAGCAGCAGCAGCAGCAGGCGGCAGCAGCAGCAGCAGCAGCAGGCGGCAGCAGCAGCAGCAGCAGCAGCAGGCGGCAGCAGCAGCAGCAGCAGCAGCAGCAGCAGCAGCAGCAGCAGCAGCAGCAGCAGGCGGCAGCAGCAGCAGCAGCAGCAGGCGGCAGCAGCAGCAGCAGCAGCAGCAGCAGCAGGCGGCAGCAGCAGCAGCAGCAGCAGGCGGCAGCAGCAGCAGCAGCGGCAGGCGGCAGCAGCAGCAGGCGGCAGCAGCAGCAGCAGCAGCAGGCGGCAGCAGCAGCAGCAGCAGCAGCAGCAGCAGGCGGCAGCAGCAGCAGCAGCAGCAGCAGCAGGCGGCAGCAGCAGCAGCAGCAGCAGGCGGCAGCAGCAGCAGCAGCAGCAGCAGCAGCAGGCGGCAGCAGCAGCAGCAGCAGCAGGCGGCAGCAGCAGCAGCAGGCGGCAGCAGCAGCAGCAGCAGCAGGCGGCAGCAGCAGCAGCAGCAGGCGGCGGCAGCAGCAGCAGCAGCAGCAGGCGGCGGCAGCAGCAGCAGCAGCAGCAGCAGGCGGCAGCAGCAGCAGCAGCAGCAGGCGGCAGCAGCAGCAGCAGCAGCAGCAGCAGCAGGCGGCAGCAGCAGCAGCAGCAGCAGCAGCAGGCGGCAGCAGCAGCAGCAGCAGCAGCAGGCGGCAGCAGCAGCGGCAGCAGGCGGCAGCAGCAGCAGCAGCAGCAGCAGGCGGCAGCAGCAGCAGCAGCAGCAGCAGCAGGCGGCAGCAGCAGCAGCAGCAGCAGGCGGCAGCAGCAGCAGCAGCAGCAGGCGGCAGCAGCAGCAGCAGCAGCAGGCGGCAGCAGCAGCAGCAGCAGCAGCAGGCGGCAGCAGCAGCAGCAGCAGCAGCAGCAGCAGCAGCAGCAGCAGCAGCAGCAGCAGGCGGCAGCAGCAGCAGCAGCAGCAGGCGGCAGCAGCAGCAGCAGCAGCAGCAGCAGCAGGCGGCAGCAGCAGCAGCAGCAGCAGGCGGCAGCAGCAGCAGCAGCGGCAGGCGGCAGCAGCAGCAGGCGGCAGCAGCAGCAGCAGCAGCAGGCGGCAGCAGCAGCAGCAGCAGCAGCAGCAGCAGGCGGCAGCAGCAGCAGCAGCAGCAGCAGCAGGCGGCAGCAGCAGCAGCAGCAGCAGGCGGCAGCAGCAGCAGCAGCAGCAGCAGCAGCAGGCGGCAGCAGCAGCAGCAGCAGCAGGCGGCAGCAGCAGCAGCAGGCGGCAGCAGCAGCAGCAGCAGCAGGCGGCAGCAGCAGCAGCAGCAGGCGGCGGCAGCAGCAGCAGCAGCAGCAGGCGGCGGCAGCAGCAGCAGCAGCAGCAGCAGGCGGCGGCAGCAGCAGCAGCAGCAGCAGCAGCAGCAGGCGGCAGCAGCAGCAGCAGCAGGCGGCAGCAGCAGCAGAAGCAGCAGGCGGCAGCAGCAGCAGCAGCAGGCGGCAGCAGCAGCAGCAGCAGCAGCAGGCGGCAGCAGCAGCAGCAGGCGGCAGCAGCAGCAGCAGCAGCAGGCGGCAGCAGCAGCAGCAGGCGGCAGCAGCAGCAGCAGCAGGCGGCAGCAGCAGCAGGCGGTAGCAGCAGCAGCAGCAGCAGCAGCAGCAGCAGCAGCAGGCGGCAGCAGCAGCAGCAGCAGCAGCAGCAGGCGGCAGCAGCAGCAGCAGCAGCAGCAGCAGGCGGCAGCAGCAGCAGCAGCAGCAGGCGGCAGCAGCAGCAGCAGCAGCAGCAGGCGGCAGCAGCAGCAGCAGCAGGCGGCAGCAGCAGCAGCAGCAGGCGGCAGCAGCAGCAGCAGCAGCAGGCGGCAGCAGCAGCAGCAGCAGCAGGCGGCAGCAGCAGCAGCGGCAGGCGGCAGCAGCAGCAGCAGCAGCAGGCGGCAGCAGCAGCAGCAGCAGCAGCAGGCGGCAGCAGCAGCAGCAGCAGCAGGCGGCAGCAGCAGCAGCAGCAGCAGCAGGCGGCAGCAGCAGCAGCAGCAGCAGGCGGCAGCAGCAGCAGCAGCAGCAGGCGGCGGCAGCAGCAGCAGCAGCAGCAGGCGGCGGCAGCAGCATCAGCAGCGGCAGGCGGCAGCAGCAGCAGCAGCAGCAGGCGGCAGCAGCAGCAGCAGCAGCAGCAGGCGGCAGCAGCAGCAGCAGCAGCAGGCGGCAGCAGCAGCAGCAGCAGCAGGCGGCAGCAGCAGCAGCAGCAGCAGGCGGCAGCAGCAGCAGCAGGCGGCAGCAGCAGCAGCAGCAGCAGGCGGCAGCAGCAGCAGCAGCAGGCGGCGGCAGCAGCAGCAGCAGCAGCAGGCGGCGGCAGCAGCAGCAGCAGCAGCAGCAGGCGGCGGCAGCAGCAGCAGCAGCAGCAGCAGCAGGCGGCAGCAGCAGCAGCAGCAGGCGGCAGCAGCAGCAGAAGCAGCAGGCGGCAGCAGCAGCAGCAGCAGGCGGCAGCAGCAGCAGCAGCAGCAGGCGGCAGCAGCAGCAGCAGCAGCATGGGTGGGTGGGTGTGTCAGTGTGATGAGGGGGGAAGGAGGGGGAGGGGGGCGCACCTGCCGGTACTGCACCAGCCACAGCTCACACTGCACCAGCCCAGCCTGCTGCCAGAGGGTGAAAGCAGGCCAGCGGTGACCCTGGTGCCCCCGCCTGCCCCCCGCCTGCCCCTGCCCCGCGCCCACACCTTCCTGGGCGATGAGTGCCCCCCCTCCTGCCCCTGGCCCCCCCCCCTGCCCCAGCCCCCCCCTCCCTGTTCAGCTTGCGCTGCGCATACGGCAGCCGGGCCACTGCAGCCGCGCTGGACTGCGGCGCCTCACGGCCACTGCTAGGCCCAGGCTGGCTGGAGGGGGGGGGCCTGGGGCGGCCTGGACTCCCTGCCTGCTCCTGCGCCCCTGACCCTGACCTTGGCAGGCACGCCCACAGGCTGCTCAGGAGCGGTTGGGGCAGGGGCGGCGAACCGGCTTCTAGCTGGCTGCTGTCAAGTTTCACCCGCGCTGCTGCCGCTTTGGTGGGGCAGGTGGGTGTGGCGTCTGCCAGCGGCAGCAGGTGCACGAGGAGCAGGGCGCTGAGCTGGTAGGCTGGGCTGAGCAGCAGGGTCAGCAGGGCATGCAGGGCGGAGCCCCGGTTGACGCACAGACTGAACAGCGGGGGGGCGGGCTGCCCGGCTAGGGGGTGCTGCCAGGCGGGGTGCTGCAGGCACAGCGCCAGGGGGGGCAGCGGGGCCAGCAGGAGGCACAGGGCGGCTGAGGCCCAGGCATGGGCCAGGGGCCAGTGCCACAGGGCCTGCACCACCAACACCTCTGACACTAAGTCCCAGGTGTGCACCAGGGAACAGCAGCCTGCTGCCAGGGCCCAGGTCGCAGGGCTGCGACTCCAGGACTTGATGTTTTTGCTGAGTCTGGCCCTGAGGCTGGGGCTGGAAGCTTCCTGAGGCTTGACCACAGGTTGGATGGCAGGGTCCTGGCAAGCGATAGACAGGGCAAGACATCGAAGATATTTTACAAGGACGAACTTGTGGTGCGGACCTACGATTTCGATGACGTCCTGGTCCCACAGGGCGCGCCTGGGCCGGTAGATGGCATGCAGCTGTCGCGCTTTTGCGACGTCAGGTTCAGCTGGAAGATCCTGGACGTGCTCCTCGGCTTCAAAGTCTTCCCACTGCAGCAGGGCCGCGAACTGGCGAGCATCCTCGCTAAAGTTTCCACTCTCCGCCATCCCGCCTAGGACCACCGCGAGAGCCTGGCCACTTCATATCCGCATGGTGCGGGTCACGTCGACGGAAATTTAAGTACCAAAACATGCGGAATGGTTATGCCATGCGTCGGAAACATGGCGTTACATCTGACCCCCCGTTTCCAATTGTCGGAGGACGGAGGACGGAGCTGCATGGAGGGAAGCTGGCGGAGAGGAGCACATGGAGGTCGGAGCGGCGGAGCCCGAGCCACATGGGCTCCATGCTGGCTCCGACGGGGCGCGTTTCCAATTGGGAGAGACATCGGAGAGACATGGGGCTCTCCATTGGCTCCGATAGCGCCCATTGGCTCCTATAGGTGACTCCTTCGGAGCCCGTAGAGGAGCCAGGAGCGGAGCCAGGAGTGTGAACGACCCTGTGACCCTGAGACCGAGTCTAGATTGCGTACGTGTCCTGATGGCCCCGTCAGTCCGGTTGCTCAACCCTTCGTTACATCTAGTCTCCGCCGTATCGGTCCTCCCTGTGTAGGTCCACTGGCAACACCGGTGAGGATATGGCACTCCGCAGTTCTACCCGCATCAGCAACATTTGCGGAATAACCTCAGACTTGCTTTGCCTGCCTTGCTCTGCACTTCGGAGTCATATTACAACCTTGTTCAAGCCAACCTTCAACCCCAACACAGCCTGCCCTACGCAGAGCATCATCACTATCAACACAAGCAGCTCATCTCTGCCAACACAACCAGCCTGCTCAAGCCGAGTACACAGCTGCCAGCCAAGGAGCAAAAACCAACACTCGTGCACTCCTGCCCAGCATTGCACCGGCAACAATATATACGCACACCCAGCAGGTCACCACCACCAACATTAGCCTGTTCAACAGAAGACAGTACCGCGCAGTGCACCAGCCTGCAGAGGTCCTGCTGTTTCTGCAACGCGGGTGCAAACCTGCCGTATATGCGCTAAGCCGAATGGAGCTAGATGGCTGCTGCCGCTGCTGGAGCTAGAGCTAGATGGCTGCTGCCGCTGCTGGAGCTAGAGCTGGAGCTAGAGCTGCTCGACAATAAATTTTTTTGCAGCAGCGGCAGCAGTAGCGTCCCTTGCAGCGGCAGCAGCAGCGTGATGATCGGAAGGCCCTCAACGCGGCGGTCACGGGTCGCCCAAAAGCGTCAAAAAGCGTCCATGCAGCGCTCCGCTCCGATCAATTGGAAACGGCAACACGGCATTCGCCCATGCAGGGGCAGCTCCGCTCCATGAGCCTCCATGAGCTCCGCTCCGATCAATTGGAAACGGGGGGTGAGTGGGCAGGCTACTCAGGGTGCTACTGCTTTGGAGTATCAGCTTAACGGCAGCTTCACATCAGCAACCCGCGCAGCCAGGACCGCAATACAGGTTCTCCCCCCGCACGATGCCAGTATGCCGTACTGATGCAACCGTGCCATCCGCAACGGTTACATACACACGGGTGAGGAAGCCGTGTAACTCCTTGCTGCGCGGCGTAGCAGGACTACTTGCTGAGCCAGGAGGCACGCGCGAACCAGGATGGTGTATCCATGCTGGCACGCCATGGTGCGCCTCCACCAGCTCCAACAAATCAAGGCCGACCCGCTCTACGCCTCCGGGGGGGGGGGGGGGGCTGGGGCCGGACGCGCCCGTTCGTCTGACATACGGTAAAACGGTGATGCCGGGTAGGCGTGCTATGCGTGCCGTGCTGATGTGCTCTACATCGTAAGTTGCCAGCAAGCACCCGCTCCGCATGACTGCCCACATCCGAGAACCTGCGAGTGCAGTGGCATGCTTGTTCATCCGAGGCTCCCTCTGACCTGCTGCACCACAGGTCAGAGCTGGGCTGCATGCAGGCTCTCATGCCGCAAATCGCCGGCCGGCACCCCCGATGGATCTCGAAATGCTCCCTCGTTCTCACCTTCAATGATGGTACTTGTGGCAGCAGCGATGCAGGCGTACCGCTGAGCAGGACGCAAGTCAACAGTTGTTTCGCGAAATGCGGAACCGTGGGGCATTGCTGTTTACCCTGGGTGCGCTTCTCGGCCTGGTGTTGTTCGCGCATCCTGGTCGCGCCGCAGAACGAGGTGCGCCCGGGGGGGGTCCAACAGTCGCACTTCGCTCCCCTTGCCTGATGCACTTCATTGCTCTCGTCCATCGGTGCGTCACCGCGATTTTAGCGTTCCCCTCACCCTTCCCGCTAACGTCTCGCCACATTCTTCGCCGTTTTGAGGGCACATCAGCACCCTACGCTTGCCCAAGGTTCGGGCGTCGTGGGTGTGCCTCCTACTGCGAGCCTGCCAGTGCTGTTACAACCTGAGGCTGTCACCGTCTGTTTGCCGCAGCCCGGGAACACGACGCGGTGCGGTCAGTCGCGGGGGGCAGCAGTGTCAGCGGTCTGGCCGCCACCATGGCAGCGGGAATGGCGCTGCAGCCGCAGCAGTCGTCACACCTTGGCAGCTCTGCCGAGAGCAGTGGAGCTCCACTGGCTGCGTCAACAGCGCCCCTTGCCCACAGCAGGGAGGCAGGCACACTGAGCAGCTTGGTGGACGGCCTGGTTAGGCGGTCGAGCCGTGGCCTGCAGCAGGGGGGGCTAGGTGGGTAGGTGGGTGGGTGGGTGGGTGCCGGCAGCGATGTGTGGGGTTAGGCGCATTGCTTGCTGCTTGAACTGCAGCCAGGCAGACTGCATACAGCCCTGTGCCATGAAGGCACCTGGGCCCCTGCCCCTGCTGACCCCAGCCTGCAGCCCCCACCCCCATCTCCCTCTCGCCCTCCCCCTCACGCCCCTCCCCTCCCATTGGCTCCCCACCCTTAACCTCGCTGCCCTCTACTTCCACATCATGACACCCATGTCACCCATGTAACACCATGCCATCCCCTGCATGTGATCCGCATCCACCTGCATCCTGCCTGCTCCTGGTGCTTCTTGCAGGGGCAGTCACGTTCCCAGCCCTCCCTCCATTCCCAAGGATCTCCACCCCGCCATTCCCCTCCTTTAGCCCAATCAACTTCCCTCCCATTGCACCTTTCCCTCCTTTCCCAACCTTCTCACCTTTCCCGGCATTCCCTTCCAGCCAGCCGACCCCCTCTCCCTCCCCCCCCTCCTCCCCCCCCTCCTCTCCCTCCTCCCCTCCCCCCCCTCCTCTCCTTCCACCCCCCCCTCCTCCTCCCCCTCCTCCCCTCCTCCCCAACCCCCACATCCTCCCCTCCTCACCCTCCTCACCCCTCCTCACCCTCCTCACCCTCCCTCCCCCTCCTCCCCTCCCCCCCCTCCCTCCCTCCCCTCCTTCCCCTCCCCCCCCTCCTCCTCCCCCTCCTCCCCCTCCTCCCCCTCCTCCCCCCCCTCCCCCTCCTCCCCCTCCTCCCCCTCCTCCTCCCCCTCCTCCCCCTCCTCCCCCTCCTCCCCCTCCTCCCCCTCCTCCCCCCTCCTCCTCCTCCTCACCCTCCTCCTCCCCCACCTCCCCCTCCTCCCCCTCCTCCCCCTCCTCCCCCTCCTCCCCCTCCTCCTCCCCCCTCCTCCCCCTCCTCCCCCACCTCCCCCTCCTCCCCCTCCTCCTCCCCTTCCTTCCCCCCCCTCCCCCCCCTCCTCCCCCCCTATGGCCTTGACACCAATCAGCATAGGTAACGTGCTGCTGCCAGCCCAGCTGCCCATCACCCCCCCCCCCAACGCCACCAGCATCACCCTGCCAGTCACTGGCACCCTGAACACCACCCAACCAGGGCTGACAATCCCCGTCACAGGCAGCGTCACACTGCCCCTGCCCCTGCCCCCAGCCGGCACCCCCACCCGCATCACAGGCCAGCTGAACACAGGGCCCATGGGGCAAGAGGGGGCGGAGCCCGTGCCAGTAGTGGGGCAGCTGTTGGCCAACCTGGGAGGTGATGGCTCAGTGCCCGGCACGCTGCCTGGCCCCTTCATCCTCATCCCCATCTCCGGCCGCCTTCAAATCCCTCGCAACGCTTCGCAGGCAGGTGGGAGGGGGCCCAGGGGGAGGGGCGGTGCCTGGGTTAGTGCCTACGCCACCTCCCTCAGTTCCCACCCCAACACCGGCCCCACCTCCCCCACCTTCACCGTCGCCCTCCCCTGCTCCAGCCGGACCCCCACCCCCACCCCTACCCCCACCCCCTCCTCCCCCACTGCCACCGCTGCCACCGGGGGTGGGTGCTCTTACCCGGTGCGGTCATCACTCAACCACTCACCTCCCCTAATGCTACGACCGGAAACATCACCACCCCCTCCCCCACCCTCAGGCCCCCCAACCCCCCCACCCTCCCCCCGCCCCCTCCCTCCCCCTCCCTCAGCTTCTTTCTAGCTCCTGAACCAGGAGCTGCGCCAGCAAGACCCAGCCCTGCCCCCCCCCCTCCCCCTCCCCCTCCCCCTCCCCCCCCTCTTGCACCTGGCCCCAGCCCAGCCCCCGACACCTCACCTGCTGCTCCTGGCATACCCCCCCCCCCCCTCACCCCCCCCACCCCCTGTCTCCCCCCCCACCCCAGCAGATGGTGGCGGGCAGCTCCCCCCCTTAGCTCCCATCACAGCCCTACCGCCGCCAGCCCCACAGCAGCAGCCAGCAGCACCCACTGAGGCACCCGCCTCCCCCCCCGCCACAGCCCTGGCCAGCAACCAGACCAGTAACGAAACACTGAGCCGCCAGGCCCCTCTCCCTCCCCCCGCGCCCCCTCTCCCTCCCCTTTCCCCCAGCACCCTCTCCCCCTCCTCCTCTTGACCTGCAACCAAATATTACACAACCAGTGAATGACACGAGCAGCCAGGAGATCTCATTCTTCCTGGCAGGCACCCCCCCAGCACCCCCCCCTCCCCCCCCCCCTACCTCCCCCCTACCCCCTCCGCCCTCCCAGCTTCAACTGCCCCCACCCAATGTCCCAGTGGGAGGCCTGCCCAGCAATGCCACTGGGTCCCCGGCCCTGGCTTACTTCCTGGCCCCTGCTGCCGCCCCTCCCCCCCCCA